>JAEOAD010000020.1:23825000-24415000 GCA_036365145.1 Orientallactaga sibirica | reverse complement strand
TGCGCTTGTCATTAAGGGAGGAAAAATGTAAATGCACTGGAAGGGACCAGAGGGGAGCCCAGGCTGATCCATGGTCTGAGTGATCGGAGCTGGAGGCAAGCTTAAAGAGAAAATCTATACTGGCCCGAGACCAAGTTAATGGAAAATGTAATTGAGGAGAATGAAATGTTCAGCCTCCTAGGTGGTGTGGCCCGGTGCCCTTTGAACCAAGAAGGCCGGGCCAGGAGGCCACAGAGGCCCTTAGGGAAAACGAGAGTAGCTTATCTGCTAGAACAAGGGGCGGGACTGAGCCGGGAGAACAGAAAGTCTGTGGGGGAGCCTCGGCCAGAACCTCCTGAAAGGCTGCAAGGAAGGGTGGAAATCTGATTTCTGCCACTCAGGACTCCCTTAGGGGTCCGCGGCAGAAGGTCCCCTGCGGTCCACAGCATCTGGCACGAGCCCCCAGGAGCGTGGACAAGGCTGCCTGGTGCAGGGACTGGAGCATCCAGGTAGGCACCTACCTTCTTCCGGACCCTTCCCTTTCAGCCCTGCCTCTAGCCTGTCCCAAGGTCCCTGCTCTGTGGCTCAGGGCTCCCAGGTGGTGGCACCTGGTTAAGCCTCACCCCCTCCCCGCGGAGGCTGTGTGTAGCATCCTTTCAAGCCTTTTCTACCCTGAGCTCCAGGGCTGGGATCTGAGGTGCTGTGGGCTTTTCAAGTAGCTGGGCCTAGCCTTACAAGGAGCCCTCCTGAGACTGCCCTGGGACCTGGCCAGAGCCAGAGGCTGGCTGAGCTGAGTGGACCTGCTAAGGGAGGGACAATCTATGTGAGAAAGGCCAGTTTCCAGCCTGGGGGAGGGGGAGGTGGCAGTGAGGGTTCCAGAAAGAGCTCACTCTGTACAGCCAGCTCCCTCAAGTGGAAAGTTATGACTGGTGTAGGCAAGAAAGGAAGGAGAGGGGAAAGGGGAGAGGGGGAGATGGGGAGAAAGGGAGAGAGAGAGAATAAGTGTCTTCAGTCCGGAATCTTCTGGGGATCATAATTCAAATTGGTATTATGTGACAAGAATTTTGCAAGTGTAAGTGACTGTTTGATTAAAAGAAAAAAAAAAATCAGTGGTGCATGCTCCCTAGAACTGAAGCTTGTTTACAAGGGCCTATATTGTTTTGCATACAGGTCCCCCTTCCCCTCCCCCTGCTATTCTCCCTCGCTTTGGGACTCCTCTTTCCTCTGGCGTCTGCCCCCTCTTCTTTCTTGGGCTTGTCTTTCTCTGACTTCCTAGGACCCTCCCGAACTGCAGAGGGAATGTGCTGTTCATGGTGTGTGTTTGTGTGTGTGGGTGGGGGGGGGGGATCCCAGAAACCCCACATCTTCTACCCTAGGCCAGGCAGGTGGAGGGAGGAGCTTTCTTCCCAAACAGGGAATCTTTTTTTAAAAAAAAACGTTTTATTATTTATTTATTTGAGAGACAGAGAGGGAGAGAAGAAAAGGCAGATAGAGAGAATGGGCACGCCAAGGCCTCCAGCCACTGCAAACGAACTCCAGACGTGTGCGCCCTTACGTGGGTCCTAGGGAATGAATGGAACCAGGGTCCTTAGGCTTTGCAGGCAAACGCCTTAACCGCTAAGCCATTTCCTCAGCCCCTAAACAGGGAATCTTAGACATGGATTCTGGAGATGGAGTGACCTGAACTGTTCTGGAGAGTTCTTTGGGCCTCATTGATGAAAGCTGCTGGCTTTTAGACCCAGACGCTGAGGAAACCACAGTCCACAAACGGATACACTGTGGTGGAAAGGACCCACGAGCCGCTCCTGGAAGTTCTCGGGACATCCAAACCCTGAACTTGGAGCAGATTTCGAAGCATGGCGCATTTGCCTCTCGCCTGAAGCAAGCTCTTGTGAGTGAACAAAAAGCAAATGATTGTTTGTGTAGGAGAGATGCAATGACTGGCGAGCCGTGTTGCAGGGGCTGACGAAACACTGGCTAGGCTAGTGTTTCCTACAGCACTTTAACAGCTCCAGGGGAGGCCTGGCTGGCTCCTTCCCTTGGGGACAGGACATCTTATTTCAGATAGAAGGGATTTTATGAGTGTCCAGGGGGACACGCCCACCAGCATGGTTACCTGCCACCACCCTCATTTGTGGGAGTCTGTGTGTGCAGTGTAGATCCTCCAACGGAGTGTTTTCTGTTTTCTGAATGATTCCAGGCCTACTGGCCCCATCTGGTGTTCACTCTGCAATCAGCCACAAAACCACTTGAAAAGCGGTTTCTCCTCCAAATTTGAAAGAAAGAAAGAGACAGAGAGAGAGAGAGAGAGAGGGAAAGGAAGAAAAGGAGCTGGGGAGATGGCTCAGCAGTTAAAGGCATTTGCTTGGAAAGCCTGACAACCCAGGTTTGATTCCCCAGCATCCACGTAAACACAGATGCAGAAAGAGGCCCTGGTGCACCTATTCTCTTTTTCTCTCTCAAATCAATCAATCAATAATTTTTTTAAACGATATTCCTTTGAAGATTACACTTTCAGGGATCATTTCTATAGTTCGTTACTAGAGAAGTTTCTCTGGGTAGAGCACAGGAAACCACGAGGAGGCGTGGCGTTCTCTCCTGAGCGTGAAGCCGGGTCTTGGTGTTGCTTTGCAGCAACTTCCACTTGCCCTTGATGATCGTTCCTGCTCTCTTTCGGGGGAGATGGATGGCGAGGAGGCATTCTGAGTGGCAAAATTAGAGCAAAAAGAAAAAAAAAATGTTCCTTTGTTTTCCTCAACTTCAAATAGTGGATTCAATCATGAGTATATGTCATAATGCAATTAAGTTTGGAAGCTACTAGAAGTTCCACATCCTTGTAATTCATCTACCTGCATGCTGAAGAACAATGATTTTTGAATAGCATAGAGTATGTATCCAGAGTCATCTTTTTTTTTTTTTTTTTTTTTTTTTTGTAGGGTCTTGCTCTAGCCCAGGCTGACCTGGAATTCACTATGTGTTCTCAGGGTGTCCTCGAACTCATAGCAATCCTCCTACCTCTGCCTCCCAAGTGCTGGGATTAAAGGCGTACGCCACCACGCCCAGCTCAGAGTCATCTTTTAAATTAAGAGAAGAAGGATTGGAACAGAATATAAGAAAAAAAATGTATATTTAAACATTAATAATTGTAGTACAATGACCTAGCTTTGAGGAAGACTGTAACAATCCCTTTGGAGAAACTTTTAAATATTTTTATTTATTTGCAAGGAGACAGAGAGGCAATAGTGCTCCAGGGCCACTTGCCACTTCCAATAAACTCCAGGTGCATGTACCACCTAGTGCGTTTGGTTGTACCTGAGTACTGGGGAATTGAACCCAGGTGGACAGCCTTTATAAGCAAGTGCTTTGACTGCTGGGTCATCTCACTAGCCCCTGGGAAAGCTTTTAAGTAAAGGTTCGGTTAGTTTCCTCTGTGGCCCCACCCTGCTTTGAAGACAAAGGTTAGTCTAGCTCACCAGATTCCCAGTGGTTATAAGCCACCTTGACAATTTTGACTCTAGAGAGCTGTGGACTCAAGATATTCCTTTCAATTGGTTTATTCCTTTTAACTTGTGCCTTTCATCAGCTTCAGCACTGATATCATATCAGTGAAACAATTGTTTGATATGCTAATTATATTTTATTGACATCTATTAAAATATATGACTGTAGAGGTAACAGCTGGGTGTGGTGTCTCACACCTCTAATCTCAGCACTAGGCAGGAAGATTTCAGTGAATTTCAAGGCCAGTCTGGGCTACAGAGTGAGTTCCAGGCTAACCGGGGCTACTGTTTCAAAAGCAACAAAAAACCCATTATCTGTTGTCCGCAGCAGAATCATGCCTCTCAAATGAGGCATATTTAGGGCTCAGCAAGTAAAAGCACAATCATGAGGGGAGAGAGAGAAGAGTCCTGAGAATCACCAGGGCTCACTGAGTTCCGGGAAATAATAGCTCAGCGGTTAAAGGTGCTTGCTTGCAAAGCCTGATGACCCAGGTTCAATTCCCCAGTACTCATGTAAAGCCAGATGTGCAAAGTGGTGCATGCATCTGGACTTCATTTGCAGTGGTAAGAGGCCCTGGTGCACTCATTCTTATTCTCTCTCTTTTTCTCTCTGCTTGCAAATAAATAAATATTTTTTAAAAAGAAAACACCCAACATTCTCCTCTGGCCTCCACATGCACGTGTATGGAGCACTTGAATCTGCACATACACACATGCATATGTCACACACATATCACATTGCACACATCAAATATACACAAGCCAAAAAATGCATATTTACATCCCCAGCATCTGTATACAGGACACACTTGTCTCTGTGTGTGCATCTGTATGTGGAAGCCAGAGGACAGCCTAAGGTCTCGCTCCTTAGGCACCATCCATCTTTTTTGTTCTTGTTTTTTTTGTTTGTTTGTTTGTTTTTTCGAAGTAGGGTTTCACACTAGTCCAGGCTATGTAGTCTCAGGCGGCCTCGAACTCACGGCAATCCTCCTACCTCTGCCTCCCAAGTGCTAGGATTAAAGGCTTGCGCCACCATGCTGGGCTCTCCATCATTTTTGAGGTGGGGCCTCTCACTGGCCAAGTAGGGCTAGACTGGCTGGCCAGCAAATCTCAGGGCTCCACCTGTGTCTCCTTCCCCAGCACTGGGATTACAAATAGGTGCCATTGTGCCTGGAATTGGTTTGTGTTAATGTGGGTTCTGGGACTCTAACTTGAATCCTCGTGTTTGCAAGGCAAGCACTTTATAGACTGAGCTATCTCCCCTGCCTGGGACCTAATTTGGAAATCGTTGCGACCTAATTAAAAAGAGGTCTTGCTGCATTGAGATTGGCCTGGCTTTTAATCTCATGAATGGGGTCTTTTGGAGCCCAGGGAGACTGCAGTAGAAAGAGAGCCCACCAGCAGAATGGGAGGAGGGTAGAGACTGGAGGTATGCAGAGCCGAGGAATACACAGAAGGTGAGCAGGCTTCTCCCCGTGCCCCTAAAAGGCAGGTCCACCTTCATTTCAGACTTCTGGCCTCCAAAGCCAGGAGAAAACAGGGTGATGGGTCGATGTTGTTTATAGCCACCTGGTTTGTGATAATTGCTGCCACCCTAGAAAACAAATACAACTCTGCTCTACCAAAGTCATGGCCAGTCCTGCCATTGGGCCACGTTTGACACCATGGAAACACCAGGCAGGAGCTCTGTCCCTTTCAAGCCTGTAGCACAATGATGATCCAGCATCCCATCTGTCATTTCCATACTCGGGTATGCTGGGTTCCACTCTGTTGACACACATGAGGAAAATGATGTTTTAATCAGGTTTGAACAAGATTTATTATATAAACTCTTTTGTTTTGTTTTTCACTACTCGAAATTGACTCTAGAGCCTCTTACTAGTCAGGCAAGCGTTCTACCACTGAGCCATATCCTTAGCCCCCTCTTTGATCTTTTTTTTTTTCTTCCTAATTTGAGGCAGGGTCTCACTAAGTTTCTCATGCTGGTCTTGAACTTGCTATTCTTCTGTCCCAGCCTCTGGAAGTACCTGAGGTTATAGGCCTGGACCACCACGTTCCCCGGCTCATCACATCAATTCTAAAGCCACTGTGTTCTGTATATTGGACTTGCCATTCACACACGTCTCTGGGAAGCTGCAGGCAGGTCCGAGGCTTGGTGACTGGTCACCCCAGTTACTCACCTGGGCCAGCTTTGGAGTCGGTAGAGTGCCCTTTGCTGGGAAGAATGCCATGGCTCAGTGCTCTTTCAGGACACTTTTATGTCCTGCTGAACCTGGGATCGCAGTCTGGAGGCTAGGGCTTTTATTATGTTCACTCCCGCGGTCGTCAGCAGCTTTGTAACCAATGACGT
Source organism: Orientallactaga sibirica (assembly GCA_036365145.1). NCBI lineage: Eukaryota > Metazoa > Chordata > Mammalia > Rodentia > Dipodidae > Orientallactaga > Orientallactaga sibirica. Next base: position 24,409,171 of record JAEOAD010000020.1, on the reverse strand, counting down.
GCATGTTCCCATGGTCCCTGTTCCCACACTTTGTCATAGGAGAATGGGCGTCCATCTGCTTCTGGATTTTTCCTTCCAAGCTTAGATGGCTGAATTATCTGTGTTCTCTACATGACACTGTCAGAAGGCTGAAGGCATATTCAATTCCAATTGAAAATATTTAAAATACAGAATACTTTACTAAATGGCTTTTCACTGCTTATCACAATTCCACCTGAAGTTCTATGTCAGCCCTTTACCGCATGAGTTTGAATTCACCTGGGTAACGTGGAAGTTCCTGCTAACGCTGGCTCCAGTGTTCAGCAGTAAACACTCTCCAGCTCACCTCTGTGCCAAGCTCTGTGGCACACACTGTTGTCCTTTCTTCACACATACCAAAGCACCCCCTCTTGGAGCAGGGAAGAATTGGTATCTGAGCTTTGAGAGCCTTCTAATAAAGGGAATGTTGGGTGCATGGCTTCTTACTGGCTTGAGAACGGTGCTGGCCTATAACAGGAGCCCAAGCGTGAGTTTTCTTTCTCTGTCCACTCTAGAAGCAGCCTAGTACATGACTCCATGGCCAGGGCTTTCTAGAATCCTCATTCTCATGGCTTCTGACACAAGGGGAAGAGATGCACTAGAGCCATCAATGGGAGGCTGCTGAACTCCAGCTTCCTGAATGTGTCTTGTAGCTCTTCCTTGGCTGTATAGCATGCCACAAGGAGTGGGCATTTTGCCTCATCTGCCTTCTGCATCATAGATACCAGAGCAGAATTGTCAGACTTGAGCACAAAACTCCAGAATGTGTTCATGGCCTTCAGTCGGCCAGATATCATACTTCTGTTGATGACCTTAAAAAAAAAAAAAAAAAAAACCCTCCATTGGGATTTAATTAGTATATCAAACAATTCAGACATTTAAGGGTGAAGTTTGATGAGCGATGCAGTTATCACCCCAGTCAGCTGTAGAATATTTCCATCTCCTCAAGAAGAAACTACGTATTCTTTGGTACCATGCCATCTACTCCTAACCCCAAGCACTAAACAACTGCGGATCTCCTTTTTGTCCCTATAGACCAACCTGTCCTGGACATTTCATATAAATGGAACCATTCATTATGTGATCTTTGTGCTTGGCTTCTTTCACTGGGCATAATGTCTTGAAGAGCAGTCATACTGTCGCCTATACCAGCTTCATTCTTTTTATGCCAAGAAAAATTTCAGGGCTGGGGAGAGTGCTCTATGGTTAAAGGTGCTTTCTTGCAAAGCCTGTTGGCCTAGGTTCGATTCCCCAGTACCCACATAAAGCCAGATGCAAAAAGTGGTGTGTGCATCTAGAGTTCGTTTGTAGAGTTCATAGCAAGAAGCCCTGGTGTGTTCATTCTCTCTCTCTTCCTCTCTCTCTCTCTATCTGTAGCCAAGCATGCTAGGCAAGCGCTCTGCCCCAGCCTTTGACCTTTCCATGACAACCACCCTAGCAGTGCCCTACTGTGGTTTTCACTTGTTCCAACTAATGATGTAGAATGCCTTTCCTGTGCTTAGGCCACTTACAGATCTCTCTGAGAAATGTCTACTCAAGTGCTTCATTCTTGTTTATATTGGGTTGTTGTTTCATCATTAATTTTTAATATACTCTAGATACATGTCTCTTACCACATATTTGATTTGCAAATGTTTTATCCTATGTTCCTTTCTTTTTTATATAATATTTTATTTATTTATGAGAGAGAGGGATTGAGAATGGGCTCACCAGGGCCTTCAGCCACTGCAAACAAACTCCACCCGTGTGTCTGGCTTATGAGGGTAATGGGGAATTGAATCTGGGTCCTTAGGCTTTGCAGACAAGTGCCTTAACTGCTAAGCCATCTCTCCAGCCCCTTTCCACTTTCTTGACAGTGTCCTTTGGTTGGTGTGCCTAAGAATACTTCTAACTCCAAGCTCATGAAGACTCCCCACCCATGTTACTTATAAGAGTTGTATAGTCTCTGCTATTACATTTAAGTTTGTTTTTTGAGGTAGGGTTTCATCTGGTCCAGGTTGACCTGGAATTCACTATGTAGTCTCAGGGTGGCCTCAAACTCATGGCGATCCTCCTACCTCTGCCTTCCGAGTGCTGGGATTAAAGGCATACACCACCACATCCAGCAGCTACATTTAGGTTTTTAATTAATTTTTATATCATGTGAGATATGGTTCTAACTTTTTTATGTGTCTATTTAGTTTTCCCAGAACCCTCTGTTGAAAAGACTTCTTGTCTCATTGAATGTTCTTAGTGCCCTGGCTGACAAACATTTGCACACAAAGACACAGGTTTACTTCTTGATTCTCAGTTCTCTCTCTTTCATCTGTATATCCATCTGTACACCTGGACTATTGCTATCTATTTTAAGTATTTATTTTATTTTTTTAAATTTATTTGAGAGAGAAAAGGAGAGAGAGAAAAAGATTAAATGAATGAGAATGTGCACTCCTCTTGCCACTGTAATTGAACTCCAGATGTATGTACTACTGTGTGCATCTGGCTTTATGCAGGTACTGGGGAATCAAACCTGGGCCATCAGGCTTTGTGAGCAAGTGCCTTTAACCACTGAGCCATCACTCCAGGCCATATGCTGTCTTGTAGATGTTGAGACCAAGAAGTGTGAGTCCTTTTTGTTCTTATGCTTCATGGTTATTTTGAATTATTCATGTCCCTTGCAATTTCACATGAATTTTAGAATCAGGTCATTAATTTCAACAACAACAAAAAAAAATCAGCCAGGATTCTAACAGGGATTGTGTTGAATTTTTTTGTTTTGTTTTGTTTTGTTTTTCAAGGTAGGGTCTCACTCTAGCCCAGGCTGACCTGGAACTCACTATGTAGTCTCAGGGTGGCCTCGAACTCACAGCAATCCTCCTACCTCTGCCTCCCGAGTGCTGGGATTAAAGGCATGTGCCACCATGCCCAGCTTTGTGTTGAATTTTTTAAATAATTTAACAATGCACCTTCCAATCCATAAACATGGGATATTTTTCCCTATTTAGTTGTACGTTCTTTAATTTCTTTCAACAATGTTTTACACTTTTCAGAATATAAGTTTAGATCTCTTTTGTTCATTTTGTTCTTATGTATTTCATTATTTTTAATATTATTGTATATTTTATGTACTTCATTTTCATTTGCTCTTGGTCGGGTGATTTCTGCCAGCAATGTGAACCTGACTGCAACAGTAAAGTTGGTACTGAGAGTGGGGTCATTGCTGCTTGAAACTTGACTGTGTGGCTTTGGCTTTTTGGAGCTGATTTTCAAGAGGAATGTGGAAGGATTTGAGACCTTAGCCTAAGAGATGCCCTGTGGTGCTGTAAGTACAGCTTGATGGGCTATTCTGGTCAGAGTTGAAAGACCTGAATGCAGTAAGAACTATGGACTGTGAAGTTTAGCTTGTAAGGGTGAGAAAGAGCTTTGCCTGGATGGGCTAGAAGCAGTTTGTATGAGAGGGTTGCTATTATGCCCGTGTCCTGAGAACTTGTGCAGGGTTGCTTTGCATAGAAATAGACTAATGTGAGCAGAGGGATATGGCACAGAAAAAATGAAACCTTTGGGCCAAAACTGCTGCCTGTTCAGCTGCAATTGTATGAGAAATTATAACCATTCAGATTGGGCCAGCTGACCTGCATTGGGATAATAGAAGAATGCGAACTCTTGGGAAGGGGGTCTGAATGCTGAAGGAGTGTCCTGTTCTTCAAAGTCTTCTTTATTCCCCTCTGGATTAACAAATTGGCACCCCACCTGGTATTATGGAGTATAGAAATGCAGGAAAGAGAGGGTCATTGAATTTGCAACACTGTCTTGTATTTTGGAAATGGCCATGGACAGTGTGAAGCAGGTTTGCTGGATGCCTGCATGGAGATCCCATGGGGCCATGAGGATGGACTGAGGGTTGCAGTGGAGACACAGTAGAGATACTGGGACCACAAGATGGCTGCTAAGGAGAGCTGCCAGCCCCAGATGAAGTTTTCTAGGACTGTGAGTAGCCTAGCTGGAGGGGTGGAACTGGAACTCCAGAGACTTGTTGCTGGTTAGAATTATTGGATTTGGAGATTTGTCACTGACTAGCATTGTTGGACTGGAGCCACAGAGTTTGATGTTTGCCCTGTTTAAAATATTTTAAAATATTTTTTAATGTTTTATTTTTATTTATTTATTTGACAGAGAAAGAGGAAGAGAGAAATAGAGAGAGAGACTGAGAATGGGTGTGCCAAGGCCTCTAGCCACTGCAAATGAACTCCAGACACGTGTGCCCCCTTGTACATCTGGCTAACGTGGGTCCTGGGGAATCAAACCTGGGCCCTTTGGCTTTGCAGGCAAATGCCTTAACTGCTAAGCCATTTCTCCAACCCCCTGTTTAAATCTTGTATTGGTTGAATATTTCTTTGCTATGCCCAGTGCCACCTTTTGCAATGTGAATGTTTATTCTGTGCCATTATGGGTTTGGGGGGGGGGATTTTTTTGGTATTATGGCCTGGTTAAAAGATCTCGGACTATGGGAATGGGTTGGACATTGTTCGGATTGATAAAAACTATGGGGTTTTTTAAAGTTGAACTGAATGCACTGCATTTTACATCAAGCAGTTTCTGGGGCCAGAGGCAGAATGTGGTGGTTTCATTCAGGTGTCCCCCCCATAAACTTAGGTGTGCTGAATGCCATGTCCCCAGGTGTTGGAAATTTGGGAATTAAGGCCTCCTGGAGGCAGTGTATTGTTAGAGGAGGGCCTATGGGTATTATAGCCACTGTTGGGCATACTCTCCTGTTGCTATTGTCTGCCTGATGTTGGCAAGAAGGTAATGTCCACCCTCTGCTCATGCCATCATTTTCTCAAGTCTGCAAACTAAATAAAACTAAAATAAACCTTTTTTTCCCAAACGCTGCTCTTGGTCAGGTGATTTCTGCCAGCAATGGGAACTTGACTGCACCACATAGGAAGTGCACTTAACCATCTCCCCAGCCCTAGTCTTTTATGACTAATTATGATGTTCGTTGTGGGCTTTTGCAGATATACTCTGTGATGAAGCTCCCTTCTATGTCTGATTTGTTGAATAATTTTTATCATGAAAGAGTATTGGATTTTGCCAAATTTTTTTCTGTATTTATTGAGATGATCATGTAGTCTTTGGGTTTTGTTTTCTGTTGATATTGAATATTAATTTATTTTTAGGCTGTCAAATCAGCTCTCACATTTCTAGGCTATATCCTGCTGGGTTGCTGTATAACTCTTTGAATAGGTTGTCTGATTTGTTGTTATTTGGGAGAGGATTTCTGCATTCACATAAATAAGAGATGTTTGTCTGTGGTTCTCTTTGATGTCTGCCTGGTTTTGGTAACAAGGGAAGACTGGCCTCATAGAATGACCTAAGAAGCATTCCGTCTTATTTTTTGAAAGAATCTGTGAAGAATTAGTATGTTTTTCTCTAAACATTTGGTAGAATTTACCTTTAAAACCATCTAGGGTTGGGCTTTCCTTGTGGGTAGTTTTTTCTGTGCTTGCTGGACATGTACACAAACTTTCTTCTTGACTGTGCTCCAGCCATTTGCCTGTTTCATCCAAATTACCTGATCCATTATAGTCATTTGCTGGATGCTTTAATCATCTTTTCATTTCTGTAAGGTTAGCACAATCAGTGTTGCCCTTCTTATTTCCGATGCTAGTAATCTCTGTTTTTTGGGTTGTTGTTAGCTAAGGACTCAATAATTTTTTAAAGCACTGGCTTTTGGTTTCATCTGTTTTTTTTTTTTTCCTTTTTCTAGTCTCTATTAAATAATTTCTACTCAAAGTTTTCTTATTTTATCCAGTGCTGAGAATTGAACCTAGTGCCTTGCATATGCTGGGCAAGTACTTTACCATCTATTCAAATCTTTATTATTTTCTGCCTTCTGTTTGCTTTAAATTTAATTTTGCTCTGTTTTTCCAGTGTTGTAAGGTGAAGGGTTGTCAATATGAGAGCTTTCTCTCTTCACAAGTTTTGAGGCTAGAAATTTGCCTCTGAGTACTGCTTTAGCCACATCCTATTGTTGATGGCTTTTGTTTCCAGGCTGTCTTCATGGGAGTCAGCTGTGAGACCTGCCAGCTCCCCTGATAAAATCAAGTTGCTTTTTCAGTACCTTCCTTGCGGGAGGAATCCAGACATCTGGAAATGGTGCCCCAAATGCATTTTTCCATTGCCACTCCTGGAACGCCTCACTGAATTTTGTTATTTTGTTACTGATTGCATTTTTCTTTTGAGATAGCAAGATCTGTTCTGATGGTGTTTAATATACAGATAGTTACTATTTCAGTCAATTCCAAGTTGCTGGGATGACACAGTTTACGGGAGGAATGGATTTATTTGAGACTTACGGATCCAGGGGAAGTTCTATTGACAGCAGAAGAAGCTGCCCCTGTCACAGATCCAAGCAGAGCACAAAACAGCACCACACACAAGAGCAAATGTGGCAGCCAAAACGGCAGGGAACCCAGGCAGAGCTCAAGCACTCTGCACACCTTTAGGCTGGAAATCAGATCCACCCCCAAACACACCTTTGGGCTGGACCCCAGAATCCACCCCCCAGTTATACCTCTTCCAGCCAGGCACCTGGAAATCCAACTTACAAGCTTTAGTAAAACTCCCAAGTCTATTGGGGAGCATACATTCAAACTACCACAGTTACCAATAAAACCAGGCAGGCATGGTCTTGTTTGCAGTAGTGGGGAGAATCAAGCATGATTTCCTTTCTATCCCATAATGTAAATAGAACACACACACACACCCCCATTTGACCAGAGGTATACCTCACAGGCAGAATTTTTTTTTTTTTTTTTTTTTGCTTTTTGTGTTTTTGTTTCTATGTCACTACTTTTGGTTCTTTTTCCCAAGTCTGGAAGACAGGGTCTCACTATGTAGTTTAAGCTGCTTTCAGACTCACTGCATAGGCTCAAACTTGTGATCCTCCTGCCTCAGCCTCCCGAGTGCTGGGATTACAGGCCTCCACCACAACACCTGACCCACAGACAGAATTTAACAAGCTGTAAGGTTAAACTTTCAGAGTCTAGAAAATCCAGAGGTGCTGGGAGAAGCTTATGATTGGGTTGGCAGGGGTCAGGGCCTCTACGGCCTCAGCACTTCAGAGTGAGTCTATGGTTAGCTTTCACTGTCCTGTGCAGGATGCGGGTGGAGAGGCATGGGATAGTCTGGCTCAGCATTGGTGTCCTTGGTGAAGACAGACTAAAAGTAGAGGGAAAGGCATCATTATACAGGGTCACCACCTGTGCAAAGTTGTTTTCCCTAACTTGAAGATGTGTGTCTCCTACTGGACCTCTCCAGAACTCCTGGGACAGAGGAGGAAGGCAGGGAGATTCTGACAAGCCCCAGAGGTGCAGAGCAACTGAGGGAGAAAGACTGGCTTGAGTTGCCATTACCAAGTGATCAAAAACGAAGATAACAACTCTTTCCATGGAAAGCTCTATCTCCAGGTTCCTGTGGGAACATGGCTATTGTGAGAAGGCAGGGTTCACAACCTGCTATTTGGATTGATGCTATGGGCTCATTGCTCCTCCTTTCCCATTCTCACTGATAGTGGTGACTGCTCTCAGTCCAGGGTTAAGACTAAGGCTCAGGTTGACTTCTGCATGGCTCTCTCACTTGTTCTCTGCATTCTTTCCTTCTTAGTCATCACAGAAGAGTGCCCAGTGAGCCCCGTGGGTATGAACCGCTACGGCATGGAACCCTCTTCTGCCTTTTGCCATAGAGGCTCCTTGACCCCCTCCTCTTCGCTGTACTGCAAGAGGCTGAACTCTGGAGATGGCCACCTTGGGGGAGGCCCTACCACCACCAGTGGTCCCCGTAGCAGCACCATGTCCTCTGGAGGCCCCTCGGCATCTGGACTGAGGCTCTCAGCCTCCAGCCCCAAGAGGAACGGGACCGCTCTTGAAGGAAACAGATGTGGTAATGTAATGCATGCCCTGGCTTCTCGGTGGCTTAACCTTCTTTGCCCTTGACCTGGGAACACAGCATGGGAGAGGAGAGATGGGTGTTTGACCATGGCACCACTGAGAAATTAGAGGTTGCAAGCCTCTGCATGGGTTTTCGTTTTTCTTATAAGCAGCCAATCTCAACTTTTGGCCAGAAACAAAGAAAATGGTATGTTAGGGGAGGCTAGGCTATAGAAATAATTGATAGGTTCTAAAATATCCATTGGCTTAAATGCCATAGAAGGCCATATATATATAATTTATTTATTTATGAGAGAGCAAGAAAGAGAGAGAATGGGTATGCCACAGCCTCCAGCCACTGCAAACGAATTCCAGACACATGCACCCCTTCGTGCATGTGGCTTATGTGAGTCCTGGCGAATGAAACCTGAGCCCTTTGGCTTTGCAGGCAAGTGCCTTAACTACTAAGCAACCTCTCCAGCCCCATATAAGGTTTTTTTTAAATTTATTGTAGTCAGGCATGGTAGTGCATGTCTTTAACCCCAGCACTCAGGAGGCAGAGATAGGAGGTTTGCTATGAGTCTGAGGCCACCCTGAGACTACATAATGAATTCAAGTTCAGCTTGAGCTAGAGTGAGACCTTACCTCAAAAAACCAAAAGTGTATGTGTGTGCTGCAAGGAAAGAGAGAAAGAGAATGGGTGTGCCAGGGTCTCTTACCACTGCAAATGAACTTCCAGCTGCATGTGCCTCTTTGTGCATCAGGTACTTTGTGCACGGGTACTGGGGTGTGGGTCTTTACCGTTCCCATTTCCCAGGGTCTTTGGCCACCACCGACGTCCCGAGCGAGGGAGGGAGGGAGGAGTTGGGAGGGAAGCATGGTCCTGGAGCAGCGGGTGAATGCAATGATGAAGATGACGGGCAACAAGCACCCACCCGGGAGACCGTCTAATGAACAGCACTCATTTATTCAAAAGGGGAGTGGGTTTACAAACACTTGGGGAAGGTTGAGATGGCATGTACAGACTATATGGCGATCGGATGCATAGTTAATGGGCTGTTATCTAGGTGGCGGAAGGACTAGTAACTTCAAAGCTATGGGGGAAGGATAAGGGAAGGGGAAGGGCGGAAGAGGAGATTAAGAGAAAGCTGTGGGGGAAGAGAGATGGTGAGAAGGCTACGTGACTTCAGCTACATGAGGGTCTCTTGGGCAGCTAGCCACAAGGTCAGGAACTATGGGGGGCAAAGTCTGACTTGTGGCATGGTCAGAGCCTTTTGGGGCCCGGGGGGAGGGCCTTGCCAGTTCTGCCCACTCTGGGCGATGATAGCATACTACGACCTACAACGCAGGGAAGGCCAGTCACCGTCGCCAGGGACTCCCTGACAATAGGGCCAGCTGCAACCCCACAGCCCAGGGTCCCTGGCCATGTCCAATAGTTCAGGCCAGCCTCCTCACAGGTCCAGCCCGTTTCTAGCAAGGCCCAACACTGGGAAATTGGACTCAGGCTGTAAGGCTTTACAAGCAAGCAACTTTAATCACCAAGCCACTGCTCCATCCCATAGAAGGTTTTGTTTGCATCCAGACTCAGTATTCCTGGTTGCTAGGTGCATCTCAAGACAAGGACTCGGGCTCTGTCTACTTCATGGTTTTGCCCAGCTGCAGAAGTAAAGATGGCGTGCATGTTGCTCTGGAACCTGGAAGGGATGCACATCGCTTCCACTCACCTTCGGCGGGCGAGATCAAGAGCGGATTGTTAGATTGCATGTACCTGGGATGGAGCCCAGCTGTGTGCCCAGGAACAAAAAGAAGCAGACGTTGGGAAAGGGTTGCCACAGTCTTGCATAGTGGGTGATACTTTCACATTACAAGTGCATGGCAGAAGCAGAGATAAACAAAAGTCCCACAATGCTTTGCTAAAGCAAGCTTGTTGAAATGCAGTGCAGGAGAGTGCCTTGAGGGACATCGTGTGGAGTCCATCCTGACGCATTGTGAAGCCATTGTCAAACTTCAGTATTCATTCATGAACAGAGCCATAGAGCAGAGGGGATGACTTCATGGACAAAACAGCCCAGGCTGAAATCCTGAGTCCTCTGTTTCCTAGCTGTGACACTCTCAACTTCTTTGTGCTTTGGTCTCCTTGCCTGTAAATTTGAAATACCGGAGGCACTGACCTCATAGGATTTGGGGGAGATTAAGTTTACGTATGTATTTAGTACAAGGCCTAGGGCACAGCAACTGGTCAATATATGCTAATAGTCAAAGATTCAATCCTTCAAACCACAGCCGCTCCACCACACAGCTGGGAACTGCCAGAGAGTGAAGGCTACATCTTCTTTAGCAAACCACGTTTCTTCCCTGCTTTTGGATCCCTCTATTAGTGGCTGCCATGGGCCATCGCTGGGCTGTTTTGTATGGTTCAAGACCTTTCACGCACTCCCTTCAAATATCACCCAGTCTAGCAACCATTGCCTCCGTGGGCCTCTGCTGGCCAAGGAGGAGAAGTGAATGGGGTCCTTTAAAGGAGGTGCCTTTGAGGGACAGAAAACATAATCCTTCAGCCACAGAGGATCTTGTTCAATGCAGAATAGCCCTGAAGACAACTCCCCAACATTGCCAGCCAGGGCCACTAGCCAGACAGAAAACTTAGGTGAGCAGAGCCATTAACATGTATGTAACATTTGGAGTTCATTGCTGAACCTTTGTGATACACTGGAGAGAAAAGAAACTATCCATTCTTTGTAGATGCACGAACTCTTCAATGCTCCATTTCACCAGTGCCTTCTGCAGGGACCTAAGAGGAAACCACAGATACAGAAAGAGCCATTCCACTATGTATGGTCTCAACAGCAAGACAGGGATGAGGCTGGGAGGAAAAGCGAAGGAAGATAGTGTTAAGAGCTGGGGGTGGTGGCATTCGCCTTTAATCCCAGCACTTGGGAGGCTGAGGTAGGAGAAACGCTGTGAGTTCAAGGCCAGCCTGAGTGTACAGAGTGAAGTCTAGGTCAGCCTGGGCTAGAATGAGACCCTACCTCAAAGAACAAAATCAAAAACAAAACAAAACAAAACAAAACAAAAATCTAAAAAAGCTATTTCTGCCTACATCTCATTGGCTACATCTTAGTCACATGACCACCAGCTACAAGGTAAGCTGGGAAATGTGGTTTTAATTCCAAGTGACTGTGTGTCGGGTGAAAATCAGGGACTCTATTATAAAAGAAGGTATAGAAAAGAGATACTTGGTAGGTAGCTGACAGTCTTGGCAATAACCTCTTCATTAGGAGCATTAATTCCTCCATTTTTCCTCCCTGGAACTTTATCTCCTTGTGTGAGTCCTTCTATCCTGCCTAAGGTAGAAGGGCTTTCACCTTTGTGAGTCTCTTATTCATATTTGAACCCCGGACAGCCTCAGCATTAGGTGGCTTGTTAGAGGCCTACAATAAACTGTCATTTGTTCATCTCCTGGTTTATCACGAGTTACGTGCTTATACTTCATTGCTTAGATCAAGCAGGCGTTACTATATCCAATTTACAGATACATGAGGATCAAGAGCTCCTTCAATTGTTGAGTCAAACTGCCTTAGCTGATTCCGAAACCTGAGCCTTTGTAAACCTCCCCAGGAACCTGGAACCATGCGCATGGCATTTCACAGGGGCCTCTGAGGTGGGGGTGGCTGAGAAGACGAGGCAAGTGGACAGGACTCCAAGCCCTCTGGGTCTCCCTTTATCCAGGGCCTCTTCACATTCCTAGAACGAGCTCCTGCATGTGCTTTGAACAGATCAGCACAGCCCAAAGCACATAGGAGCTGAGCAGGTCCGCCAGCCTGGACACCAGGTGTGGATCCTCTGATAGCTGCTTAAAGTGTTCCCTTCCCCAAAGGACTGCTCGATATTGCTCGGAAATTACATCCAAGGTGAGATCTGTGGGTCTCAAAAAACCATACCTCTTGGGGGGGGGGGGTTGACTCAACTCATCAACCCTGGATGAGACCTGAAAATGGATTTTCTCACTATGGTGCTAATCCAAATGTTTAAAATCACAAAAGCCAGAAAACTGCCTGAAGCTAACCGGCAAGAGAGGGGAGGTAGTGATGACGAATTTCCCAGCTGCCTTTCCTCCCATGTGACTCCTTGGCCCAGCCTCCTGCTGTCTTGATTGATCTACCTGGTGGCTGCTGGCTCTCTGAAGGGTACCTCGCAGGGCAGAGTTTCCTATGGTTCACTGATGCCCAGGTGAATATTGGAGAGCCCTTCTCTGTCTCTCATCCAAGATGCAGTTAGCAAGAGCTCTAGAGAGGTCTCGGATAACAAAAGCTTCCTGACTTTGGCATTTAACAGAACATGCTATAGCATTCCCAGCCCCAGCTAGGTCTAAGATTTAGAGACAAGGAGCAAAAATAAATCTGACACTGCTATTACAATGCAAATGGTTCCTGCGGGTTGAGGTTTGGCTTCCACAGGATGTGGTGTTGGTGAGGGACTAAGACAGTTCAGCTAAAGAGAGAAGAATGAGGGCTGCCGAGGTGGGAGAGGGGCTTGTCATTCTGAGAAGAGACTGATGAGGGACGGTGAGGGGGATCACACTGCAAGATTTGCTATCCTGGTCAAGCAGATGGGGCTCTGCTCTGTCGTCATGGTAAAGCCATGCATTTCTGAATGGGGAGTGTGGTGGTGTCCTTCTCAGTGCCAGGACAAAACACCCAACTGGAGCCAGTGATGGGAGGAAAGGATTTATTTCGACTTACAATCTCAAGAAGAAGAAGTTTCCTTATGGTGGGGAAGAGCAAAACACATGAGGCTGTGGTGGCACGGACACCCAGGCATTGAAATCTCCACAGGCAGGAGCTGATGGCTGTGAGATTTAGAAAGATGAATCTGCTAGCTATTTATGGAAGGGTGCATATGGAAAACAACAACAACAACTAGCAACTAGCCTTTGTTAATTCAACCTTAACCCTCTTCAGTCCTTACAGCCCAACATGGCAGGTGTAATTACAGGTAGGCAACTAGGATTCTGAGAGGTCTGGGGTGTCCTGGGTCAGCCAGGGGCTCTTCTCAGGCCTGAGGATGGAGCCATAAACAAATTTAAGAGTAGGCAGGTGCTAACACATGACTGCACAAATTTATTCATTACTGGGATTGCTGCTGGAGGTGAAGATCATGGCCACGCTAAGAGTATCAGATGGGGAGGGGGTTCCTGAACCACGTTGCCTTGGAGTCAATAAAGGCTCTAAGAAAAGTGATGGCGGAGCCAAATGGAATGGACAGCAGGAACTGGCCAGGAAGAGCAGTATGGAGGAAGAGTGGCTGGAGGCCCCTGGCAGAGGCCCCATTGCTTGCCAGGAGGTTGTGGAGTCAGCTGATGCCCAAGGAGGAATCCAGCCCAGCCTGGCCTCTGGAGACGTGCTCTGCTTTATTGGCAGGTGGACTGGCCTGGAGAGATTAATAGACAAATTTGATGAAACTCTAGGCAGTGGCCAGACTTACTTTTCTCTCTGGCATCTGTCACCTTACCATGTCTTAGAAACTTTAAAAGCGTGCACAATAACACTGTGTCAAACCCACTGGATTTTTCCCAGATCGAGGGCTAGCCTGGGCACCACTCATTGGTACATGGCCTTGAGTGGGGTGGGGGGGGAGCACACTGCTAGGTCGAGAGGCGTCAGTGACCGCAGCCTGTGGTGCAAAAGGGCAGACAGTGCCAGAGGCAGGAGGGACCACAGAGAGCCTGCCACATTCTCTTTCTGCACCTCAGAGAAGCCTAGAGCTGACACACAGCCAGCGGGAGGTAGAGATTCCTGGTTCCTGTCTCTTCACTCGCTGATTTCACTGTCCCACATGACTTCCATTGTTAGCTAAAGTTTCCCCTGAATTATGAATGAGCGAAAGGCAATTATGTATATGCTCGTGGGAATGTGTGAGACAGAGACTCGCAGACGTGGTACAAGTACCTGTGCTGCAGAAGAGCTTGGGATTGCTTTTCAACACTGACTCATAGCCATTTCTATTTCTGCTAACTGAGTTCGGCTTGAGGAACAACAAGATTTAATTATGCATCCATTCACCGCCACGTTTCACTTTTCACATCTCCACAGCCCCCTGGGAGAGACATGGCCAAGCACAGCATTCTCGGCACGCTGGGGGACGCTGCGTCTCATAAGGCAGTGATGAGTGCTTTGAACGCTCTTGTCCACGCTGGAGCAAGATTTGTTCAATCCGTCATGACGTCCTATTGACCCATCACATCTGCCTGCCCTGTCTGTGTCAGGCTGGACCCATCTGTCTTGCTGATACCTTTGCAGCACACGGAGGGGATGTGGTGGTATATTTACTTTCTCTGTGAGCACACCCCTCTGTACTGGCTTTGCAAACCTGCTGCTGGAAGGCCCCATTTTTCTTCCTTCAAGAGTGTGGTTATGGGCTGGAGAGATGGCTCAGCAGTTAAGGCATTTGGCTACAAAGCCAAAGGACCTCAGTTCAATTTCCCAGGACCCACGTAAGCCAGATGCACAAAGGGGTACATGCATCTAGAATTCATTTGCGGTGGCTGGAGACCCTGGCACACCCATTCTCTCTCTGCCTCTCCCCCCCCCAAATAAATAAATAAATAAATAAAAATAAATAAATAAATAAATAAAATATATTTATAAAAAAGAGTGAGGTTATGTGCTTTGGATGAGAAGCAACTCCCAAGGTGTGACTTGGGCTCCCTGCCACATTCTGTGCTATATGACTAAAAGGTCCCTCAGAAACACATTCGAGCCAGCTGGCTGTCATTGCTCTTTCTTGGAGAAGTGAAAAAAGCCCACAGCAAGCATCAAGCACCAGGCATGGAGCTCACTTGCTTGCTCAGTGGCCCCTGCCCTCCCCCAGCCATTACTGGGAGCATCTTCCTTATGGATGAATCAGGCTCCTCTAGTGGGCCCTGGATGGTTACTGCTATTTCTGATCGTGCTGTTCTGAGGCCCCTAGGTTCCTGTGTAGGATCCTGTCCATTGGTCTGACACTTCCTCCCTTCTTATCAAATACAGGAAATTCGATTTGACCTCTGCTCTCATCACTCCAAAATCATTCTGGGACTAAGGACTTCCTGCCTTTGTATTCAGGACATCTATTACCACTCTGAGCAACGCTCATGCACTGACTGACGGCTCTGAAACCAAATGTGATTCCTCATCCGTTGTTGAGGGCAAATGACTTTAGATGGAGTGAATCAGCTTTCATAAGCATGCATCAGCTTTCAGATGGCTTTTGGTACATTAACGGTTTCCCAGCAAGATACCCCGTGCCAAACCACCTTATGGGATCCTTCCAGGTCCAACAAGGAAAAGGCAGGGGGAAAAAATCTCAAAGTAAATCCAATTCTCAACCAAACCATTAGGTATTTAGAACAGACTTAGAAATGTGATGCTGTATTTTTATTTTATTTATTTATTTATTTTGGTTGCAGTAATGGAGCTGTGGACCTTAAAGGAGGAGGAAAAAGAGACAACTGAGAATTTGTCTTGAGCTTAAGGAAAGAAAAATTAGAATTATCCTGTAGGGAAGCTGCTCTTTGTTCAAAACCTTGGTCTTTTTTCTAGCTTTAAAGTAATGTTAAGGCTCCCCAAACACAAGGCTAAACTCTTTCTGTAAATTGTATTGATTGATCCTGTAGACATTGAACCCACATTTCAAGTATATTTACTCTAAGCAGAGCTGTGGAAAGGTCAATGTAACGTATGAGAGAGAGAATGAGGCAGAGAGGGAGAGAGAGATAGAAAGAGAATGGGCACGCCAGGGTTTCCAGCCACTGCAAATGAACTCCAGACACATGCACCACCTTGTGCATCTGGCTTACGTGGGTCCTGGGGTAATCGAACCTAGGTCCTTTGGCTTTGCAGGCAAGTGCCTTAACTGCTAAGCCATTCCTCCAACCCTAAATAAAATGTTTTTAAAAACAAAACAAAACTCTAGCTTTAACCAGAATTTCAACCTGTGGAAAGGCAGACCTGTGGGCTGGAGAGATAGCTTAGCGGTTAAGATGCTTGCCTGTGAAACCCAAAGATCCAGTTTCAACTCCCCAGAACCCACATAAGCCAGATGCCCAAGGCAGCACATGCATCTGGAGTTCATTTGCAGTGGCTAGAGGCCCTGGCATGCTCATTCTCTCTCTCTCCCTCTCTCTCTCACTTTATTTCTCTTTCTAATAGATAAATAAATAAAAATAGACTTGAAAATAAAGGCAGACCTTTTCTGATACTTCTTTCCTGGGGAGTAGAGGGACTGGTACAGAGGGTCTGGGACATTGCCGCCTTCCACTCTCTCTGCTCCTGAAAGAGTGGCCACTCCCAGCCTTCCTTGTTACAGGGGCTCACTTGGCCCTTATGGACTCCAGGCCAGGAAGGGGCAGGCAGCATCAGGTAGGCACTGAAGCCCAACTCTCCCGACTCATGGTCTCCCTCCTCTGCTCACCCTCTCCAGCCTCGAGCCCCTCTCAAGACGGACAGGACACCAGGCGGCCAAGCAGCAGAAACCCTTCCACCTGGACCGTGGAGGATGTGGTCTGGTTTGTGAAAGATGCTGATCCGCAGGCCCTGGGGCCTCATGTGGAGATCTTCAGAAAACACGTATGCAAGTGGTGGGCCTGGTGGGAGGTCCAGGGAGTGTGAGGTGTGGAAGAGGGGAGAGGTTTAGGGATCCCAGATGCTGGGGGGAGTGTCTAAACTAAGCCCTAGCAGTGCCCCCAAGGGAGCCAGAGATAAGAGGGGTAGATGCAACCTACAGGCTTATCAGAGAACAACCACTTGGTTACATATATATTTGAGAGAGAGAGAGAGAGAAGAAAGGCAGATAGTGAGAATGGGTGCACCAGGGCCTTCAGACACTGCAAATGAACTTGATGCATGTGCCACCTTGTGCATCTGGCTTTATGTGAGTACTGGGGAATCAAACCGGGATCCTTAGGCTTTGCAGGCAAATGCCTTGACTGCTGAGCCATCTCTCCAGCCCTTGGTTTTGTTTTTAAGGGCCATTTGTTGTATCTGATCTGCCACGTGGGCCCTGCCTGTTTTCCTGCCCATCTATTTGTGTGTTTAGTAGACACTTATAGCACATGTCTAATATGCCCAGCTAACTGTGATGTGTCTAAAGTGCATAGCATGAGGCCTGGCTTGTAGATAGCCAGTAGATAGGTCAGTAGGTACTGTTGAAATCACTTAGCCAGTTCTGAAGTACATGAAGCTGGCCAATGAGGGAATATGTAAGCATTAATATCTCACCTGCTCATCGTAGTGTATTAGTTCTTGGGTTGCTGCTATCACAAAGGACTATACACACAGAGGTTTACAATGCAAACTTCCTATCTTTCAGTTCTATGGGTCAGAAGCCCAGACATGGTCTCACTGGACTAAGACATAAGGTCTGCATTTTTAACTGGATAATCTAGGGACAATCTTCTTGCCTGCAGATCTTTAATCCTGCCTTTGTATCTTTACCACAACCATCTTTTCATTTATTTATTTATTTATTTTTATTTTAGTTTTTTATTGCAGAGAGAGAGAGAAAGAATTGGTGCACCAGGGCCTCAGCTACTGCAATAGAACACAGATGCTTGTGCCACCTAGTGGGCATGTGCGACCTTGCACTTGCCTCACCTTTGTGCGTCTGGCACAATGTGGGATCTGGAGAGTCAAACATGGGTCCTTGGGCTTCGCAGGCCAGCACCTTAACCGCTAAGCCATCTCTCCAGTGCAGGTTCTCTTTTCTATGGCGTTCTCTCTTCTGATTTCTTCTTCTCTTTTTAAGGATCTGATCTGAGGAGGATCTGCCCCTAATTCAACATCCACACTTTAGGCATAGATTTTATTTCACCTGATAACAGGCCTGGAGATCAGGGACCACTGAGTGGAATGTGTCTAGATAGATTTGGGCAGGGGAAGTTTGGCTGTCTTTTCAGGGTGGAAGGAGATGGTGGGAGTCCAGGAGGCGGGGTAAAGAGCACAGAGCAGGTGAGTCTTCAGTGTTGGCTGCTGGTCAGAGGAATTGAAAACAGACACATGCTTCTCTCACAGTGTCTCTTAGTCCCACCTGAGCACCCAGGTGGAGGACATGACCCTTCATCACCAGTGACCTGAAACTAACACAACAGTGATCAAGGAAACTCAGATCCTCAGCTTCCGAAAGTCCACAGTGTTCTGAAGGGTTAGTGGCTAACCACTGGCCTTTTCAGAAATGGATGAGAGTGGCACCATCCCCTTAGCAACTCTTTGCTAAACTAACTCCGTGAGGCAGAAGAGGAGGCACGATTTAGAAGAGGCCACCTATTGTTGTAGATAGCCTGAAAGTCCTCATGAAGTGGAATTGCAGTTCTGCCTTTGGCAAAAGGAGGGTAAGCCCCCACGGGGAGATTAAGGAGATGGATGGAAGTCAGGGCCTCATGCTGGAATGAAATGGAAAAGCAACCTATAGTTTCTGGGTCTAATGGATTTCTCTTTCTTTCTTTCTTTCTTTCTTTCTTTCTTTCTTTCTTTTCTTTCTTCTTTTTTTTTTTTACTCCCTGATTGGATAACTTATATTATTCATAGGCTATTGGGAACATAGGTGGAGCTATATTCCTTCAATTAAGGAAGAGCAAGAATATGAGAGAGCTGGGCTGGAGAGATGGCTTAGCAGTTAAGGTACTAGCCTGCAAGGCCTAATGACCTGGGTTGATTCCCAGTACCCATTATAAAGCCAGATGCACAAAGTGGTGCATGCATCTAGAGTTCATTTGTAGTAGCAAGAGGCCCTGGCACACCCATTCTCTCTGTCTGTCTCTCTTCACATAAGGTCTGCTTTCTAACTCTCTGCTTGCAAATAAATAAATAATTTTAAAAAAAGATCTTTAATCCTCTAATGTATCAAATGACTCCAAGAGAGAGAAAGAATTGGTGCACCAGGGCCTCAGCTACTGCAATAGAACGCAGATGCTTGCGCCACCTAGTGGGCATGTGCAACCTTGCACTTGCCTCACCTTTGTGCGTCTGGCACAATGTGGGATCTGGAGAGTCAAACATGGGTCCTTAGGCTTCGCAGGCAAGTGCCTTAACCGCTAAGCCATCTCTCCAGTGCAGGTTGTCTTTTCTATGGCGTTCTCTCTTCTGATTTCTTCTTCTCTTTTTAAGGATCTGATCTGAGGAGGATCTGCCCCTAATTCAACATCCACACTTTAGGCATAGATTTTATTTCCCCTGATAACAGGCCTGGAGATCAAGGACCACTGAGTGGAATGTGTCTAGATAGATTTGGGCAGGGGAAGTTTGGCTGTCTTTTCAGGGTGGAAGGAGATGGTGGGAGTCCAGGAGGCGGGGTAAAGAGCACAGAGCAGGTGAGTCTTCAGTGTTGGCTGCTCGTCAGAGGAATTAAAAACAGACACATGCTTCTCTCACAGTGTCTCTTAGTCCCACCTGAGCACCCAGGTGGAGGACATGACCCTTCATCACCAGTGACCTGAAACTAACACAACAGTGATCAAGGAAACTCAGATCCCCAGCTTCCGAAAGTCCATAGTGTTCTGAAGGGTTAGTGGCTAACCGCTGGCCTTTTCAGAAATGGATGAGAGTGGCACCATCCCCTTAGCAACTCTTTGCTAAACTAACTCCGTGAGGCAGAAGCAGAGGCATGATTTAGAAGAGGCCACCTATTGTTGTAGATAGCCTGAAAGTCCTCATGAAGTGGAATTGCAGTTCTGCCTTTGGCAAAAGGAGGGTAAGCCCCCACGGGGAGATTAAGGAGATGGATGGAAGTCAGGGCCTCCTGCTGGAATGAAATGGAAAAGCAATCTATAGTTTCTGGGTCTAATGGATTTCTTTTTCTTTCTTTTTTTCTTTCTTTTTTTTTTTTACTCCCTGATTGGATAACTTATATTATTCATAGGCTATTGGGAACATAGGTGGAGCTATATTCCTTCAATTAAGGAAGAGCAAGAATATGAGAGAGCTGGGCTGGAGAGATGGCTTAGCAGTTAAGGTACTAGCCTGCAAGGCCTAATGACCTGGGTTCGATTCCCCAGTACCCATTTAAAGCCAGATGCACAAAGTGGTGCATGCATCTAGAGTTCATTTGTAGTAGCAAGAGGCCCTGGCACACCCATTCTCTCTGTCTGTCTCTCTTCACTCTCTTTCTCTTTCTCTCTGTCTCTGCTTGCAAATAAATAAATAATTTTAAAAAAACAGATATGAGAGATCTAATGTATCAAATGACTCCAGAGAGATTAAGGGATGATAAGCACATAGTATTTGTTCAGTTTAATTGTTTTTTTTTAAATATTTTTATTTACCTGACAGAGAAAGGGGTAGAGAGAGAATGGGCACGCCAGGGCCTCCAGCCACTGCAGACGAACTCCAGACACATGCACCCCCTTGTGCATCTGGCTAACGTGGGTCCTGGGGGAATCAAACCTGGGTCCTTTGGCTTTGCAGGCAAATGCCTTAACTGCTAATCCATCCCTCCAGCCCTAGTTTAATTATTTTTAAAGACCTTTCCTGGAACCAAGAGCATATACTGTCTAACTACAACCACACTCCCCCACAACATCCCATGAACACACCTTGACTTTCCTCACCATTTGGTGGCTCTGACCATCTTCTGGGTTCTCTCTCTCTGATCCTGTCCCACCAGGAGATTGATGGCAATGCTCTGTTGTTGCTGAGGAGTGACATGGTCATGAAGTACCTGGGCCTGAAGCTGGGACCTGCACTGAAACTCTGCTACCACATTGACAAGCTGAAGCGAGCAAAGTTCTGACATTCTTGAAAGATGTAGGCCAACACCACAGACCCAAGGTTATTCTCTGCCTTCACTCAACCTGGATGACGTAGATTCGCCTCTTGACAGTTAACAGTCACAGAGACAGTCATAAAATGTGTGTGTCTATGCCTTTAAGATTCCATATGGCCCTTCTTGAAAGACCCCTTTGGGTTAATGATTTGCCAAAAAAAAAAAAAAAAAAAAAAAAAAAAGCCTATTGCTTTTAACATTCTGATATGTTTTGGTCACTCTTTATGTATGCTGTTTGTGTAATGACAGTGGGGAAGTGAATGCTGTCACCCTGTGGGGGCTTCCAAGTTGTGAGAAGGACCTTGTTCCAGCAGGTTCCACAGGGAGGCCCACCTCAGCACCACCACTTCTGCTCTGACTTGAGGACCTGTCAAGCATGAACCTCGCTGGATTCAGCTCTGGAAGATTTCTTGGGGATCACTGCCTCGCCTGGCGCTCTCTGGAAAGCTTGAATTTTCCTGCTCTCTGGAGGAAAAAAGAGAAAGAGAAAGAGATGTTCGCTAGTCCTATGTGGATGAAGTACCGTGTTGCGCCACTAGAGGGCAGACTGCTAATGAGCTTTCGGGACCCACTGACCGCAGCCTCATGCTTGCTGGCATCTCAGTGGCTGGGTTAGGGTTTCTATGAACAAGAAGATCTAGTCCACAGAGATACGGGATTAATTGCACTGTAGCACCCCCGAGTGCATCTCGGGAGGAAGCTGTTATCTAGAGGATTCCAAAATATCCAATCATTATTGACTGACCAGAATTTCGTAGCAATACTGCTCAGAGAGAGTTTTGGAGTCCCTTCCCTTCTGGAGTCCTTCTTGAGGCTTTCAAACATTGTCAGGCTGAATCTTTGTGACATGGGTGTTTCTTGGGGAGAAAAAAAAAACAGGCAAAAAAAGTCTCCACTGATCTTTGCAACGGGAGCGTGTTGATTTTTCCTTACATGGCTAGATTCTATAGCTGTGTCTGTGGCTAATTTTTCTAGTTTGCAACAGATATACAGACATGCACTTATTGGATTTAATTCAATTTACAAATAGGTTTTCCTTCCTCACTGGAGTAATAGGAAAAAATTGATTTTCTACCCTTTGCAGCTGTGTCCAGAGAAGGAAGATGGATCCAGAATTTACTAGGCAGAGGGGTGACCTTTCTCTGCTCCTCCCCCCCTTTATCCCTTGCTTCTTCTCGCTGTACAGGAAACCCCTTTGCCAGGCACCTATCCTCTTCCTTAAGGGAGCCATGAAGAGTGATGGAGCTGAATCTGAGACCTCACAGTGCTGGGAGTGGGAGGGACATGGGCAACCCAGGGCTTCAGCTGCCAAAATGTGAATCAGTAAAGACCCATCTTCCTTCGGGATGCAGCCTGAGCAGGGTCTCAGCTGGCCAGAAAGGCAGGGTCGGATCTTGGCCCCCTCACCTCTTGACCAGCTGCCCTCCTATAGAACAGAACCTATTTGGTGTCTGGCCAGTCCTGGGTGGATCTACATATTGACCTCTATAAATCAGTTAGAATTTAGGTGAAGATTCCACACCACAGTATTAGGCCCTCTTTGGTGAGTACATTAGAGAAAGTACGTCACAGCAAAATCTTTGATGCATATATGGTGGCCGGGCTTAGGAGTGTGACGAGAAGGGGAGGAGAAGAGTGCCCCTAAACTACCCCCAGCTTGGAACTTGATCAGGTGGTGGGTGAAGCTAATGTGCTTATTAGTTTTAGCATGTGGCAAAATGACCTTGAATTCAACCTTGGGAGCAATGCATAGACTCCATCCCTCAAAAGATTGTTCACGACATGTGCTGGCTGCTGCTCTGCCCTTAGATCGTTATCCCTTCAAGAAGCGTCAGACAGTTCAGAACTGCTGGTGTGAAGCAGTGAGAGATCCAGAACCATCCCACAACCATCCTGGCTCTTCACCTCAACTGTCCAGGCTCTGTCCCTGCACACGCTCATGGTACATTTTCCAGAAACACATGCCTCCTTCAGTGACTTAAAATACTAAGCTTTTAAAATGCCCTGCCCATTCTCACCAGCACCTCCCTCCTGACTCAACACATGAACACAAGTGACCCAAGCTAAAATCAGCCCCCCCAAAAATGTCAAAAAGATGCCTTGAGCAGTTTTCAAAAGGAGATGTGGGACTAGAAAGATGGTTTAGTGGTTAAGGTGCTTGCCTGTGACACCTAAGGACCCAGGTTCAACTCCCCAGTACCCACGTTAGCCAGACACACAAGGTGACACACGTGTCTGGAGTTTGTTTGCAGTGGCTAGAGGCCCTGGTGCACCTATTCTCTCTCTCTCTCTCTCTCAAATAAATAAATAAATAAATATTTACAAAAAAAATTTTTAAAGGAGATATGTCCTGGTTCAAATCTAAGAAGAACTGGAGCTGTGTCTCTAGACAATTTCTCTCAATCAGGTGCTGTTCTGTTGCACAGGAAGTTTTCAAAAAGCAGGCTGATTGCAGAAGCCAAGATATTTAAGGCTTGGATTTTTAACAATCTCGCTGATCTTAAAATGAATGCTCCCACATCAGAGAATATATGCTGGCAGCAAATTCTTCTTGCCTGTTTCTGCACTGAATGCAATTAGCTGACCAAATCATTATAGCAATACTGCAATTATAATTAATTTTCATCCCTCTCAAAAAATCTTGTCAAACCAGGCAGTTAAATCGCTTCTTGAGTGTGAAACATTGCAGGCCATTTCCTCTACACAGACATTAAAGGGTCAGGCCATGGGAGTTACTTTGGCCCAAATGAGAACTCCTTAGGGGCTTCACATTTGACAGATGTGGTCTATGCTATTCTGTTGAGGTAGCTTTGCTGCAGGTCGTAGTGAATTATGACACAGCTTTGCATAATTCCAAATTAAAGAGCGTGCGTGCTCATGTTCCAAACATTTCCAATTACATTTGTCTGTTAAATACTTGAAAAAAAAATCAAATGCAAGTCTATTGCCTGAGGCATTTTAAATATTTTATGAACACATTATTCCCCTCGTGAAGATTTTAGGTGAAAGATGTCAATACTTATGTGTCTCCTGACACTAGAGTTGGAAGATTTTCTTAGGAAGAAGTTGGGAGTGGTCCAACTATGGCCTGTGTTTAGTTGAAAATGTCTTCCCAGGGCTGGAAAGATGGCTCAGCAGTTAATGCTCTTGCTTGCAAAGCCTGGAGGCCTGGGTTCAATGCCCCAGTACCCATATAAAGCCAGATGCACAAAGTGACACATACGTCTGGAGTTTGTTTGCAGTGGCAAGAGGCTCTGGCTTGCCCTTTCTCTCTCTCTTTCTCGTCATAAACACAGTCTAGGGGCTGAGCACTTGCCAAGCTTTATTGCATGAGAGGACCATACTGAGATCCCCTGAGAAGAATCCAGCAGATGGTCAGATGTCCAGAGGCACCAACATTCCCGTTTCCATTTTGCCACGTCCCCACTGGCCCCATTCCAGGCCCCACAGCATGCAGGGCACTGGAGTCTTTGCTCCTGGAGTGTCTTCCCTCCAAAGTTGTCCTCATCTGGCGTGATCGCTTCACGGACAATTGGAAGCTGGATTCTTGAAAAATCTAGCATTTACTTGAAAGAGGATCACTTTTATATAGTGCCACCAGTTAAAGATTATGGAAACATGTCTGCTAACAATTTGCTTTATGTAATTTTGTTCTAATGCTAATAAGCTGCAGCTGGGACACTTCCTGTGGTAAATTCCTCTGTGGTTACAGTGGTATCATCACATGCAGGCTTCACCAAGACTCTGTGCTTGGGAAGAGTGCTCATCCAGGCTCCCCCAGGCTTCGGGAAGTTCCCCTCCCAGAGAAGCAGTGCCTGGCAGCCTCAGAGGAGGGTCGCTTTCCAAAGCCCGAGCTCCAGATCTGTGCTCTTAACTTCCTACCTCAAAGCCTGGGCCTTCTTGGCAGGCTTGGCATGGAGGTTGACTTCCCACAGAGGAAACCTCAGGTAGACTGTAAGTGTGACACCTTCTCTCCATTGGCCAGCAAGTGCTGGACCAGGAGTTGACACTGCGGGGATAAAAGATAAAATGAGTGGGGGTGAGAGCGGAGACAGAGCTCTTGCTCGGATAATGATTGTGAATACTGTGGGGACAGAAGCTCCTTCAGCCTACATTAGAGCTGACGTCATGCGTTTCATTTCTGCTGCAAAGGCTGACGTACATGTGTGCCATCAGACCTCACTCCGGAACACACCCACAGTCTTGTTTCTCCAAACAGCTCACTGTGAAAGAAGGGACCTTTGCTAGGTTTCGTGTTCCAATAATCATGTTCTGCCACAGGCTAGCTTCATCAGAAATGTAGCATCCTCGGGCTGCAGAGATGGCTTAGCGGTTAAGGTGCATGCCTGTGAAACCTAAGGATCCAGGTTCAATTCTCCAGGTCCCACGTAAGCCAGATGCCCATGGTGGCACATGTGTTTGCAGTGGCTAGAGGCCCTGGCATGCCCATTCTCACTCTCTCTCTCTCCCCCTCTCTCTGTCTCTAATAAATAAATAAAAATAAAATCTTTTTTAAAAAAGAAAAAGAAATGTGGCATGCTTAAGTCTCATGAAGGCTCTGCTTTCCCACAGTGAGTGCTGGATGGCCTTCCCCACAGTGCTGAGAAGTGGCCCTGCCTGGCAGCTTTCTGTTACGGGGAGTTCCATCCCTTTGGAAGAGGGTTATTACTCTGCTGGTCAGCTGTGAAAAAGTTAGTGCTCAAGGAGTCACAGCTGTCTGTGACTCAGACACACACGTTTGAGATGGGGCCAACTCTGAAATCATTTCCTTTTTTTTTTTTTTTTTTTTTGGACAGAGAGAGAGGGAGAGGAAGACGGAGATGGGCACGCCAGCAGCCTCTCAGCCTCTGCGAAAGAAATCCAGATGCTTGCGCCCCCTTGTGGTCAAGTGCGGCAGCTCCTTGCACCACTTTGCATCTGGCTAAACGTGGGACCTGGAGATTGGAACCGCTGGAGATTGGAACCAGCGTTCTTAGGCTTAGGAGGCAGGCGCTTTAACCGCTAAGCCATCTCTCCTGCCCTCATTCTCTTTTTAACAGGGTTTGTCCATATTGTAACCAAACCTATAACCCAAACAGACATTGTTGAGCTAATTTCAGAACCGGATAGATAGAACAGAACAGGAAGTGGTGGGAGAGTGGGCATGATTATGGAATTCCTCAGGCTTGTCATGAAAAAAAAAATTGGTATAATTTTTTGTGGCCTAACCAAAAAGGAAAAAAGGTACTGGAAGGATTTTCAGTGTAGTTATAAATCTGATTGTGTTCTCATAAGTGCATGAGTTACATGTGCTTAGGTGAATAGATCTATAAGGTCACACGCCACATTAACAACTATGAAAATGACACTCTGGCATGTTGAGGCCCTATGTTTTAATTGTACGCACCTGTAATAGAATGAGCTAAGGAAGCTTTCATTTGGGTTTTAAAAAGCTATGATTGATGACAAGAAAGGGAATAGTCTTGTGAATTTATAAAAGAGAGGTGCCATTTAGGAGCTTTACCTGTTAGATCTGATGCCCCTGAGTGTGCATGCGCAAGCTGGTGTTTGTGAGTGGATGCAATGAAGTAGGGCCTGGGGAAGGTTAGAACAGGAACTGTAAAGGAAGATGGTGTTGCTTTATCTATCTATCTATATATATATCTTTAAAATATTTTGTTTATTTGCAAGCAGAAGGAGTGGGGAGAGAGGGAGAGAGAATGGGCACACCAGGGCCTTTTGCCACTGCAAACGAACTCCAGTCACATGCGCCACTTTGTGCATCTGGCTTTACATGAGTACTGAAGAATAGAAGCCAGGCCATCAGGCAAGTGGGTGCCTTTAACCACTGAGCCATCTCTCCAGCCCCTGTGGTGTTGCTCTTTGAACTGTTCTCTATCATTAAGGATTATCTAACAGCCAGGCCATGGTGGTGCACACCTTTAATCCCAGCACTCGGGAGGCAGAGGTAGGAGGATCTCTGTGAGTTCAAGGCCACCCTGAGACAACATAGTGAATTCTAGGTCAGCCTGAACTAGAATGAGACCATACCTCAAAAAAAAAAAAAAAAAAAAAAAAAAAAAAAAAAAAAAGAATTATCTAACAATGATTTAGAAATCAGATCCCAAATGATACCTATTATGTTGTGTATGGTAAATTTAGATAAAATTCCAAATTGTGGGGTGAATTCTCTGTGACAATGTTCAGATCCTGAGATTTGGGAAAAGTAGACAGTACCTAGCATGTGACATAGCACCTGACACCCAGAAGGTACTTCATTGTCATTCTGACTGGCAGAGAACTTGAAGGAGTGCCTCGCTAGTTTTCATATTTTCTCCCAAACAGGACTACCTGGTAATTTTGACTCTGGTTTTATCTTTACTGAAAAGTAGACTTTCCCAAAGGGACAGGCTCATGGAAGGGTGTGAGGCCTTGCCTTGTCCCAGCTCTCCAACTAATAGGCCACTGGGTTGTCTCGTACTTCCATCAGTCTTAAGGTCTCAAATCCTAATTGGCTTACTGCCCTATGGCAAGATTAGAGAGCAACAACTATGAACAACTTTACCTTTTCAATTAATTTGGGGGATGTTAAGAGACAAGGTCTCCATATATGGCCTAAGCTGGTTTCAAACGCATGATCCTTCTGTACTGGGATTACATCTGTGTGTCACCATGTGCGGTTACAGGTTGACTTCTAAAATCATTTCCTTTCCCTTCCCAGTCCCTGCTGCCTCTGTAAGATAAGAGCAGGGCTCCTGTTGGCTAGCTAAGGGCTCCAGGAGAGTAGACTTCTCTCTGGGTGGGGCAGAAGTCTGTCCAGGCACTCTACGCTCCTAGCACCCTGATCTTTCCATAAGCCGTGATTGTGCCATGTGTTGGTGAGCACCTAGCACTCACAAGGTGGATAGAAGAGACACCTATCCTGCTTTTTGTTTTTGTGGGGTTCTTTTGAGGCAAGCCTAACAGACTGGCCTTTTTCTTATGTGAGAGAGCAAGCAAGCCAGCGAGTGAGAGAGAGAATTGGTGCGCCGGGGCCTCCAAACATTGCACTAGAACTCCAGACACGTGTGCATATATGTGACTTTCCATGCTTGCATCATTTTGTGTGTCTGGTTTAGTTGTAGGACCTGAACAGTCAGGCGTGGCTCCTTAGGCTTTGCAGGCAAGCACCTTAACCACTTAGCTATCTCTCCAGTCCAATACCTATCCTTTTCTTAAAAAAAAAAAAAAAAAAACATTTTATTCATTTATTTGAGAGAGAGAGAGAGGGAGGGGGAGAGAATGGGCATGCCAGAGCCTCTAGCCATTGCAAATGAACTCAGATGCATGTGCCACTTTGTGCATTTGGCTTATATGGGCACTGGGGAATCAAATCTGGGTCCTTAGGCTTCACAGGCATGTGCCTTAACTGCTAACCCATCTCTCCAGCCCAACACCTATCCTTTAAAAAAATTATTTATTTATTTGAGAGAGAGGGAGAGAGAATGGGCATACCAGGGCCTGTAGCCACTGCAAGCGAACTCCAGATTCATGTGCCACCTTGTACATATCTGGCTTATGTGGGCACTGGGGAATCAAACCTGGTTGATTTCAAAGTTTCTATCCTTTTAAAAGAATATTTATTTGCAAGCAAAAAGAGATAGAGAGGGCTGGAGAGATGGCTTAGCAGTTAAGGCACCTGCCTCCTAAGCCTAAGAATGCTGGTTCCAATCTCCAGGTCCCACATTTAGCCAGATGCAAAGTGATGCAAGGGGGCAATGCCGCACTTGACCACAAGGGGGCGCACGCATCTGGTTTTCATTCACAGCAGCTGAGAGGCTGCTGGTGCGCCCATCTCTATCTGTCTTCC
Source organism: Orientallactaga sibirica (assembly GCA_036365145.1). NCBI lineage: Eukaryota > Metazoa > Chordata > Mammalia > Rodentia > Dipodidae > Orientallactaga > Orientallactaga sibirica. The sequence goes on along the minus strand of JAEOAD010000020.1, from coordinate 24,380,623 downwards.
CTCTCCCTGTCTCTCTGTGTCTCTCTCCAAAACAAAAAGAGAAAGAAGAGAGAGAAGAGATACAGACAGAGAAAGAGATTGGGCGGTCCAGGGCCTCCAGCCACTCTGCAAATGAACTCCAGATGCACGCACCACTTTGTGCATCTGGCTTTACGTAACTACTGGGGAACTGAACCTGGGTTGTTAGGCTTTGCAGCCAAACACCTTAGTCACTAAGCCATCATTCCAGTGCCTACCTAGCCTTTCCTCCTTGTCATTCCTCCCCTTTCTTGACAACATTCAGAATAACAAGGGCTTGTCTTACCCCATGATGGTTACATGGGAGCCGTGAGAATAGAATCCCATGGCTGATTGCTTTTCACAGTCACGTGAAACTTAAAGGGTTTCGTCTTCATGTGCTCACTTCGGCAGCGCATATACTAAAATTGAAGGGTCTTACCTTCAGAGAAATCGCTTTAAAAGCCTGAACATGTGTTCCAGGGCTGTTCTCACTGCTCAGAATATTTTTAGTACATTTCTTTAAAGATCATCTTTAAAAGTTAGGACACAGTCTTTTCCAAGCATTATTGGAAGTCCATCATTGTCCCTTGGGGAAGCGCTGTTTTCGTTTTGGGCAAGACGCAGCCACTGCGATTGGATCTGATGAGTGTGAGAGGATATCAAACAGAGCTTTAAAATGATGTGTTCTCATACACATTAGTGCATCTTTTTCGTGTGCCTTTCCTCACCTGATACAAGTGGTGTGAGCACTAGCAGTCATCATTCATTTCTTGAATATACCAGAGACCAGTATCAGGAGCTGCCGTGTGAAGAACGCTTTGAAGGGGGACATTATTTGGATGTATAACTCTCGACCTATTCACTGGGAAGGAATCTCATTGCTGTATCTTTGGGTAAACCGAGGATACTGTGCTTTCAAATATATTTAGAGCAACCTGGATCCCTAGAATCCCAGAAGTTCGAGGAAGACGCTTTAAGCAGAAACACGTGCATAGCTCAACTCCAGGGAGCTCCCTTCTCCATCCTTCCCCCGGACTTCCACAGCATTCTGTGGGCTGCCCAGTGTGCAGTGCAAAACCCAAGCTCTCCTGCTTACCTCCTCCCATACCCCCTTCTCTGAAGAGGATGGGACCATCCAGGTGAAGTTCACAGCTCAGTTCCTCTCGGCAGAGGCCAGTGGGACTGCACCTCCATCAGTTCCTCCTCCTGTTTTCTGACTTTTTTTTTTAGGCCTCCTCAGTGTCACCTCATTCAGATGCTTTCTGGCATTTTCTCTCACGAGCCAACAACTCCTCAAAGACATATCAACATCACCTTCTCGTCCTTTTCCATTATTTTTTTAACCTTTGCATTCGTTTTTCCTATCACCATGTTTCTTTCTCACCTTTTACTACTTCTCCCTTCTGCCATTTTGCCTCTCCCTGGCCTCACGGAGTTGACCTCTGCCTGGCTTCCACTGTCCAGCTGTCATCTGCTCCCAGCATTCTTTGGCTCTGCCGTAGTTGCTGAACCATCTCTGCTTATTCTTTACAGTTCTCAAGGTCCAGCCCTCTCAGCTCTGTGCTGGAGACCGGAAACTCTTTCCTTTGGACGGTCCGTTCTGTGACTCCCTAGTGCTTCGCCGGTGAACATCTCGGGCCTTCATCAAGCACAGTGCCCGACATTAGGTGTCCTCTTATTCAGCCCTGAAGGTCAAGTGCCAAGTGGCCTGGATGAGTTGCGTCTTCCAGCCATGCAGCCTCCAGCAATCTGCATGGACTATTCTGACATCCCAGGAGCCTTCTGGGAACTCCCCAGTTCTGTACAGAACACAGAACTGTCCAGCCCCACTGCACCATCCAGAACTGAAGCTAGGCCAAAGCTTCATGTTAAAAAGAGGGAGTCCAGCCAGCGTCAAAGACAGGGCACAGCGACCTACATTTCTGGGGTGAGGCTTTGTTTTTAGACATTTAGTAGTTTACGGAGACATGAACAATCTTAAATGGCTGTGTCTGAACAAAGGAAGATAATAAGGTTCCCAAAGGAAAATGGGGTTTAGAGGAGTGAGGAAGGTAGCAAAATTCTGGGAAAGGAATGCTTTCTTCCCAGCCTTTACCCAGCACAATCTCCCACCTCAAGGTCTTTGGAGAAGTCTTTCTTAGGAACTGAAGGTCTTTCTGTCCAAATAGAGAATTTAGGACACTTGGATTTCCTTTATTATCCATTATTGTATTCTTAGCCACGACATTAAATTTTTTGTCATTGTCCAGCTCTAACTTTGATTACCTGGAGATTAAAAAAAGGAAAAGGAGAACCCCTCTCATCCTCAAGAAAATTTAATTTGCTTATTTATTTATTTTTTTTTTTTTGAGAGAGGGAACGGGCGTGCCAGGGCCTTTCAGCCACTGTGAACGGACTCCAGGTGCATGCGCCCCTTTGTGCGCATGTGAGACATTGCACACTTGCGTCACTGTGCATCTGGCTACTTGGGACTTGGAGATTCAAACAGGAGTTCTTAGGCTTCACAGGCAAGTGCCTTAACTGCTAAGCCATGTCTCTAGCCCTCAAGAAAATTAAAAATTCCACTTGCATTATAAAGCCAATTTTTTTCCATTTCATAGACATAAGTTAGAATATTTCTCTCTGTACATAACTGGAAGTAATTTACCTTTTATTCTATTTATAGGCTAACCAAATAAACTGATTAAATGAAATACTTTCATCATAATTGTCTTTGATTTTTTTCCCCCTTTCACTAACAGAAAAGCTTTTGTTAATTAAGTGCCATTATAACATCACAAAGCTTCATGAGGCCGTGAGGTGTATTTTACCAGCTCTGTGAGGCTGTCATTGTGTGACAGGGCTCTTGCTAAATAATGAGGGTATGTGGGCACTGGAAATCCTCGCTCCCTGACCTTTAGGAGGTGGAGTGGTGACGATCGAAATGTTATGGCCTTGGTTGTGTGAGCCAATGGGTTCGTTGGCAGCTTCTTTCTTTCAGCTGAGCCTTAGTTAATCTCGTCTCTATTCTTCCCTGTTCCCCACATGCCCCCTTGGAAAGCTTGGCGATCTCTCTCCACCTGGGAGGTGGGAGGTGGCAGCTGTCCTCTTTCCTGGTCAGCTTCTTTCTCTCTTCCACTGTGCAGTGCCTGAAACATCCGGAAACCAAAGGTAATAAATTAGGTCAGTGCCCATCTCAGTCAGAGAAATAGGACCGACTCCATTCCTTTGCCTCTGCCCAGGTTGTCTTTCCTCCTTTCTAATTAGAGACTTGGGAAAGGGAATGGTGTGTACGGGTACATGCGTGCGTGTGTGTGTGTGTGTTAATGTACTTGGGGTTGGGGACTTAAGAGAAAGCTGAGCCAGCAGAAGTTTGTGCATCATTAGCTTGGGTGAGGCCTGGGTGCAAACAGGACCAGAACAATGTCCTGCAGATGTGTGAACCACTTCAAAGGCATCGTGCTTTCTCTGTGTGTGGCCATGATGGGATCCTGGAGCAGCACTTGGATGACATGTTTCATCTGGAAGTGTTTGGGGAAGAGTGAAGCTTCTGGCTTGGGAAATGAGGTCGCTTTGGTGCTAACATTTAAAAATATACCTATGGGGCTGGAGAGATGGCTTAGCAGTCAAGGTGCCTGCCTGCTAAGCCTAAGAACACCTATTGGATTCTCCAGGTCTCACATTTAGCCAGATGCACAGGGACACAAGGGTGCAATGCTGCACTTGCCCACAAGGGGACGCACGCGTCTGGAGTTCATTCTCAGCTGCTGAGAGGCGGCTGGAATGCCCATTCTCTGTCTCTGTCTCTCTCTCTCTCTCTCTGACTCTCTCAAAAAATATATATACACCTATGGAACTCATTTGGCAGAATAGACAGCACTAAATAGTTGTCCATTGTGGTACTACTGAGAAATGTTTACACTGGGGAGAAAGAGCCCTAACGCCTGTCACCTGGGGAAAGAGCGTCTCGGTAATTTTTGCTCTTTGCAAGCATGATGCAATCAGTGTTTCCTAATACTGGTACAATCTTCTCACCTCACGACGGTCCTCTATAGTTGTGTCACGTAATGGGAAATTGTAATAGGCAATTTGGTTCTGTAATTCAGTTTGCAAAGCATGCAAACATGAGATAACTAGGTTAAATGCAAATGGACATTACACTGAGGTACCGAAAACAGAGGAGGAAAGATGCTGTGTCTAAGCTTAGAGACAGCACGAATGCCATTCCTCCTGGGCCTCCCAAGGTGGAGTTTATTAAAGTTATTTATCCTCCATTTGAATTTCATCACACACGGTTTATACAGATACATTATCTGTGTGTGAATACTGCACGCACTTATGAATGTTTCACTCAGGCTAGGCAGGCTGGAAGTATGGCCAACGCTTCAGAAGGTCTTCACGGATCTGTTTGCTTTTACAGTGGACAGCATCTTCATGCTGAGGAGTGGAGTAAGACACCACATCAAAATGTGCTTTTAATTCTCCAAAGCCTTTTCACTGTGATTTATATATAACTTTCTCTTTTGGCCCAACGTGTTCATCATTGAGAAGTCTGCTTTTCTGTTTTTAAACAATGACAGGTAGGTACTCTTGTAGTCAGATGTATACAGTATAATCAAATAAATATTACTGCCTTTAATTCTCTTTCTTTCTTTGGGGGGGGTGGTCTTTTGAGGTAGAGTCTTGCTATAGCCCAGGCTGACCTGGAATTCACTATGTAATCTCAGGCTGGCTTCGAACTCACAGAGATCCTCCTACCTCAGCTTCCTGAGTGCTGGAATTAAAGGCGTGTGCCACCATGCCTGGAAAGTGTTATTTTTATTTCTTAGGAGTAACCTTTTCTAGTACCATGTCTATAGTATCATGATCCTAAGTGTGATTAAGATTTCTAAATGTTGAGCTGGAGAGATGGCTTAGCGGTTAAGGCACCTGCCTTCTAGGCCTAAGAACGCTGGTTCCAATCTCCAGATCCCACGTTTAGCCAGATGCAAAGTGACGCAAGGGCGCAATGCCACACTTGCCCACAAGGGGGTGCACACATCTGGATTTCGTACACAGCAGCTGAGAGACTGCTGACGCGTCCATCTCTGCCTGTCTTCCTCTCCCTCTCTGTCTGTCTCTCTCTCTCTGTCTCTCTCCAAAAATAAATAAAATAATAAAATTTTTTTTAAAAAAATTTCTAAATGTTAAGATTTGTAAGGGTTTTTTTTTGTTTCTATTCATGTTTTAATTTTAATAATGAGCCTTTTATCTGATCCACTTTCTGATTCCTGCTGCGTGGGGGCCACCTCTCTGGTTGGGTGCCTGTGGCCAGAAGCTACCACACTGGCTTTCAGGAACATTGTACAGGAGCCCAGCATCTCCTGGGGAGTGTCTGCTTCCCCTGCTTTTCTATTGCAGCCTGTGACCACGAAGAGGCAGCACAGAGCACAGGACAGGGACAGGAAATCTGATCCAAGAACCAGAGGAGTGCCCACTTTGGGCCATCCTACTCTTATTTTTGGTGGTCGGGGGGGGGGTGGGTACTGAAGATTGATCCCAGGAACTCACACATACCAGGAATGTGCTTTAACACTGAGCTTTATCCACGGCCCTCTTTTTGCTTTTCTTACTTTTTTTTTTTTTTTTTTTTTAATTTTGAGATGGCCTTGAACTCACTCTGTAGCCCAGGTAGGCCTTGAACATGACGTCCTCCTGCCTCAGCCTCCTGATTGAGTACCTGGATTTACAGGTCTCTGCTACCAGGCTCAGTTTGCTCCTTGTTTTCGATCCTGCCCTAACCTTGACCTGTCACATCCATGTCTGTCCCATCCTTTCTGCTCAGATGTGGCGGGGGAAAGCCAATGAGGAAGTCTTGGGGACAGCTCTTAAGGACTAGGAGTAGAAGCCCCCAACACTTCTGACTCTTCCTTGGTTTACTTAAAACTGAATAAACCCTAAAAATTATGAACTTTGATCGTTCATTCATACAAGAATTTGGGGTTCCTTTGCCAATGTGCCAATGTGCCAATGTACCAATATACACCAATGCACCATGAATTTGGAGGTGTCCATTGATCCTTGTCATATGAATTCAAAGAATGAAAAACACAGACGGGAGGATAATGTTCAGAAAGATTTTATTATAGATTAAAACTTTAGAGCCGGGCGTGGTGGCGCACGCCTTTAATCCCAGCACTCGAGAGGCAGAGGTAGGAGGATCACCGTGAGTTCAAGGCCACCCTGAGACTACATAGTGAATTCTAGGTCAGCCTGGACTAGAATGAAACCCTACCTTGAAAAAAAAAAAAAAAAACTTTAGGAGAAAAAAGAGAAGGGGGCTTAAGACTAGACATAAGAGAAAGAAGAAAGGTAGGGCTCAGGGAGGCAAAGAGGGGGTTTGAGAAGCCCACCTCGAGACTCAGGCTGGAGTTTCGTTATGAGCCCATGGATGGTTTCTGGTTTAGCTCGTCTAATCCTGGCATTAGGTTTGGTGGGTCAAGGTCTCTGGAGAAGAGCCATCTTCCCAGGAGTCTTAATTCTCTAGGAAGGGCCTTCTTAGGCCGGAGTGGAAGGACTTTCTCAGGGAAAGAGGTAAGAAAAGGCCACGCTTTTCTGATGTTTCTGACCCTTAGTGAAGCGTAATAACCTAGATTTCCCCTTACAGGCCCAAGAACAATTCCTGAGTTTAACCAAGAGAAAGCTATTCACTTTGGGGTCCTGTCTCCCTAAACTGCCTAGCCAATTTCTATCTCCCACGTGATCTCAAACAAAACTGTTTCTAAGCTCGTATTTCCTCTTCCCTCCAGATCCAATGGGTAGATGGTCTTTCTCACACATCGGCAAAGGGCCCGACACCATCCTATAAGAAAAGTTCACCTACAGACCCTCTCCCTCCCAGATATGCAGCTTGATCCTGCAGTGAGACACCAGCTCCCAAGAACAGCTAGATTCCTAGAGGTTCTTACTACAGATGGGTGAATAGCACCTTTCCTTCAAGGCAGAAAAGACAGGTAGAAACCCTGACACCAGTGTTATGCATCTTCTGTGGTTTTCATGGCAAACCTGAGTGTGGATTTGTCTGCCTGAAGTTTTCCAGGCCTGGAAAGGAGGGAAGGCGCTCCATGATGAATTGAGGCATCCTGCCTTGGGCCAGACTGTGTAGTATGAGTGATTAGAGCACCCGGAAGGACAGGCCCAGCACATCTAGCATTCCAGAAGGGCTGACAGCTGATATACAGGTGTGTGCACACCTCAGCCTGCATATTGCCCCTGCCTTTTTCTCTCCCTCCCTCCCGCTCTCCCTCCTTCCCTTCCTTCCTTCTCTTTTTTCCTAGCTTTTATTTTATCATTTATTTATTTACTTATTTGAGAGAGAGAGAGACACAGAGAGAGAGAGACAGGGTTCTCCAGCCACTGCAAACGAATTCTAAATGCATGTGCTACCTTGTGCATCTGGCTTGTGTGGACACTGGGGAATCAAACATTGAGAATAATAAAGTCACTTCACCTTTCCAGAGCCCAAGGGATTGGATTAGACAAGATCCACGTTTTCCCAGCCCTTGCTCACCACAGTCGCCCTCACGTTTGAGCAATAAATTAGGCCACTTGTGACTAGACCTGCAGGTCTCTGTAGGGAAGAGGAATGCCGAGACTAAGACGGTGACCCATCTCAGGGCTCTCTCACCTGAAGATCTGTGCAAGAAAGTATTTCTTAAGAACCAGGGTAGATTTTCTTGGACATGTTACCAATAAGGAGAAACTCCCCCCAAACGTGTGAGTCACTGTGAAAGAGGTCATTGTCCATCTGATGAATTTGAAGTGCCCTCACACAACAGTGAGCATGGATAGATGGAGCCTCTAATCTCTAAGAACGTCCATTCATTTCAGTATTCAGTGAACGTGCACATTTTTCCCATTATACCTTTAATTTTTTTTAAATCACCTTTTAGGTAGAATTGCTTTTCTCCTTGAACTGTTCGCCAAGGTTGCCATGACATCTATCTAGAAGTAGCGCCTGACTTATTGTTAACCTATTGGTAGAAGCCATAAAAAAAAAAAAAAAAGGAAAATGATGGCTATTGAACTGAGAAATATTTCTTAGAAATCCTTTGGAATTGGAGGAATGGAGAAGTGGGTCTGACTGCAACTCTGCTGCTGGTTTGACACTATCTGGTTTGGCAACAATGTTTTGTTAGCAGTAGTTAATCAGCGAATTCCATTACTTAATAAGGTTATCACTCTTAGCAAAAGCTGCAAATTACAGTTTCTTTCTCTTCAGGCTGAAGATAACATCCTTAAAATTTTTTTGCATCTCATTAGCAGGAACTGGGTAAACAGAAAAAGCACATTGGAACCGCCATTTGCAATTCAGGCTGATGTTTAGAGCCTTCCTCTGCTCTGTTGTGTTGTTTGCTGCCCATGTGGACCATGTATCAGAGAGAAGTAGGAAAAAGATTTTTTTTTTTCAGCACCAGCTGTAGGGGACACTGCCATGTCCACTGAGTAAATTCATAAGCTTGTGAAAGTCCAACCCGACACTACCAACTCCAAGTCCCTGTGCTTGCCAGCCTTGGGGGAAGCTTTCCATGGATTTAGTGATCCCAGAGGGCCTGTCTGTTTTTCCACAGAGCCACCTCCATTAACCCCCATGACTCTCACTTGCCATTTTATGACAGAGCTCTTAAGAGTCATCTCTGAATGAAGCCGCTCCCCACCCTCTCACCTCTCCCCACCCCACCCCACCCCTTGGCTCAAGTTGGTGTTTAAATTTCATAGCCTCATATGCTGAACTTCCTGTCTCTGTCTTTACATATTCACCTATCCCTTTCCCAGAGGGCCAGGGAAGGACCAGGTGATGCTAAACTCCTACCAAGATGGCCGGTGTCATTGCTCCATCTGGAAGATGTTTCCTGCAGCCTGCAGGAAATGCTATGGAGCTGGAGCTGGGAGCTGGGGCAATCGTGCTATTAGGGACAACAAAAGAGAGGGTCTTGGGCGAGAGAAGTGTGGGAATCAGGAGACCGTGCTGTGGAATCCTGGATCCCAGCCTCACCTGTGGGGTGTCTAAACACTGCTGCCTTCACTCCCATGTTCCATCTGCACAGACTTTTCCCGCTCAGTAGTTGTGGGCTTAACTTTGTCTTTTGCCTCAAAAGAGCTCCAGAGGGAACACAATGGAGGTTTGTCTTCTGCCGTGTGTGCTGTGTGTAGATGCAGGGGACTCATCCCAGTTGCGGGTGCCATCCTCCACCCCTCCCATGCGGTACCCTACAGTCCCCAGCATTTCTTAGAGCTGCCTATTTCAGTGCCCCCAAGAAGAAAGAACTCCAGTTTTCTGGCCGAATTATCCTTTCTGTATTTCCAGTCAGACGCTCTCCTCCCCTGGTTGCGCCTCTGCATCCTCTCTCCACTTGGCTCTTGAGATTTTTCTCTTGGTGTTTTATTTCCTCCTCTTGTCCGCTCCGCTCTCAGCCCCAGTGCGAACATCTTTGTGTGTCTTACAGCCTTACATTTTCCACCAGAAAACACATTTCCAAGAGCCTAGGTGACTTGTGAAAATTCCTTCCAAACCTGTCTCCTGGAAACGGGATGCAGATGAAAGATTTCTTCATTAAAATTAGACACTTTACAGAGGCGTCCAGTAAAAGCTCTTGGAAATCCCTAGTGCGTCTCTCAGTCTCTATCTAGCTGGGGAGGAGGTTTTTTGTTAGGCCCGGGCTTTGGGAAGGGCCTGGGATGCAGAACACCAGGGTTCTCTTTCCCCTTTCTTCATTATGCAGAATCCTTTCCCCAGGCACAGCGCTTTGAGCCTGCTGGCATGGAACTGGTGACTCCTCCATGTCTCCCCTTTTCCTTCCATTATGGTTGCTGAAGTAGCTTGCTGGTAAGGTGCCTGGAGGTCCTCCTGACCGGCTGTTACTGGAGAACAGAATATGATTTATGACTTGAGAAGCTGGTTAAGCTCGGGATGTAATTCCAAGCTGTGATTTCTCATCTGGGCCCTTACTGCTTGACGACGCAGCTGGGCGGCGTCCCCTCTCCAGGCAACTTTCCTGATGTGAGCCTGTCCAAAAAAAAAAAAAAAAAAAAAAAAAAAAAAAAGGGGGGAGGTTAACTGGAATAGCAGAGTGCAATTGGAGCCTGGAGGAAACGCCTGGGCTGGGCCTTAGGAAACTCCAGGCCAGGAAAACAGCCCTACCCTGGAGCTGATTGCCAGGAGAAAGGAGGAGGCGGCAGTGAGGGAGGAAGCTAACTTCACACTGGCTGGGTGGGCACATTGGGTACAGCTCTCTCTGACTCCTCAGAGGCACCCATGACTACCTAAAGGACAGCAGACTGGCTCAACCATCTGAGGGGCTGACAGGTGCCCCCGCCCGTAAGGCATGTGGTGCCCAGAAGGCATTGTGGTGCCCGCAAGGGGTGGGAAGCCTAGTAGTTCTCAGCATGGTTCTAAGTAGAAAGATCAGCCTCACATACTTGCCTTTGGGTCCTTCCGGCCTCAGCTGCTCACCCTGACCCCTTCATCCTCAAACCCAAGTGACTTTGGGCCCTAGTCCCCCTTGACAGCAGGTGACAGTTCTGCTGTGATGGTGAGCCAGAGCAGCCTGTCACAGCACAGAGGCACTGAGGCTCAAGAAAAGCACATCTGGCCTGAGTTCCTTCAAGAATCATGTCCCAAAGAGGGAGTGACAGGTCTGTTACAGGAAACCCCTTGTCAGTCTCCATTCTTCCATCCATTTTTGGAGGGTATTTTTTTGTTGTTGTTGTTGAGTCAATTCACCACACAGGTTTGTTTCTCCGTCTGTGGAACAAAGGGGTTGGAGCAGGCCTGCTCTGAGGAGTATGAAAGTGAGGGTTCCAGGCCAGGCCCTTTCACCCAGAGCTGCTCCACATCTATCCACTGTGTGAGAGTTGCAACTTTTCCTTTGAGGGTTCATGAACTAAGGCTGCTGAAGCAGAGAAGAAATCAGCGTAAGAGGCATGCAAAGTTACCAGCGGGCAAACTCATAGACAACACCTACTATGACTGTCCTGGGAAACGTTTGCTTTGGGCAAACACGAATACGTGGCTTCACCTCAGATAGGGCTCAGATGATAAACCAAAGTACGATTGTACCTATATCAGGTCAGTGAGCCAATGAATTTATTGGGGTTGCTTACGGAGCATAGAGGGGCAGTTGGTTTATTTATAGAAATGTGGAGCCCCCAAAGCATCTGCTCTGATGGGGTTCCCTGTATCAGGATTTCTTCGCAGATGCTCCACCCTCAGCCACAAGATGAGGGCTTACTCACAGAGCGTGGGGACTCCAGAGCAGCCACACCACAGAGGAGTCTCATTCCACCCTGAATGACAACTTCCCATGGATGCTTCTAGAAGCTCCTTGTCCCTAACCAGGGGTCTGAGACCACAGAGCAACCCTTCAGTGGGGCTCACTATGTCAGAGTTACCCCCCTCGCTGGGGATGCTCCTCCCTCGATCTCAGGATGAGGGCTTACAGAGCCTGAAGACTCCAAACACCACCTCCATTAAGCCCATTGTCCCTTGATATTTTCCCCTCTATAATCCTATCTCCCCCTGAGGTCACGAGACCTTGTCTGTTATTTCAAAAAAGCTGGCATAAGGGGCACTTAATATCTCAGATGGGGGTGTCTCATGACCCTCCCCATTCTTCTTCTCATGAGCTGTCCCAGCTGCTTTTGATAAGGCTGGCGATAGTTGTTGACTGCTTTCAAGAGGAATTTTGCCATGCAATAATGTCATTCAAGGATTGGCCAGTGGGTGAGGCTTAACTATTCCCCAGCAGCAGGAAGCATCTTTAAGTAGACCCAAGCTCAAAGCTCATGAAAACCCTCTGTGCAGGGCCCAGAGAAACCTCTTTCTTACAGATTGCCTCCACAAAAGTCAGAAGTCTCCCTGAGGTGGTAGGCAATTCACAGCCCAGATTTTAGCCCGTCTCAATCTCACCATTACCTACCCACAGAAGGTGACTGACTGTCTCTGCAGGGGCACTGCTAATCTCACAAGGAAACCACTTGTCTTTGGATGATCAAGAAGTGTGAAGGGGGCTGGAGAGCTATCTTAGAGGTTAAAGTGCTTATCTGTGAAGCCTGAGGACCTAAGTTTGAGTCCCCAGGTCCCTTGTAAGCCAGATGCACAAGGTGGTGTGTGTCTGGAGTTTGTTTGCAGTGGCTGGAGGCCCTGGCACATCCATTCTCTCTCTTCTTCTTTGCCTCTCTCTCTCTCAAATAAATAAATAATTTTTTTTTAAATTGTGAAGGGCAGCAATGTCAAATGAAGTAATGGTGAATGATACTAGCAGTATTCCCCAAAATTTGAACATATATATGTATGAGAGAGAGACAGAGAGAGAGAGACAAGGAGAGGAAGACAGATAGAGAATGGGCGTACCAGCAGCCTCTCAGCAGCTGCCAACAAACTCCAGATGCATGAGCCCCTTGTGGTCAAGTGCGGCATTGCACCCTTACGTCACTTTGCATCTGGCTAAACGGACCTGGAGATTGGAACTGGTGTTCTTAGGCTTAGCAGGCAGGCGCCTTAACCGCTAAGCCATCTCTCCAGCCCAAATTTGAATATATTTTTAAAAGTAGGGGCTGGGGGAAATGGCTCAGCTGGGAGGAGCATTTGCCAAGCAAGCATGAAGGGCCTGATTCACCCTGAGTTCGATTCCCCAACACACATGTAGACACCAGGGCAGGGCCACACATGCCTGTAGTCCCAACCCTGTCAGAGGCAGAGAATGGAGACTCACTGGGGCTTGCTGGCTAGCCAATCTGACTCCAAATAATAAAATAAAAATAAAATAAAATATAAAATATAAAATAAAAATATATAAAATAAAATAAAATCACAAACAAAAAACTTGCAGCTCCAGGTTCAGTGAGAAACCCCTTCTCCTTGAGAAGGAAACATGTGGGTGAGTGACAGAGGAAGACAGCTAAGTCCTCCTCTGGCCTCTGCATGTGGTTGAATGTGCACATGGAACATGGGCATCTGTACACATATGCGCACACCACACATACAGACACACACACACAGTGAGGGGGTGGAGAGATGGAATCCTGACTCACAGCCAGGAAGGTCAGGTTCAGATCCTGTCTTCCCCTCCTCCATGCTCTGAGGCTTTGGCCAAGTGACAGCCTCAGGAAACCTCAGCCTGGTCACCTAGATGTGAACATGACACTCAGCAGTGGCATTAATTATGACAGAAGTGTCACCAGCTCCAGAGGTCTGGGCTGGTGGGGCAAACAGAATCTACCCTGAAATGTGACAGGGACTGCACAAGTCCCCAGGAAGGATGGGGGAAAGTCACCAGGAAGGGTTTTCATGTCTGGACTGGTTTGATGCTCTGGATTTGTCCTCTTGGTACCCAGGTCACGTGGTCAGACTCAGCCACCAAAGAGAAGCAGAGCAGGCCTGGCTACCCCTCTCACATGCTGCACACAGGGGTAAATGAGAAAGAGAGAAAGAAGACAGTTCAAAAGCTTTATGAAACACAGCCTCATTCCTATAGTGAGTGTTCGGGCTCTGCTGCGGGGAGATGAGCCCGGCCCTAAGAAACTGAAATCACTGTGCTCAAGATGCTATTTTAGTGACTTTCATTTTATAATCTACTTGCTATTTCCTGCCCCATTCACAAGAAATGACAGTGAAGAATTCTCTTGCGCCTGATTAGAGCTCATAGGAAAGGGTCCCTAGAGGATATGTATATATATATTCTTCACTTCCTCTTCATCCCTCAGTGGGAGTAGGAGGAATCTGTTTCCTTGCATTGGTGAGCAGTTATGAACACTTCTCAGTTATGAAGACATCAGTGAGGTTAAACAGAGGGATCTGGCACCTGGACTCTGGATTTTGTTCTCGACCCTGCCATTTTCCAGTTGTGAGCCCTCGGGTAAGTTGCTTTACAGCTTTACATCCTTGTCAGTAAAATTGGTGTGTCCGTAGAGTGGTGTTTCCTAGGGTTGTTACAGGTATTTAATGAGCTCATGTGTGTCCGGTAGTTGTTGTGTGGTGGTACCTGTATTAGTCAGGGCTGGAGAGATGGCTTAGTGGTTAAGGCGCTTGCCTGCAAAGCCAAAGGACCTAGGTTTGATTCCCTAGGATCCATGTAAGCCAGATTCACAAGGTGGCACATGCATCTGGAGTTTGTTTGCAGTGGCTAGGGGAGGCCCTGGTGTACCCATTCTCTCTCAATCTGCCTATCTCTCTGTGCTTCTTTCTCTCCCTCTTAACTTAATAAATACAAAATATTTTTTTAAAAAAACAAAAAGAGCTGGGCATGGTGGTGCACGCCTTTAATCCCAGCACTTGGGAGGCAGAAGTAGAAGGATCACCATGAGTTCAAGGCCACCCTGGGACCACACAGTGAATTCCAGGTCAGCCTGAGCTAGAGTGAGACCCTACCTCAAAAAAATAAAATAAACAAAAAAGAAAGAAAGAAAGAAAAAAGAAAGAAGCAAAGAAAGAAAGAAAAAGAAAGGCAAGTTACTGTAACCAGCAACCCCAAATCAGGAACTTAACATAAGACTTATATTTCATGTTATGACCCAATGGGAGGGTTTTCCTTGAAAAGAGAACTAAGTATACAAATTTCTTTTCATTTTGCAATGTCATTATCCTCAACATATGTGCCCTGGAAAGGAAAGGAAAAGAGATGAGAATGGTGGCTTGGGAGGATGATACTAGCCACGGAAGCTGCACACGCTGCCTGCATTGGCCTGAACCCAGTCTAACCAAAAAGGAAGCTGAAAAGTATAACTGTCTTCCTCAGAAACAGGCTGAAGAAAGGGATTGCTGAACATCTAGCCATCTCTGCTCCTGCACACATGAAATTTGTTCTAATAACAATGCTATTGTGGTGATTATCTATAGGAAGGGGAATTGGATATGAAATGCACCCCCAAAAGACTCCTATGTTAAAGGCTTGATGCCAAGATGGTGACTCTAATCAAGGAGAGCACTTTGACCTGATGAATGCATTAATCCATCTATGTAATCCATCTATAATCCATCTATGTACCTGAAGGCATTATTGAGAGGTAATGAAAACTAGGAGATGAGGCCTGATTGGAAGATATAGGTTCCCAAGGGCACGATTTTGAAGGGCATAGCCTATCCCTGGCCCCTTCCCAGCTCTTCTGATTCCTGGCTACCAGTTGGTGAGCAGCTTTCCCTGCCACACCTTTCCACTGCAACGTTCTTCCTTACCACCGCCCATGGCAATGTAGCCAGCAAACCATGGAATGAAAGCTCTAAAAACATGAGCCCAAATAAATCTTTCTTCCTTTAAGTTTTTTTTTTTTTTTAGAGAGAAAGAATTGGTGCACAAGGGCCTCTGCCACTGCAATTGAACTCCAGATGCTCGCGCCACCTAGTGGGCATGTGCGACCTTGTGCTTGCCTCACCTTTGTGCATCTGGCTTATGTGGGATCTGGAGAGTTGAACATGGGTCCTTTGGCTTCTCATGCAAGTGTCTTAACTGCTAAGCCATCTCTTCAGCCCTAAGTTGTGTTTTTGTTTTCAGGTGTGTGGCCACACTTGTAAGCTCACTATAACATAGGGTGTGGCAAATTAGATACATGCACAAATCTAAGCTTCAGAGGAGGAAATTTAAGGTTAAAAAAAGAAAACATCATTTATCTTTCCCACTCCTTCAACTTTTTGCCTGTGAGGTTTGCCTGAGCAACTATACTAGGGGTGACTGAGCTGAATACCTTCAGCCTCCCTTCTTGTGGTCATTCCTACTTCCCTTCTGACCATCAAGCTATCTCAAAGACAGGTGACAGGAGAACAAAGGGGAAGCTTGAGACCAAATGACTAAATGTGACAATCACCTTGATTGACTTCACTCTGACCCATGTACTGTCAACTCTGTGCCTTGTAGTCGTGAACACGGTAGGGGACAGGTGTATGGAATTACATGTATCCCAGGACACATGGTCAGAAGTCTCTTCAACATACTTTCCCTAAGGTAGTGCCAATCCCAGCTTCCCAAACAGCCTCCTACAAATTGTGTGCCTTGGATGTTTGCAAAAAGTCCCAGGCAGAAGCTGAAGATGTGACCAGACCTCTAGGCCTGCTCCTGCATCTAAGTGGACTTCTTTTACTTTCAACAGGGACTCAGGATAGAAGCCCTTGTGTAGCTTTTTAAAATAATATTTTGGGATGGAGAGATGGTTTAGCAGTTAAGGCACTTACCTGTGAAACCTAAGAACTCAGGTTCAAAATCTCCAGGTCCCACGTAGCCAGATGCATAGTGGTGCAAGTGCGCTATGTTGCACATGCATACAAGGGAGCGCATGTGTCTGGAGTTTGTTTGCAGCAGCTGAAGGCCCTGGCATGCCCATTCTCTCCCTTCCTCTCTCTTTCTCTCTCTGCCTCTTTCCCTCCCACTCTGTCTCTCTCTGCCTCTCTCAAAAAAATAATATTTTGTTTATTTATTTCCAAGCAGAGATACACAAATACACACACACACAGAGAGAGAGAGAGAGAGAGAGAGAGAGAGAGAGGGAGAGTATGGGTGTGCCAGGGGCTACAGCTGCTGCAAATGAACTCCAGGTGCATGTGCTACTTTGTGCAGCTGGCTTACATGGGTACTGGGGAATCAAACCCAGGTCATTAGACCTTGCAGACAAGCTAACTGCTGAGCAGGATATAAGCCTTTGAAAGCTATTGTTGTGGCACGTACAAAAACTGGACAGAGGTTTGCTTTTAGCCCACCAGCCCCAACTGAAGGAATCCATCCAGGAAGTAACTCAGCAGGTGTTGGCAGAGCAACTGTGTCCCATCCTTTCCTGGGGACTGTCACCATGCTGAACTATTAACTTCTCGCTAGAACAGCTAGAACACTGCATCCTGGGGGACTCGTGGTCATGAAGTCTTCCATAACCAGTCTTGAACGCCCCTTCCCTGCCCCAGCCTCTCAAGATCCATGCTCACAGTGCCTGGTTCTTTCTGCCAGATGAGCAGTCAGATCTTGCAAAGCCTGATATCATGTTCCTGAAGCAGAGGCTGTTGTATCCCATGTAGCTAACACTGCCTACTGGTTTCAAGAGCAAGTCTTCCCTCTGTCCTCGAGCAAGGAAGATACCTCACTGTGTTGAATGAGACCTACTTCTGTGGTTGGGAGATTTTGGAGGAAATAGTGACTAAAGATTCTTAGGCACTTAAAAAAAATGTTCTTTTAGCTGGGCATGGTATGCCTTTAATCCCAGCACTTGGGAGGCAGAGGTAGGAGGATTGCCATGAGTTCAAGGCCACCCCTGAGGTTTCATAGTGAATTCCAGGTCAGCCTGAGCTAGAGCAAAACCCTTCCTCAAAAAGCCAATATGTGTGTGTGTGTGTGTGTGTGTGTGTGTGTTTGTTTACAAGCAGAGAGAGAGTCAGTGAGAGAAAGAAAGAATGAATGAGTGCACCAGGGTCTCCAGCCACTGCAAACTGACTTCAGACGCATGTCACTTTGTGCATCTGGCTTTACGTTGGTACTGGAGGAATCTTACCAACCCTGGGTTGTTAGGCTCCTCTTACCTCTGGTGGGATTAAAGCCACCACCAGCCTGGCTTTTTTTTACTTTTGAGAGAGAGCTGAGCCATCTCTCTGCAGCCTGGCACTTTTCAAACAAGGCTTCAATCTCTCCAGACCAATAATAATTTTCCACCCTTGAAGCAAGATAATGGGTTTAAGGTTTATTCTACCAATCTAACAAAAATTGATTGTAAAGCTAGATCCAAGGGTGGAGCACTTGCTTAGTTTGATTCCCAGGTTCCATGATTTACTAAACTTACAGATATCCCTGAAACAAATGAGGATGGCTCACCAGTAAGCCCTAGCATGCTTCAATTCCCAGTACCCACTGCCAGATGTGCATTATCATCTGAGCAAGACCCATTTTGGCTTGAAATAAATAAACCAGCAGTTTGTACTATGGGGACAAGAGATAAAGAAAGTGGTTCAAAAGGGTTGCACATTCTCATGCAGAAGGCCCAGAAGTAGAGTGGTGATAACCAGGCTTTCTGAGTTAAGGGAAGGATTAGGGTACAGAGATGCAGTTGGATTTTTTTGTTTTCCTATGTTAACTCTGGTTGCCAAATATTAATTGTGTATTCCAAATCACTACTAGAATACATTTTAAATGTTCCAGTATGTTATAAATACCATCAAATCACCCTTACTATGATCACATTGTATCAAATTGAAACCCCTGATCATTATAAATATCAACCTTAAATGGCTAAAATCAAATTTGATGTAAATAAGAATCACCTGATGGTACATTTTTAAAAAATTTCTGGAGCAGGAGGGGATTGGCTTCAAGGCAGTTAAGGCACTTTCCTACCAAAAACCAAAAAAAAAAAAAAAAAACCCAGGTTCAAAAAAATTCTCTAGGACCCACATAAGCCAAATGCACAAGGTGGCACATGCGACTGGAGTTTGTTTGCAGTGGCTGGAGGCCATGGTGTACCCATTCTCTCTCTCTTTCTGACAAATAAATAAAAATAAAATATTAAAATAAATTCTGCAGCTGCATGTGATGGCTCATGCCTTTAATCCCAGCACTTGGGAGTCAGAGGTAGGAGGATCACTATGAGTTCAAGGCTACCTGAGACTACATAGTGATTTCCAGGTCAGCCTGGACTAGAGTGAGACCCTACCTTGAAAAATAAAAAGAAAGAAAGAAAAGTACCTTTAATCCCAGCACTGAGGAGGCAGAGATAGGAGGATCACTGTGAGTTTGAGGCCACCCTGAGACTATGTAGTGAATTCCAGGTCAGCCTGGGTTACAGCAAGACCCTACCTACTTACAAAGGTTTTGATTTGATTAGTATGAGATGAGACTTAGTCATGGCAATTTTTTAAATTGTATGAATTTATTTATTTGGAGGTTCTAGCCTCCCCAGTACTGGCATTTACGTGGATGTTAGGAATCCGAACTCAGGTCTCACACGTGCGTGGCAATCACTTTACCCATGATGCCACCTCCCCAACCCCTCAGGAGCCTTTTTTACTAACCAGGTTGGACTCACCACAGGAGTGGTCAACGCGTCCCATCCATTTCCTGATGCCAGTGACTGAATCATGACGACCAAAGGCCGTCCAGTCGAGCCGCACTGCCCTGTGGGGGAGGTCTGAGGCTGAGGGGCTGGGGGAGGGCCTCCATGGAAAAGCACTGGCGTGGGACATGCAAGGCCCCAGGCTCAGTTTTACAACCATGGAGATTTGAAACTGAGAATGTCAAGGCACTGTCCATACCCCATTCAGCTGATTTTTACCACAGATCTGATGGGAGACCCAAACTAGTTAGCTCAAGCAATATGAGGGAGCTGTCTACAGTTCATCTCATTAGAGCAGACGGGGGATCCAGAAACTCAAAATAGACCAAGACCGTCTCTGGGTTTGCAGCTTAGTGCTTTCTCTTCCCCCTCCTCCTCTTTCTTCCTTCGTCTCCTCTCCTCTCTCTCCTCTCCTCTCCTCTCCTCTTTCTTCTCCTCTCCTCTCCTCTCCTCTCCTCTTTCTCTCCTCTCCTCTCCTCTCCTCTCCTCTCCTCTCCTCTCCTCTCCTCTCCTCTCTCTTCTCCTCTCCTCTGCAGGAAATCTAGAGGACAAGACAAAGGCAGTGGATGGTTCCATACTCACACCTTTGAAACCCAAGCTCTTAAGAGGCTTTGAGGAAGGGAGATTTTCTAAGGCCACCAGCATACCAATTCTCAGAAGTACTAACTGGATCCACTCAAGTCTCTATTCCACCTCCTTCCCATCCTCCCATCTACCCACGAAGGCCAAGGTAGAGGGTGTTATCATGGCCAAACCTGGGCCAAGGGCCCGTTTGGTAGTGGGAGCTGAGGCAGGGTGCGGGGATGGCAGCTTCATGGCAGTCTGACACGGACCTGGAGGAGCAGGTCTGTAATGGAAGGAAGTTGGTTGTCACCTGAGGGAGGGAGGAAAGGCGGCTGGCAACAGCTGTGAATGTACACTCCAGGGCCCCCACTCGCCCCAAGGCTCCTAGGCTTTATGGAGGCATTTCTGGTAAGTGTGACCTCTCCCCTGCCCTCCCACCTCAACTTAAGTATGTGTGGGATGGTATGTGGGGTGGGGACAGCCTCAAGAGAAAATGGCAAAGTATTCTTGCAGCTGTTTGGGAAGCTGTGGAATTCTGGTAGAATTAGCCCAGTCTCCTCCTCATCCTCTCCAGCTCCCCTCCCCTTCTGGGTTTCTCTGTTTTTTCATTGGTCTCCACTCTTCTTAAAGGTGACAATCTGCACACTTTCAACCTTCCCTGAAAGGCATTAAAATATATTCCTGGCTTCTTTTTGAATTTGTTTGCAAGCCCAGAGAAAAAGACAGAAAAAGAGAGAGAATGAGAATGCGCATGCCAGGGCCTCTAGCCATCGCATACGAACTCCAGATGTATGCACCACTTTGTCACTTTCTGCATCTGGCTTTATGTGAGTACTGGGGAATCGAACTCAGATCATTAAGCTTTGCAGGCAAGCACCTTAACTGCTGAGCCATCTCTCCAGCCCTATTCCTGGCTTCTTAAGAGCAAGCCTTGAAATATCATGGGTAGAAGTGCAGTGACTGACAGGAAAACCATGTGCTTACCTCACTTAGAATCAGACACACAGAAACTCTAAACAAATTATTAGCAAGTCAAATCCAGCAAATTATTGGGTTACTATCCTTGACCATTTTTGACCCTACAAACCCAGCAATTTCATGTACTTCAGTCTAATAAAAAATTCTATCAGCAGATTTGGTTTAACCAGAAACACAAAGAGAGCTTAATGTTTTATATCATCATTTTTACATTATATCTTATCATCATAATAGATGATGGGCTTCAAATATGTGAATAATTCAAGATTATTATTTTTTAAATTTTTTTATTTTTATTTATTTATTTGAGAACAACAGACAGAGAGAAAGAGGCAGAGAGAGAGAGAGAGAATGGGTGCACCGGGGCATCCAGCCACTGCAAACAAACTCCAGATGCGTGCACCACGTTGTGCATCTGGCTTTCGTGGGTACTGGGGAATCAAGCCTCGAACTGGGTCCTTAGGCTTCACAAGCAAGCGCTTAACCGCTAAGCCATCTCTCCAGCCCTCAAGATTTTTTTTTTTTTTTTTTTTTTTTTTTGCGGGTAGGGTCTCACTCTGGTCCAGGCTGACCTGGAATTCACTATGTAGTCCAGGGTGGCTCTCCTCCTACCTCTGCCTCCCAAGTGCTGGGATTAAAGGCGTGAGCCACCACACCCGGCTTTCAAGATTATTTTTTAAAGGGAGAATAGTTGTTCCTTTTCCAAATGTTACAGTAAGACCAGGTGGAAGAGAATGGTTTTAGAAATTAGAAAAAACAAAGTACAAATCTGGGGTTTGGCCATTAAAAGTTATTGACAACAATGACAGGAAAAAAAAAAAAAAAAAGACAAGTTGTTGTTGCACATTACAGACCTCCCTCCCACCCCAAAGCCTAATACTTGCTTACCAGGTAAAAAAAGACACAGTTGATTCACAAGCTGGAGGTTTGAACTTGAGTAAGACATTTATAAAAACCTAGGTGGGGGCAATGTCCTCCCCAACCCAGGTGCCACTAGCCACAGCACAAAAGAGACTAAAAACTCAACAGGGGAAGGCTGGACACTTGGGGTTTGGGAGTTTAAGCACCCCACTTCTGGCTCAGGGACTTGGGGAGTAGGATAAACAAAACCTACTTGGAAAATAATTCAGGGAGAAAACCAATTGCCTTCTGCTGGGGTGGGGCCCTGAAGGAGGGCAGGGCCAAGATAGGATCATTTCACACCACTAAACTAACGGGAAACTGAACTGGAACATCTTCAAGTGGCCTTTAGAGGTAGACCAGATGACCGATGGGAAAATCCACAAGAGGAAGGGGAAAGAGAAGTGTGGCTGGGGGTGGGGGGTAACAAAGCCCTTTTTTGGGCGCAGGAAGGCAGCCAGGGCACCAGGTCCAGACAGTGACCTCAGAAGGACAGCACAGTTTTTGCAGATTAGAGGTCACCCACCTGCCCCCACCCAGCTACTCATTCTGCTCAGCGCTGGCCCATGCAGGGCCACTCTGATGCCCCAAGGGAGGAGTGGACGGCTCTACGCCTGAGGCCCTACCTCCTCTTCTGAGTCTCCTTCCTTGGAGGCAGCACCAGTGGCCTCTGCCTCTGCCCCCTTGGCTTGGGGCTCCTGGCTTTCAGGGGTGGCAACAGCCTTCCCGTCCCTGCAGGCGCTGATCTCTCCTGCTCCTGCTCCTCCTCTGTGGGCGAGGAGGCCAAAGAATGGCCCCTGGCCTCCATCCAACTTCTCTTGAAGGCTTCTTGAAAGAGAAATTCTTCTTCTTCTTGGGGGTCTCCTTGGGAGGGGCTTCCCCCTTATCCTCAGCGTCCTGGCTAGGGGGTGCAGGCTCGATGGCATCCCCGCTAGCCTCAGCTGCTTCATCTGTTCAGTTCACGAGTGGGGACTCCCCTTCCTCCTTGGGGGGTCAGTGTCCATTGCGTTTCACGTGGTTGTTCTCCTGTCCGTTTGCCTTGGCCAGGGAAGTGCAGGTTGCGTCCTCCAAAGTCTCGTCTCCCTGGGGAGCCTTGGAGCTCTGGCTGCCCATGGTAGGGGTCTGCTGGGGGGGCCAATATTAATTAATTTTTTTAAGAAAACTTGTAATAGAGGGCTGGAGAGATGACTCGGTGGCTAAGGCACTTGCCTTCAAAGCCAAAGGACCCAGGTTGGGTTCCCTAGGACTCACATAAGCTAGATGCACAAGGTGACATATTCATCTAGAGTTTGTTTGCAATGGCTGGAGGCCCTGACACACCTATTCTCTCTCTCTCTCTCTTTCTCTCTCTTTCTCCCTCTTTCTCTCTCTCTCTCTCTCAAATAAAGAAAGAAAGAAAACTAAAATTAGAAAAACAAAATATCCTTAACCTGGAAAAGAATACTTCATCTGATTTAATAATAGAATGTTAAAACCTTTCCCTTTGTAAGTAAATTAGTGGTGGGTGGTAGAAGCTAGCTTTCACCTTGTGAAAGAAGAAAAATACAGGAAATGAAGGGACCCCTAGAATGAACTACTTGGTCCTGGGTTACAATCATTACAATCACAGACTGAAGTATAGACTCATGTTGAGCTTGGTAAACTTGCAAATGGGTAGAAACAGACATGATTGGGGCTGGAGAGATGGCTTAGTGGTTAAGGCATTTGCCTGTGAAAGCTACAGACCCAGTTCGATTCCCCAGTACCCACGTAAGCCAGATGCTTAAAGTGGTGCATGCACCTGGAGTTCGTTTGCAGTGGCTAGAGGCCCTGGCATGCCCATGTTCTCCCTCCCCCTCTCTCTAGTAAATAAATAAATAAAAATAAAATAGTTTAAAAGACATAGACATAATTATTGATATGTGTACATATATAGATTAGTAATTATATATGTTCTTAGCTCTGTCTACTGAAAGGCCAATGAGCAGTAGGACTCTAGTTCTGATTTGCACACATAGTATATAAGTCCTGGTTTCCAGTCTTCAACAGAAGGTATAATGTTTCTTATGAAATAGCCCGTTTTAGGTTTAGAGCAAGGCAAATACAGATTGACCTGGAACATGTCATATTGTCAAAAAACAAGAACATCTCAGAAACCATATGACCACTACATGTCAAATGGATCCAGCAGCCAAACTGAAAGAGCTTTACTGGCCAAACAGACAATTAATTAGATGAGCAAAGTCATAAATAACATAAGACAAAGTATCTTTTAAAAGCACGGAAGTCCATATGGATGTAAACCCAAATTAGTGAATAAACAGCAAAAAAGTAAATATAAAAGGTGTCTTCCTTATAGAAGTATTCCAAATAATATACGTAAATGTCCCACCTTCTAGAAGGTGGAACTTAACCCACCCTCCACCTTTACCCTTGCCCTCCATGCATACTCTCACGTATACACACACACACACACACACACACACACACACACACACACACAAGTATAGATTAGAACAGAGAATGGGAAGGTTGTGAAGGAGAGAATGTCACTGTGGAAGGTTGTGACAACCATTGCCTTAGTTATGTGGCCAAGGTTGACCTCACTAATGATAGCATGTTGACAGCATGTCACCCCTGTCATGGTATGATGAGAAAGGCACTTTACCTCTCTGGTCTTTCAAACCTGTGATCCTAGTCTGTTCATGAGAAAAACATCCAACAACTCCAAAGTTGGTGGACTTTCTATAAAATAGCTGAGTAGTACTTATACAAACTGTCAAGGTCATGGAAAATAAAGAGTGAAAAGCTGTCATAGACCATAGGACATAAAGGAGGCATGATATGATAACTGAATAGAATATGGTATCCTGGGACAGAAATATGAATTAGTGGAGTCTGAATTGAATTTGGAGTTTAGCTGATCTTGATGTAGCACAGTTGGGTGCTCGGGTTTTTTTGAGTACTATGTTATGAAAATAGGGAAACTGAGGGAGGAGTGAAGATTCAGTGTGCTCTCTTTGTCACTATTTTGTAAATCCAAAATAAAACACATAAGCCAATAAACAAATTCCTAGGCTGGAGAGATGGCTCAGCAGTGAAAGGTGTTCACTTGCAAAGCCTGAAAGCCCAAGTTTGATTTCCTGGTATCCATGGAAAGCCAGATGAACAAAGTGGCGCATGCATCTGAAGTTCGTTTGCAGAGGCAAGAAGCCATGGTGTGCCCATAACTCATTCTCTCTGTTTGCTTCTCTTTTTCTCTCTCAAATAAGTAAATAAAAATACTGAAACAAAAACACTTTTATTTTTATTTTATTTTTACTTTATTTATTTTTGGAGAGAGAGAGAGACAGAGAGAGACAGAGAGAGAGAGGGAGAGGGAGACAGATAGAGATGGGTGCGCCAGCAGCCTCTCAGCTGCTGTGAACGAAATCCAGATATGTGTGTGCCCCCTTGTGGGCAAGTGCGGCATTGCGCCCTTGCGTCACTTTGCCTCTGGTTAAACGTGGGACCTGGAGATTGGAACCGACATTCTTAGGCTTAGCAGGCAGGCGCCTTAACCGCTAAGCCATCTCTCCAGCCCAAAACCACTTTTTTAAGTCAGGCATAATGATGCATATCTATAATTCCAACACTTAGGAGACTGAGGCCAGAGGATCCCAACCACGTTCAAGGTTAGACGGGCTAACAGGAGGTTCCAAGCTAACCTGGGCAACAAAATGAGACCTATCTCAGAAAATTTTTTCCTTACAATTAGGACAAGTAGAAGGATGATCTCAAGAAGCTAATTAGTAAGAGAAAAAAAGAAAAAAAAAAAGAAATAAGTTGTATCAAGGCCAAAAAGGAAAAACTAAATCAGGAATTATTTGGTATGATTTACATAGAAATCTAGAAACAATTGGCAAACTAAACTTAAATCTCTAGTCAATTGCTATATACATACACATACACAAATATTTGCCTACCTACCAATAACACACAATTAAAAATATAAATGCAGGATGGAGAGATGGCTTAGCAGTTAAGGCACTTGCCTGCAAAGCCAAAGGACCCAGGATCAATTCCCCAGGACCCGCATAAGCCAGATGCATAAGGGAGCACATGTGTCTGGAGTTCATTTGCAGGAGCTAGAGGCTCTGATGCATCCATTCTCTCTCCTTCTCTCTCTTTCTTAAAAATAAATAAATTTTTTAAATGCTTACAAAAAAATCTAATTTCAACTTAACAACTATAACTTATTTTAAAAAATGAATCTAATATGAGTTACCCAAGGTCTTTATAAGGGAACTGAAAATTTTGTATGGAAAAACATGAAAGAAAAACTGAAACAATAGAAAGATATACTATGTACATGGCTGGAAAAACTGCATCGTATTAATAACACTTTTCAACAGATAGATATATAGCTTGGTAGAATTTCCTTTCCTTCAAAATCCCATTAGAATTTATAATAATTTTTTTTTTTTGGTTTTTCGAGGTAGGGTCTCACTCTAACCCAGGCTGACCTGGAATTTACTCTGTATTCTCAGGGTGGCCTCAAACTCACAGCGATCCTCCTACCTCTGCCTCCTGAGTGCTGGGATTAAAGGCGTGCACCACCACGCCTGGCTATAATAAAAATTTGTGTGTGTGTGTGTGTGGTGTGGCATGTGTGCACATGTGCATGTTCCTATGTGTGTGAATGCACATGTGTGTGTGTGCACATGAAGGCCAGAAGTAGATGTCAGGTGCTTCCTTGATTGCTCTCTAATTTTATTTTTCAAGACAGGGTCTTTTGCTGAATTGTGAGCCCACAGATTCAGCTAGACTAATTAGCCCGTGAGCCCCAGGAAGTTCCTGTCTCTGTCTACCCAGTGCTGGGATTACGGAAACTCATCACCATGTCCAGCATTTATGTGCGTTCTGGAGTGTGGAATTTAGTTCTTTTTCTAAAATCAATTATTTATTTATTTGCAAGGAGAGAGAGAGAACGGGCATGCCAGGGCCTCTAGCCACTATAAACTCCAGATGTGTGTACCACTTTGTGCATCTGACTTTACGTGGATACTGGGGAATCAAACCTGGGTCAGTAGGCTTTGCAAGCTTGCACCTTAACTGCTGAGCCATCTCTCCAGCCCTGGAATTTAGTGTTTCGTGCTTTCACAGCAAGCATCTTACCCACTGAGCCATCTTCTCCTCCCCAGCCCCTATCATGGGATTTTTCTCAGAGTAGTTCCTTCCCACCAGGACCAGACCACAGGAGAGGCTGTGTGGAGTGAGGAGTGGTAGAAATCAACCAGCTCCTTTTTGCATCATCCCCAAATGACGTATTTTGAATTCATCACTGTCAAGGTGATGAGCAGGTGAGTCTTGAGCCTCTGGATGGTTTTTTTTTTTTTTTTTTTTTTTTTTTTTTTGGTTTTTGGAGGTAGGGTTTCACTCTAGTCCGGGCTGACCTGGAATTCACTATGTAGTCTCAGGGTGGCCTTGAACTCATGGCGATCCTCCTAACTCTACCTCCCGAGCGCTGGGATTAAAGGTGTGTGCCACCACGCCCGCCTTTCGGATGGGTTTTTATATCCACTTAGTTCTGTGATTTTTAACAGTAGCAAAAGAGAAAATTAATTCCTGCTATTTCTCTTGCTCGGGAACCGAAGCCTTCTTTACTCTGGAATCTGGCCAACCAGGACATCGTAAATAACCCCTCCAGTGGAAAACTTGCGTTCATTCAATTCCATGAGGTTATAAATCAATATGTGACTCAGTTATCCCCTGACTTCATATCATATTTTTCTCCATCACTCCACCGCTGGGGATAGTATCCTGCAGGAAAAACTTACATTCTCAAATGTGCATTTCATCTCCTTCCAGTATGGAAAAGCAGGATCAGTGAGGAAGGAAGAGTGAGCACCTGTTGCCAGTTTTCCACTTGGACGGAAGCCATGGAAAGACATCCAGGAGGAACCTAGCTGGAAGATGACTCTATCAGGCTGGACCAGAAGTTTATGGCTGGCAGCACACGCTGGAGACTCCACTCCACCATGACCTGTTCTGAGACAAGATAGGCATTCCTTCCTGTTTCAGAATCTAGAGGACTCACCGTGACGGCGCTCAGGTGAGAAGGTGAGCACTCGTGTGTATGCTCCATCTTCTAATCTGCATATCACCTTACGTCATTACCTGCATAACCCTGTGACTAGTGCCACCTGAAACGTGGGGACGATGCTGTTTTGCAGATGGTGAAGCAGTCCCACATGGCTGGTAAACAGACAAACGGAAACTCCCCTCCAGGCGCCTCTCAGATCCTGGCTTTGTTTGGTGTTATGCTCCACGCTCCCATTTGCATGGACCCTTTCAGGTGGTCAAGATGCCTGGCAGTGGCCAAAGGGCTTATCTAAAAGGCATCTCGTGGCCAGTCCACAGGCAGGACCAGGCAAGGGTCTTTTGATAACTTAATCATCCCAGCCCTATGAATAATACAGGCAGTTTCTCCAAACTAGGGCTTTTAAATATTTTATTATTTATTGATTTATTTGAGAGAGAGGGAGAGATAGAAATAGGCAGGGACAGAGAGAGAGAGAGATAGAGAGGGAGAGGGAGAGGGAGATAATGGGTGCCAGAGCATCTAGCCACTGCAAACGAACTGCAGATGCATGTGCCCCCTTGTGCATCTGGCTTACGTGGGTCCTGGAGAATGGAGCCTCGAACCGGGGTCCTTAGGCTTCACAGGCAAGCGTTTAACCGCCTTGCCATCTCTCCAGCCCCAAAACTAGGGATTTTAAAGAGCAACCAGCACCTTCTCATTGCATGCTGGAATGTCCTCCCTGGCAACTCTCACCTGGCCAGCCCACTGCTGACATCTTGTGGCCAAGAAACGGAGTCCTGCCCCATTTTCTACCACAGAATCACACACACCAAGCCAGGCAGGTGCTAGGAACCAAGACTTCCCTTCAGTTCTTTGGGGATCCCCTGGCAACCCCCCACCTCTGGACTCACAAGCCTACAGGCTGCTCCATGGAGTCTACTGAGTTTCCTCTGGGCTACAGCAGCTCAGTTCCTGCTAAGCCAGGGTGGCAGCCGCAGGCCCTCTAGGTGGCAGCTGCTGTCCAAGGCAGGAAGTCCACACATACAACTCTGCAAACATACAAAGCAAGGATTTACTCATGAAAATCGGCACGGGCTAGACCCCTAACCGCTAGGTCTACTCAGGGGTGCTGTTTTTGCTGTCATCAAGGTTCTTGGGCTTCAGAAGGGAGTCAAGAGGACAGCCTGCAGGAAAGAGCATGTGGCAAATGGCCTTTTGTGAAGGCCATTAAGGCAAATACCACGTTAGGGGCAGAAGTCACCAAGGAACTTGTTCTGATGGCAGCAAGAAAGCACTTAAAATTCTAAGAGGTAAGTAGCAGTAATAGGAAAGTGGTGCCTAGATGTCAGAACGTGCGGCATCTGTTCGGTTGAGGCGTCCGACTGTGAAGAACCCTGGCACCATTTTAAAATGGGATGTGCGATGATTTCAGTTCAAGGTGGGTTTTCTTCCACTCTTAGCAGAGATCATCAGTGGAGCTGCAATTAGCTTAATTAATCAGCGCCATAAATTTAAGGAGGAAAGCACCTACTTTTGCTAGGAGCCAGGGGTCCAGAAGCAGGTCACTGAAATCTCCAGCCCTTTGTTTCCCCACCTAGAAAATGACCACTTCTGGATTTCTCATGGTGTGGCTTGTGGATGTGTGTGTGTGTCACTATTGTGTGGTTTTATGAAAAGGTAAAAATTACAAAGTCAATAGTTTGAGGTATGGGCACCCATTCTAAACATAATTCTTGTGAACATGTGTCTGAGAATCAGAAAACAAAGTGGTATTGGGTCTAAACTGAGACCTGCTATGTACCAGATACTATTGGTGAGCTCTTTGCCCTGGAGGATGCTGCAGTATTTTTAGACGAGATGGGGTGTATTCAGGGTGGTATGGCCGTAGACAATTTAAAAAAATATATTTATTTGGGCTGGAGAGATGGCTTGGCAGGTAAAGCATTTGCCTGCAAAGCCAAAGGCCCCCCGTTCGATTCCCCAAGACCCATGTAAGCCAGATGTATGTGTCTGGAGTTTGTTTGCAGTAGCTGGAGGCCTTGGCGTGCCCATTCTCTCTCTCCTTCTTTCTCTGCCTCTCTCTCTCTCTAATAAATAAATAAAAACTTTAAAAAAAGAAATATATTTATCTATTTTTTATTCATTTGCAAGCAGAGCGAGATAGAGAGAACAGAGAGAGAGAGAGAATGGGTGTGCTGAGGCCTCCAACCACTGCAAAAGAACTCCAGATGCATGCTCCACCTTGTACGTCTGTCTTTATGTGGCTACTGAGGAATCGAACTCAGATCATTAGGTTTTGCAGGCAAATGCGTTAACAGCTGAGACATCTCTCCAGCCACCTCCACCGCCACCACAATCTATTGATAGACACAAATGAACAACAAAAAAAATAATGAAGAAAGTGGGCAATACCCGAGGCATCACTCCTAATGGTTCACAGAAAAAGGGGTCCTGGAGTTGAACCTGGGAAGATGGGCTCCGCAGCTGCAGAGTGCTGCTGAGGGAGGAAGCTCCAGTGGTGCTGGGCAGACACCTTGAGCAGCATGTGACTTCGTGCCTTCCATCCCAGGGCTGGGACAGTCAGGTCTCGGAAGTCCCACCCCCAAGGCGAAGCCAGCATCTGTAAGAGGAGAGGGCTGCTCTGAGGATTAGCCTGCGGTTTTCATTTGATCCAAAAATGGATCCAGAGCCCTGGTAATGTCATCCTCTCCTTGAAAAGAAGTAAGAGGTCAGGTCCTCAGACAGGGAACGCCCAAGGGGCTCCTGTGCATGTCTCTGTGACAGGCCAGCGGGAGGGCCCTGGAAGCCACAAGGCAGGGAGTTCCCGCAAAGGCTGGCCTAAAATATTGTGTCAGAAAATTACTTTCTTAATAAAACATTTTAAAGTATTGTTATGTTTCCTTCTTATTTCTCTACACCTTTCCCTTTGACTGTTTACTATTTGAAACAATTTTTTTCCTTCCTTCCTTTCCTTTTTGCTTTGGTTTCATGAAATATTGTGTCACTATGTAACCCAGGCTGGTCTGGAACTCTCTGTGATCCTCCTACATCAGCCATTCTCAGTGCTGGTATACAATAGTGAGCCACTGTCGCTGGCTCAAAAATATTTCTTTTTTTTTCTTTTTCTTTTTTGTTTTTCTTTAAAGGTAGGGTCTCACTCTACCCACTCTAGCCCAAGCTGACTTGGAAAACACTCTGTAGTTCCAAGCTGGCCTCAAGCTCACAGCAATCTTCCTACCTCAGCCTTCCAAGTGCTGGGATTAAAGGCGTGCACCACCACACCTGGCTAAAAACATTTATTTTTCTATATTTATATTTTATATAAATATATTTTATATATTTTATATTTAAATATATTTATATATTTATATATTTTATATTTATATTTTATATTTATATTTCTATTTTTCATTTGGAAAATTATACAAAAAACATCCCAAACTACCAAATAAACAAATAAAAAGCAAGCAGTAAAAATGTTCTTTAGTTACATACTATAAGGGATCCAATCTGTGTTCTCACATCTCCCTCTACTTTTCCTGAATCTGGTCCATGACTTCTTGTCCAAATAACCATCATCCGGGCCTCCTCTACTATGGTCTGCACTGCTCAGTAAGAACCAAAGGCAGGGAGAGACCCAGCTCATCCATCCATCTGCTGGCAATATGCCTGGGTCATTCCATCAGCTCACAAGGGCTGGTTCTACATTTCCATGTTTTCTATATCATTAATTTTTTTGTGTAAGGAGAGGAAGAGAGACAGAGAGAATAGGTGCACCAGGGCTCTCATGCCACTGTAAATGAACTCCAGATGCACGTGCACTGTGTGCATCTGGTTTTATGTACTAGGAATTTGAACCTGGACCACAGGTTTTGCAAGCAAGCACCTTTAACTGCTGAGCCATCTACCTAGCTCTAGGCCATTATAAAAAAATATTTGATTTATTTGAGAGAGAGATAAAGAGGCAGATATAAGAAAGAGAGAGAATTAGTGCGCCAAGGCCTCTAGCATGCATCACCTTGTGCATCTAGCTTACATGAATGTTGGGGGATCAAACTCAGGTCCTTAGATTTTGTAGGCAAGCACCTTAACCGTTGAGCTATCTCTCCACCCCCTCTACACCATTTTTATTTTATTTTATTTTTAAAATTTTATTTTGTCTATGCCATTTTTAAATGAAGACTTTATTAAGTATTAAATTCCACACAGAGAGCTGGTGAGATGGATCAGCAGGTAAGGCGCGTGCCTGCAAAACCTAACAACCCAGGTTTGATTCCCCAGTACCCATGTAAAGCCAGATGTACAAAGTGGCACATGCATTTGGAGTTCATTTGTAGTGGCTGGAGGCCCTGGTATGGCATGCCCATATTCTCTCTCTCTTCTCTCTCTCTCACCCTCCCTCTCTGCTTGCAAATAAATAAAATATTTTTAAAAATTACACACACTGAACTATAAATAAATTAAGCCATACATGATAATGAACAGCCATAATCTCAGCAGGCTGATGCAGGAGGATTGCTGAGAGTTCAAGGCCAGCCTGGGCTCCATAACAAGACCCTGTGTCAAAACCATGACCAAAATTCAATGTTAAATTAAAATTAAAAGTAATAAATACTCTAACACATCAGTGTTCAAAAGTTTTTCCTACATTATACTCTCTGTTGTGTTGAGGTTATTATATCTGAATAGTGGAGATATGACATGCTAATATATCATACATAGATCTTACTAACTCTGATTTAATGATGACATCACATGGGTAGCTTGAAATCTCATGGTAAGAAATGACACTATGGATGGCAAGTGGTAAATACTAGGAATACTGAAAGCTGGGTCTGGAGAGATGGCTTAGCAGTTAAGGCACTTGCTGGCCAAGCCAAAAGACCCAGGTTTGATTCCCTAGTATCCAATGCAGCCAGATGCACAAGGTGGTACACACAATCTGGAGTTCCTTTGCAGGGGCTAGAGGCCTTGGCATGCCCATTCTCTTTCTCTCTATCTACCTCTTTCTCTTGCGCTCTCTCAAATAAATAAATAAATAATTTTTTTAAAAAAGAAAAGTGTTAGCTGGGCATGGTGGCACACGCCTTTAATCCCAGCACTTGGGAAGCAGAGGTAGGAAAATCATTGTGAGTTCAAGGTCAGCCTGGAACTACAGAATGAGCGCCAGGTCAGTCTGGGTTAGAGTGAGAACCTACCTCAAAAAAAAAAAAAAAAAAAAAGTGTTAGAAAATGTTAATATTTAGGATTAAACTTAAACTTGTTTCATATTTGTGGCTGTTACATTGTAACACATAAATTTAAGAAAATATTCTCATATTTGAAGATTGCTACTTGACTTCGAAGTCACCATGTTCTTGGTGAAGTAGGAAAAAAAATCTAGCATGTCACGATCTAGCATGATGACTTCTGTTTTATCATATACATTAACACTTAAGGAGATATTATTCAGCATTCACGTTAGAACTATACTCATCCACCGTTTGCAACCCAGCATGTTTCTAAGAGCTCAGCAAAAATCAACTGGATCATTCAGTCAGGATCAATTTGCTCTGCAGAATTTGTAACAGTGGAACAGTAAGACAAAAACTTACTTGTAAAGGCACATGCTATACATTCTTTATAACAGCATCTAGAACGTGCATACGCGCATATATATACACACTTCTTTCCCTCCGAGAGCCCAGGGTTAAGCATTTGCCAGCACACCATTAGTGTACCTGCAAGCTTCACCTCCGAGGAACATGGCTCACACACATCAAGGCAGCCAAAGCCCAGGTGGGTTTGAATTAGGCAGGAGCTGCTGAACAAAGCAGCAGGTGGAGAGCTCAGGAGACCCAGATTGTCACCTTGACATTGTCAGTGACACACTACCTGTGTCGGGACAGCTCATCTTTATACCTCAGCTACCTGGTTCTCACAAAGGTGGGTTCCAAACAGTACAAATAAAAGCAAGGCCTTTCCGGCTCTCAAACGCCATGGCTTACGCATATGTGAGCCAGAAACCACTCTGAAGTGCTGTTATGTCCAGCAGAGGATGTGGTAGCCAGGACGTAAAGAACCAAAGGTGCCAAATCAACATATTACTGAGCAATGCTATCTGGGAGACCGTGTTGTGTCTAAAAAGTTGTTTGGTGACCACACTTTCAATGGGGATTACATGTTATGTGGGCAGCCACCCTTAAAGAATGTCTTTCCAGCCATGTCACTTTGGGGTGACATAACGTCATTCTGCCTGTGGGGACAGGAGTCAGTGAGATGTACCAAATATGATCCTCAATGCTGCTGTCCCAATGTCCCCAGCTCCTGCCCATGCGCTGTGACAGGCTTTCCCTATTCCACAGAGCAGCTTGGGCTCTGAATTCTTCCAACTGGGGGAAGCACAGCTCGCCCAGGTAGCTCCCTAATCCAAGTGGCATGCACACAAGAGTGATAATTAACACACAGGAAATAACTGGAAAGTTCCGAGTCCCTTTGTGGCCTCCTCAGTGTTGGGCAGGAAATAGTTAAGCAGGGAGGGCCCTGAGCCTGGGCAGCTGATTAATTACACTGCACAGGAAGCATAGGCCTCCATCTCTGCCCAATGGGGAAATTCATTTTCAATTCTGACCTCAATGACGGAAGTTACTGTTCCTGCCAAAGGGAGTGGAAGCGCAGCCCTCCCCACCCTCGCAGTAGAGCAGAACCAAAAAGACAGACAGCAGACAGAGAGACAGCACCATGGGCAGCAACACAGTTTGGGACAGAGCAGGCAGATTGAGAGAGGCGAGTAGTCTGCTTACTTGACACCAGGAGATAGCTCTCATCCCAGACCCACTGCAGGAAACGAGAGCTTTAACAGCATGGAGCCGTTATCCAATGAACACAGAAGATCTGCAGAACCTAGGAGAGTTTTAGTCAGGCATGGTGGCCTGTAAATCTCAGATGCCTGGGAAACTGAGGCAGGAGAACTGCAAGTTGGAGGCTAGCCTGGACAACTTAGGGAAATTCTGTCTCAAAAAATGAAATGGAGTTGGGCGTGGTGGCGCACGCCTTTAATCCCAGCACTCGGGAGGCAGAGGTAGGAGGATCGCCGTGAGTTCGAGGCCCCCCTGAGAATACAGAGTGAATTCCAGGTCAGCCTGGACTAGAGTGAAACCCTACCTTGAAAAACAAAAAAAAAAAAAAAAAAAAAAAGAAAGAAAGAAATGGGGGGTGGTGGCTGGAGAGATGGCTTAGCAGTTAAGGCGCTTGCCTGCAATGCCTAATGACCTGGGTTTGATTCCCTAGTACCCATGTAAAGCCAGATGCACAAAGTAGTACCTGCATCTGGAGTTCATTTGCAGTGGCTGGAGGCTCTGGTGCACCCATTCATTCATTCTCTCTCTCTCTCTCTCTCTCTCCCTCTCTGCTTGCAAATAAATAAATAAATAAAATGTTTTAAAAACTGAAATGGGGGGCTGGAGAGATGGCTTAGTGGTTAAGGCGCCTGCCTCCTAAGCCTAAGAACGCCAGTTCCAATCTCCAGGTCCCACGTTTAGCCAGATGCAGTGACGCAAGGGCACAATGCTGCACCTGATCACAAGGGGCCTCATGCATCCAGATTTTGTTCTCAGCAGCTGAGAGGCTGCTGGCGCACCCATTTCTATCTATCTTCCTCTCCCTCTCTCTGTGTCTCTCTCCAAAAAAAAAAAAAAAAGAAAAAAAGAAATGGGGGAAAGGCAGGTATGCTGGGGAGATGGCTCAGTAGTTAAAGGAATTTGCTTACAAAGCCTGCCAGCCTAGGTTGGATTTCCCAGTATCAATTTTGAAGCCAGATGCACAAAGTGGTGCATGTGTCTGGAGTTTATTTGCAGTAGCAAGAGGCCCTGGCATGCCTATTCTCTCTCTCAAATGTATAAATACATGAAATAATAAGAAAAAAAAAAACTCAAAACAGGTAGGGTGGGGTAGAAATACAGCTCAGTGATAGGGTATTTGTCTAGCATGCTCAAAGCCCTGGATTTGCCTTTCCATCTTGAGAAACAATAAACCATAAAAACGAAAGTGAAAGAGTCCAGACATGCCGGCCCACACATCCTGTACGAGCCCCAGCAAGGGGCAGCAGAAATCCACTGAGAAGTTTTCATTATCATCTATATCTTTAATCGAGGGGAAAAAAAAAAAAACCTATATCTATATGAATGTAATTCATTTTTTTATCTTTATAAAATCCCAAATTGAAACCTCTCTGGAAACAGTTTCAGATTGACTGACAACTGGCCTAGGAAAATCCAGAGTTCATTCGGGTCAAACTCTTCTATCTGATGCCTAGGGTGAGTCGCCCTCTCACTTGATGGAGTGGGGCCTGCAGGAGGAGGTCTCTTTCCATCTTGCTAGGAGACACGTTAATGTGTCACATGTTCAGCCAAGGTCCAACCAGGAAAACCGAAAGGGCACCCTCCCCCACCCCACCACCTCTCTCTGACATTTTACTCAAGGGGATGTCGTGAAGGGAATGGGCTACAAAGGTGGAGAGCTGAAAGTTGAACAGGGATAATGAGGTGACCCTGAGGGTCCAGGGACAGAGAACCTTCCACAGAGCGGCCCCTCTTAAAAGGCTTCTCGCAGAGACATGGAGGAGAAGAGTTGCTGCTGGGAAGACGACAGAGAGAGAGGGAGAGAGAGATTGATTCTCCAGCCATATAAAGTGGGGAAAGGGGAACAGCAGATTTGAGGGCACCCAGCCCCAGAGCCAGCACACTGACTGTCATTTAATCCCAGAAGTAACCCCAAGGGTAGGTATCATGACTGCATATCACTGATGGAGAAACCAGGCCTTGGAGACCTTATAGACCCACCGAGCCAACAGCACGCAGCGGTACGTGATGGAGCAGAGACAGAAACGTAGCTCCTCCATCTGTCCACGGCACTCTATCCATTCTTCCGATTTGGGCCTGCAGTGGTTGGGGCGGGGGGGGGGAAGGGAGGGCAGGGAAATCTACTGAGATTATTACACGGCACTTTCAAGCTGGTTCCATGGTAGGCGTCCTCAACCTCCTATTCCTTCCTGTGCCAGGAGCTAGTCAGGGTGCCACATGGTGCTCTGGCACGAGGGGAGGCCAACGTGGGCCAGGGCTGCCAGCCAGGGAGGTGGGCTTATGGAGGGTCTCGCCCAACCTCCCTGAGCCTTCATTAAAGGCCTCTGCATGCTCTCAGAAGGACGGAGTAATGGGCCAACATGAGGGCTTTGCCAACTAATTATTTGGGCCTCCTTCTGCTCTCTGGAAGCCCCAGCCCCGATGGATGGGCCGCATCCTGTGCTCTGTGCTCTGGATGTCACATGGCCCAGTTCCCCCTCTCAGTGGGGCTGGTATTTGGTTGATCCTCAAGCTCTCATTTGGCTCAGAAAACACAAACATCTGCTGGGGCTCTGGTTGGCCTGTGGGAGGCCTCAGAGCCAGGACGGATGGAGATGGAGATGAGGAGTTGTAGAGGAAGCAACATTTCTCGGGGAGTCAATTAGACACGGTGCCGTGTGTGTGTGTGTGTGTGTGTGTGTGTGTGTGTGTGTGTGTGTGGGGGTGCTTTGTCAAACCAAAGAAGGCCGAGGAGAGACAAATTTCAATGGAGTTGGGTTGGAAAGCCAGAGGAGCTCCTGTGAATGCTACTTGTTTCTCCATTGCTTTGCCTTCCTCCAACTGTTCATTTTCTCACCAGTTGGCTATTATTTTCTAACGCATTTTAATAATTACTTTATCAGTCAAGAAAGATAAACAAAAGCCTAAAAATACAGCTGAGTGAGTGAGCTCCTAGAGCCAGCCTATCTTCAGTACTCTGATTTGGGGAATTTTTCTTTTGAGTAGCTTCTCAGGAAACAGCTGAAGGGCTCCAGTCCTCATTCACTGTTGTTTCAGGAGCATCATTTTGCCCACTCTACTCCCCTGGCTCTCGTGCAAGGGTCCAAGGACTGCAAATTAAGGAAATGCTAGTTAAGGAAAACACTATCCCCTCCCCCCATCTCCATCGGCATCCCTTACTAGAATGGCACTCTGCCTTTATTTGCTTATTAAATCGACAGATTACTGGGTCAAGAGTTGAGAGAACACTTCACTTGTCCCCTCTTAAAAAAGTAATATGGGAAAAGTTTGTACCTTTGCAACTGTTTAGAAAGAAAAAGTGCCAGTTACTGGATGAAGACAGCTTGTTTTCAGAAGCCAAATGTCTAGTGATGGCCTCTGAGTGACTGGACAGAAACCAGGCTATTAACCTCATGAATGGTCAGAGGGTCCCAGCCCAGCTCGGCTCTGCCAGAGCCCCTGGGACAAGCACCTAGCTAGGCACTGTATTTAGGAGGAGGTCCAAGCTTCGGTTTGAACCTGCATCTGAAATCCACATCTTTCCACTGAGACAAAGTCATTAGGGTAAGTCACTCTAGTGGTCCATGAAAGGAAGGTTTTTGTGACCTGGCTGGCCCACCTCATTGCAGCCCCATCCCCAGTTTCCATGTCCCTGTCAGCAGGAGCGTGCTGCCTTGCTCCAATCAAGAACAACACGGGGCTAACATATTCACTGACTAGTCCCCCACAACCTGTAGCAGGTACTACAGAGACATTAGACCCGAAGGAAACCATCCAATTTATAGCTGCTCACGTAAAAACCATCAGGAGGATCATGAAATGATTCTCCATATGGCGCCCTGAAGCTTCCAGAAACTATACGAGAAAGGGGCTTGGAAGAAATTCTTTCCTTTTTGGAGTCAAGGAAGGTAGACGCCAAGCATCTGTGGCAACCTGAAAAAAGACAGCCCTCCCAACACCATCCCCCTACATCCCCAGGGGTGGCCTGGAGGATCAGTCTATGACAGCCCAGGCCTCAGGGTCACCCATGTTGACCGCTTAGGCTTTTCCATTAACCAGACTTATGTTTTCTAGCATAAATGAACTCTACAGTTACATTGTGTGGAGGCTCGGGACAGGGTTTGCCAAATGGAAAAACATTTGGAGGTTGGGAAAATATCTTTCACATAAATTACTGAAGGCGCAGAGAATCTAAAAAGAGGGATGAACTCAGAAGCCAAGGAAAAGCCGGGAGAATGCCAAAGCAAAAATGGAGAGAGAGAGAGAGAGAGAGAGACGGGGAAAGCGACGTAATGATGTCTCTTAATGACCTGCCTTCAGATCGAAAGGCAAGTTTCTAAGCCTTGTTTGAGTCTCATAAAAGCCATGGACCTCCGGATTGGGAAATA
Organism: Orientallactaga sibirica; assembly: GCA_036365145.1. NCBI lineage: Eukaryota > Metazoa > Chordata > Mammalia > Rodentia > Dipodidae > Orientallactaga > Orientallactaga sibirica. The sequence goes on along the minus strand of JAEOAD010000020.1, from coordinate 24,341,900 downwards.
GACTCTAAATGGCTAGGTCTAGCCCCATTTTTCATCCTTTCTGAGCGGAGCTCGCTGTTGATGATGTTAAGTGCTGGCCACGGTAAGAAACACAGAAAGCTCATTGTCTTTGACTGTGGCAAAGGCCAGTTACACACTTGTTAATTTCCTGATTTATGACGCTGAAGAGATGGAATTGAGAGGGGCGCTTCCTCTCTCTCTCTCTCTTCTCTCTTCCTCTCTCTTTCTCATATCCTAATGGCAATCATACCCCTTCTTTCTCTCTTTTCCTCCCTCCCTCTCTCTTTTCCTGACTCCCTCTCTTTTTTTGGTGGTGGAAACTATTAAAACAGAGGCAGACCAGGAAGTTTGTGATAAAGAAAAGCCAGGCTCTCCTCTGACACACAATCTCCCTCTTGGCTTAAGTAAACTTGCTCCTTCACGGCCTGCCATCAGCAGAGGCCGGCTCACATTTCACCACTAAATCTGAGTCAACAATCTCTAATCTGGACACTGGGTTCGGAATCCAGGCTCAGGTTGCACTTGGAAGCTGACAGCAGGGACGAGAGCAGAGAAAAATACAGCCTTTGTTTCTGGTTTGATCGTCCCCACCAAGTGAGTTGAGGTCATGTGTCGCTTGCCTGTCATCAACAAGATAAAAGTTTGCACCTCTCTGGCCCTGAAATGTCTCTACTGCCATTTATAAGAAGGCCAGGAAGCTCTCTGCCTTCGAATCGGAGGGCCAAGTTTGCGGAGAGCTTAGATTTGGAACCCTTTTCATCTTTCTGTCATGTGATACCGTGACAGAGGCAGCCCTTGTGGGGTTGCTATGCAGATATACAATTTCTGAAAAGTTACACCCGGAAAACGAAAACCCTGGGATGGATTAGCATTTCACAAAGAACATGGATAAAATGTGTAGCAGGCTAAAAAGCTAAAAAGAAAAGAAAAAAAATTGAAAGGGGGCGGAGGCTGTGAATTAAAGTTTCGTGAAAACAAACTTTTTAAAGGATCAATAAGTAAAAAGTATCTGATGGCATTCCGGGCCTTGGGTCCTGAGCCCTTGTCCAGCCATTGCATGCGGAACAGACACTGGGAGCCACACGGTGAAGACGGGAGGAGGGCACAGAGCTGTGACCAGGTTCCAGGTACAAGGAAAGGTGCCACTAAGAGGGTTTTAACTGGGTCCTGCTGTTTTATAGGACTCGTCTTTTTCCCATCTATAATTGTTTTATTTTTGTTTTGTATTAATCCTTCCTTTTTGTTTTCATAAGCCTAGAAAGAAAGAGAAAAATCATATAATCTCAACGTTTGCCCTAATATACCCATCATCTGCATATTCCTCTCTTTACCAAGGTCAAAGGCATGTCTTCCAGAGTTCATTCACTAAGAACCACGCTCTCTCTGAAAGACTTTTTTTTTTTTTATTAGAGACAGAGAGAGGGAAAGAGAGAGAGAGAGAGGGGTAGAGTGAGAATGGGCACGCCAGGGCCTCTAGCCACTGCAAACGAACTCCAGATGCGTGTGCCCCCTTGTGCATCTGGCTTACATGGGACCTGGAGAATTGAACCGGGGTCCTTAGGCTTTGCAGGTGTGTGCCTTAACCACTAAGCCATCTCTCCAGCCCCCTGAAAGACTTTTTCCTCAGCCTTTCCAATACCAGAAGTGAGAAACTATTTTATATGAAACATTGACATGAAATGTTTATGTTTACAGGAAATGTAGGAGAGGGGAAATGATTTGAGGTTGTCCATGTTAGACCCAACACCCATGCATGCTTCTCTTCCATTGTTCTCTGTGAGAGGCCTTATCCACAAGGCTGGAGCTTTGGGGTGTTCCTCACCTGCTACTCAGGACACCAGGACTTCCCAACCCTCCCAACTTCCGAAGGTATGGAAGGAAGCTGAGAGCAATGGAGCTGGAAAAGGGGGTTTTGAAGGACCAGGGACATGGAAGACATTCCAGGGATTCCTCCACACTGTTCAGGCCATGGATGGCCTGTAGAGGAGCCAGGGATGGACCCACCAAGCATCTCAGTCCATGTATCTCGAACTGCTCACTTTGTGCGCCACATTGAGAATGCAGAGATGAACTCACCCTGGTCCTTGCCTTCCAGAAGCTTCCAGCTGGCTGGAGGAAAGCAGCCAAGCGGAAATTCCAGCAGCAGGGAACTCCAGGACAGTAGTCCCCTGGGGCATCCGTATTTGTTTGATTATGAAGCTGGTGATGTTTTCAAACATCACACAGGGTCCTCATTGGAAACAGGAATGTATTGGAGGTATGTTAGGTAAAGAAGATACAGGTAATTGACTTCTTCTGTAATTCAGGAGCTGGGAACCGCTTTGGTGTTTCTCCATGTCAGCTTCCAGGGTTGGTACGCTCTCCCCCGCCACCCCACCACCCCACCCCCCGGCTCCAGTCACTGTCCATGATGAGGTGGCATCTATGAACACGATAGTGTCCCACGGGCTGATTCTGAGGAAACCCACTAATGAGCTCAGCGGCTGCTGGTGTGCTTCTGCAGCCATCAAAAGATGGCTGCCCTTGGGGCAAAGGGCTCCGATCTTGGGGTTACTGACACCCTGTCTGGGCTGTGTTTTCCTCATCTAGAAATGAGGCATGTGGTGGTATGGGAATTGCCTGAGCTGGTCTCAGAGACCCTGTGAGGCACACAGAGGGTTCAGTACCCTTGTTCATCTGTGCCTCCTTTTGTCTACCCGGGTCAGCCAGGTCACAGCCCCCAAATGACTCTGGGGCTTGGACTCGGTACCTTGAATTTGAACTCTGGACAAAGTGATGCAGCCCGAGTGGCTGTTTTCTCTAGTGTCCCTTCAACCCACTAGCCAGGCACCATGAGAGAAAGCCCTGTATTGAGTTCACACCCCACAACTGGGGAAAATGGAGGAAGTTCCTGACTCAGGTGCCCCTTTTCTCCCTGCCCCAGGAATCAGTGACAAAATACCTCTCACTTCTCATTCCTTTCTCTATGCTACTGGTAGAGGCCCCTCCCCACCCCCACCCCCGCTGCATGTCCCTCAAACATCACCTACAGCTGCAATGACAGCGTCTATTTGGTCTTGCTCAGAACCGGGGATCAGGAAAAGTAGCCATTGTTTTGTGTGTGTGTGTTTTCTCTCCAAATCAATATAAGATCAAAGATACCTCGCTCTTATGTTGTAGCACGAAGTAAATGGTTTGAACTCTGCCCTTTCACCAGAATTGCCAAGTGTCGCAGCCCTGGGGAATAATTTAGCCTCAGAGACCCTGCTGTGCTGGCTGTGTCTCAGATAAAAAAAAAAGGGGGGGTGCGGGGCGGGGGGGGGCTGTAGAGATGGCTTAGCGGTTAAAGGTGCTTGCCTGAAAAGCCTAAGGACCCAGGTTCAATTCTCCAGGTCCCATGTAAGCCAGATGCACATGATAGTGCATGCATCTGGAATTCGTTTGCAGTGGCTGGAGGCCCTGATGTGCCCATTCTCACTCTCTCCCGTCTCTGTCTCAAATGAATAAATAAATAATAAATGGTTAAAAAAAAACCCACCTTCTCCTTCGTACCTGTTTCTTTGGCTATGAAGTGGAGATGATGATGATGATGACAACGACGACGAAGACATGGTGAGAGGTAAATAAGTGAATGTAAGGGAAAACCTTAACACAGGGCCCTCATTGATTAAGCCCTAATTAAAGGTAATTTCTGAATTTGTAGTCTAACTGGTCACCTACAAATGTGTATAAGGGTCAAGGAATAACCTTGTCGCTAAGGCTTTGCTGGGTGGAAGATGTTCAGTGCAGGAATACATGGGTAATCACTGAGTATGACCAACCCTGCACCGGCCCCTCCCACCCCTGAGCACCAGAAAGGAAAGTGAAGCTCTACTCTCGGGCGCTTGTTGCAAACCTCTTAGGTTTTCGTGGTTTTATTGTCTTCTCATGTGAGGCCAGTAGGATCAAAGTGCGCTTAGCTCAATCAACATTTTCAGTTCCGAGTGCGCTCAATAGCTCTTCTCCGGTACAAAGTTAGGAGGCCACAGGGCCTACCTCCGAGGAGCCCAGATGACATGGGAAGACTGTTTAATACGACTCCAGAAGTGGCCTTGATCTACTTAAACTGGAGGTGAAGGAGCCTGGGGTAAAGTCACTAATTGCATCTCAGGGAATCAGGTTTGTCTGCACGGAGGGCTGCGTGTGAAGTGAACCTTGAAGGGGCGGGGTCATTAATATTTACAGTAACAATGTGATAAAGAGGATTTCTCACAGACTGGGCCAGGCAAATGAGACACGTAAAACATAAGCCCCATTCTCAAGGACTTTTCAGACTAGTCAAGGTCATGGACAGCTATGAGGGTGAATAAGCAGTGTGGCTTGCTTGAGGCAGAAGGCATCAGCATGCTGGGAGGAAGGAAACCACTCTGGGTGGTGGACAAGAAAGGAAGAAGAAAAAAGTCTTTGGAAGCAGAGCAGGGTAGGGAAAGAGCAAGACCCTCAGGCTGTGGGCCAGGAGGCCAGCAGAGGGAGGGAGGTGGCTGGGGCCTGCTTGTGGTTCCAGCTGTGCTTCCCAGATTAGCAGACCGCCTGTGTGGGACAGCAGCCTTGTGAAGGTACGAATGAAGACTCCAGAGGTGCAACTTGGCAAACCCTAGCAAACATCCAGAGTCCTGGCGAGACCAGGAAGGGATCTATCCGACCCACAGCCTCCGCTAACATTAAGCATTAGAAGCTACCGAGGCAGGGCCCACGAGCTTCCTTTTTTTCTGCTCTGCCCTCTGGCAGCAGGCACGGCCTTGCATTCTGTGGGGTTTGAGAATGGTCTAGGAAGATATGACCTGATTTGTTTTTCAAAAAAGAGAAAGAGAGGAAAAAAAAAAAAAGGCACCATATCAGGAAGGTGATGTGGGGCAACACCCTTGAAGAACACCTACTCTGTGGCTTTGTCTAACCACGTGGGCCACCTTAGGATGAGACTGAATCACTGCCACAAATTTAAAAGAAGCCAAAACTATCTTCCTACGGATGTCAGTATCACTCCCTATGTCAGATGCAGAGCCTAGGTCTTGCAACGTACCCGCTGTGTGCCATTGGGTGACTCAGAAACCCACTGAGCTCCCAACTCCTCATACAAGGAGGTGTAGCTGTAAGACCAAGTAAGACTCCGTGCACACCAGCTCCTGCTTCCTAAATCGCCCTATTTCTCTTTATATATAGCTTGGACTGCCCGAGGGGTGGGCGTGCATTCAGAAAGCACCAGAATCACAGAAGGAAGGGGAGGAGGAAAAGAGCCCTGGCCCCAAGCGCTAATGCGATGCCACAGACTCTTTTCTTCTGGAAACAAAGGTACCTTTTGTTTCTAGGAGGGTCAAAATGTTTGCTCGACAATCTTGGACCAGAGACAAAAGCAAGATCAATATCCTGGATGACTGTCTATGGCCAAGTTCAGATGAATAATGCTATCAGGGACTTTGCACCAGACAGCTGCATGGGGTGCCCCTGGCCCTGGCATGTCCTTGTACTCACTGAGCATTCACATGGCGTCACCTTCATGAACAACTCACACCGGGAAGCTTGCATGAGTCTCTCAGGCTCCATGAGAGAAAGAAACGGAGTTCATAAAGAATACAGAATCCATAAAGCTGGTCACTTAGAGGAGCTGATGGAAGTGTCCAAGATCTATTTATTTATTTATTTATGTGTTTGAGAGAGAGAGAAAGAAGAGGGAGAGAGAGAGCGTATTAATGGGCATGCCAGGTACTCTAGCCACTGCAAACGAACTCCAGACACATGTGCCATCTTGTGCATTTGGCTTACGTGGGTCCTGGGGAATAAAACCTGTGTCCTTAGGCTTGACAGGAAAGTGCCGTAACCACTAAGCCATCTCTCCAGCCTGTGCCTGAGATGTTAATGAACATTGTGTGCGTGTGCGTGTGCGTGTGTGTATATATGTGTGCGTGTGTAGCTAAAAGAACTAATTAATTATGGGACCATCGACATACTGTTTGCTTTTTAAGCTTTAGGTTTTTGCACATATACCCCCAGAGGACTGGACTCCATTGCCTTGATTAGAATTCGAATTGGTGTATGTCTCACCTTAGTAATCTTCTGATTCCAGGTGTGAGAGAAATGCCAGATGAGCCCATCCCATCCGGGCAAGGCTGCAACAAAAGCCCTTCCTTAGCCCATGGGCTGGTGGAATGAGCGAACCCATGGGAGTGTCTGCATCCATCAGATGGTGCTGCTTGAACCTCAAATCCAAAGCCTCAAAGCTGAACAAGGCCCGAACTTGGAGAGCACTCGGAAAAGACAGCACATGGGGGTCTGCAGCTCCCAAGCTCATGATGCGCACACCATGCTGTCAGCAATGGTCTCGGGTGGGCAGACGGCCCACGTGGACCTGCTCTATTGAGATGTGTCAACCACAGCAGATTAGGAAGGGCAAGTGCCACCCTGTGTGTCTCATTGCCTTTTATAACAAATTATCTTTAAAAAATGTCTCCCAGGAGGAGACAAGTAAGCGATATCTTTAATTAGGAAAATAACAACAATAATCATAATAATGAGAAAAGCCAAATGAGCACATGGAAGTGCAATTTTTTTTCCTTCAAGATTTATTTTTGTTTGATGAATCTGACACCAGTCAGGGGAGAGAGGAGATGCTGTGGACCCAGCAGGAAAATGAACACCCAAAGGGGGCTGCTGCTTCCTGCATGGGTGGGGTTGGGGTTGGAGTCGGTTGGCTGGCTTAATTTGTTGTTGGAAATTTTTCTTTTTTGTTCGCTTTTTATAAATCTCTCCCCGGGGCTTGCGAGCTGTCCCTCCCTCCCGCCTCCCTTCCCTTGCCCCCCCATTTCATTTTTTTTTTAAAAAGCGAGCTCGCTCGCCAGGTGTGTCCCCCAAGCTCTCACGGCTCTAATAAATAAGGAGCACCTGTAAAACAGTAGCTTGACCTGCTAAGTGACTGTACAAAGGAGAATATAGAAATAAGTATGTACACCACATCCGTGGCCCCGGTGCCACAGAGCTGGGGTGACACCATTCTGGCTTACCCTCCCGCCACCCTCCTGCTGAGGCTCCATGGCCTGGAGGGGTGGGGTACCTGGACCCCTCCAGAGGGAACAATTGCTTTTATTTGAGTTAGTAAACAGATACACTGAATCACAAGGTGATTGGATTTTTTTTTTTAAGTTTTCTTCTGGGTTTTTTTTTTTTTTTTTTTTTTTTTTTCTTTTTCTTTTTTTTCTGTACTCATCAGACTGGGGTACTCCACAACTGTCTCACCAACTCAGTGCCAGTACACATGCGCTAGAGGGCTTCTGGACTCGCAGCTACAACTGTACAAGTGCACACAAGTACGTCTACCCTGTTATCCTCCACCCACTGATTGAGGACGGAATTGCACATTTCTCTTAACCATGACAGGAGAAAGCAAACAGTGAAACAGAATCCTGGGCGATCTTTCTCACTTTCCCTCTTGTTTTCATTGGTTCGTCCATACCATTCTAATTATCATGAAAGGGCTCTGCGTATAGAGAGATTGTCTCACTGACTTCCTGGATCACCGAAAACCATCAGGGTTGAAATTTCATCCGAGTCTTTCCTGACGCCCAGCAAATATTCCCCCTCGGATTATTTTACACCTTGAGGGCATTTTGGTCTTCAGTTCAACACTCTTGCTCTGTTCCCAAATGGGGCGCTATTTAGGGGAATTTCAAGAGAAAGCTGAGAAGAATAAACATTTACCGAGTTCTCTTGGCATTCAGTCTCTGAAAAACCACAGTATAAACTATCCATGCTGCTTCTTACATCTGTCAAATCGAAAAGTAAAAGCCATAAAAGTGTAACACTGAAAATATGGCATCAAAAAGGATAAGGTGGCCTTTGTAAAAAATAACATGAAAAGTATATTAGCCAATAAAATATTCTACCTCTTCATTTAAAAGTGCATCGTGGGCTGGACAGAGATGAATCTGAAGTGTGGGGACTCCAGCGCCATCCCTCCCCGCGTCAAAACGTGAGCAGTATAGGGCCAAAACCATACAATGCAATCACAACTCAGTGTAGCAGCAAAACCACAGCAGTTCTAAAAAGATTTTTTTAAAAAGCCTTTTGTTTTCCAATCTGTATCATCTTCCAGCCTCAGCCGCTGAGCCTTGAAGATGGGGTGGGGAGAATACCTACATTGGTCCTGGTGGCTTGTTGGTGTTTTTATTTTTGTTTTTTTCAAAACCAGGGGCCAAAAAAAAAAAAATCCCTAAGTTCCTCTGGGGAGAAGCAGAAATGGTGACGGTGGCAGCAGGAACACTGGGCCCCTTAGTGGGTCCAAGATGTGCTGGCTTCTCTGGGCTCGAGGCCACCGAAGGAGGGCTGCTCCCGCCATGATGCCTAATGACAGGAAGCGGCGTTGAGTTTTAGCCAGACGGGGTGGTGAGCTGACCAGCTGGTGTCATTGGATGGCATGACATGTTTTGCTCCGTGCCCTCTGTCCATGCAAGAAGGTACCCTGGGGAGTGAGCATTCCTGAGAAAAGACAAGAAGTGACCATGAGAATGCACGGGACCAAATCCCCAACCCGCTCACCCACCCTGCCCAGGTAGGGAGCTCTGGACGCTCCAGTCCCCAGTTCTTCCCTACCATGAGCACTCAGAACTAAGGCCATGCAGCATAACTTCAACAAGCTCTGGGTCAGGCTCGCCAGCTTTGTGCGAGGAAATGAAACTCTAGCCCTCTTCGGAGTACCCTAATAAGCATGAAGGATCACACGCTCCCCAAAGATCAGAACATCCTTGCAACTTTCACCCTCCACATGACTACATAACCAGCAGGAGGTCTTTTGAGTCATTCAAAGCCACTCCAAGGCCAGGTAAGGTCACTAGGGGACCCCAAGCTCCTGACCTTCATGTCTCAGCTCTGGTGTTTGAGGACAGAAGGCCCAAAGATTCACTATCAGGGTACACAGACCCTCCTTCTGGGAGAACCGCTTGCCCCTGTCTGACAAGGTCTTGCTTGTCAAAGGTGAGTCACTGACATCTCTTCACATCCAAAACACACAGGAATGTAGAACTGGAATATCAACTACCCAGGCCTTGGGATCTAGGGCAGTGGGTCCCAACAGGGTTTTACAGATCGATTCCCAGACGACTCCCATCCCCACAGTCACCACAAACGCGAGAGGTTCTACCTTTGCATCCTTATTGGTTCATTGGCTCCATACCCTTGGTCTGAAACACTACCTGCTGAAGACATTCAAATGTTCCCAAGAATCAAACAGTGAAGGCCCTTATGTCTAAGGCTAGGGCTGTCCTGCGTGTGGCTCGACGTCCAGGCCCTGGCTCAGAGTCTGGCCCAACATAGGTACTCAATACACTTTTGCCAAAAGAATGAGAGTCAAACAGCTGTCTTCTCAAAAGAATACCTTTCCTCTCTGCCAATAAATGGTGATGCCAGAAAGATGGATGAGTCAAACTTGACTCACGTGGAGTGATAACAGAAGATTTGTAGACTGTTGATGTTATGCTCAGAACAATGAACAAAAGATTTCAGAGAGGTGATAGAATTTAGGATTTGAAGGCACCCTAGAGATAAAATGCTATAATTTGCTCATTTTTATAGAAGGGGAAATGAAGGCCATAGAAACTTGCTCAGGGTGTTTATAGCATGAAGTCAGTTAGAGGGTGAGGAAAGTGAGGAGGCCCAATGCCCACTGGGAAGACTCCGTAGAAGCTTTGCTTTGAGTCCTGTTATCCAAATCCTGGTGTTAATGGCAATGATAATAATCATCAGCCCAAAAGAAGGTTTGAAATTCTCAATGTGCACGACAGGAAATGCCCAAGTTCCCCAAATCACATTAAATCACCAGATCTGTGTGCATTTAATATGTATATTAAATAACCAAAGTGAAAATGCAAAATGCCACAAATATGCAGTGGGGGTGGAATTACAAGGCCATGGAAACCTTTTCATTTGGCACGGTCAGATTTGCAAGTGGGGATATTTATCTCTGCATCAAGAGCTCGCATTCTCTCCTCTCTCTCTCTCTCTCCCTCCCTCCTTTTCTTGTGGCCTTGAGAATGAGAACAAGTAAACATAAACGGTCAAAAACAAAACCATCAAGAAACACCATCACACCGGCGGTCCCAGAAGGCTGGACAAAAGTTGCGGAAATGACAGGCGGGTTAGAAGACACGTGATCGCTCCTTCTGGGGACCCTTCTTTTCTTTGTCCAGCACAGCCTAGATGTTGTGGTAGAGGCAGAGAGAACATTCCCACCTCTGGGCCTGGGACCAAGGCTGACCACATATTGGAGTCCAAGGGGGCCTCCAAATTCTTTCTTTTAAAGGCAAAAGAGAAAAAACCAACAACAACAAAAAAGAGGTGCTTAACATTTTCTTTCGGGGACTGGGAATCTCCACCACGTTTTAATTGCTGATTTAGGGATGTTGAAACTGCCTGTCCAGTGATGTAGCTTTTGCTTTAATGCAGTTACAACACCACCACCACCACCACCACCACCCCCCAAAAAAGAAGAGGAATATCTCTCAAATAAGTTTTTTGTATTCAAATCACCTTTGGACAAAGACCAAGCATGCCTAGCATCGGCCTACATAGAGAAAATTTCTCAGCTTTCCTGAGAGACTGGGAAAAGGGGATTATAATGAGAGCCGTTCTGGAACCTTAACTATAGCGTTTGCCATCCCAAACACTATAATAATCATTATTATTCTCTGGTATCTATTATTGTCTGGTAAATAATATGTGTTTTCCCCCAAAGTTCTAAAGGGTGCAGCTGCATGGCGCTCTATTTTTTGCAGCCCCAGCCCTGAGCTCGGCAAGCCTGCTCACACGGAGCTTATTTTAAGAGTGGCAGAAGAGCCCATGTGTGCTCCTCTTTCATTCTCACCTCACCCTCTGCACCTGGGATGTCCCCCAAGGTCAGGCGGTGGCAGGACAAGTCTCTTTCTGTCAGCAACTTCTGAGGGGGGTGTGGTACTGAAGGCAGGCTCTTAGATTGGTTTAGGGCAGCCCCTTCTTTGGTGACACCGGTATAGGTTCCAGGGTCAGTGACAAGGAATCAAGCATGGGCTTCACGCTTCTGATTTTTATTGGTAGACAAGGTGTGAAAACCTCCAGACCAGAGAGGAAGAGAGTATGGCAATTTAGAAAGCAGTCACGGTGCCTTTAACCCCAGTACTCGGGAGGCAGAGATAGGAGGATCGCCGTGAGTTCAAGGCCACCCTGAGACTACATAATGAATTCCAGGTCAGCCTAGGCTACGGTGAGACCCTACCTTGAAAAAAAAAAAAAGAAAGAAAGAACAAAATAAAGAAAGAAAGAACAAAAGAAAAAGAAAAGAAAAAGAAAGAAAGAAAGAAAGAAAGAAGGAAGGAAGGAAGGAAAGAAAGAAAGAAAGAAAGAAAGAAAGAAAGAAAGAGAGAGAGAAAGAAAGAGAAAGAAAGAGAGAAAGAAAGAAGAAAGTCATGAGAGCTGGGGAGATTGCTCAGTGGGCAGAGTGCTTACTGGGACATGAGTGAAGACATGAGTTGGGACCCCAGAACCCATGTAAAGCCTCAACATGGTGGCACACCTGTGAAACCCCAGCTCTCCTAAGACGAGATGGGAAGTGGAGACTGGAGAATGCCCAAAAGCTCATGGGCCAGCTGGCCTGGTGTATGCAGCATTTGGACAAGAGACTCTGCTTCAAACCAAGTGAAAGGTGAGCACGGGCACCCACGGTCCTCTGACCTTCATGTGCCCACTGGGGCATGCATGTACCTGTGTTGGCATTCATGAAAATGCACACACACCACACATACAAAGATTAAAAAAAAAAAAAAAAAGAAAGTGGTCATAGCAGAAAGTTCCAGAGTCTTGGGCCCTTGCCACACAGGGGGATCCTATGGAAAAGTAATCCTCTCTGTCTACATTTTAGCATCTGTACAAAGGGGAAAGTACAAGAAGTGAGACAGAGATAGGAGCGATGGCCCCAAATGCTCACCCTAACTGGCTGTGTGCCCTTGGACCTGTTCCTTACTGGCCCTTCCCCAAACCTTGATTCTTGGTTTATCAAATGGGGCCTGTGTGACACTTTCTATTACATCTTTTACCTCTCATATCTTGTGATTAGGAGATCTCTGGATAAAAGCTAGTTTCACATATGTAGTATTGCCGACTGGAGCAACTGGGCATTAGTGCACACATACCCCCCCCTTTGGTTAGAGATTTCTGGGGGGCCCATGAATATAAAGGGTCCTGGGAAAATATCTATACATGGACCTCACATTCTGTTTTCCTCTTTCAGAAAGCAGGCTAGTGGCCCATGTTTCATGGAGCATCGCACACACACACAAATCATGTACAAACAAGCTCATGTCTGTGCCACGTATACTCCATGTACTGCTATGCATAGTCTGTATGGGGCAAGAGTGGCTATCTATCTTCAGGGTTCTAGATCTGCCCATTCTGTCCAGAGGAATGAAACATCCTCTTGTGGACTCATAATTGCCCACCGGGCAAAGCGCTTCCCCTTTTCATCCGGGAAGCATCATGGAAAATGTGATTTAGCTACTCACCTTTCCTTACAATACAATATCTTACAAAGGACTATATGCTGATAAATATCTGAAGACAGACATTCTTGTAATGGTGATACTCTCGAAATACAACTGTTCTCATCCTTTACCTCTTTGATATTGAAAAGGTAAGATGTATGCTGCTGTATTTCCAAAAATTTCCAAGCAATCACTCCTAAACCAAGTGTGACTCGGGGCAAAAATGTCTCATTCCAAACCCAACATTTCCAAGCTAACCCTTCTGTGGTGTAAGACGTTACCTCGACTCAAAAGCCTGCCTGTGTTAATCTAACCCATTTTCCAAATGCTTACTCTTATTTCTCTTGTAATTTTGTATAGCCAAAATCTAGTAGGTCTGTGCCATCTAACTTGTTTACAAGGCAAGCTTCCTTTGTTATATTTATTCTCTAAAACTTTGTGGCATCAATTCTATGACATGCATAAATGCCCACTGCTAAGCTGGCTTGCCTTTGTCCAATTTCCCCTGCCCTAGCAGAGATCCACTTGCTCAGGCACCACTGCCCATCACTTATCACTGGTAAATACAGCCATTACGTGCTGGCCAAGGTTATACTGTTTATCTGGGACAATAACGAGTCCCCAAGGACATACTGCTCTCAGGTAGCGGCAGCTATTCTGGGACACACACAAGAGTAAAGCCCTGTGGTCAATGAACGGAGCCGCCTGCACCAGTTGATAAACTCCAATGCGATGCCAGATACAGGTCCCTCACCAGACCCATCCCAGGCAGGCTGAGGCTCCACTGGGATATTTCCAAAGTGGTTCCTTCCTTCCCTCCCTACAACTGTTGCTTCATGAAGAGTACTAAAATGACTTTTATCAGGATGGAAGCTGGTTTACTTTTGAAATGGATGGCATCTCTTTTCTTGTAGCTCATTAGTTTATGAAAATTATTGAGAAGAGCCTTTCTTTCTAGCATGGTTCTGACAAGATATGACCCCTGGTAAGGAGGGAGTGTAGGGACCAAGGACTAACTTCTGCTTAGCTTGGTGCTGGGTTCTAGTCTAAATTGCAACTTCATCACCATGGTGGCACTGTGGGTGTGATAAACTAAGGTCCTTGTATATTTAATTTTTAAACCAAATATAATTAATTAACCAAATATTTTATTTTATTATTATGTTTCTCTTTAAAGACAGAATCTTATGTGGTCCACGCTGACCTCAAACTTATATAGCTGAGGATGACCTTGAACTTAACCTCCTGCTTCTACCTCCCAAGTACTGGAATTACAGGCATGATCCACCATGCCCAGCTAAAGGCAAATACATTTTTCACATATTTCAGTTATGTAATTGCTTCAAAGTAACATCACTGAAGTGTCTATGATTGTCTTCACCTCACAGATTAAGGGAATTATGGGCTCCAGTTCATCAGCTAGGGGCAAAACTGAATGAGACCCCCAAAGTCCATGATACCCCACCCAGGGAGCACTACGCCCACTCTTGCTTTGACCATGGATGGGTTACAATGTCAGAGCTGGAAGGGACCCTAGAGACACACACCACCTAGCTCTCCTGCTTTGCAAACAGGAATTTGGAAAAGTTATTTGATAATAAAAAAAAAACACGTGTTTTCATTCAAGTCCCATCCAATACAATACCAGCTAATGTGCCTTCTTAAGAGCTGGCAGTGTCTCTGCCTGTGGTCTGCTCCCCACACCCATTTGTGACACTCTGAGCAGGCGTGGCTCTGTGTCTCTGCTGATGATGCTAAGTTCTAGATGAATTAAGTGACTCATCCAAGGTGTCAGTGAAAAGGCCAGGGTTATAATTCCTCTTCTACCACACAATCCTGTAGGACTATTCCAAAATTCTGCTTTGGACAAAAAAAAAAAAAAAAAAAAGAAAGAAAGAAAGAAAGAAAGAAAAAGAAAGAAACCTAAATGCTTATTGTGCTAAGGTTATGTTTGCTAGTTCTCTGTTGTCTGAACATACACATTCTAGGTAACAGAGTCAGGAACCCTTGGGCTGGAGGGATGGCTCAGTGGTTAAAAGTGCCATCTTGGGCTGGAGAGATGGCTTAAGGCACTTGCCTGCATAGCCTAATGTTCGACTCTCCAGTAAGCCAGACGTGCAAAGGTGAGGCAGGTGTAAGGTCACACATGCCCATTAGATGGCGCAAACGTCTGGAGTTCGACTACAGTGGGTGAGGCCCTGGAGCACCAATTCTCTCTCTCTCTCTCTGTCTCTCTCTGTCTCGCATGCATGCACTCTCTCTCTAAAATAAAAACTAACAGTAAAAAAAAAGTGCCAGCTATAAGATCTCCCATCAAGGTTCAACTTTCTAGTACCCACATAAAGCCAGAAACACATGGTGATACATGCATCTGGAGTTCATTTGCAGTGGCAGGAGGCTCTGGTACTCCCATAGTTTCTCTCTTTTTAATAAATATAAATAAATAAATAAATAAATAAATAAATAAATAAATAAAGCCCTGAGGAAAAAAGCAGCTTCATGTGACAAATAGCTGTACATGGCCTGAGGGTCAAGAATAGATTTTTAAGGTTTTAGGAGAGGTTTGAAAAACTAATGTTTCTCATACTTTATTTTTTCTTTATCAACAGCCAATTGGAGAGGAAAAGTTCCATATTCGTGTGAACACTACTGCAGAAAGTAAGAGCAAGAATAGCAGCCCTCTTCTGAGTGGCCAAGGAGATAGAACATCAATTAATATCAATTAATAAGATAAGGCTCGATTAATAAGATAGGGTATTGATTAATAAGATAGGGTATTTATTGATGAGATAGAGCACTAATTAATAAGATAAGACAATGACTAATAAGATAGGGCATCTATTAATGAGATAGAGCATTGATTAATAAGATAGGACATTGATTAAGAAAATAGGACATCGATTAGTAACTGCTTTCCTGCAGCCTTTCCACCCCTTAAATCCAGATGTGGCAGTATGTGTGTTTCCTCTTTAAAATCAGCTATTTACTGTGGGATAGCCAGGCAGTGGGGGAGGGGTCAATATGTGACCCTTGTCCTTGGCTCAAGGTGTGTAACTCAAGCAGTTTTGATCGGATCCTGTGTCCCTCTGGGGGAAAAAATAAGACAGATGAGGACTCAGACTCCAGTTCTAATCTATCATACCACACACTTGAACAATCTCTTTGACTAAACCCCTTCTACATGAAAAGTAGAAAGGGAAATCTTAGGAGAAGTTCTGAAACAGTTTCTCTAACTTCTGAGTTTCACAACATGGAAGTGTTTTATTGTTTCCCATTACACATCACAGGGAAGAAGTTCTGGGGTTGATGTTTCAGTGGCTAAAACCACTTGCTGGCCAAGTCTGATGACCAGAATTTGGGTCACCAGAGCCCATGTAAATCCAGATGCAAGTAGTTCATGTGTCTGTAATCCCTACATATAATATAGGGATTTCTACCACACAATCCTGTAGGACTGCTTCTTCGGACACAAGCAAGAGTAAAGCCTTGTGGTCAATAAAGGGAGCTGCCTGCAGCAGTTGATAAACTCCAGTGTGATGCCAGATACTGGTCCCTCACCAGGCCCATCCCAGGCAGGCTGAGGCTCAGCTGGGCTTTTTTCCAAAGCAGTTCCTTCGTCCTTGCAATGGAAGGCAGAGTCAGGAGATTTCCAAAGCTCTAGGGCCAGCTAGCTTGGCATTCACAGTGGCAAACAAGACAGACCTTGCCTCTAATAAGGTGGAAGGCAAGGACTGTCACCTTGAGGTTGTACTCTGACCTACACATTTGTGACGTGGTATACACATGCCTATACATGTCCACACACACACACACACACACACACACACACACACACACACACAGGCCGACAAAAAGATGTTCTGGGCTTCAGAGCCACTGTGATAATTTTTACAATAAGCATCTACCATGAGCCAGGTAACTCCCAGGTATTTTATGTTGTTCACAATGGAGCAAACAATTATGAAGATGGAGTTTTATCTTAATTTCTTACATAGGAAATATGTACAGTGGTTCTACATGAAGTCTTTGGAGCTAGGCTACTGTCAAATCCCAGCACTAACATTTGATAATCACGCAATTTTGGGTAAAAGCCTTCACCTCTACGTGTCTGTCTCTTTACCTATGCAATGAGTTTTAAAAATGGCATATGTATGTAGCATACATATATTGTTAGTGTGTAGATAGTCTCCATTATTTAATGACAAAAAAAAAAACCAGCCTAGAGATGCTATCAAACTTGCCCATATCCTCAGTGGTGGGAAGTTGGGAAGTGACAGTCAATTGTCAAATCCAGTCAGGTCTCACTCCAGCCCTGGGCTCTTTGCCAAGCAATTTGACCTTTGTAGTAGGATATAAACTGCCATTCTTAGGGTACGTCCGATGAGCCATACTTTCATGTCCCTTTTACCTGTTCCCCACTGAAACCTTGTCATGACTCACGACAGACAGAAGACTCAGAGAGGTGAAGTCACTTCCTCCCTGTGATAAATAACTCCACTGGGATTTGAACTCAGGCAAGCCCAACTGCAAGGCACATGCTCTTTCCCAGAAACCACCCTGCTGCCTCCCTTCTCCGCCAGGAATCTGCTGTCATCACAGAGGGAAGCTTCCAGTCTCTAGCCTGGAAAATAGGACCCAGGAGAATCTGCTTCCACTTCTGAAAAGAAAAAAAAAAAATCTGTAGGTATTGTATCTGAGGGATAAAAAGCTATCAAAAGCTGGCACTGAATCCTCCCCATCCCCATCAGGGAGTCTATGGCTTGGGAAATCACTTCTGGCCTCTGCACAGCCCCTAATATTCTTCACTATTATAAACAAGCCAAGGTCCCAGGCAGCATCCCACACCATGCCCTTACACAGCTGGCCTCAGCTCAGAGCTGCTGGCCAGTCAGGAGGTGGCACTCCTGTTTCCATGGCAACTCAGGGCCTGCCAGCATTCCCTTTATTGGACACGCGAATGTCTGTTGGTTGTGTGGTTTCCTTCCACTGTGAGCCATGAAGTCACCTTAGGCCTACCTAGAAAGAATTTCTTCAGTGTCCTGCAGCAATGGCATCTCTACCTGAGACCCAGGCACGGCAGCCCATGCCCCGCACCCTCTAGTGATAACATCCATTGCCCGTAACAAGCCTGTCATCACGTTACACCGATCAGCTTCAGCAGTGCTAGTCTTTCCTCTCTTCCTTTCAGTCTATGAACAGCTGCTAAAGTAATTTTCCTCAAACACAGATTTCATCCTGTCATTGCTCGGCTTGAGGTCACTGTGATTATAATCACTAATGCTTCAGGAACCAATCCCTCCTCCTCCCTGTCCCCCACCTTGCTCTCCTGCACACTGGGGCCTCTCACAGTCTGTGGTCAAGCCCTTTGCTCCAGCCAAGTGCAACAGCCCGTTCCTGGCTGGATTGGTCATCCTACGACTAGCCAGTGTTCCTCCTGACCGAATTCATCTGCTCTAAACAACACCATCAGGAGACCCTTCTCATTCACTTGCTCAAAAGATGCGCATGTACCCATTCTACCGGCCCCTGTATTAAATATTTAGTTACAACAGGTCTCACGTGGACCCAGGTCCTCTGCCCACGGAGCCTATTATCTGAGTATCTCATAGATGCAGGTTCTACAAGGTGCTTCCAAAAGCGACCGACCTTGGTCATTTCTTGCCTCTCATAAGAACTCCTGCTGCACCCTCTCCCACTGTGCCCCTTTCTCTCTGTACCCACATGTCTTAACAACACAATAATCACACAAGCCAGAACTAGATATTGCTAGTGAACAATGGATATGTGCTTTACCCTCTGGAGAAATAATGGACACTGTCTCTGAACCGTGAATTGTTCCAAGTTGAACAGTGAACTGGGACCCTCTTAGGATATGACTAGGTGATAATTAAGCTTTATAAATTGAAATACATAAACTAAGTACGAATTCCAGTTATAGGATTTGTTGTTGTTGTTGGTTTTTCGAGATAGGGTCTCACTCTAGCTCAGGCTGACCTGGAATTCACTATGTAGTCTCAGGGTGGCCTCGAACTCACAGTGATCCTACTACCTCCGCCTCCCAAATGCTGGGATTAAAGGCTTGCGCCACCGCGCCCAGCTCAATTATAGGATATTTAAAAGATATTGCTTCTGTAAAAAGACAACCCCCGCACACATATGTGACCCCCTGACCAGTCAGTAAGAAGTGCTGTCAAAACATTAGGATGAAGGGCTGGAGAGATAGCTTAGCGGTTAAGGCACTTGCCTGCAAATCATAAGGACCCAGGTTCGATTGCCCAATAGCCACGTAAGCCAGATGCACAAGGTGGCACTTGTGTCTGGAGTTCATTTGCAGTGGCTGGAGGCCCTGGTGTGCCCATTCTTTCCTCCTCCTCTCTCCCATCCAAGTACTAACCAGGCCCGACCCTGCTTAGCTTCCAAGATCAGATGAGATCGGGCACATTCAGGGTCATATGGCCATAGACCATTCTCCTCTCTCAAATAAATAAGCAAGTAAAAAATCAGGATGAGAAGGGCCAAGGAGAAAACTCAGTCAGTAAAGTACTTATCTTGCATGCATGAGGACCCGAGCTTAACCTCCCAAAGTCTATATAACACAAAGCTGGGCATGGTGGTATGTGCCTGCAATCCCAGATCTGGAGAGCTGGAGAGAGGCAAATCCCTGGGGCTCACTAGCCAGCCTGTCTGGCCTGCTTCATGAGTGTCAGGCTAGTGAGAAACCCTATATCAAAAAAAAGTAGACAGCACTTAGAGAACCACACCTCTGGCCTCCACACACATGTGCACGTGTGCCCACAGATACACACACACACACACACACACACATCCATGTGCAAGAATCAGGACTACAACCCTTAACCAGTGGCCTCATCTTCGTGTGCAAAGTAGTCATGCTTTCCACCCACTTTTTTCATAGTTTTTCAATCAGTATTTGAGATTCACATTGCCCCAAACTTGGGGGATATGAAAATAGCCATTAAGTCTCATGTTTGTGATGTCATCATATCAAATGGGAGGAATGGAGGGACCTGAGTGTATTTTGGGTTTGGCAAAACTCTAGAACTATTTTTTCAAACATTTGGGGTTTGGCTAAAACCAGCTCTCATTTTGCCAAGCACTTTGGCCTTAATTTTTAAACCCATGTGTATTTTAAAAGAAATTCAATCTATATGTTTCTGACTCATTTACACCTAACTCATGAAAATGCTGTTTGGTGAGAAGTATTAGATGTCTGAGCAAGTTTATGGGCTTTCTGAAGCCTTCTTCCCCCCCCCCCATTCTTACCAGAAAGTTCTATTTTGCTAGTCATAAAAGAGTGTCAGCCCCAGAGGCATGTGATCAGTTTGAGATTTATAACCTTCTAAGTTTAAATGGGTTCTGATTTTGGGGAAAAAAAAAAAGCTCTCTCTCCTCTATTTTGTAAGTGTGTAAATAGGCAACCACTGACCACAACAGGCTGTGATGCCTTACCTTCCAACATGAAAATAATTCATTCTATCCACCAATAAATTGCCTCTGGAACATTTTGGAGGAGAATTATGACACTTTTCATTCATGTGGACACAGATTGAGATCTGACACGTTAATGGGAAGTTTACTAATCACCAAAGATAAGAAACAAAAGTGGAACTCAACACGCTTCAGGTTAGAACACTTTCCCTCTTGAGAACTAGGGATTTGTTTTAATCACAATCAACTCTGTTTAGGACTTTTAAATGCTTTTTTAAAGTAAGCTGAATTTACAAAAAAAAAAAAATGACATTTGAATTTAAACCAGAAAAGCAAGAAAAATATGCCCATGTGTTATGACCTCACCCTGAATCTTCTGCAGTGATGCTCAGATACCACTCAATTACAGTATTCTAGTGGGAAAGAGCCTTTTGGATAAAATACTTAAAAAATGGCTTATAAATATTTAAAGTGTAAGCATCTAACAAATCGTAATGACAAAGTTTTACATTTAACCACATGTGCTCCAAATATCTTGAAATTACTCTAAATATGGGTTTAAAATATCAAAAGGGATGGCTGATGGCATGCAGAACTTTGCAGAGAAACTTAAACCTGCTCATTCTTGCTCCCACATCACCCAATCTGCACAATTTTTTTTTAAAGCGTGCGTGTGTAGATTTCTTTAGAAAGAGATTGTGTTACGGTCTGAATTTCCAAAACAAGGGTGGAAAGATGAAATATAGGGTTTCCCCTTCCCTCCCCAAATGCAGTTTAGCTACTCTACTTCGAGATAATTTGTTATTGTAAGTTGGCTCAAATTTAAGACAGTAACATTTTAGCAATTCTTGGGGAGCTAAGCCAGCTGCAAGGAGGGGTATCGTTACAAATTGAGATTCGTATTGTATGGAAATGCCATTCATGTTCAACACTAAAAAACTCTACCTAGGCTTTGGAATTGTGTCTTTTGGACACCGGGTCCATGTTTCCTATCAAATGAGTACATAAAGTATGTTTCTCCCTGTGTTCCTTTGAATGTTATCAGTCACAAACCTGACTTTCCTTTTTACACAAAACAAAACCCAGCTTCAAACATCAAAGAAAGACAACTGCACCACAGGTTTGAAGGAGAAATGAGACAATCACACCAGCGCGGCCACACTTGGATTTGTCACAGGCCTGCTCAAGGCTGCATAGAAAGGCTGTTCTGTCCTTGTTCCTCCTTGTTGCACAGTTATACACTTGAGCAACATGTCACGCCTGCTTCACTTTTTTTATTTTTTAGTTTTGCTTATGATGAGAATTTAATCCTAAGAGGTACAAGAGAGATCCGGGATATTATGTTGGGTTTGCAATTTAAGAATAATTAGGCAGACACTCAGGAGCTAATTTAAAGCACTAGGTAACTAATTCTAAGGTTTGTTTTGTGTGTTTTTGTGGTTCACTTTTGCTCCAATCATTTTCACTAGACTCTTCCAATGAACCTTACAATAATTTGTGTATTTCTCTTCCTTACTGCTGGCCACTCCTGACTCCAGCCTACTTTGTTCTCACGCCCAGTGCTGCGGAGATCCACAAGCCTAGAGAAGAGTGCCACTTGGTTAGTATTTAGAGCCGCCATCTCACTTGGCACTTACTGCCGCTCTTGAGAATGGGACCCTGTTAAACGTGGCGAGTGCTGAACCATTTATCTGTTAAAGCTGGCTTCTTTCTTTTTTCTGAATGAACTCCCCCTCTGCCTTTGAGGCACTTAGCTAAGAGGTTTACATACAGAAGCCGTTGCCTTACCACCCATCATCCGTCCACATATGAAGTGTGCTTACAATGGCGACTGAAGGGTGTAAAAGTCCTGTGTGCTGGACATGATGGGTGAAAATAGAATAGAATGGCTCCCCTGTCCCCTTGGGCATGATCTCTTTGCGTGTGGAGGAGGCAGGGTGTTCTGTAGAGGTAAGTCACACACACACACACACACACACACACACACACACACACACGAGGTAAGTGCTACATGCGATCTTGGGGTTGGGCCCTCCAGAGTCTCTGCGACTCCACGAGGCTTGTCTGAGTGAAGGTAGGTGTAAGTGGTTAACTCTGGTTGCACAGGCAGATACACTCTGTGACAAGGGTCCCTGAAACCTAGTTTTCTTTCTTTCTTTTTTTGTTGTTTTCTCAAGGTAGAGTCTCACTCTACCCCAGGCTGACCTGGAATTCACTCTGTAGTCTCAGGGTGGCCTCAAACTCATGGTGATCCTCTTACCTCTGCCTCCCAAGTGCTGGGATTAAAGGCGTGCGCCACCACAGCCGGCTCAGTTGCATTTTTCCACAGAAGTATAGCATCACTCTGTATAGTATAAACCTTGAGGGTTCAAGTGCTGGGGAGGTATATAGTTTATTTCTTTTCTTGCTACCCTTTTCTTCTGTCACCACAGGCACTTTCAGGATATAGTAACATGGACTTTTTTGCATGGTGTCCCTAAGGCAATCTAATCAAAGCATATATGGCTACAACTTCAGTTTGGCAAGAAAATCCACAGCAAAAAAAAAAAAAAACTAAAAATAAGTGCTAACTTTAAGGGAAACATACAATTAACTCAGCTTTCTCGGAGCAAAAAGAAAAATACCCAACTCAATTTATTGTTCAATAAATAATGCAAATAATCTTTCAGAGATACATGGTCTATTTTCTCTAAACCAAAAGTCTATGGACCTGTCCTTCCTCCCCCCCCACCCCAAAAATGTCTCCATACTGCATAAGCACAGAAAACTCAGAGGGAAGTGCTGAAGGCCATCCATGGACCAGTAAGGGGTGGGGCAGGGGAGGGCAGAGGACCAACTCTGAGGAGTTGCCATGTGGATCAGAAGGTCTGGGGATCATGACCAGCCCCAGGGTTGTGCTTACACTTGCATGACCCTGAGTGGCTCCCTCTTGCAAGTCTGCACACAAAACATTTCTCTTGCCTTATCTTAGTCCCATCCCTGCTGACATTATAAAGTCATGGCTACAGCTGAAAATAATAAATACCTGGTCACATATACCATTTCCTAGTTTGTTATCTGGTTGGCATATCTAAAATTAACACACTCGTACATTAAAACAAAACCCTCTCTTCAAGCTCCTGGTCATAAGGTTTAATGTGAACCCAGTAGCTCATTGGATGGGGGATGTCTGGCTGGCTACTTTTCATCCAGAAAGCTTTCTTCCACGAAGCTGAAATTACTATAGCCAACACTCCCACAGGTGTGCGCAACACCGAATAGTGGCATCTTGGTGGCTCGTTGAAGCATCTCCACTTAGAACCATGAAGCCAACTGCATCCTGACAGACAGACTGACCCATTAGTAAAATTGTTTTTTTATTTGCAAGGAGAGCGAGAGACAGACAAGGGGTATACCAGGGCCTCTTGTCCCTACAAAGAAACTTCAAATGCATACACCACTTTGTGTATCTGGTTCTATGTGGGTACTGGAAAAATGAACCCAGGTTGGAAGGCTTTGCAAGCAAGTGCCTTCAGCCTTGGGCAGATCTATAACTTAGGGACTATCACCAATGAACATCTTCAATCATATCACCAAATACTGATATATTACATAGCTTCTGTCTGGGCCAAGAGCTGAGAGCTTCCCATTTTGTACTGTGTTCCTCTCGTCACTTTCATTTTCCCTTGCTTTAAAAATAGGAGGCAGAGGTAGGAGTATCGCCATGAGTACGAGGCCATCCTGGGCCAGAGTGAGACCCTACCTTGAAAAACCAAAAAAATTTTTAAAAAATTTTTTTAAGTGGGCACCCATAATATCATTTGAATGTTTGGACTTTCTCTCCAACCTCCTCCCAGAGCCTGGACTCTTGAATTTCTCAGTCTGAGAAACTCAATTGAAAAAACATTACCTATCACCTCCACCCTTTTAGCTTCCCTAATGAGCTCAACCCTTACCTGGAAATACTTGATTTGGGGATTGTGGCTCCATGACCAGTGTGTACTCCAAGACATCAACATTACATGCACTTCCTCCTGCTTTCCCCAGGAAAAATGACAAGTCGATTCTCCACTGTTGAGCCTAGAGGAGTACTGTGGGATTGGGAAAGGGCTCATATTTTCTTTCTACACATGTTTTCCACAGGTCTAGTAACATATGTGAAAGTTGGCTAAGGATGTATGAAAAAGCCACAAGCAACATGCTACTTTGTATTCTAATTTTAAAAAATGAAAGATTGGGCTAGAGGGATGGCTTAGCAGTTAAGATGCTTGTCCATAAAGCCAAAGGACCCAGGTTCAATTCCCCAATACCCACATAAGCCAGAGGCACAAGGTGGCACATGTTATTCTCTCCCCCCACTCTGACTCTGTCTCTCAAATAAAGAAAGAAATAAAGAAAGAAGTAATAAACTTTTTAAAAATGAAAGATTAAAAACCAAGGGCTTGAATGGGGATACCCTGCACGGGTGGATAATGTTGTTCCCAGCAGCCATATTGAATAAAAATCCCAGTGCCAGGGGTGGAGTACTTCTCTTGGAGTTGTTGGTCAGGGAGACCCTGAAGCCCTCAAACAATACAAGCCACTGCTCTTGGTTGTCCACTAGAACCAGATGGTGAGATCTGGTTGCTGAAGACAATGCAGGCTTTGGTTGCAGGACAGAGAAATGCAGCCGGAACTGAGCTGGGAGCTAGCTCCTCCTGCCAGTTAGCTTTGACAGTGCTGGAAGGGTGCAACGCAGGCTGCTGGAGTTAAAAAAAAAAAAAAAAGCTATCAGCCGCCTTAATCTAGCTATAGACCCTGTCTGCCTCACTACTGACTTACCAGGCAAGATGTCCCCACTGGTATAATAGTTGCATGTCTGTTATAGGGGTAACCAATCACTTTCTAATTGGATTGGAGGCCTAGTCTACAGGAAGGAATTCATGCCTGGTCCTTAGAAACCAGTCAAAAGCCCATGGGTGGGAGAGTCATAGTCCTTAGTGGGGAACCTGCTACTGATTCTTTAGATGTGGTGTGGCTGGCAAACTCGCTTCTAAATATTTGTTTCTGCCCATAGGTTTGTGTTGGTGAGAGAAGCTTCTCTTTGCAGTGGGCGTTGGTTTCTGCAGAGACTGGTCAAAGTGCTGAGAATATGACTGGTGAGTGCTCAGCCCTGGACGGGACGTCGGGACATGGATATCACCCTCTCCAAGGCTCAAGGAACATCCAGAAGAAGAGGCAGAAAGCATGTAAGAGCCAGAGGAAGGGGAAGAGTGTTGGAGGATGCTGTCTTCTGGACTTGATGTGATAATTGTGCTTTTGGATTCACAGCAGCTGTGGTCACTGGGACATGGCCTGCACAAAATTGGGCCTCATTAATATTCTCCGGATGGATGAGGGAGGGGCTCACAGGGCCCCATCCCTCCTTGGGGACTTATCGACAGTTTATGGTTATTGGGAGGAGAGAGACATTTTCTTCAGTGGTTTAGCTGGTAGTAAGTTGTCCCCACCCCCAGTAACTCATGTTCATGTAAGCAACTCAAATTAACTAATTGGTCACACACACACAAGAGGACTAGTTGAGAGGAAAGTGTTTCGCAGAAAGGGAGGGGAAAAGAGAATGATGATGGGTGAATATAATCAAAATACACTATATACATGTATAGTTATATAATTATCAAATTAAGTAATAAAAAAAGAAATTTGGGAGCCTTAAAGGCATGAGGTTGTGTGGCTCTGCTGTGCCAGGAGAATAGAAAGAATGGCGGGGGAGGGTTACTCCTGGTCCACATTTTTCCATTGATTATTTTATTTAAAGGAAATATGTCATTTCCCTGGAAAACTGAGGAGGGGGAATATTTTCTTTTGAATATCTTTAAACATTTGTAAATGGTTACTCTGAACTCCCCAATGTACCATAAACAAGTGTAAACTGTAGAAATTCAGAACATGTACGAATACAAACAGCTATTTGCCAAGCTTCCAGGCAAAGACAGAGAAGGGAACATTACATTTATAAATGGAATTCTTTGTGGACAGAACAGTTTGGAAAATGCTTATACATTGTTTTCCTTATTATTTGGGGAGATTTTTTTTGTTCCTAGCTAACAGAAGCTGCCAAACTGGTATTTAGAGTCTTAAAAGTTGAAGATCAAAGGGAGTTTACAACCCTTTAAAATCTTCAACTACACTTAATCAGTCCTGCATGTGAGGGGGGGCAGGGAACATCTGCCCGTGGAAATCATTTGTAGTCATATCAACAAAGAAGACTGAATGAATTCAGGTGACTAGGAACAGAGTACCTTCACAATGGGAGGGGAAACTGTAAGGAACAGATGTGTTGACCTCTTTGAAGCTGGGTTGCTGATTTCAGGATACAGTCTGCTTTGGGTCTATCTTAAGGAATTGTTTAAAATCCTAATACAGTATGAAAAGGGTGGACCTGGTGAGGAGACTGAATAAGAGAGTGTGGCATTACTGACAGTCGCCCATGAGAGATCACGTGATTGATGGCCAGAAGCAGAGGGGAAAATCACTCACCGGCACCTCTCACCCCGCCCCCACCACCTCTCAGTTGCCTTTGGTTTGGGTTTTTAATGTTTTCACTTTGCTTTAAACCTGTCACCAAAAAGTGTTTGTCATCAGGGTACAAAAGCTATGAAGTCTGTAATAAAGGAATCGTTTCAGTTTTCCCCAACTATATGAATGGGCTTAGTTCCTGAAGGAATAGAAGAAAAACATCACTGTGTGTGCCTCCGAAATCAACAAGGGCCAAAGAGTGAGTGAATTTACAGCAGGTGGAGGCTGTGCTGTGAGGTGAGGTGGGGACTACGGAGGGCAGACTGAGGTGTGATTTACTGGAGAGGAAGTGGTCCCCCATCCCCTTAAATCTCCTGCTTTGTCACCTCTCTTTTCTGACTTGTTTCCCCTCTGTATTTCTGACTTTGGAGAAGAGCTGTAATTTCTTTGGAGACCCATTATAAAAAGAACTCTCCAAGCACAAGAAGTATTGAGCAATCGTGTCACGGTATTTTTAGTAATGATTCTGGTCCACATACAAGACCTTCACATGACTATTCATTCAGAAACATAGATTATCCAAGTAGCCATCATACATCTGATATGATCTTTTTGTCCCATGTTAGTGTCACTTTCCTACTCTGGTCTCTTTCGCCCTCATCCTGGTAGTGAAATCTTTCACCTTCCCATTCTTTCTTTAATGTTATTTGAATGAGTGATGCTAGAATGTGTTTAAAATGACAAGTCCTAATGTTTTTTGACTTTTTGGAGGTAGTCTTTTTTTTTTTTTTTTTTTTTTTGGTCACACACTGCCCCATTACTCAAAGCTTTGCCAACCAGATTCAACAACTTCTGTGAACAAACTGGGGACATTTTCAATCGAGGTGACAGTGAGAAGGCTGAGGTCACCTGTTTTCAGAGCAGAGGTTGTAGATAGAAAAGCAAGAAGGAACGGTGAATGGATTTAGTTATTCTGCTCCTACTGGAAAAGCCATCCATGGAGAAAGAAAGACAAACCATGGTGGTGGCTGAGAAAGCCTCTTGAGCAAGCCAGCAAGCCCTCTTCCCTCGTTCTAGACTTCCTCCTCAAACCTCTGGCTGTAAGTTTGGTGCCTATGCCCCTCTGTGAAGCAATGGAGGGGGTGTAGGCTTGTGTGCTGGGGGACGGGGTTAAGAACAAAACACTGGCTGAAGAACTGGGGCAGTTGTTTAGTACGGGCTTATTTTATTGGTGTGTTCTCTGAACATTCTCCCAAGGCAACTGGAGTGGGTAAGAGAATTTTAGTAAGTAATGAAGGAATCGGTCTATTAGAGTGTTGAATAAAATATAGCACTGGAACCCAACAGCCTAGATATGAATCTCAACTCTGCTCACATGTTGGGCAATCTTGAGCAAGGTATATAATCTCTCTCTCTCTCTCTCTCTCTCTCTCTCTCTCTCGGTTTTCTCATCCGTGGGATAAAGATAATCATTTTGTGGATCCAGCTCCAAATACATCCTAATGAAAACCCTCAGAAGAAAGCCTGTGAGGAATTATTCCTCCTGTCTCTCCTCTCTCAGGGTCCCCTCCTTCCTGGGTTTATATCCCCAGCAAACTGTCAGTGCCCTGAGGGCAGGCCCAGCCTCATCTTGTCCTTTGTACCCTCCAGCCCTTGGAAGGAACAGTGTTCAAGTTAAGTACTCAAACAATGTGCATCTTTCTTCTCTTCCTCTCCATGAATGGTTGATGTGTTGCCCCACTGTGAAGCAGGGAAACTCACTCACCGTCTGCGTTTGTGGGGGACAGGCCTGAACTGAATATACTTAGTTCCTCATTTACCAGCTCTGATTGGGTAAGACTCTCTAAGCTCCATCTTCCTCCTTGGTAACACCCATCTGCTGCCTACTCCATCAGGACCGGTGGGAGGAGCAAATGCTGCTGCAAATGCTGAGGTGGCCCTGATTCTGGCTCCTCTGCCCTTCACAGAAGTCTCTGCCTCACTCTCAGTGGCTCACTTGACAGGAAGCAGGATTCTCCACCTGAGGTCACAGATGAGCCCTCCCTCTTCTGCCAGGCCACCACCCCCTCCCTTCTCAAAGCTTCCCTCGGCAGAGGTGAGTGACCCACCAGCTCAACTGCTGAGGTCCCAGTGGGTACCAGACAGCAAAGTTGGGTCAGTGATGCCTGGTTGGTTAGTGCCAACATGAAGGAAGAGACCCCATACCCAGGAGCTCCATCTCCCTGCCAGGCAAATGTGGCTTTGAGGCCTCAGCTCAGCGGGGCATGCGAAGGTATGAGAGAAGACTAGTTTTTATTCATGTTCCATAGACGGAATCCCATGGTCATGAATACAATTCGGTGATCTGGGGCTAGCCTGCCAATGAAGCCACAAGTTCTGGGTGCTCTCCCAGCACAAAGGTTCCCTCCATCTTTTAGCACTACCCTGCCTCGAGAACATCGAGAATTTTCCAAATAAATACTCTTCCCTCTCACAACCTCCTCTTTTCTAGCAGGGTGAACTAGAGGTGGTGAGCCTAGCAAGAAAATACAGGTGTGATTAAAAAAAAAAAAAAAGTGTTGCAGCTCAGGTTCAAGACCGAGCTTGACCTGGCTCTCAGCTGCCTCTGCAGTAAACAAAGGGCTCGGTGGTCTTGGACGTTGGATCAACACGTCACCAGCGCGAGCACGACCACGCGCGAAGCAAGGCGAGGGGTGTGCCCGGTCTGGTGGAGAGTGGCCCAGGGCGGACATACAAACCTTTTATTTATTCTGATTTCTAATTCGGAGGCACCTCCGTTTGAGCGGCGGCTCCAGATCGTCGGGCCCGGCGCCCAGCAGGGGCGAGGAGGAGATGATGCACGGCGCCATGGCCGTCTTCTCGGCGGGTTTTGGCACAGGCTGGATCACGCAGCCGGTTTTGGGCAGCATCCGCAGAGCGTAGGCGTGGTCCTCGTCGGCCGGGTTGTTCAGGTTCGGGTCCGACTTGTCACCTCCGGCCAGGGCCTCGTCCCCCATCCGCTTTTTGGTGGCTTCCCCGTCCAGGTGGCAGTTGGAAGCACAGTTGTTCTCCTTGACCGACTCCAACTCGTTCAGGGCGGGCTCCTCGGGAGCCGGCAGCAGCTTTTTGGGATGCGCGGGGGGCGGTGGCGGCGGCGGTGGCTGCTCGGGAGGGGGCTCGGCGACCTTGGCGCCCTCGGCCACCGCCACCGCCGCCGCGGCCCCGCGCGTGCCGTTCACGATGACGTTGCAGGCGGCGGCCGCCTCGGGTCCCGCGGGGGCTCCGGGACCCGGGTCTCCGGCGGCGGGCGGGCTGCAGTGACCGTCCCTGCAGCCGCCGCAGGTCCTGCGCTCCGAGGCACCCGGCTCGCGCTCCGCCTGCGCCTGGCCGTGCGCGTGCAGCGCGCGGTGGATCACGTTGTGCAGCCGGGCCCGGTGGCCCACGGTCAGGTCGATGACGCCGTCCTGCGGGCCCTGCAGCCCGCCGGGGAAACCCAGCTGGTTCCCTGCGCCCTGAGGGCTGCCGGAGCGCCGGGTCAGGTCCACCACGTCGGTACCGCTGCCCGTGCCGCGGCAGGGCTCGGTGGGAGCCAGGCTCAGGGCCTGGCCGGAGCAGCCCGGCGGCGAGTCCGTGGACTTGGACGAGCCCTGCTTGGAGTCCCGTGGGGACAACGAGTGTCCGCCAGGCTTGCCTCCTGCCGCCGCCGAGGAGTCGCCGGGGGCGCTCGGAATGAAATTCTCCCCGTTGCTGGAGAATCCATTGGGGGGTTTGGAATCATTGACGTGAGGGATGGGGATCGGGATGGGGATGGGCACCGGAAGGGGCACGATCACCGGGTAGGGCACGAGCAGCGTGGGGGGCGGCACCAACGGGGCGAGGGAAGGCAGCCCAAAATTCATCATCTGGGGCACAGGCATCGGGCCGTTTGGCATCATGCTTACCGGCGGGAAGGGAAGACTCGGCAAGGGGGCGCCCGGGGGCGGCGGGGGCAGCAGCCCCGGAGGGTTCCCAGGCATGGTAGGGGTGCTGGGGGGGTGGATGTGGGGCGACAACATGGGCCGGTGCATGGGGCTGGAAGTAGGACCCAGGTTCCGGGGGCCTCCGGGCGGGGGCCCGATGCCTGGGAGCATGGGGTTGGACAGGGGGCTGTTGGGGTTGGAGGCGTGGTGCGGGGGCCCGCGGATGAAGGGCGGGCGTATCTGCTGCATGATCTGCTGTTCCATGAAGATGGGCAGCGGCACCGGGCCACGGTTGGTCATCACCATAGGAGGGCTGCGAGGCGGGACGCCCAGCGGAGGCCCGATGCTAGCAGGTGGCTGGACCGAGACAGGAGGCATGTTTGCAGTCTCGCTGATGGGGATGGACTTGGGCACTGGCGTGGGGATTTTAGAGACAGAGCAGTTGGCGGTGTCAGATGGAGAGACGGTGGTGGACGCCGATGGGCCAGGGCCCTGGCTTTGACCAGCTGCAGACACCGGGGAGGGAGCCTTCCTCCGAGCATCTGTTAGCGGGATATTCCAAGAGTCTGGAGTGAGCAGCTGCACCCCGGTGCCTTCTGCTTTATTTTCCATGGGAGGGTGTAATGTGCTGCACAGCCCAGCTGGAAGATTGGCCTGTGTCTCTTTGTAGAAAATGTCCATTTTGTATTGATTGAGGCATTTTGCACTGCAGAACTGAAGCCTTCTTTCCCCGTCCCCAAAATCCAGGTATTCTTTCGTGTGTCTTATGTGCTTACACCAGTCACATACCTACAACACAGTAATAGAAAACCACACAGGTAAGATAAGCAACGCGTTTGGGTAGATGGCCTTTCCCTGTTTCACACACAAGGCCGTTTCTTTCAAACATTTATCGTGATTTCTCAAACTGGCTGGAAGGTCTCCCTATAAAAGGTAAAATTCTGAAGCATCTGTGCAAGAATGGGTTTGCTTTATAAACAATAACTTCAGAATAGCAATGATCACCATCTTGTGTGTGTGTGTGTGTGTGTGTGTGTGTGTGTGAGAGAGAGAGAGAGAGAGAGAGAGTGTTTTTTTTTTAAAGAAACTATTGTTTCTGTTAAACCCGACTGGAACATGGCATTGACAAGAAGAAATCCATATATCTGTCCAGAACACTTGTCTTCACAGATACCTGCCCAGTACACCTGTCTTCACAGATACCTGCCCAGTACACCTGTCTTCACAGATACCTGCCCAGTGCACCTGTCTTCACAGATACCTGTCCAGTACACCTGTCTTCACAAATACCTGCCCAGTAAAACTGTCTTCACATTTTTACTGTTCCACGAGACCCACTGTAAACACACACCTAGATAGTTTTGAAGGAAGGGATTCTCTAGGAAGGTCAGTGGGCACGAACATAAAACCCCTTAAAATTCTCCTCATGCGAAGTCACTTCACACTACCGCATGTGTCCAATAACACAGTTGGAATGGGTGAGCAGTGTCACCCAATAGCACGAAGACTGAACATCATTATGTCTGGCTTCTAAGGAGAAACTTGGAATTAGTCGTGAAGTCTGTGTGAGGTTTAGCTATTTCCCAACCTGTGATGTTGCAGCACACTCGAATTATTTTTTGAGCTGTTTGCCCACTCTTTCTCAGCAGTCAGAATTTTTGGTGACATTTCTTGGCAGGCAGTCTTATTTAACAACTTTTCAAACACCAGAGAACATTTTCCAAAAGTTGTTATGGCTCCCCCTTTCATATCTACTCCTGGCAAAAAGAAACACATCACCAAATTTATTTTAAAGTTGGGCTGCAGAACTAATTAAAGGCTGAGAGCTTTTCCCAATTGGAAATCACTAGACATCAAAGTTCAAAAAATAGTCATTCTCGGCTTCAGAACCCATTACTTTGGAGAAATTATTGTGATTTCATTAACACATTAATTTTGCAACACCATCAGCTCTCACAGATGGTGAAGACATGATCTACAATTCAAATATGACTCTTGTTTGCACAAACGTCTTTCCTTCATATGGCATTTTAAACAAGAATTAATATGAGTAATCTTGCCATAGCTATAAACAGATAAACAGATGTCAAAATTTTCAATAGTTCTTACAGAGCCTCGCTTTTTTTAAACTGAATTTTACACACACAATCTTTTTTTTCTTTTTCCTTATTTTTTTTTGGGGGGGGTCATTTCTGTAGCATTCAAGCCATATAGGATTAGAGGAGGAATTGTGAAGTGCTTTGCAATGGAAAGTTTTATTGAACTTGAGTTTTTCCCTCAATGAAGCAATGGTTCCAGTATCATTCTACATTGGGACCTTGTTTTTAAAGAGAGTGTCTGTTCTGTTGTTGGTGGATGCATGTGTGTGTTTTAACTATCATAAACTGATATAATTAAAAGATGATAAATTTTAATAATGATTGGTCACATAAACAATGCAGAAACAACATATGCTGGGCATTTGATTACTCGTCTCATTTAACTCTCAGCTTTCCTTGCCTGTAAACAGTGGTGGCGTGCTAGTATGTGACTATGGGCGCACACTCTCATGGCAGATGTGGGTCTGAATGTGTAACTCCACTCTTTCTCTTCTCACTTTTTTCCACTGATATTTATAGGTAATAAACTTGACAGTGTG
Organism: Orientallactaga sibirica; assembly: GCA_036365145.1. Taxonomy (NCBI): domain Eukaryota; kingdom Metazoa; phylum Chordata; class Mammalia; order Rodentia; family Dipodidae; genus Orientallactaga; species Orientallactaga sibirica. The sequence goes on along the minus strand of JAEOAD010000020.1, from coordinate 24,308,886 downwards.
AGACTGAATAACATACACACTTTGGCACACATTCGTTTTTGTTTTTGTTTTTTTTTTTTTGGTCTCATATCAAATTATTCTTTCAAAATACTTCTTGCAAAAATTTGAGGAGAGTGAGATCCCTGTTGAATGACCTTTGATGACGAGAAAAACACCCTCCCAACTTATTATCAAAACTGTTTCAGTCATTAAAGTGGTTAAAAATAATAATTTCTGAACCTGGCGTGGTAGCACATGCCTTTAATCCCAGTACTTTGGAGGCAGAGGTAGGAGGATTGCCGTGAGTTTGAGGCCACCCTGAGACTACATAGTGAATTCCAGGTCAGCCTTGGATAGAGTTGAGACCCTACCTCAAAAAACCAAAATAATAATAATAATTTCTGAGCCTGCCGTGGTAGCACACACCTTTAGTCCCAACACTCAGGAGGCAGGGATAGGAGAATCTCTGTGAGTTTGAGGCCACCCTGAGACTACATAGAGAATTCCAGGTCAGCCTGGACTAGAGTGAGACCCTACCTTGAAAAATCAAAATAATAATAATAAGTTATATGTTTATATTTTCCTATTGTTAACGTTTTTGGTCTCTACTGAACTAAAGGTGGCTTTAAAAAAAAAAATAAGACAGATAACCAGTTTAAAGATTCATGCAAAATTACTGCTAATGACAAGAACCCTGTAGGGTCAATCAGACTCTCAAATTTCTCATCCATGCAAAAGTTAAAGTTAACTGGTAGTGAAAATATTATACACATAAGTTATTTTTAAAAAAGAACTGTTTTAATAAGGTTAACATATAATGGTGTGGCATTCAAATTCTATTGTAAAGTAAAACTGCCTGATTCCATTTCAATAGGCATGTTCTACAAAGTCTAAAGTATAAATGGATAAGCTTGAAGGGAGGGGTCGCACATCCCTTCTTTAATTGTGAGCTAAAAATCACCATCAATGAGGTAAACTAATTAAAATAACATGCCAATTTTTCTGCCAAATTTTCTTTTGGATCTCATTCTTTAACCATAAGGGAGAAGAGTTTTCTGAAATCATTAATTGGTATTTAAATCGCCAGACTGACTTTTTTCTTTTGCCTCTAGAGGATTCCTGTTTCCTCAAGCTAAATAAGTGTTTTCAAGTGGAGTGAAAGAAAAATAATCTAAACACAATTTAAGTGTTCTTCCTTCACTTTCTTTAATTTCAACACTGCATTGGTGAATGAAGGATGTTCATTGACCTATCCTGAGCAGCAAATGAGAATTTCCCGCCATATTTTCTCTCTTCTCATATAAAAATTGGACATGAAAACCAGAAGCAAATCCTATTTTATGGCTGGAGAGATGACTCAGTGGTTAGTTAAGGTGCTTGCTTGCTTGCAAAGCCTAATGATCCAGGTTCAATTCCCCAGTACCCACATGAAACCAGATACAGAAAGTGGGACATGCAACTGGAGTGCATTTGCAGTGGCTGGAGGCCCTAGTGTACCCAATTGCTTTCTCTATGTTTCTCTCTCTCTCTCTCTCTCTTTTTTGCTTGCAAATAAATTTTTTTTAAAAAGTCCTATTTTATCAAACTTTCCTCTGAAAGCAAAGGCTGAATGCTAGTGTTTGGCTTTTTGCAGTGTCCCAAAGTGTTCACATAATCGTGGGTCGTGACGGTCTTGTTTTGGGGTGGTGTATGTGAATGTGTGCATCATCTTAATACTTTTGATCCAGAACACTAACTTTATTTTTTTTAATATTTTATTTTTATTTTATTTATTTGAAAGAGAGAAAGAGGCAGAGAGAGAGGGGGAATGGGCTCACCAGGGCCTCTAGCCACTGCAAAGAACTCCAGATGCATGTGCCCCCTTGTGCATCTGGCTAACATGGGTCCTGGGGAATCGAACCTGTGGCCTTTGGCTTTGCAGGCAAGTGCCTTAACTGCTAAGCCATCTCTCTAGCCCCAGAACACTGACTTTAAATACAGAAAAGCAATCTTTCTGATGAGGAAAAAAAAACTATTAGGGGTGAAAAATATGTCACTTAAGAAATGATGAATCAAGTCTGTCTTACAGGATACATCATTTAAGATGAGGTCAGTGAATTTATGGCACAAATGACTATATCATGTGAGGCAATAAAACACAGCGCCATCACTCATTCTACATCTAAGTAATGACACACTTCTAGTAATTAAAGATACCATCCTAAGAGCCTGAGCTGATTACTTAAGATGTAGTCGTTATGTGGAAGTATATACTGTATCTTTCTTTAATAAAATGACACTTGCATATGCACAAAATGAACTGCATTTGTTTCATAAACTATGGTTTCCTTAATTGTGGTGTCGGAGGTATTCTTCCCTTATTATGGACAAGCTTTAAAAATTTATTAGTATTTTAATTTTTGAGGGATTATACTTTCCTCACCATGCCAAAGAAGTCCCAACATTTTTTTCAGACATTTTTAAAGATAAAGAGGCACACAGCCCAACTTCCAGGGCTATGCAGTGACTTCCCTGACCCATCCCAGCTTTGTTTCTATGGGAATCTGGCCTCTTCGGTTCTCCCTTCTCTCCCTCACAGGTCCCCCAGATTGGACAGGGACTGCCGCTGTTTAATGATGCCAGTCTGGGGACAGAACAATCAGCAAATGCAATGCCATTGAGCAAGACAGCTGAAATGCTTTGTATCACAAATACATAATGTATCACTGGGAAGACAAAAAAGATTACAACGGAGATAAACAAATGTGTGTTCCCTTCAATCCTAGAACAGCAGTCCTCAAAACGATTCAATTTACCTTCCTGGGATGGGTCCAATTCTAAACCAGAGAATGAACATTTCCTCTAGTCCATTTAGAGTATTTATATTTTGGTGGCTGGCTGCCAGGGCAGTACTTATAAGCTCTGTGGCCTGATGGCTTCACTCCTTTCCTGTGAAATAAATGTGCGGCAACCTACACCGCTCAACTGCTCACAAGACACTGCCTCAGCAGAAATATCGCTTGTTCTTGATACCAGCACCCTGAAAGGCAGGACCTTTCGTTCTTATAACTCTTTCCGTCTTGTGTTTCCTCTGGAAAGAAAGAAAGCTATTCATGTTGGCAACTGAGCCTTCATTTTTATATAAACGTCCAAAGTCAAAGCCACAGGATATATGCCACGAGGTTACTCACATGGGCACAATATATACATTCTGCTGGACTTAAGAGAAGATTCTGGAAACTGGGGGAGGGATCAGGGTTTCTAATTAACACATTAATCAGCTGTCAGCTGTGGGAGTAAAGTTCATCCTTTAATGGAACCCACTGCTGCTTTCTGAGTGGTAATCTGGCACCAAGCAATATTTAATTAAGAAACTCTTGCTGAAACCTTTCTTCTCTAGGCAAAGACTTCTGCAGCAATGGAACAGTAAAGTGATATTAGCGTCTTGAATACCATCAGCAGTTTGGGAAAAAAAAAAAAAAAGTGCTTCCGACTTTCCACTAATATGACACCCGGGCAACAGCCTAGAACTTGCATCTCTTTGAGTAAAATCGCATTTTGTCATAGAAAGGTGGTTTCTCTAGGCCTTGGCATTGATCTTGAAGTGCAGGCTAGCTCACAGAGCTGTGAGCTTGCTCAACAGTGAAGCGAAGGCGGATGGAGAGACGTGGGTAGGATGCTCTTTGTTTTGAAGGCTAGGAGTCCATTTTACCTATAGGCAGCCACCTGAGTTGACGGCACTAGAGGGACCTCACCTGAGTACTTGCTTCAGTGCCCCTCTGGAGTGCCAGCATCTACTGGTGTCAGGAGTTCTGGGTACCCAAGCCAAGGATGCTATGGAAATCACATGGGATTTGGAATGACAAGATGAGCCTGCACTCCAGAATAGTGGTAAGAATTGTGTGCCATGTATATTACTAAACTCGTGACGTCGCCTGTGTCTTTACTCCCCAGCCCATCCTCGTCATGGTGGCTGACGTCACATACATTTTAAGTTCATTTTGTAATGATACTCCTATGCAGCAGGAGGAGAGAAAAGGAAGTGGTTTTCTTATGACCTGCGTGTCTTTAAGAGAAAATGAGGCATGTTTGTGTCTGGAGAAATGCGTGCTCTGCCTCACATATGCCTGTCCTCATCCCGCTTCCCAAGGGACTCTGTCTGTCTCTGGGGTAACAGAGGGCCTGTGCAGTGGCAGGAAAGCCATCTGACAGCTCTGTGCACCAGCTCCCAGCATCCCGAGGAACCGCTTGTCAGCCCCACGGAGCTCTGGTCTTCTCCATGGCCAGGCTGTAATTCAGGAACAGCTTGACAAAGCAGTATGGCTGCCTGGAGCCATTAAAATGAGTAATTCTTCTTAAGCTCAACTGTTTGAATAGTGGGAGCCATAAGCTGAACTCTTCATGTTTTATTAAAAACCAGGGCTGATGGATGTTCTCCTGGACTCACTGGGTATCAGAACCATCTTCCCAAAGAAGGGTGAGATGCACAGTACCGGGGCCTTTAGCACAGGATGGCCTTACCCTGCCTTGGTAGAAGCATGCGTGAGGGAAGAGAGCCCCTGGAGACAGGAGTGGGCCCCCACAAACTGAAGGGCATGGCCAGGCTCACCAGTTCAAGTTTTCTCACAAAGCTAAGTTGAGAGTGAAGGAAGGAAAAAGATGATTTAGCCATAAAAAGCCATAAGAAACCAAGAGGGAAAATAAAATAAAATATAAAATAATATAAAAAAGAAACCAAGAGCAGGGCTAGAGAGGTGGCTCAGTGGTTAAAGGTCCTTGTTGTCAAAGCCTAATAGCCTGGGGTTCGATTCTCCAGTATCCACATAAAGCCAGATGCACAAAGTGGCACATGTGCCTGGCATTTGCTTGCAGTGGCAAGAGTTCCTGACAGGCCCATTCATTTTCATATTCTTTCTCTCTCTCCCTCTCTCCCTTGCAAGTAAATAATAAATAAAAATATTTTTAAATCCAAGACAGGGATTTAGATAGCAATGGCCAAGCTTTTCTACAAAAAAAAGTAGTTCATGGAAGTTTCTTTCCATTTTCATAGTTTTACTTATTTATTTGAGAGAGAAAGACAGAGAAAGAGGCAGAGAGAAAGATAGAAAGATAGAGAGAGAGAGAATGGGCATGTCAGGGCCTCTAGCCACTACAAACAAACTCTAGACTCATACATCTCTTGTGCATCTGGCTTACGTGGGTCCTGGAGAATCAAACCTAGGTCCTTGGGTTTTGCAGGCAAGTGCCTTAACCACTAAGCTATCTCTCCAGCCCTCCATTTTCAAAAGAAGAAACTTTCCACAGGTTTAGTTTTCAACAGGATGGAATGATGTTTGGTACATAACCCCCCCACCATTTCCATCCACCCCTCAAATTTGCACTCAGGAAGGGACTAAAGAGCGCCTCATTGGATAGAAATTCTCACTGGAGGATCTCAGTGACCGACCCAATCATAAGTCTGATTTAAAATCTAGAGCAGGAGATGGAATTCTCAGCCCAGCTGAATAACCACTAGGCCACCCCCTCTCTGCCCCACAGAGGGTGGCTTCCTGTGGGCGAGGTGTCAGATTGCCTATGCATTCGTCCGGCTGTCATCTCAAATGGTCTGCTTATCTTCACAACACAAGTCATCGTGATGGAAACTGAGAAATTCAGCCACACATGGGGAAAATTTGGTCTATCTGGGTCCAAATGTCTTTCTCTCTGTTCCCACGCCTCGTATGTGGCCCTGAGAGGACTCAGAAATAAGCAAGACAGACCTTGGCACAATGAGAGAAAAGAACCTGCGAGACCGCCTCATCCCCTCCCGCAGTCGCCTGTCCTAGTGCACCAGGCACGTGACTCCTCTGTGCTTTAGGTGATGTGCTGTAAAATGATAGTGAGCACACTGCCAAGGGACAGCTGAGGAAAAAAGGAAACCACAAGTGAATCCAAACATGGAAAATGGACCACACAGGAGCGGAGGGCAGTGTCCCGCACTGTCCCTCATTGTCATGCTGCCACAGGTGCCCTAGGACTCGGTGTTCTGTCCTTTTGATCAACTCCAGATGCTTTAACCACCACCTGCTCTGACACACTCAGAAGTGAGCCTTGACTGAGGGTGCGTGGTGCGACCATACTGTGCCAGGGAGGGAGACAGAAGGGCACCTCAGCCCCCAGCCCATGCAGTGTGAAGGAAGAAATGCAGAAATGGGAGAGGCAGATTTTTAAATGTTTATTTAATTTAATTTATTTATTTGTGGAAGGAAGAGAGAGTGAGAGAGAGAGAGAATGGGCATGCCAGGTCCTCCAGCCACCGCACATGAACTCCAGATGCATGAGCCACTTTGTGCCTCTGGCTTATGTGGGTCCTGGGGAATCCAGGCAAGTGCCTTAACCAAGCCAATCTTCATTCCCAGACTTCTGATTTATTTAGCTTTTACTCGGTCATAGCTCTAAGCTGAGTTTAAGAGACAACTGAGTTTCTATTTGTAATGCTTTGGTTTATCCAATGGCCCTGGGCTGTGGAGCCATGCAGAACAGTCCTTCCCAGACCCTGGTCCCAGGAGTTCAAGTGCTGGGTATCCAAACTCAGCGGGAGAAGTCAGCATATTCCTTCTCTCCAGCAATATCTGCCCACCACAACCACAGATTTGTCCTAAAGAGCCAAGCTAAATTCACAGGTTTTAAAAAATAATTTATTTAGTTATTTGCAAGCAGAGAGAGACAGAGAGGTGAAAGAGACAGAGAGAGGAGAGAGAGAATATGGGTATGCCAGGGCCTCTAGCTATTGCAAACAAACTCCAGATGCATGTGCCACTTAGTGCATCTGGCTTTATGTGGGTAATGGGGAATATAACTCAGGCTGTTGGGCTTTGCAGGCAAGCACTTTAACTGCTGAGCAATCTCTCCATCCCTGAATTCATAGTTTCCAAACTAAAAATCATTCAGTGTCAAACTTCCATTTGCTCTTCTAACTCCGTACTGTGGAGTTGCTTTTTTCAAATGCATATCTGGGTGGTTTTTTAAGGTGTTTGTTTACATGAACTTTTCTTGTTTCCCACATAGATATTTAAATCTATTTTCAAATATATATTTGGGCCAGGTGGCGCATGCCTTTAATCCCAGAACTCGGGAGGCAGAGGTGGGAGGATCACTGTGAGTTCGAGACCACCCTGACTACATAGTAAATGCCAGGTCAGCCTGGATTAGAGTGAAACCCTACCTCAAAAAAGAAAATAAATAAATTTATGTATATATCTTTGGTCTTGATTCTTTTTCTCTCCCTGCCATGTGTGTGTATGTTCCTAACGTGTGTGTGCACATGCATGTGGAGGCCAGAGGTCAATGTTGGTGGTCTTCTTCAGTTGCTGTCCACTTTATTCTTTGAGATGGGTTTCACACTCAATCTAGAGTTCGCCACTGGCTAGTTAGCTGGCTGGTTTGCTCTAGGGATTCCCTGTCTCTGCCTCCCAGCATTGAGTGCTGGGATTAAAGAAAATATATGCCACCATGTTTGGCTTTTTTTTTTTTTTGTCTTTTGAGGCAAGCCTAACAGATTAGCCCTTTTTATGAGACAGAGAGAGAGAGAAAGAGAGAGAGAGAAGTGGCATGTCAGGGCCTCCAGCCATTGTAATCAAACTCCAGATGTGTGTGCCACCTTGCCCATGTGTCACCTTGTGCATCTGGCTTATGTGGGATCTGGGGAGTTGAACATGGGTTCTTTGGCTTCACAGGCAAGTGCCTTAACTGCTAAGCCATCTCTCCAGCCCCATGCCTGGCTTTTTTTCTTTTTTTGGAGAGAGTCAGAGAAAGAGAGAGAGAGACAGACAGACAGAGAGAATGGGCATGCCAGCAGCCTCTCAGCCGCTGTGAACAAACTCCAGATGCATGCGCCCCCTTGTGGGCAAGTGCAGCATTGTGCCCTTGAGTCACTGCATCTGGCTAAACGTGGGACCTGGAAAATCAAACAGGCGGGCGTTATTAGGCTTAGGAGGCAGGCATCTTAACCGCTAAGCCATCTCTCCAGCCCCATGCCTGGCTTTTATGTGGGTTCTGGAGATCTGAACTTAGGTCTTCATTGTCAGAGTCTTAGAGCACTACCAATCCCTGCCCCCCTCCACTTGACAATGTAAAGAGCCACGCCACTCAAGACTCCTCCCTTGACTGGGCAAGTCATCATACCTCAAGGGCATGGGCATAGAAGCCCCAGATGCCATTCTCTCTCTCTCTCTCTTTCTTCTTCTAGCCTTCTTTTCTGAAGTAAGGTATGTTTTTTCTGTTCACCATTCCTGACTCTGTCTCTGTCTGTCTCTGCCTCGTATCTGCTTTCCTTTGTCCACATCATCTCTTTTCTCTCTCTCTCTTCCCTTGCTTCCGGGCTCACATCCAACTCCCCTCCCCTGCTAATCCACCACTAATCCTCCTGGTTCCTTGCCTCCTTTTCTCCTACAACATCCACTCGGAGCCTCTGGTAATAAATAAACTCCCTGTTCCCTATTCCTAAGGAAAAGGTGTAGCCTCCATCCTCTAATTCACACCCTAACCTCCGACATTCATGATTGCACAGCAAGCACTTTACCAGTGAGCCATCATCCCCCAGCCCCTCTATCCTAGTTTTCTAAATGTAAACTTGGATATTTGGCAGTTCATCATTTGTGATTATAGGTGCTCTTTCCCTGTCTGGAGAAGCTGTAAAGAGGGACTTTGGGTCATTCTTCTTCAATCAATCTGATATGTTAGAAAGTGAAGTATCACTGGATGTGGTGGTGCACGCCTTTAATCCCAGCATTCAGGAAGGCAAGGTAGGAGGATCACTGTGAGTTTGAGGCCAGCCTGAGACTGCACAGTGAATTCCAGGTCAGCCTGGGCTAGAGTGAGACCTTACCTCAAAAAATAAAATAAAATAAAATAAAATAAAATAAAAAGTGTGGAAGGGATGGGAATGTACTTCAGTGGCATCACACTTGCCTACCCTACACAAGGTCCTGAGTTCAATTTCTAGCACCACACACACACACACACACACACACAAAATGAAATGTGGGCCCAGGAGTGTGGTTCAGCGGTACCATGTTCTTGCCATAACAGGCCCTGTATTGATCCCTAGTGTGGCAAAAGAGAAAGGAAGAAAGAAAGAAAGAAGGAAAGAAAGAAAGAAAGAAAGAAAGAAAGAAAGAAAGAAAGAAAGAAAGAGAGAGAGACATGAAGTATCTAGTTGCCTGGCTTCTATCTGTGGTTAGTCACCTCATTCCTTCCTGCGTGTAGCATGTAGACTCAGAAAATGGGAGAAATCATATTTCAAAATATGTGTCCTTGCCAGGCATGGTGGCGCACGCCTTTAATCCCAGCACTCGGAAGGCAGAGGTAGGAGGATCGCCATGAGTTTGAGGCCACCCTGAGACTACATAGTGAATTCCAGATCAGCCTGAGCTATAGTGAGACTCTACCTCAAAAAAAAATTAAAAACAAAATATATATATACATACATGGTGGCACGTGCCTTTAAAAAAAAATATGTGGTCTTAGCTCCACAACAGTTAATCACACATCACTAGCAGGACTGTGTGAAGAGAGTAATGTTGTTATTAGCATATCTGAAGCAGGATCTTTTCCTCTGGAGGCATGACATGGACCTGCCTCCCAGCCTCCTCACTGCCGGCTCTGCACCTCAACAATGGCAGCACCATCTAAACCCATGCAGGAGGCCCAGGCAAGGGCACTGCTGAGAAGAACTCGTGGCCCTCTGGCAACCCTGCATTGTGTCTGTTACCTTGGCCCACTGTCCAGCTGCTTCTTAAAGACCCGAAGTAGTTCCCAGTGTGTCCTCTTACTGACTCACCAACTCCGTGCGGATGCTTGGAATTGGCCAGGCACACAGGGCCTTTACTCACATGGCCTCGTCAGGTCTCTTTGAGAGGACCTCTGCACATTTCTCTGGCCCTTACCACAGACTAAACCTACATGGAGATGCTCCTCCCAGTGTCTCTCTTTAGTGTCCATCTCTGCTCATCCTCAGATCCCTAGGACAAGCTGTTTTCCTTATAGTGCTTACCACAAGCCCAGATTTGATGAGAGGCTAATTAAACAATACTGGCAAGGCTAGCAAGCATTACTCAGGTGCTCATCGCCGTGCTGAGCATACAATGTAGGCTATCTCATTTGACAGGCACAAGTTCCTATCATATGGATAACCAGGCTTTAGATAGGTTAAATCACTTGCACAGAGAGCTGATGGAAGATCCTGATTCTAACTTAGACGGTCTGCCCTCAAAGCCCACACTGTCTCTCTATTTCAAAGGTGGTTTTTGTTTCATTTGTTTTGTCTCTGCTTTTTTAAAAATACACTTATTTATTAAGAGAAAGAGGGTGAGAGAGAGAGAGGAAGAGACAAATAGAGAGACTGGGCATGTCACATCCTCCAGCCCCTGCAAATGAACACTAGATGCGTGCACCACCTTGTGCATCTGGCTTATGTGGATCCTGGGGAATCGAACCTGGGTCCGTAGGCTTTGCAGGCAAATGCCTTAACTGCAAAGCCATCTCTTCAGCCCTTGTCTCTGCTTTTGATATATTTTTTTTTTTTTTTTTTTTGGCATTTCCCTTCCAATCTACAGGCTTAAGATAAGTGACTAATGCTTGATAATGACATTGTGGTTTGAAATTCCAGGATCATAGACATTTTTTTTTTCTTTTTGGTTTTCTGAGGTAGGGTCTCGCTAGCCCAGGCTGACCTGGAATTCACTCTGTAGTCTCAGGGTGGCCTCGAACTCTCGGCGATCCTCCTACCTCTGCCTCCCAAGTGTGCTGGGATTAAAGGCGTGCGCTACCACACCTGGCTTGAACATGGAGTTTTAAAAGTCTATGATCACCAGGTGTGGTGGTGCAGGCCTTTAATCCCAGCACTCAGGAGGCAGAGGTAGGAGGATGGCAGAGTTCGAGGCCACCCTGAGACTACAGAGTGAATTCCAGGTCAGCCTGGGCTAGCGAGACCCTACCTCGAAAAACCAAAAAAAAAAAAAAAAAAAAAAACTCCATGTTTGCGGGTTGAGCCCAACCTATCTCCTACAATAAGCTTGTGTTTCCTTCCATACATCAGTGGTCTTCCAGGTGACACCCACGCTTCACGAGATAGGAACCTGCATCTAGACCCATCTCCCCAGCCAGGGTCATTTCATGCCCCGTGATCTCTGTCTTTATGCTTACAGTGCTATAGCAGAGCCCTGTGAACAGAGGCCATCTACTTGTGTTGGGGTAGCATTGACCAGAAACTTTAGTCACTCTACTGCCCTGTCACTCCCACTCACTGATGGCAGCTGTGTCCTCTTCCAAACCTCAGCCTGTCCCATCATGTTTCCTGTACATTATTCTGTTTAAGCAGTCCTAATTTCTGTACCCCATATCCAGGCCCTCCTACTGTTTCTGTCCTCCTGTACACACAACAGTGAGAATAGCTGCCTTCTCCCCAAGCAGGGACTTCACCTAAGAATGCCCCCTTGAAAGGGCACAGGCTGGAAAGGAATGTGGTAGCCTGACAAACACCAGGCCCAATGGAATTCTGTCCTTCCCTTACGTAGAACCCTCAGCCGATGCCACCCGAGAACTCACGTGCTTTTTAGCAGCCATATCTTGCTGTTACGTTTTCGCTTTATTTAATAAAAAAATCTTTTACTGAATATCTGTTATCTACCAACCTGGAAGCTGTCACTTAAGTTATCTTCCTCAATTCGAATCAGAAACATATCAAGGAGCTACCTTTTCCCCACTTTTACTTGAAACTAAGAAAACCAGTTCGAGGAGATGGTATGACTGTCCTGAGCTCTCGCAGTCAGAGCAGATCCAGAAATCAGATCTGCAACTTCCCACCCATGCTCTTACTCCACGAGGCTGCTGGCTTTGCCATGAGCTTCTGGTCAACCAAAGCCTCTTTCTCTCAAGTGCTCATCAAGTGTTTAAGGGCTTCTGAGGGCAAGCTCGGGGCCTTCTGAGCTAGAGTATCAGAAATTGGAAAACCTCTCCCAATGTCAAAAACTATGACTGACTTTAGTCCATTTCCATCCTTTTGAAACCTAAAAGAGCAAAGATTATGTGAAAGTAATTATCTGCAGATTTTCAGATGGGATCTGGAAGAGCCACATCGCCCAGCATAACAGGTGCTTCCCACCTGCGTCTGCCCCCATATGGGATTGATTCACGGCCCTCTTTAGGGCATCCGTCCTAGCCTTGCAGTGTAGAGAACACTCCCTTCATGGAGACAAAGGAAACAAAAAAAAAAAAAAAAAGTTGTCCAGACCTAAGCCATTCATTATTATAGCATTTACTTTAAATACTGATCTAGTCTTTCCCCTTTCATAAGTATAACCTTACCAACTCCATTTATTAACTTGGACATTTCCCCAAGAGTTCTGTTCCTTTGACATACCATGTTCTAACAATCACTTTCAAGACACCCTACCCCTTTTTTACAGCTACCATCGACTGTCCCCACTCCCCACCCAAAAAAACTCCACTGGGACTAGATTGATTGTAGGATCAAGACTGCTTTTCTTTGAATCTTTTTAAAATCTGCTTTTCCAAATTCTGGGGCATCTGCCTGGTCAGATTCAGCATTCTGTCTGTCCCCTTGGCCACTTTATATTCAGGATGGCAGCCACTTCCACTGTCCATCCACATACCAGGAAGTCCTACCCCTTATCCTTCAGAATGGTGGTCCAGGTAAGAGTTCCCTCGGTGCTCCTCATCCTCTCAGAACAGTGCCTGAGGCTTGGGAAGAATTAGCATGAGCTCTGTTTCAAAGAGAATGGTCTTAGTAGATAAATGCACACATTTTCTTGTCTTGTTTCCTTGGTATTAATCTTTTTTTTTTTTTTTTTGAGGTAGGGTCTCACGTCTCACTCTATCCCAGGCTGATCTACAATTCACTATGTTGTCTCAGGCTGACCTTGAACTCACAGCCATCCTCCTATCTCAGCCTTCCAAGTGCTGGGATTACAGGCATGTACCACCATGCCCAGCTCTTAATCTATTTTTTAATGTCTGCTTCAGAGTTTGTACTAAATATCCCACAACTACTTCTCTCCTCCCACTATGCTTTTTAAAAATATATATTTTTTATTTATTTATGTGTGTGAAAGAGAGGTAGATAGAGAGAAACTGGGTGCACCAGGGCCTCCAGCCACTACAAATGAACTCCAGATGCATGCGCTACCTTCTGCATCTGGCTTATATAGGTACTGGGGAATCAAACCTGGGTCGTTAGGCTGCACAGGCAAACGCCTTAACTGCTAAGCCATCTCTCCAGCCCTCCAACAATGCTTTTGATGTTTCCTTTTCCTTTCCTAAAGTTTCTACCTTATATTCCTTCTTGGGGAGAGGGGTTTGCATACCAGGGCATACTTTTCTGCGTTTGACCCACATTAGCTGTGTTGCTGGAGTATGTCTCTTCACTGTTCATTCTATCTGCTAGCTCCAGTTTAGACCCCAGCCCTCACTCAGCTCTCAACAGGATCTCTGACTTCTGTGCCACAATCTAGCTTATGTGGTCCTTTTCAGGAGGCCACTCATTTGTCCATACTCGTGGCTCTGCGAGGTGGTGAAGAACCAGCCCACTTTCCTCCCATTCTTCCTGGCTTATACCTTTGTCTTTACAATGCCTTATCCCTTTTTAAAAATTTATTGATACTTTTTTATTACATGTATATAATTTTGATCACAATCTCTTCCATCACCTTCTCTTGTCCACCGTTCTCATCCCCCCCTTCTGCTGAACCCGTTCTCTTCCCAACTAGTCCCTCTTCTGCTTCAATGTCTTTTTTTATCATGTGTAAGTATGAGTTTAATTTGGGTTAGCTGCATAGACATAGGTTGGGAGGTTGTTTACCAGAGCCTGTGGATCTACCATTGGCTACATCCCTGTAGACTTCCTGGGATAGAGCTTGCCTCTCCTTCCCACCCTGTCATTCTAAGTTTTCTTCATGAGTGGCCTTAGAGCTCTCAATGTAGTCTTTCCAGGGTTTGCCCACTGCCTCAGGCTTTTACTCTGCACCTGGGAAGTATCACGGTTTGGTGAAGAAAGTGGTGGACCAGTTTTCATAAGACCTGTGTCCAGTACCCCCAACTTGGGGTGCGGCCTTGAAGCTTTCAGGCCCCATTTATATCCTCAAGGTCTACTGCGAGGATCAAAACAGAGCAAATGAAAACCCTCTAAAAAATAACGTGCCCTATACAAACAAGCTTTTAATTTTATTGTTATAAATATACAGTAATAACAGTTCATAGTTTTAAAAAAATGGGACAAACTAGTTTGCCTTACGTTTTACTCTTACTTACTCATTATTCTTCTATCAAATCTGTTATTTAAAAAAAAAGACAAAGAGAAAATTCTAGTGATATGAATTTTCCTATGATGTGTACTTCAAAGGAAAAAGTATACCACAAAAATATAACCCAGAAACCCAAATCAGCAAAACATTTGACCCTCAATTCTCCACTATGTTTCCAAGGGCTGCAGAGCACTTGACAGCGACATAATTGCAATAATGAGGCGATTTTTCAGGCCAGGCTGTGGTCTTAAGTTCACTCTGGATGTTTTAGCCCTAGGCTCAGCTTCAGGCCAGCACCAGTCACCCAGGCCAGAGCCACCAATGCAATCCCTCATGTTCAGTCGCACACAGATGTGACATTTATGGCATCTGGTGCTCTGTGCTGCAAATTCAGAATACCCAGTGTGCTGCGCTTACATAGGAGGGGAGAGGGAGTAATCTGGGCTACCGATTGTCTTGTATTTTTTTTAGCTAATTAAAACCTGTGTGATAGTAACTACCCAGTGAGTGGGAGGGTGCTTGACAGCTTCCGATTTCTTCAGCCTTACAACTCATTGGTTCCTCTCTGAAAAAAAAAATTTTTTTAAAGCATCTTGGCTGTCTGAGAACTGTTGGTTTGCCCAGATCTCTTCCACCTTTGTTCTGTGAATTTGGCCGTCCTGCTGTGGAGCTGCCAGGTTGAAACTAACAGTCCATGATGGTAGAGCCTTCACTGAGCGCCCCTAGAGCAACCTCATCCTTACCCACCTCAGTAGACCCTGAGTCAACCCACCCTCATCCTCTCATCCTGGCAAATACCTAGGTGGCTGACTGGTGTGAAGCAAGCCATCCTGGGATGCAGAGCCACTGCATCTGTATATATTGAAATATACCGGCTATATTTTCTAAAGCTCTCTTCTTCTAGTAACTTCAAGTAGCCGAGTATGCAACATCAACCTACTTGCCAGCAGAAGTCTGTATGGAGAGAAGCAGCCAGATAGCCTACCTTGTTTTAAAGGTAAACAAATAATGTCTAGTGACAGTGCTGTGTGGTCAGCATTTGAGTAAAAGCCCCCAGCTCAAGACCATCATCTAATTAGCTCCATCCTTCATTGGCCTACTCTGCAGAAGGAAATGAAATGCAAAAGAATACACATTGTAGGACTGGACTCTTGGCTCCTGTGTGAAAAGAGAAATGTGTGTGACTGAGTCACCTAGTCCTGTCTGTATGATGGGGGACACACTCAAGATAAAAGGATTTGGGAGAGGGAATCCAAAAAGTGAGGCTGGCCTTTTAGCATTTAGTATCAAAGTATACCATGTGTGTACTCATTAGTATCAAAATCTGTAGGGAGGAATAAGAAGGAAAACAAATTGAATGCTACCCAGTCTATTTAGTTAATAAGGAAAAGAATAGCTTACTAACTACCTTTATGAACACACAGAGCCTACTCTCTGAGTGCCTGTTATGGCCATGGTCCCCAGTGGACTGCCTGCTCCCTGGCCACAGCTGGGAGAACCAAGATATTGGTATGGACTCTGCCTGGAGTGACCAAGCAACTCAGTGAACCAACTGTATTCTCTTCACTTTTCTTTTCTTTTTTTTTTTTTTCCAAGGTAGGATCTCACTCCAGCTCAGGCTAACCTGGAATTCACTATGTCGTCTCAGGGTGGCCTCGAACTCTCGGTGATCCTCCTACCTCTGCCTCCCGAGAGCTGGGATTAAAGGCGTGCGCCACCACGCCCAGCTGTATTTTCTTTTGAGGAAGCTTGAAGCCAAGAGACTGAGTAGTGTTGGGGATGGTGGCCAAGGGCACAAAACTAGAGAAGCCAAGAGAAAAGGCAGTCAGGAAGGCAGAGGTCATGCGTTAGAATGGGCTGGAGTAGGTGGAGTCACAGGATGTGCTAAATGAATAAGTGATGATGCTTACTCCTTGGGGACAATAAGACACTCCACTTGCCCAGTTACTAACACTATGGAGTCATCTTTGCTGCCAAAATGACAGCCCAGGATCCACGAGGATGAGTGGCCACAGCTATTTCCATCTGAAGTGTTCTGAAGCCTTTCAGAAACAAATCTTTATAAACTTGAGGAGTTATAAAGAGTTACCAAGAGTCCAACCCAATGTTAACTGTCTCTGATCCAACCCTTACCATAATCCCACCAGGTTTTGCTTTTTGTTACAAGGCATGCAAAAGGAATTGGAGAGATGGCTTAGCAGTTAAGGCGCTTGTCTGCAAAGCCTAAGGACCCAGGTTCTATTCCCCAGGACCCACGGAAGTCAGATGCACAAGGTGGCACATGAGTCTGGAGTTTGTATGCAGTGGTTAGAGGCCTGGCGCACCCATTCTCTCTCTCTCTCTTTCTGTCCAATAAATACATAAATAAATAAATAAATAAATAAATAAATAAATAAATAAAATATTTAAAAGGCATGCAAAAATCTCCGAGGGAGCAGTAACTTTGAGGTCCTTGAATGATCCCTTAATACTGCCTCTCTCTGATTAGGAAGACCCTAGGGTCACATTACCCTGTGCCTCACTATGGGTGTGAGGTACCCAGGACAGCCTCAGCCAAGGGCTGGGAGGGGCCGGCTCACATGCATAGGTGGAGAGGCCATATCTTCTGCAAGCTCAGAAGCAGAAAGGCGACACCTAAGGTCACGCCTCCTAAGACAGCCGAACTACTGTTTCTGAGGGTCTCTGCAGCAAAGAAGGCGCCTACTCCCTCAGGCTCTTGCCTAAGCCTAAGCACTCGAACCCTGTTCCTCCACCGGAGCACTCCCACGTCAGCCCTTCACTGTGTGAGCTGAGAATCACTTCCTGCAACCCCCATGGGTCAAATATGCTTAGAAAATGTGGCTCCTCTTTTGAGATTCCCTGTGTACACCACTGTGTTGAAACCTCTGAGAAGCTCTGATGGAAGAAAGAAATATGTTTATTCATCCAGAGTTGTCCCAACTTTTCAAGCTTAGAACCTCCCTCCCTTTTTTCTTCCTATAGGAAAACAATTGGGAAAATGCTATTTTAATGATCTGGATACTTGCCTATAAGACAGGGCCAGGAAATCTAGACCTTACTGTTTTCCTTTACAGAAAAAAAAAAAAAAAGTTTTGTTTTGGGGTTCTGGCCCTTTTTACCCCAGAGGGTCAGGCTCCACAGAATAAGGGTTCAGTATGCAACTGGCAGCTCTAACTGAATTGAGGGTGAAGGTGATTCCACACTTGGCCCTTCTACAAGTTAGCAGGCTCTGCCCTGCCAGGAATCAAGGTTATTCATCCCCCCCATGGCACCTTCCTCAGCCCCACCACTCCCCCCCTCCACATCTCTGATCAACTTCCCGTGCTCACAGAAGCCCAAGTCCTATTACATTTCACCCTGTGGTTTCAGCTTCTGCAATCACTACAAACTCAATTTCTGCCCTCCCAGTTCTAGTTACCCTACACAGCCCACACACACCCCCAACAGGATGTCGCGAATACTGTTACCTATGATGTGACCTTCCAAATCCCAAGACCCCACCCAAGAGTATTTTAGGTCACACCGCTGCATTTTCTGCATGACGGAGGGACCCGGGAGCTTTTCATGAAAAAGGAGCCATGACACAGAGGGCTCCTCGTGTGCTCTTGAAGCACACCAACGACCCGCTCAGATAGCACGGCAGGACTTGCAGATTTAGACACAAAGAACCTTCCTTACTTGCTGTGGTGACTAAAAACATAAAATCCAGAAATACAACCCAGCGGCTTGGGAGATGGCTCAGTGCATAAAGTATTTGTCATGCAAGCATGTGGATGGGAACTTAGAAGCCTAGCAACCATGTAAATCCTTGCCTGAGACCCCAGAGCTCCAGAGGCAGAGATGGGGACTCCCCCCCCCCACCCCAGGGCAAACTAACCAGCTAGATGAACTGTGAGCAAAAGGAAGAGACCCTGGCTCAGTAAACGGGACAGCAACGGAGTAAAACATCTGACATTCAACTTCTGGCCTCAACATGCATGTGCAGAGATACATGCTTACATGTGCCCTCACACATTTGAACATACATATACATGCATACATATATACATACATACACACATACATACCCACCACACATGCCAAACAAAAAGAAATACTACCCCAGTTGGGCTTGCTGGCGCACTGATTTTGAAATAAATTTAAGGGTCTATGAGGATTTACTCCACTCTGACTCATGTGATCATTTCATCTTCCTTTGGCTATCTTTTACCCCAACCTGTGGGCAAATTCACCCCATCAAAGGGCCAGAAGAATTATGGTCTCCACAGGAAACAAGGTGACTAGATGCAAAGGAAACATCTGTTTATGTGCACATGTGCACACACGCGCATTTTGCTGGAATTGAACCTAGAGCCTTGTGCGTGCTACACAAGTGTTTTATTATGGAGGTCTGTCCCTAGCCCTGGAAAAAAAAATCTTCTAATTAAACATACTCCTGGCTTGATATACCCAAAGGTGGTCCTGTGATTTCTGAGTGGTAACTTAACTTCCAAGTCCTACCTGTGGGCAGTCACTCAACTTCTCTCCTAAGTCGTGTTAACATTGCCCAGTTATTTGCTGATCAACTTCATTTAAAAGAGTTGCAACTATTCTTGGATGAAAAAGCATAAAGCTTCCTCAGCTGAGCACATCTGTGTCACAGGACACTTTCAGAGACCCTGGGCTTGTCACAGCGAACGAGGGAGTGAGCAGACTCATCGGCTAATTGAGCTTTTCTTCGCCGAGCACCAGTGAGACATGAGAGATGAGTTTAGATTGGAATTCCATTACGGGTTTTTAATAATTCAACGTTACATGTTTGGAACCTCATTCTTCTGTATTACTTTTTAAATATTAATCTATTTACATCAGCTGGACTTCCCGCAGCTTGACACATAGTAAATGGGAGTCACACCGAGACAGACGACTGTGTTCTTAGCTTGAGACATCTTTGATGTTCATTCACAGGAAATGTAACACTAAGTCTTGCTTCAACCCAGTCCTGTGCAATTATTACCATACCTTTGAGCAGGTAGCTTTCTCCATTATCTTAACCCCCTCCTACATTCCCTAGCACTGCATCGGTTTTTTTTTTTTTTTTTTTTTATGGGCAAGAATCTTAATTAATCTTATTGAAAGTTTTATAATGCCCCTTAAAGTCCCAGGGGCACCTTGCCCTCTTCAGAAGCAGGGCTAGGAAATAGATGTGCTGGGCATGTAAGGGTTTCTTTGGACGTTACCCCACACTGTGATGATTCTGCAGCTTAACAATTCAAAACCCTGGAGCACACACAAAAGCTCATTAAGAGATAACCCTGTTTCACATAGTGCCCTCAGCCACTAGGACGTCTCAGGTGCTCACAGGCGACTTCCTTCAGGGTAAGCCTCGTGGTTTTCCAGGGTGTCCTTCCTCCTCCCATTTCATCACTCCTGTCAGACTCCAGAGCAGAGTGGCCCAGTGGCTCCCTGGGTGACTGTCTGTCTGCACCAGCCTCTCTGGGCTCACACACACAGCACAGATATGCCAGATGGCTAAGGTCAAACTTCAATACAGTACAGAATTCTAGGCCAGGCGTGACAAGCAAAGGCTAACTCAATCAAGGGACAGGGAGAGCCAACACATCAAGTGCCCACTGCCCAGGAGATGATAGATCCTACTGTTTTCTGCATGCAAGGCAATGGTCAGACCTGCATCCGCTCTGGGCCCCTTGCTGACAGACCCAGAGAACAATCTCTGATTTGGTTTCAAACCTGAGACTTTTATTCCCTTTTGAGACAAAGCTAGCAGCACGGGCTAGCCATGCTATAGGATTATTTTAAAGAGCAAGATGCCATTTTTCTTAATGAACAAGTATTCAAACTTGAAAATTATATGAGCACTACCCCCATAATAGAAAAAGCTTGCCCAGTAACCCACTTCTGTGACCACAAAGGAATCTCTATATACTCAAACTCCCAAAAAATCTTCTCCACATGTCAGTGTATCTTTCTCTTTTTAAAAAGATTCTATTTTTATTTATTTATTAGAGACAGACAGAGAGGGAGAGAGAGAGAGAAAGAGTGAGAATGGGCATACCAGGGCCTCTAGCCACTGCAAATGAACTCCAGACGCATGTGCCACCATATGCATCTGGCTAATGTGGGACCTGGAGAATGGAACCGGGGTCCTTAGGCTTCATAGGCACATGCCTTAACCACTAAGCTATCTCTCCAGCCCATCAGTGTATCCTTCTATTATTTAACATCTCAGCATTACTGGATGGTGTTATTGTTTCCAAAGGAAACCTGGATGTCTATACCCCATCCAGGCAATTTATGACAGCAGCTGGGTTGGTCCAGGAAGGCCACCATGCTGTGACTGACTAGTGATCCCAGGAAGTAAGTTTCTCCTCTATGGAAGAGGTGGTATACTGACTTTGGAAAGGACAAACTGATTCTTGGAGGATAAGAAACACTGAGGGGTGGGCTTAGTGGTTAAAGCACTTGCCTGCAAAGCCTAAGGACCCTGGTTTGATTCCCTAGTACTCATGTAAAGCCATACACATAAGGTGATGCATGGGTCTGGAATGCATTCTTTGCAGTGGCTAGATACCCTGACGCATCCATTCTCTATCTGCCTCTTTCTCTCTCTCTCAAATAAATAAATTATTTTTAAAAGAAAGAAATGCTGGCGGGGGGATGGCGACTCCCAGGAAGCCTCCACCCACCCCATCTTCAACATGCAAGACCACATCTCTCTGAAGCAGGCATCTTCTTTGAACCTAGAGTTTCAAAGTCCTTCTTCCCCTCAGTGACCAGAACTGACTTCATGTCCCCCTCCTCTACTCCTCCAGAGGCCAGACTAACAAGCAGAAGGAGAAGCCAGGTCTTTCTAACCCCGGGGGCAGGTGGAAACTCCCCTGGTTCTCACATTCAGACTTTCCCCTTGAGGAACAGAGTATCCTTTGAATAATTCCTGGTTTGAAGGATTAAAAAAAACACACACAAACACACACACACACACACACACACACACACACACACACACAACATACTATAGGTGGAAGCAACTGAGAAGAGAACTGCCTGCTCGGCTTTCCTATTTCTAAGACAGACTAAAGACCAGCAGGGGAAGCTGGGCATTCTCTGCTTTCTCCGAATCCCCTAATGCCCAGGGTTCCTCAAGGGCTTATCTCAGCCTTTGTCCCTCCGATGTTCAAGTGACTTGAAAATACAGAATAACAATCCCTAGAAAATACCTAAAAGCCTAATAAGTCTATCGGAAGTACCCCACTAATATTTAGTCTAAATCTTTCCTTAATTTTATTCTATTACTCCTACCCTAATTATACCCTTTGGTTGGAGCTAAATAAATTCCTTCCTTCCTCAGTGTTTATATCCTTCAGATGTCTAAGGACCATGATTGTGCCAGGCACCCAAACCCTCAGAGCTCACTAATGTGAGCGGTATGACACAAAGAAGGATGCACACAGTGCTCATGGTGCTTCGGATGCCTCACGCTCCAGCTGGGTCTTTCCTGTTTTGTTAGCACTCAGATCTTTGCATGTGGAAGGACTCCATTTTGAGTTTTCTTTTTTCCTCTCTCTCTCTCTCTCCCTGTCTCCCTCCTTCCCTCCTGTTCTCTCTCTCCCTCTCTCTCATCTAGCCCAGGCTGGCCTTGAACTACCTATATTCTGATTCTCCTGCCTCCATCTAGTAAGTTCTGGAATTATGTACATGCACCACCATGCCTAGTCAAAGAAAGCTGCATGGGGATAAAAGCTAAGGCTTCATGTGTGCTAGGCAAACGTTCTACAAACCGAGCGCCAGCTCCAGCCCAAGGTGGGCTGCAGTTTCTGCTTCTTACGATAGAAAAGGAAATGCCAGCAGAACAGAGTAGAGCTCATTATTAGGAAACAAAGTGATGCTCCCTTGGGGAACACACCAGAAGACAAACCCACACAGAGTTATTCACTAACTATTTCAGAGATTTCTATCACTGATGCTTAGTGACTTTTCTTAAAGGAAGGGTATACTTTAAATAAGGAACGACACGGACCAGTATCAAATTCCCTTGTGATATTGGTTTTGCATTCAGTAGCAGAGAGAGAAAGAGAGAGAGAGAATGGGCATGCCAGGACCTCCAGCCATTGAAAACAAACTCCAGACACGTGTGCCCCCTGGTACACATGTGCGACATTGCATGCTTGCGTCACTGAGCATCTCGTTTATGTGGGGCCTGGAGATTTGAACATGAGTTCTTGGGCTTTGCAGGCAAGTGCCTTGACCACTAAGCCATCTCTCCAGCCCAGTTTTTGGAAGCTTTGAAGTTCAATTGGCACTGGGGGGGGAGGGGGGTCATCCCCGGGGACTTTCCAATCATTGCAGGGCCCTGTACTGTGTGATTGGCTGGTCATCTGACTACTGTGACGCTTCTGTCAAGGGAAACTCACTACTCTACAATCATGCCCCGCCCCCTTATTAGCAAACTCTTCATATTGACAGCTGCCTTTCTGTGGCCTCTGCCCATGGCCTGGCTTCCTCTCTCTGGGCCACGTGGAGCATGAGCACACCCTCTTCCACACACCTGCAACATGTGTGTGCTTCTTGTCATGCCCTTACGCCATCAGACATGAGACCAGCATGGTCCAGGCTGCTGTCTCCATCTGCACCTCACAGTCAACATGTGACGTGAGATGCAACACACCTTTTTGATGACACAAAACACCCCAATTTGGGCCCCAAAAGTCTAGTCAACAATACTTGAATGATTATATGGGTTTCTTCTATTTTATTTTATTTTCAAACAGAGGGAGACAGACAGAAGAGTTGGGGGAAGGAAGAGAGAGAGAGAATGGACATGCCAGGGCCTCTAGCTACTGCAAACGAACTCCAAATGCATGCACTAGTCTGTACGTTTGGCTTTACATGGGTACTAGGAAATTGAACTCAAGTCATTAAGGACTGCAGGCAAGTGTCTTAACTGCTGAGCCATCTCTCCAGTCCCGATTATGTGTTTTTAATCAATGTTTTTTCTGCTGTTTCACTGAAATGAAATTAAAGGCATCAGCCTTGAAATAAAATCCAAAAGAGTCCCTAATCTGGCAAAGAACTTTTTCTCCTAAGCCCAATTTGAGAACCTTCTAGAAATGGTAATTATTGATCCCAGCAACAGCAATAAAATGTAAGAGGTCACAACCATGACCCTAGCTGGGATGCAGGGGCCATAGCAGGATAATAGCCTCTACCTAGTAGCTTCAGGGCTCTGCATCAAGGCTTCTTACACTTGAGTGTGTATTAGTTACCCGAGACCTTCTTAAAACAGTCTACTGCTCGCTGCACACCTGTGTGCAAGGAAGCCACAGAGTGTAAACAACCCAAGTGTCCATCAACAGCTGAGTAGATCAGTAAGATGTGGTATGTCCAGACAATGAATATTATTCTGCCATTAAAAGGAGTGAAATGTGGCTTTATGCTACAATATAGTTGAACCTTGAAAACATTATATTAAGTGAACTAAGCCAGACACAAAACAACATATGTGGTTTCACTTACATGCATTATCTAGATGAGGTAGGCAAGTTTTTTTAATTTTTAAAATTATTATTATTATTATTTAGTAGAAACTTTGTATGGACACATCATGTGTTGGTACTATCATTTCCCTCCTCCCTGCCCCCACTGCATTGAGGGCCCTCCTTGGTGGGATTGCTGGTGTTCACCATGGTTATGACTTGTGAGAGCAGCAGTCAGTCATTGTGGGGAAGGCTATGTCTCTTTTTTCAATTAATTAATTTTTTATTTTTGAGAGAGACACACACACAGAGGGGGGGGGACAGAGATGGGCACGCCAGCAGCCTCTAAGCTGCTGTGAATGAAATCCAGATGCGTGTGCCCCCTTGTGGTCAAGTGTGGCCTTGCACCCTTGCATCACTTTGCATCTGGCTAAACGTGGGACCTGGAGATTGGAACTGACGTTCTTAGGCTTAGGAGGCAGGCGCCTTAACCGCTAAGTCATCTCTCCAGCCCTCCCTATGTCTCTTTTTTGAGGTAAGGTCTCAGTCTAGCCCAGGCTGACCTGGAATTCACTCTGCAGTCCCAGGCTGGCCTTGAACTCACAGCAATCCTACTACCTCTGCCTCCAGAGTGCTGGGATTAACACCATGCCTGGCTCATAGGCAAGTTTTTAGAGAAAACATCTATGAGAAGTTACCAGGGCTAGAGGTTGGGAAGAGTGGTGAGTTTTTGCTTGATAATTACAAAATATCTGTTTGGAGTCATGACAAAATTTGGCAACAGGGAGCTGGAAAGATGGCTCAGTGGTTAAAGGCATTTGTTTGCAAAGCCTGACCACCCAGGTTTAATTCTCTAGCACCCACATATAGCCAGATACATAAAGTAATGCATGTGTCTGGAGTTTGTTTGCAGTAGTAAGATGCCCTGGTATGTCCATTCTCACTGTGTTTGTCTCCCTCCCTCTCTCTCTCTCTCAAATAATAAATAAAATTTTAGAAATTAAAAAAATTATTTATTTATCTAAAAGAGAAAGAATGAGTAAGTATGGGCATGCAAGGGCCTCCAGCCACTGCAATTGAACTCTAGACATATGCTGCAGTTTGTGTACCTGGCTTTATGTGGGTACTGGGGAATTGAACCCAGGCCATCAGGCTTTGCAAACAAGTGCCTTTAACCACTGAGCAATCTCTCCAGCCCCAAAATAAAATATATTTTTTAGATTGGGCATGGTAACATAAGCCTTTAATCCCGGCACTCAGGAGGCAGAGGTAGGAGGATCACTGTGAGTTCTAGGCCAGCCTGGGACTACAGAGTGAATTCCAAGTCAGCCTGGGCTACAGTGAGACACCACCTCAACAATAAAAAAATGGCAACAGACAGTGATGATGTCTATATAACATTGCAAATGCCACTTAATTGTATGCCTAAAATCACAAGTGTTATGTTATATATTTTACCATAATTTAAATAATTTTAACCAGAGAATCCCCATGGGTGGGACCCATGAACCTTCATCTTTAACAAAGTCCCAGGTGATGCTGATGAGTTGGGAGCTGAATTTTGAATACGCTTGCTCTATACTCAAAAAGGGGCTGGGTGTGGTTGCGTACACCTTTAATCCCAGCACTCAGGAGGCAGAGGTAGGAAGATCACTGTGAGTTCTAGGCCAGCCTGTGTAAAGACTCTCACACTTGTGTGCATAAGCAGTGATGTCCACATAAGTTGGAAATAATAAAAAGAGCCGAGTTTGCTGTTTTGCATTCAGGCTGACTGGAAGTTGTCAGGTGGACCCTGTGGACTATTTTTTCCTCCCTGCTCAGTTCTGAGCCTCTGTTGGGCACTAGAATACTACTGTCAAGTACCAGAGCAAGGTAGGAATGTGCCAAGAATGGGAGCAGGTGAGTGAGGCAGTCCTCTTTCAGGCTTTAGCCTCAGAAATCTGGCCCCCAAATTCAAACTTAAGGTATCAACAGTGAATCATTTTCTTTTTTTTAACATAGTTATTTTTTATTTGAGAGAAAGGGCTAGACACACAGAGAGAGAGAGAATGGGCGCACCAGTGGCCTCTCAGCCACTGTGAACAAACTCCAGATGCATGCGCCCCCTTGTGGGCAAATGTGGCATTGTGCCCTTGCATCCCTTTTTGGGTCTGGCTAGACGTGGGACCTGGAGATTGGAACTGGTTTTCTTAGGCTTGGCAGGCAGGCACCTTAACCGTCAAGCCATCTCTCCAGCCAGTTTTTAAATTTAAAAAAATATTTTATTTTTATTTATTTGAGAAAAGGGGTGAGGCAGAGAGAGAGAAAATGGACACCTCAGGGCCTCCAGCCACTGCAAATGAACTCCAGATGCATGCGCCACCTTGTGCATATATCTGGCTTATATGGATCCTGGGGGTTTGAACCTGGGTCCTTTGGCTTTGCAGGCAAGTGCCTTAAACACTAAGCCATCTCTCCAGCCCCAGTGAATCATTTTCTAATAGGACTTAAAGAAGAGCTTTCTGGGGGACTGGAGAGATGGCTTACTGGTTAAGCACTTGCCTGTGATGCCTAAGGACCACAGTTTGAGGCTTGATACCCCAGTACCCATGTAAGCCAGTTGCACAAGATGGTGCATGCATCTGGAGTTTGTTTGCAGTGGCTGGAGGCCCTGGTGTGCCCATTTTCTCATCTCTCTCACTCTCTGCCTCTTTCTCTCTCTGTCTGTCTGTTGCTAATAAATAAATAAAAAATAAACAAAAAAATTTTAAAAGAGCT
Source organism: Orientallactaga sibirica (assembly GCA_036365145.1). Classification (NCBI taxonomy): domain Eukaryota; kingdom Metazoa; phylum Chordata; class Mammalia; order Rodentia; family Dipodidae; genus Orientallactaga; species Orientallactaga sibirica. Next base: position 24,282,398 of record JAEOAD010000020.1, on the reverse strand, counting down.
TTCTGCTTTAAGTTTCACAAGAACCTGTGCCAGGCCTCTTGATATTGGCCCGAGCAAGATGTCCATGCTGGACACAGAGGACACAGGCAGATGTCTCGTTTGGGTTCTGGTAAACCACTCCTGAGCTCATGTTTCTGGGATTCTTTTCTTTGATGCGCATGGGTTCATCTCAAGTTCACTGGTTTTCCCAATGGTATTACTTAACTTCTTCAAATTTAATATATTTTTATTCGTGCTCATTTAAGTGTTGTATTTCTACACATGCACGCTTAATTGAGCAAAGTGTGCAAGACATGTTCCCTACAGAAGGAAGCACAGCGCGGATTCTCCCCTCAGAAAGAACCGCGCCCCCATCACCACCTTTCAGCAGCCTGACAGCAGCGATGGCTGACACGGAAATATTCAGGACAGAGAGTGAATTCCAGGTTAGCCTGGGTTAGAGCAAGACCCCACCTTTAAAAAAAAATCAAAATAAGAAAAGAAAAAGAAATAAGAAAGAAAGAAAGAAAGAAAGAAAGAAAGAAAGAAAGAAAGAAAGGAAGGAAGGAAGGAAGGAAGGAAGGAAGGAAGGAAGGAAGAAAGAAAGAAAGAGGGAAAGAAAGATCCAAGAAGAAGAAGGAGGAGGAGGAGGAAATGTTCAGGACAATACAGGTGAATCCAGTGGCTACAGGCTGGCCATCACATGAAGTTTGTCCTCCCACTGGGCTGAGGAAAGGCAAAAGCTTTTACTTAGCAAGAAGATAGTATTGGGTTTGCCCCAGCCCCTCACAATTTACAGGGCTGTCATGTTGAAATATGAAAATGTTGCTTATAGCCAAATGTTAGTGACAGCAGCCTGTGGCATCTATCATGGCTTGCACTCTCACTCCCGCTAAAAATAAGCCTGCTTGCTTTCTCCCGATCTCTTCAAGTTCCACATGTGCAGGAAGTTTTTGTTACCGTTGCTGGCCCTTTTCCTTTCTTTTCTGAAGATTACTGTTCTTCAGCTCTGCCAGGGTCCCCTCCTCCGGGAAAATGCCAATAAACACCCAGGCTCAGATGGTCCCACAAAAGGCCTCACGTAGGTTCTCAGCAGCTGCACAGGACGGAGCCATTTGGCCTTCAGAAATAAAGGCCTGGAGGCTGGTGCCACTGGCTCGGGCAGGCCAGAAAACAAATGGGGCGGATAGGGTGGCTTCTGTGTTTGGGACCCTCAGGGTAGCACTGCCAGGAGGATAGATGGTCCCTGCAGCGTGCTAGAATCTTTTTGTTTGCCAGGTATTAAATTCATACTCTACAAATGGTAAGTAACCGAGGTAATGGTGCATTTATTTTCAAATGACCAAAGGAACAAATGTTCTATTCTTCTCAGGGAAAGTATTCAAGATTGCTCTTATTCATTCTCTCCTCCTCCTCATGGTGTGTGTGTGAGAGAGAAAGAGCGAGAGAGGAAAAGGTCGAAGCAAGTGGCAATCCTGCATTCCGTATGTTCAGAACCAGCCAGAACATCATGTTTGGAACAAGACTTGAATGCCTTTCAGATGCTTCAAACGCTTGGTAACACATGAGAATCACTCAAGTCGCTCTTCCTCTACCTCCACCTCCGGATTCTGAGTCAGCTACTTTGCAGTGAGTGGGGTGTCCCCCCCAGAGTTTGTAACGTAATTGCTAGTGGCAGTTTGGGAGGTGGAGCCTTGCTGAGGGTGGGCCTTGGGTTGTTATAGTCCAAGTCTCTTCCCTGGCTGGAGCCAGCTCACTTGCTGAAACCACCCAGCTGCTATAGCAAGATGTGATGGCCAGCTCTGCCCTGTCATGCTGTGATGAAACTTCCCCTCAAAACTGTAAGCCTGGAAGAAATCTTTTCCTCTCAGAAGCTGATTCTGGTCAGGTGTTTCATCCCAGCAACGAGAAGCTACAGTAACCATGTGGCACCTGCCAAGGCCTTCTGAGCAAGAGCCATGCGTTAGCACACAGACCTCAGACCTGCCACTGCCCCTCACTCCCTGCTGCCTCTATAAGCAAGTGCCCTCTGATGCACCCTCCACTTCAGGAGCTAGTAAGGACTCCTCTTCTGGGAGAAATCCAGAGACGTGCCAAGGTCTGTCATGCTCAGGGAGACCCCAGATAGCTCCAAACTAAATGAGCACTATAAGAAGGGACAGTCCATCATATTGCCCTTTGACCCAGCCATCCTCAACAACTGACATTTGGCAGGTGTTCAAGAGAGGAGCTTCCCTGAGGGGTTAAATTTCTTCTCCTAGTTTCCTTGGAGCTCACAAGGCTTGAGGCAGTAAAGGTCTCTAGTTGGGAGAGCAGATGTGACAAGGAAGGGTTGGCTGTAATGAATTACTATAAAGTGAGCTGTATTAGGGACCCAATTTGGCTATGGGAACTGAAAGTTGGTTATTTATAATGTAAGGAGGGGCACTCCTCAAAAAACTGGGACTTAGTTGAGAATGGGTTAAAGTGTGCTACATGACTGCCAGCTCAGGTCACGTGGGTATCCACAATGGGTTTGGATGTCCATTATCAAATGCCCAGTATTCAAGGCTCGGTTGCCAGGGTGGTACTGTTGGGAGGTGGTAGGTCCTCAGGTTCCTGGGGGCATGCCCTTGAATGGGACCGTGCAAGCCAGCCCTGCCTCTTCCTCCTCCACTTCTCTGCTTCCGACAGGATGAGAACACACTTTTGCTCTACCACACTTCACCACAGGCCCAAAGCATGATGCCATTTGATCATGGACTGGAACCTCCAAAACCCTGGGCCCAAATTATCCTTTCAAAAACTTGAGAGACCAGGTCTAGGTGACACAGTTTGAGCTCACTGGAGAGTCCTTGGAAACATCTGTAGAGCACGTCACTAGGTATCACGTAGCGTTTACCTGGCCTTCGATTCCAGAGTCAGCAAAAGCTCGACAATGGCTGCTACAGGGCTGGAGAGATGGCTTAGTGGTCAAGGCGCCTGCCTGCTAAGCCTAAGAACCCGGTTCTAATCTCCAGGTCCCACGTTTAGCCAGATGCAAAGTGACGCAAGGGCACAATGCCACACTTGCCCACAAGGGGGCACACGCATCTGGATTTCATTCACAGCAGCTGAGACACTGCTGGCATGCCCATTCTCTGTCTGTCTCCCTCTCCCTCTCTCTCTGTATCTCTCTCCAAAAATTAAAAAAAAAAAAAATGGCTGCTACAGGTGCAGCCCTATGTCATTTACTGACAGTAAGTGTTGTGGTTAGAGTGTGAGATGTCCCCCACTTGGTCTCCAGCTGTTGGTATGGTTTTGAAAGGTGGTGGAACTGGGCTGGAGGATGGCTTAGCAGTTAAGGTGCCTGTCTGCAAAGCTTAACAACCCAGATTCAATTTCCCAGGATCCACATAAAGCCAGATGCTCAAAGTAGTGCATGCATCTGGAATTCATTTGCAGTGGCAAGAGGCCCTGGTGTGCCCATTCTTTCTCCCTCTCTCTCTCTGCTTTTAAATAAATAAAAATATTTAAAAGATGGTGGAACCTCATTGGGAGAAGTGCTTCAGTGGGGAAGGGCCTTGAGGTTTTACAGCTGGGTTTTACTTCCTGTCCACTCTCTGCTTCCTGTTCAATCAAGATATGTGGATGTAAGGACTCCCAGATGCACATGGAACCACCTGCCGCCATGCCTTCCCCTCCGTAGCAGACTGTCTCCTAAACTGGGAGCCAAAATAAACCTTTCCTTCTTCAAATTACTTTTGTTACAGCAAGGAGAAAAGTGTGAACACCCGGGGGGTGGGGGTGGGGGGGTGGAGAAGAAGCTACTGGGCATGTACTCCAGGGTTTTCTTCAGTGGTGGTGGTGGTTGGAGCTGGGGCAGGAGTTGAGGCACAGGCCCAACGTGAAGGATGCTCTTTGTTCCTGCATCAAGCTGAGGGGATATCTTTTTTTGTTTGTTTGTTTTTCGAGGTAGGGTCTCACTCTTGCTCAGGCTGACCTGAAATTCACTCTGTAGTCTCAGGGTGGCCTTGAGCTCACAGCGATCCTCCTACCTCTGCCTCCCAAGTGCTGGGATTAAAGGCGTGTGCCACCATGCCCGGCTGAGGGGATATTTTGATGTCAGATCGAACAGACTCACTCCTTGCACCTCACTGATCCTATGCGAACTCTTTCTCCTTGAGAGGGCTCTTCGGCACTTGTCCCTGGATCAAAGCACAGGTTGTAGTGCTTTCTGATGTATTAACAATCTGTGCGGAGGTCACTCACTCCTAAAGGCTGTGCACAGAGGATCAAGTGGTGAACCAGAGGAAAACGCACCCAAGAGAGACAGCCATTTCTAGAGTGAGTCACTGGGCACTACGTAGCGTTTACCTGACTTTAGAGTCCAGAAGTCAGCAAAAACCCAAAGACAGCTGCTCTCTGTGTCTGTCCTCTGAATGATTTGTGCCTGAAGACGTTTCTGAAATTGCTGTTTATGATCACTACCATTTCCCTTTTTTTAAATTTTATAATTTATTCATTTATTTAAGAGAGAGGCGGGAAGGGCAGGAGGGAAAGAGAGAGAATGGGCGCACCAGGGCCTCTAGCCACTGCAAATGAACTCCAAACGCGTGTACCATCTTGTGCAGCTGGCATACATGGATACTGGGGAATTGAACCTGAGTCTTTAGGCTTCACAGGCAAGTGCATGCCTTAACCACTAAGCTATCTTTCCAGCTCTCCCATTTTCCTTTTTGAAAAAGAAAGAGGACATTTTAATAGCACACAGGGAAGGTGTCAGATCAGATCATTGCACTCAAGAAAGGACAAGAACCATCCTCCATATGAAGTCTACACACAGCAACCTTGTTTTCCTCATCACCATGCCTCAGTTTACACAGCACCATTTAGGAACCTCTGAGCAGAACAGGAACTTCAGCACAAGAATTCCAACCCAACCATGGACATAATTTCTCTGGGCAGTCAAGGGAGAGACAAACCTACTTGTAAATAAAATAAAATCACAGTGCAGAAGATCCTGACCCCAGCTTTTCCTTCATCATTCTATCCCTGCTTGATTATCCATCCTTCCCTTCAGGACCTCAGTCCAAGGGCAACGCTACTTAAAATATCATTCCATAGATAACATTCTAAACCCAATATAGTAACCACTAGGAGTGCAATTTCACGAGGAGGGAAGCCTGTCCCTTCTGCCCCAGTAGTAACTGTACCTCCCAGCATGACTACAGACTAGTCCACCTCTCTCTACAGTATCCCCATGAAGACGTCCCTAGCTCCACGGCTGTTAGGTTTCTGGACCGACACAGGAGGACAGTACTTGGTCATGGGCAAGCTCGCTAGAGAACTGGGAAATGCTGATATGACAAATTCTATCATTTAAACTAAAAACAATGGGGCTGGAGAGATGGCTTAGTGGTTAAGACACTTACCTGGGAAGGCTAAGAACCTCATTTCAATTCCCCAGTACCCACATAAACCAGATGCACAAGGGGGGTGGTGCATGTATCTGGAGTTTGTTTGCAGTGGCTGGAGGCCCTGGTGTGCCCATCCTCTCTTTCTCTATCTGCCTCTTTCTCACCATCTCTCAAATAAATAAATAAACAAATAACATTTTAAAAATATTTAAATTACAAAATAACGTTATGCCCACAAAGCGTGATGACATTGATTGCATTGTACATATGCACCTTGGAAGACCTCACACTACACACTGCCCACACACGTAGAGAAGGCTGCTGAACCACACATGGTCAGCTCTTTCTGAGTTCAGCAGTACTTGTCTCTTTCTCTATTGCCTGTCCACTTCTACCAGCGCTGCAGATGCCAAATGTGTAAGGAAAATAAGAGAAACTCCTAAATGGAAAAAAAAATTATATTCATTAACTTAATTTTTTTTTTCTGCAACAATGCCAACATTTGACATCAGCAGCAAAACATGAGGGGCCAGCTGGAGGCACACCAGTGTTCCCAGGGGGTGAATGATAACAGAACAGACTATTTCATGTTGGGCCCGTCCCAGAAATTCCAGGTGGCCGTAGACATGATTCTTTAAGTTACTGTCCACTTCCTGTTGTGCGACAAATCGTTGCCAATTGCTTGAAAAGATCAGGACATATTATCTGACAGTGTATGCTCTGCAGTGGGTGGGGAGTATAAGGCAGCCTGGGAAGTGTAGCCGGATCCCCAAGTCATCTCTATGATTTATCGTGACAACAGGCAGAACATTTAAAACTAGGTGACCAAGGAAATGTACAGGAGCCATATCAGCAACATCCCTCAGTACACGTCCCTAGGACTGGACTGCATATCAAATAGTTGGCAACTCACATTCCTCTCCACACACTCCGTCTCCCAAGTGCCCTTTTCCAGTGCCAGCTATGGGAATCTCTCCCCGGAATATACAAAAGCCTTTTGCCAAGCTCCCTCACCTGTACAATGTCCGTGGGAGGTGGTGACAAGTCCCAAGTTGGGTACCACTATGTACTTAGGTACTTTGAAGTCATGGGGTAAAGGCTGAGACTGACCCTGGCTAACCCTTTCCAAGTTCATTTTACTGAATGGACAGACCAGCTGAGTTCTGCCTCCTTTGGACCTACGGGCAGAAAACAAAGTGAGGGGGTGGCTGGAGAGATGGCTTATTGGTTAAGGGGCTTGCCTACAAAGCCAAAGGACCTAGGTTTATCTCCCCAGGACCCATGTAAGCTAGATGCACAAGGGGAGTCGTGCATCTGGAATTCATTTGCAGTGGCTGGAGGTCCTGGCATGCCATTCTCCCCACCTGCCTATTTCTTTATCTCTCTCTCTCTCTCTCAAATAAATAAATAAAAATAAAAAAATTTTTTTAAAAAAAAAAAGAAAACAAGGTGGGGAAGGGAAGATTCCAGTGTGAGTGCTTGGCCCTTAGCACCCACTGAACCCTGGAAGGTAGAAATTTTCCTTTTGGTTCCTGACATTGAACAATGGAGCCAAAGTCCCAGCACACACAGACACAGTTTGAAACTTAAGACTCCTATTATCTGCCTCACCTTTTCCCTTTGGATTGAAGCCTTAAAATTCAGACATGGGGGAGGGGTGAAGAGATGGCTCAGTGGTTAAGGCGCTTGCCTGCGAAGCATAACAACCCCAGTTTGGTCCCCTAGTACCCACTTAAAGCCAGATGCACAAAATGGCGCATGCAACTGGACTTTGTGTGCAGTGGCTGACAGCTCTGCCGCACCCAGTCTGTCTGTCTCTCTTCTCTCTGCTTGTAGATAAATAAATAAATATTTTTTTAAACATTCAGACATTGGACACAAAGGCCTCTGAAGGCTGGTCTTCTGACATTATATTCTCTTGAGACTGTGTCTCCTGCACACCCATTGTCATGGCTCCAACCTGCTTCTTTGGACTCCCAGCAAGATGTTCTCTGACTACAGATAAGAATTCTGTTAGATGGGCTGGAGAGATGGCTTGGTGGTTAAGCACTTGCCTGTGAAGCCTAAGAACGCTGGTTCAAGACTCAATTCCCCAGGACCCACATAAGCCAGATGCACAAGGTGGCGCATGCATCTGGAGTTCGTTTGCAGTGGCTGGAGGCCCTGGCACACCCATTCTCTCTCTCTCTCTTTCTCTCTCTCATTCTCTGTCTATAGATCTCAAATAAATAAACAAACATTTTTTAAAAAAAGAATTCTGTTAGATGAACATGTAAGTTTCGCAATGGCAGTGAAAAAAACGTTGGGCAGTCTGAGGAAAGATGGGTCTGCTTACTAGTAGCCAGAGGCAGTATGAGGGCCACACCAGAAAGCTAAGTTTCCTGCTTCCTTGGACCTCCTAAGAGATTGGAGGGGGCGGGTCTCGCAAACCGGGCTTCTGAGGACACATTGTTTGCAAGCTGGACCAGCTGCAATCAAACCACTTTTGTTTTTCCCAGACTAACCAGGAAAATGCTAGCACTCTGGTTTGCAAATGGACTGCCTGCTCCTATGTATTTTTTTTTTTTTTTTTTTTTTTTTTTTTTTTTTTGAGGTAGGGTCTCACTCTAGCCCAGGCTGACCTGGAATTAACTGTGTAGTCTCAGGGTGGCCTTGAACTCACGGCAATCCTCCTACCTCTGCCTCCCAAGGGCTGGGATTAAAGGCGTGCGCCACCACGCCCAGCTTCCTATGTATTTTTCTCACCTTTTGTTAGCAACCTTCAAGACTGAGCTATGACCAGATACTCTTGTGGTGGGAGAAGGACAGCTAGTGGAGCAGGAGGCACTCGCCCCTATGCTGCACCACCGATTGGACACCTCACTCCCGCCGCAGGGGCCACGACATAGTCCTGCAGCTTGCCTGGTCTCCCACAATGCCCTGGCACAGGTATCAGCACTCTTTTTACTTGTCCTGTTTGCTTTGGTACATTAAAAACAAAAAAAGAGGAGATGGCTTAGCTGTTAAAGCACTTGCCTGCAAAGCCAAAGGACGTAGGTTCAATTCTCCAGGACTCACGTAAGCCAGATGCTCAAGGTGGTGCATGTGACTGGAGTTCATTTGGACTGACTGGAGGTCCTGGAGCACCCATTCTCTTGCTATTTGTCTATCTCTCAAATAAATAAATAAAAATAATTAAAAAAAAAAAAAAAAAGCTGGGCATGGTGGTGGTGCATGCCTTTAATCCCAGTACTCAGGAGGCAAAGGTAGGAAAGTTGCTGTGAGTTCAAGACCACCCTGAGACTATGTAGTGAATTCCCGGTCAGCCTGGGTTAGAGTAAGAACCAACCTTGAAAAACAAAACAAAACAAAACAAAATGCTGGGAGATGAAGTGAAGAGATAGCTCAATCTTTCAAATATGGGGAGCTGAGTTCAATTTCTAAAACCCATATAAAAATACTGGGTATGGTGGCACATGCTTGTAATCCCAGCTATGGGGAGGTGACAACAGGTGGACCCCCAAAGCTTGCTGGTCAGCCAGTCTAGCCTAGTTTATGAGCTCCAGACCAATGCACATATGCACACACATACTTGCACACACGAACACATGCACACATGCCACATACAACCATGCATTAAAAAAGAGATGCTTGGGGCTAGAGAGATGGCTTAGTGGTTAAGGAGCATGGCTTTGAAGCCTAAGGACCCAGATTCCATTCTCCAGTGTCCACATAAGCTGAATGCACACGACTCTGGAGTTTGTTTGCAGTGTCTGGAGTCCCTGGTGTGCCCATTCTCTCTATATATATCTGACTGTCTCTCAAATAAATAAATAAAAAATTTTTTTAAAAAAAGAGAGATGCTTGGGGCTGGAGAGATGGCACAGTGGTTAAGGTATTTGCCCACAAAGCCTAATAGCCCAGGTTCAATTCCTTAGTGCCTACATAAGCCAAAGTGGCACATATATCTGGAGCTTGTTTGCAGTGGTAGGAGGCCCTGGCATGCTCATACTCTCTCTCTTTCCATCTCTCTGCTTGCAAATAAATAAAATTTTAAAAACATTTTAAAGATGCTGTTGTAATAACATGTGAGAACAAAAAAAAAAAACAAGTATGCAGGGGTACGTGGAAGCACACGGCTGTCTGGTGGGTGGCTAGTCTGTTCAGTTAAGTAGTTGAGGGAAATTTAAGTATGGGGGCTGGGCATGCAGAAGTGAGAGGAAGAGGATAGGGCTAGGAGCAGAGTGACAGTGGGCAGAGACCTACAGGGAACTGTAGCCATGGAGAAATTCCTAGGGCCAGGTGGCCATCGAATTTTTAGGAACTAGAATGTCATATTTGATTTTTAAGTCTTTCACAGTGTTACACTATAAAAGCCTTTCGCTAGCTTGAACCTTCAATAAAAGTTGCTGCCTGCACATGTTCGTGCACGTGAGGACTCGCACACATGCCAGAGTCTGGCTTAAAGAATCTAAAATATCAAACTCACAGGCTCCAAAGTGCTGGCACAATTTGCAGGCCTGGGTCCAGACACCTTGCTTCAGGGCCAAGTTGGAAGGTGTTATTTTATCAAACGCCTCTAGGGGGTACCCTCACAGGCATAATGTAGTAAAGGCCAAGAGGACCTCCTTAGTTGCCAAAGGGAAGGGGGGGGGAGTGGAGGCGGGTGAGGAGAGGGGCATGAGTGGGATAAGGGGTAGAGGTGGGGTACAGGGTAGGAGTTGAGTAGGGATGAAGGGGCGGGACTGAGCTTAGAAATATGCAATCCCACTCCCTTCAGAGTGAAACACAATTCTATGGCAAGACAAGAACTGCAGCATACATAAACAGAATTACCCAATTCCATAGCAAAGGGCTTATGTCACAGACCAAGGCCGCTGTTTCTGCTAACAAGCATCCAGAGATAAATCCAACAAGCGAGCAGGAGAGGGATGCTAATAGAAACCCAGAAACACTCAATCCTGTTTAGACAGCTTGATGATATATTTGTGAACCTGTTGGCTCTTATTTATGACTTTATATTTTATATGTGTATTACAGATGGCAAAAAATTACTCCCCGCTCACACAATAGGGATTAAATATATCAATAATTCACAGGGCTCTCAGAAGATTGACACTGTTCCCAAGTGCTGGACCATCTGAATCCACTGAGGATGCTGAATTATACATAAAAAAAAACAAAAAAAAAAAACCAGACACCAGGACTGGAGAGGTGCTTAATGGTTAAGGCCCTTGCCTGCTAAAGCCAAAGGACCCAGGTTCGATTCCCCAGGACCCATGTAAGCCAGATGCACAAGGGGATCATGCGTCTGGAGTTTTTTTGCAGTGGCTGGAGGCCATGGCGCACCCATTCTCTCTCTCTCTCAAATAAATAAATACAAATAATTTTTTAAAGAAAACACAGACACTTTATTGAAGTAGGAGCAGGTTGTGCAAATCTTGAGACACGTGACCCCAAAATGGGGTGCCCCAATACACCCCTCAATTTCAGCACACAAATAAACTAGCCAACAGTGATATAATATGCTCAGCCCAAGCATGCATCCTTCTTCAATCTCTTGACATTATTACAGGGGTTAGGGAAACTGGGGGCTCCTTTGCTCCTTGCCCTGCTCTGCTAGAAACTTACCTGGAGACATCGTGTATTTTCACATCTCTTGCAAAGAGGTCTGATGTGGATGTGCCAGGTTGATGTCTTTCTCTGAGCACAGACCTGCCTTTGTGCCCCTACAGCCCCCCCCTCCACTTTTTTTTTTTTTTTTTTCAGGTCTCTATTACTTGGTACATAGACTACTTTTGAGACAGTTTTCCACTGTGTTTTAAAAGCCAGTCCTGGCATGTCTGTAAACATCAGTTCATATTCCTGGAATAAATCTTTTTTTGTGTTCCATCTTACTACCCACAGGGGTACAGATGGCATATTTTATGTGGTGGCCGCTATTTACAATTCAACCCCATGGAGGCCCATGAGATGCCACAAATGTAGCCCACACAGGAAGACAGCCCCTTGGGCAAAGCCGTTTGTCCCAGCAGACTAGAAGTGCCAGGAAAGGCCACACCCTGAAAGTACACTGGTGTTTCGGCCCCTGACACATCCTCTATTCAAGTCTAGTGGGGTCTCAGGCATGCTGGCAGGGAGTGTGTGTGCATGGCCAGTGGCTGGAGACAGGGAAAACAGCACACAAAATGGCCAAAATTGGCTATAGAGTTGAAAACAACAACAAAGCAAATGTATCCCCACCAAAAGTGCTCCCCACACTCATTTGCATGCTCATGAGCATTTGCTAGCAGAGTACCACTGGCTCCTTTCTGATGGACAGCCATTAATCACAGTAGATCTGACCTTGTCAGTACCTCACTAAGCGGACAATGGGAGCGGGCCTTTGTGAGGAGGGGGGAAGGGGAGAAGAATCCCTTTGCTCTGAAGAATACTCAGAGGAAGCCACGGCCGCCTCTGTCTCACACGATGGTAGCATTTGCTGCAAATGTCAACAGATTGCTTCTTGAGTTTGAGCTGTGCAGACATCAAAAGCTTATTTTAACAGGGCATTTTGCTTAAAATCGCTGGGTTGGCTTAGACATTTTGAATGCCTCTGACTATATGATTTGGATTAAAAGGTTCTCTTTCGGTTTTACTGGGTTCACATAAATCAGGACATAACCATCATAGAGCCCTTCACAACACTGGAGCCTTCAGACCATAAATGTAGTGAAATTTGCCCTTTGTTTGCATTACATTTTCAGTGGGCTTTCTCTCTCTTTCTCTCTTTTAACATGGCTTAGTTGCTATGCAGAGACTTAGGGCCCCTGCATGGGGATCAGTTCCAGACTTTGGTTTGATCTGAAACAAGCCAAGCAAATTTGCCTGAATGTGATTTCAAACGGCTTTCCTATTTCTCTCATCAGGAGATTGAAGGAAGCTGAGAGGCAAGTCACTATGTGAGCTCCTATAACGCTGGCCTGATTGTCGCAAGTATTTGGTATGAGTCAGTGGACACAGCTCGGGCCCTGCAACACTGCAATCGTTCCCTGAGCAGCAGTGAGTCTCAGGAAGCTAATCAAAAGAGGCAAATGACTTATCATTGCAGTAAAGTTTTTCCCATTTTCACGTTTCTTTCAACCCCTCTTTCACTTTCTCCACTCACATTGACGAGATGTGACTCCAAAAGTTAATGGCAATTGCACTCATCTTAATTTACAAAAGAGAGAAAGAGAGAGAGAGAAATGAATATAATTTGCAGAACTGAGCGCAGGTCATTACAGGTGTGTTATATTAGTGTATTCATGAGCCCCCTGGGATAGGCATGCTGAGCTATCCAATAACTTTCTTAATGTGTAATTACACACCATCGAACTATAATTGATTAATTGAAAAGAGAATGTAGGCAGATGTGAGGGCAAGACTTCTGCTGCTCATTAAATGAATCTGTCCTTGCTTCTCTTTAATAAGTTAAGTGGAACTACTCAAAAGCAATTAAGTCAGTAGTGAAATTCATTAAATTTTAAGTAATTATTGGTATTAAATTCGGTAATAAAATTCAAGACTTTGCATAGTTCTGTTTCCAAAAGAAGTATGATAATTCTGTCACCACAACTCTATGGGGCCAATTTCGCAGAACAAGAGTTCCAGTGAAAACTACATCTTGCACTCCTGACACTCTGTATGAAAAATCACTACTGGGGAGGGGCCGTGCTAGATGCACTGACTGTCGTCCTAGAGCACACAGTATAAGGGTGTCATTTCAACCTAGGAATGTCCTGGCATTGCCAAAGTAATTTTTTTTTCATTTTAAAATCTTAAACAGTTGGTAAAAATGAAAGAAATGACATTTTCCCTTCCCTTCCCTTCCCCTTTCTTCCTTCCTTCCTTCCTTACTTCCTTCCTTCCTTCCTTCCTTCTTTCCTTCCTTCCTTTAGACAGGATCTTATGTATCCCAGGCTAAACTCAAACTCTCTATGTAGCTAAAGGTGACCTTGAACTTCTGATCCTCCTACCTCTATTTCCAAAGTGCTGGGATTACAGGTGTGCACCACCACACCGGTTTTTGCAGTATTGGGGATCAATTTCCGGGCTTCTTGCATGCTAGGTAAGTGTGGTAGTTTGACTATATGGCCCCTAATATATTCAGTGTTTTATTAGTTTATAGTTTGCATCTGCAGCCACCTTGCTGGAGGCAATGTCACTGGGCAGATCTTAAGGTGTGATGGTGGGTTTGAGGTTCCATTTTAAAGATATGCAAAGTGTGCCTAGAGGGAGTTCCTGAAGTGTGCTGTGCTGTGTGGCTGGTTGGCTTTTCTCTCTGTTTGGCCCGATGAAGGCAGGCCAGCTTCTTCTGCCATTATGGAACTTCCCTTGGATCTGTAAGCTTCAATAAATAATATCCCTTCCTCTATAACTGTGCCTGGTCTGGAAGTTCATCTCAGCGGGAACATGAAGCTGTCTGCTACAGTAAGCAAGCTACCAACAGGTACATCCTCAGCCCAAAATACCTACTTTTAAATCTACTGCTTTGAGTGTTACATTTGATATCTCCTTCCACACTAAAATGAATACAGGGAGTTAGGTATAATTTGGAGAAAATTCTTTCCAGGCCCTCCTCTCATTTAGGAACCAAACCTGGGCTGCCGGGGCAAGGGAAAGGATGAGTTATGCCTTAGTTTGGGGATGTGGCCACAGTTCCCAGAGCCCATGAACGTGGACAACTCATAAATGTGTCAGAACGGAACTTAGCTCAGCCAACATTGCCTCATTCCAGACATTCCTGACAACTCCCCAGACATGAGCGAAACCTTGGAGTCTCAGCCCATTGTGGAGAATGGCTGATAAGGAGCCGCACCAGGATGGCTTCCTTGTTCATTCATTCATATGGTAAGTATGACTTTTTTTTGAAACTTTTTTGTTGTTGTTGTTTTTTCAACGTAGGATCTCATTCTAACCCAGGCTGACCTGGAACTCACTCTGTAGTCCCAGGCTGGCCTTGAACTCACAGGGAACATCTTACCTTACCTGTATGTCCCTAGTGCTGAGACTAGCGGTATGTGCCACCATGTCCAGCTCTTTTTGAATTTTTTTTATTGGTAACTTTATATATATAGACATATATATATAATCATAGTCCTCTTCCACCTTCTCCTGGTATGTCTTGAATAACTATTCAAAACCTTTAGTAAGTGGTCTTTAAATACACAAATATTTTAATAATATATCTGTGTGTATAGTTGAGTAATATTAGGGAAATATATAATTTATTTTGTAAAAATTAGGGGTAGAATTTTCTAAAACAAAGTGCATTTTGTATCCATCCAAGAAGATCATGTGTCTTGCCCATAGAAAGCTCTCAGTAAAAGTTTGCTTGACAGGGTTGAAGAGATGGCTTAGCGATTAAGGCACTTGCCTGTGAAGCCTCCAGGTTCAGTTCCCCAGTACCCACATAAGCCAGATGCATAAGGTGGTGTGTGCATCTGGAGTTCATTTGCAGTGGCTGGAGGTCCTGGCATGCCCATTCTCAATTTCTCTGTCTGCCTCTTTCCTTCTTTCTTTTCTTCCTTCCCTCCCTCCCTTCCTTCCTTCCTTCCTTCCTTCCTTTCTTCCTTCCTTCTCTCTATCTCTCTATTAAATGAATGAAAAATAAAATATTTTTTAAAAAATAAAAAGCTTGCTGACAGAGTGATAGAAGGAACCTGTGACATGGACTCCAGCATGCGAGTGTGGGGCCCTTGCACAGTGGCTGTCTACCTTAGGAAAACAGAGAAGTGCAGAGATTCTGATGTCTTGACCAGGCCAAAACTAAAGAGATGCTGAAAATGGCAGCTGAGAGTAAAGGAGAAAAGAGTCTCAAACCCAGGTTTAGTTCTAGCCACCAGAATCCCTAATAGTCTTGTCACCACCTTTCTTGAAATAGAAAACTTAAAATAGAAACCCACGGTTTTTGGTCATTTTTTTTCTTGAAATGGGAGATCCAGCCACACACATCTTTTATATATATATATATATGAATCTCAATTGTGTTTTCATTGTGTGCTGGGTCTCATACTTCGATGATGTGCAAGCCACTCTGCTATATGCAACACTGCAGGGCTGCTGGTTCCTGGAGGCACCAGTCACATCCTGAATCCCACGAGAGGCATACACCATAGCCCTGACTAGACACAGAAAGCAGAGAGCACTGTGGCTCCTCCTGTGGGAGGAGATAGAGACATTTTACATATACTGTAATTCCTGTTAGGGAAAAAAGAGATTCCTCACATACCCTGTAATTTTAGACGGCATAACCAAAACGAAATCCAAACTAGACTAAATAGATATATGGCATGTGATACAGATATATGATATCAATATAGGTATATGAGTCTCAGAAAGGAAAAACCAAGAGGAAAGACATTAAGTCTTATTTTTTGTTTGCATGTTTTCCTGCCATTATACACATTATAGACACATAGTCCCTCAGCTGAGTTTAATCGTGAACATGACCTTGGTGATCTGAAGATGGGCAGCCCAACTATTTGAAAGAGTAGATAGTACTTGCCTGTAATCCCAGCACTTGGGGAGCAGAAAGATCAAAAGTTCAAGGCTAGCTTGGGACACATAAGCCCTTTCCTCAAGAAAAAAAAAAAAGGGAGGGGAACCTTAGTCAAGGAAGGTGTTCTTAGGTTTTAATGAGTTCCCTCAGTGACATTTTCCTAACATGATTTTGGAGTCTTGTTACTTTGGTTTTCATTTTATGACTATGACCAAGTCCCAAATATATTCCAGACTGACCAAAGGAAACTGATTCTTTCCAAATCAACAATGAAGTACTTAATTCCTGTCTTCTGAGAGGTATCAGCCTATAAAGAAAACGGCCAAGACGGTAGATGATTGTGTTCATTTCCAAAATAAATGTGCAATTTTAAGTGTCAGGTAATTAGAATAATGTCTGAATGTGTTATTATAAGAAATTTAATTTAGGGGATTAACTAGCAAATCCTTCTTTTGTGAGACTTTTTTTCCTCTCAAAAATCATTATATATCACTCTAATATCCTACCACAGTAAACTCAGTGGATTCAATAAGATTTTTTTTTCTTTGATGAAGACCTTGAAATTCTTTAAGGATTTTATTGGGTCAATAGTATTTCTTCACTTAGAAACCTGTACTGGCGCAAAATGTACACAGTTCATTAAACCCATGTTATCAACAGCTGTATGCCCTAAGATTCTCTTGACATTTTCTAAGGGTGAATTCTGAAAGATTATGTGTTTTATCTATTCCTTTTTTTCTCTCAAAAATTGACCATAAGGGCTGGAGAGATGGTTTAGCAGTTTAGGCGCCTGCCTGTTAAGCCTAAAGAACGCTGGTTCCAATCTCCAGCGGCTCCAATCTCCAGGTCCCACATTTAGCCAGATGCAAAGTGAGGCAAGGGCACAATGCTGCACTTGCCCACAAAGGGGAGCACCCATCTGGAGTTCGTTCACAGTGCCTGAGAGGCTGCTGATGCACCCATCTCTATCTGTCTTCCTCTCTCTCTCTTTCCCTCTCTCTCTCTCCAAAAAAAAAAGTTGACCATAAAAGATGGATTTACTTCCTTTTATTCAGCATTTATTATATGCCACCTTCCAACAGTGTGACGTTATTACAACAACACTAAACAGCATATACAGTTAGTGTTTCTGTTTTATAGATACAAAAACTAACTTTTCCAATGCTGCCAAGCAGTAGCCTTCACAGCCTGGGAGTAAGCCAAGGCTGTGAGATAACAGACCACATATACTCTGAGGCCTCTATGTGGTTTTCCAAAATAAGAAGAACAAGAAAATAAAAAGGATTATTGCTGTCATGTTGATAAAGAGTCCATCCCTCCTTAACCCAGGTTTTAAAACTTTTTCTTCCAAGTTTGTGTTTTTACAGTTTAAACGACATTGATTCCTGAAGCACTCTATGTATTTATTTATTTATTTGCTTGCAATAAGAGAGAGAGACAGAGAGAAAGGAACAGAATAGGCACACCAGAACATATTGCTACACACTGCAAATGAACTCCAGATGCATGCACCACTTTGTGCATCTGGCTTTACATGGGTATTGGGGAATCGAACCAAGACCAGCAGGGCTTTGTGAGCAAGCTTTAAAGGCTGAGCCATCTCTCTGCAGCCCTCTGAAGCACTCTAGAGCACAAATATTTTTAAACTTCACGTTCTTGTGCTTTGATCTTATTTCTCCCACTGGACACAGTGACTTAATTAAGACTGTTATCCAAAATCTAAATTCACAAGAAAATTGGCTTCAGATGAAACCTCTGCAGTTATTTATGTGGAGGCGCTCACAGGAACTTGATGATCAATATTTTTGGACAGTCATTTGCAGAGTCTCCTTCTCGCTCTCCATCTGTGAGAGGTCTCTGTCCTCATCACAGTGTGCCTGAACTGTTCTAACTGCCTTCTAGAAGTTTCCCCACACCCTCCCTCCCTCAATCTGGGAAAACAGTTTTGTTCACCGATCAGGTACCTAATACAGATCCCTATACTCAAAGTATAAGATAGAAAATTATCTGTGTGCCCCCTGCCATTGTTTTATTATCTGAGTTAATTCTACTCTCGCTCCTTATAGAATGACACCAGCTCAGGCAGTCTCCTACCTCCCCTCATGTGCGTGAGTCTATTATCTTCTCTTTTTCTGGGATGTCCTCCCGTGGCTACCCACCCTCCAAAGACCAGCTCAGGACTCATCTCCTCTTCCATTTTAGATAACTCTAGCCATTATCTTTCCCATAAATGATCCTTTACTTCCTCATGACATACGAACATGTTTAATACATGTATCTACTCTCCAATCACCAGACTTCTCTACCTGGCATGTTACTGCACACTAGAATATATTGTTTATATAAGTATAGTTTCTTTATAAACTTCTGAGAAGAATTTGTTTCTTATACTTTGCACTGTAACAAGGGACTTTTAAATGCAGCCCTGAGATAGCAGTGGATCATATAAAAGAGACTAGATTCAATAAAAACATGCCCATTGGAGGACAAATGTCTTCCAAATATGAAAACACACATATACACACACCTATTCCTAGGTTAATTCCACTTTTGTTGAGATGTAACTATTATATTAAGTACCCATGTTTTTAAAGGGGTCTTAAATCTTTATAGATATTGTGTTGTTAACTATTGTTTTCATACTGTATATGCAAAAGAATACATTAAGATAAGAAACTATTCAGACCAAATAAGCCAGAGAGACTATATCCCTGGAGAAAAGGTATTTTGGGTTTGAATTATTAAGAGCGGCTGTCTCCGCTGATGCAGCTCAATTTTCAACTTGGCTTGCTTTGATGCCAGTCAGAACAGTGCTCAAAAATCAAAATGCATGAAGGCTAAGGAAAAAAGAAAAATAAAAAATTTATTCCAACTGATGTTTCCATGTTATTTATTTTTATGTATTCATATGTAAACATCAAATTAGTTTAGAAAAAATACTAGATAAATGTTTGAGATGTGTTAAATGCCACAGCCTCATAAACACTGAGTAATGCCTTGGTTTCTTTTCACATTCCTTGGTATATGTATCTGTAGTCACATTTCTACATAGGGCATATAAATTTGCCTTCATATATTACGCCTTACATATGCAATGCTATTGCACATTTTTAAAACGTAAGCTATCTACCAGATATATAAGTATTTCTTTAATGTAAAAAAAAAAAAGATATTTAGCTCACTGGCAATGTCTTAAACATTTATTAAATAATTGGAAATTAAAATGATCACTGATCAAAATGATTGTATAATTGAGACTTCTTAAATATTCACATATGTTAATAATCTGGAGATTTTTCCATAGGTTGGCCTTCTCCTAGCACATAATCAATAATCAAATATTGCTTCCCTTTCCATTCCAGGCTTAGTGCCTTAGAAGTGTTACAGTATATTTTCCCCTCCCTTCTCATACAAATAAACGCATGGCATGTCCTGCTACAATGCCAGAATCAAATTCACATTTGAATTTTCCTTTCAACAGAATCCAAACTATAAGATCCGAACACCAAAAATATCAAGGCACTTAATATTAAATTTGAGGCATGACTTAACCTACAATACAATCTGATATCCTAAATACAGTTTATAAAATTCTGAGATGTGGGAGATGAGGGCTCCAGTGGCTTGCTGTGATTGCATGGTGGTCCATACTTTGTGTTGTGGAGGAAACTCACTTATGCGACTGTCTCTTCTGTGGGATCTTCCTGAGATTCTGGTGGCCACACTAGTGAGGGATGAGGACATCTTAACTTATAAAATAATATGTTGTCCTAGTGCCATTTATAGCTTATCCTATTGAGAAAGAGATCACTGCTCATCTCCCAGGGTATTTGTATGAATTCTCAAGAGAAATATGGATGCCTATGCAATCTAAAGTAGAATATTAAGCAATGTTCTGGATAATTATGGCAAAAGTATTGTTTATTATTTTAAACCTGGCTTAGCTGGGGTCTGTCTTAACTAATTCAACATTTCATTTTCAAGAGTGAAAAAAAAAAAAACCCATCTATGGGCTTACTGCCAGTGAAATATACAGCAGCAGGTAGCTCAACTCACATAAGAAAAGCCCCCTCCCCTGCAACCTATCGCATCCGCAGTAGACACAATTCAAACTAACCTTTAAGCATTTTATTTTTACCTGAGCTAGAACTTGGGAGGTGGGTTATCGCATGCACCTCACTCAACAAATAATCCCTGAGCATTCGCCTCCACAGTTCACTGAATCTCTATCACCACTGGCTGTTAAGATGCCATTATTTTAATACCTCAAGGGAGAAAGCACTGCCAATTAAACAGTGACAGGTCATCAATTGTAATATGTGACTCCCATTTCTGAGGTGTTAAATCCTTAGTGGGGAAAGCACCTCTTAGACTCCTCCGTGACAAGAGCCAAGCAGAGCACAGTTCCAAGGGTGCAGCCACAAACAAGACAGACAGACAGACAAAGCTCTTGCCCACAGAGCTCTCTCAGCTCCCCAGAGATGCCGCGTGCGGAAGAAGGAGAATGGGCGCAGTTGTCTGGCAGGGGGCTCAGTTCCTGGGCATATGTAGCCATGCAGTGGGAGGAGGGGCTGGGAGGGAAGAGAGCTCTCCAGGAAAGCCAAAAAAAAAAAAAAAACAGAATAGCAGGACAGGCACAAAGAACACAACCAGGAAATATACTTGAAGCCAAAAATGCAATAAGAAAACACATTATTGTAATGGATCTTGTTTTCCTGGACCTGCGCCTGCAGATTTACCATGGGCTTCTAGCTCCCTTCTTGCTAAAATTTGCTCACTACTGTTCCATCACCTCACAACCCTTTCTCGAATTTCTTGCCTCCTTTTTTACTCATACGTCATCTTTTCAACTTTAACTTTTTTTAAATACTCTTCTCCTTCTCTCCCAAGAGGCTTTCAATAGATTGTTCTTCTAACCATAAACCAAGTGTATGACGGAATATGATTAATTTAGTTCTGCCTGGTTACTTTTGCATTTTTACATTGATAATGTATGCACTGTCTGGTTTCCTGGTTTTGCTTGATATTTGTCCTAGAGTTTTCTGGAAGCCATCAACGGCAAATTCTCTTCAGTATTTTAGGCAATTGTTGAGCTCTTGCTAATAAATAAATAAATAAATAAATAAATAAATAAATAAATAAATAAATGGGGGTGGCTGAAGAGATGACCCACGTAAAGCCAGATGCACAAAGTGCCTCATGTGTCTGGGGTTCATTTGTAGTGGTTGGAGGCCCTGGAGCACCATACTCACTCTTTATCTTTCTCCTTGCTTCTTTTTCACTCTCTCTCTCTCAAATAATGAATAAATAAATAAACTATTTTTTAAAAATAAACTATATAAAAAAAGAAAGTATCAAAGAAAATAGCACTGACACATACTCAGTAGCTGTTTTTAAAAAATTTTTATTTTAAAATTTAAAAATACACTTAAGTGTTTATGTCTCATTGAAAATACATTTTCTAGGGCTAGAGAGATGGCTTAGTGGTTATAAGAGGCTTACCTGCAAAGCCTAAGGACCCAGGTTCTATTGCCCAGTACCCACATAGGCCAGATGTACAAGGTGGCACATAAATCTGGCATTCATTTGCAGTGACTGGAGGCCCTGGCATGCCCATTCTCTCTGTCTCTGTCTCTCTCCTCTCCTCTCCTTGCAAATAAATAAATAACTAAATAAAAATATTTTTAAAAAAATACTTCATTTAGGGGTTGGAGAGATTGCTCAGTGGTTAAGGTGCTTGCCTGCAAAGCCTAACAACCCACGTTCAGTTCCCCAGTACCCACTTACAGCCAGATGCACAAAGTGGCTCATGCAATTGGAGTTCATTTGCAGTGGCTGGAGGCCCTGGAAAGCCCATTCTGTCTGTGTGTGTGTCTGTTTTTCTCTCTGTTTCTTTCTGCTTGCAAATAAAAAGATTTTTTAAAAACGCTATATTTGGGCATGGCGATATGCACCTGTAATCCCAGCACTCTAGAGGTTGGGGCAGGAGGACTATGAATTGGAGGCCAACCTGAGCTATGTAGGGAGACTTTGTGTCAGAATAAAAACAAAAACAACAACAAAAATAGTTTGATCTTTGGAAATATTACATCCAAAACAAATGGGAAGAGGAGACTCCAAGCAGATAATCCCAGCATTCCTTCAAGACTTTGCTTAAAGCACTGCATCCTTCCAGCTGCATTTTATTAGAAACAAGATGACTACTTATTGAGTTTCTACTATGTGCCCACATATTAAGTGATTTTATTTGCCCTGTAAAATGATGTGATGAAGTGTGTGTGTGTGTGTGTGTGTGTGTGTGTGTGTGTGTTCTATTTATCCTCAATGTTCTGACAAAGACCTGGAGGCTAGCAAATGGAATAAATGTGCCTGCTATGCACAGTCATCCTATCTGCAGACAGGAATAGAGACTCCTGCTCTCACCTGCCAAACCACAGCGTCTCCCTTACAGAACACCTGACCTCACGTCTCTCCTGTGTCTCCAGAACTACTGCACATACTGTGTGAGAAGCCAGCATGAAAAACAAATGATGCCTCAGACCTTTCTGTGTGACTTCCCTGAAATTAAAAAGACAAAGACCTCCTATGCCTTGGGAAGGGGGCCCGGTGGGAACCAGGAGCCTCAGATTGAATGAAGGCTCCTATCTCTCTCCCAAAGCCTCAGTCTGAGAGCAGGAGCTGGTGGCTTCCCTAGGTGGCTTCTTTCCTACATCAGAGGAACTAAAAAGTCAGTTATAATGTGGTGTGGGGAGAAAGGAATTGGTCCATTGCAGTCCAGAAGATATTTGTTCATGAAAGCCGAAAGGGCCAAAATCATAACCATTGCAGAAGCAGGAACCAAAAGGGGAAATGGGGGCCAGGGGTGGGAGGAGAGAGAAGGAGAGAGACAGAGAGCCTGCAGACATGACCAGAGAGCAAAGGGAGCCATAGCTCAGATGGTTGGCAAGTGTTCAAGTGATGTAACTGGACCACCCCTACTGGATATGTCCCTTGCTTAGTTCAAAACCATAGTTTTTGGGCTTTGTTTTCTAGAAGGTTCTGTGAATCTAAAACTCAACTCATAACACTATAGGAGCATGGGAATATCCCCAGATAAAGGGACCTAAAGGGTAGATAGAAACATGGTGAGGTAGGCAAGTTCTCTTTGGGCAGTGGTCTCTGGGGTTTTCTGAGCCATTCTACAACTCTGGGGTTATTACAATCACTGTATCAGGAAACTGGTACAGAATGTACTACACCTGCATATGTCCCACATTGTTTTATTTTATGTGACGGGAGTTGAGGTGTGTCACATGATTGGTAACTTTCAATGCCAGTGCTGTGCGGCTATCACAGCAAAGTGACAGTCTGTAAATCCGAGTTGAACAAGGCATAAATCTGGCTTTAGATCAACAGTATTAAGGGGAAGGTCTTTGGTCATTCATACCTGTTTTGGATAGCTTATTGTTTCAAATAAAATGTAGCAGTTTCTATCACCTTTGGAGGGGTTTTATTGTGTATTGACACTGTGGCAGGAAAGTTCTAGCACAGCTAAACATGAAAGCATTGAAACTTTCCCTTCGCTGCTGTGATGAGGCTGACATGTACTGGTGCACTGGGCTAAGTTGCAAAAACAGCTGATCTTATTTTAAAATAAATATGTTTAGAACTAGAGGCCTGACCAACAACATTGTGAACAAGCAGGGGATGCTACTATATGGAAGCAACCAGCCTGACAAGATGTACACACCTGTGCAATAGTGGCACACAGCCTAGGTGGGTAACCAATGACCTTCTGATTGGCTGAGAGAGCTACTCAGTGGGAAGGAACTCATAGCTGGCACTGGGAACCAAGTCAGAACCCCATGGAGACCAAGATTATGGACTCCAATGAAAAGCTCCCACTAGTCTTTGCCCAAAAGTGAGGCTACACCCATCAAAATCTCTCTAAATTAGCGATGCTAATTTAAAGCTATCCTGATGTCACTCTCCATTGGAGAAGCTGTTTTTCTTTTTCAGAAAGCAGTGAGAACCAAGGACAACCAAAAGCTCTCAACATGACAAGAGTAGAGAGCTGACTCTCTGGCAGGAGATGAACCACCTCTAGCACAGCGGCCAGGGCCCACATGAAACCAAAGAGGAACTGGCAAGATGAAGAGGAGCGCCTCTTCCATGGTGAACCTGACAACCTGCACCAGGGTGCTGGAGACAGACACTGAGGATACTCAAAATGCACTAACATAGAATCCCGAAGCTGCTGCGAGCTCAATGCTCAATGTTTACATTAGTAAACTTAAAGTACACCCACCAAGGCTCAAGGAAGTTTGCAGAAGAGGGAGCCGAAAGAATGTAAGAGCCACAGGGTGGGAGGGAATATCCAGAGGCATTCCCAGCCACCCAGACAATGACTGACTGCTGCGCTCACAACTCATAACCCACAGTGCCATGGTGAACACCAGCAATCCCCCTGAGCAGGGCCCTCAGCGGAATGTGGGCAGGGAGAAGAGAAATGATGCTATCAACACCTGATGTATCCATACAAAGCTTCTACTTAAAAAAAAAAAAAAAAGGAGTCAGGCATGGTGGCTCATGCCTTTAATCCCAGCACTTGGGAGGCAGAGGTAGGAGGATCACTGAGAGTTCAAGGCAACTCTGAGACTACATAGTGAATTCCAGGTCAGCCTGGACTAGATTGAGACCCTACCTCAGAAAACCAGGAAAAAAAAAAAAAAAAAAGGAAAGCATTAGAAGCCCGAGAGTAGAGATTCAAACCATCACGGGCACTGGGGTATGGCCTTCGCCTTTAAGGGTTCTTAAACTTGTTCCAAGTGCCTAAGGCTTACAAGGCTGTGCTGGGCAAGGAGGGAAGAACACACAAGAGTCATTTCTCTTCTAAGTGCACAGCTCCAAAACCCCAACCCCCAAGTTAGGACCGATGAAGACTTTCTAGCCAAGGATGCTAGAGCCAAAAAAAAAAAAAAAACCCTCCAATTCCACCAAAACCATAAAGTGCTTATGCTTTATAATAGTCCGGAGAAAACAAGATGAAGAGAAAAGGGAAAGATGATGAGTAAAGTTAGCCTTGAGTTGATGACTAATACAACTGGGTAGAAAGCCCTAGGGAGTATATTACATGATTCTCACTACTCGAGTTTTGCATATGTAAGAAAATTTTCACAGTAATTTTTTAACCTATAGAAGCACTGGGGATTTCCATGGAATAGAACTATCATAATCCAGATTCCAAAGGAATGGGTCAGGCATCAGAATCTTCAAAATGAACATGCCCACCTGCTTACCTGCCCTTCAGGTTCTCTATACTCAGCCGCCTAAGGGGCTAACCAAGATGCAGGGTGCTGGCCTGCATATTTTCCTACCTCCCTACCTTTGCCCCTGTTACTTCCATCTGCTTGGAACACCCCCTTCCCTTAAGCAGCAGCTCTAATGATCAAACTCAAACTCCAGCAAAGCCTAGATTGAAAGCATAACACACCAGGCAAGAATTTCTTTCATCCCCTTTCATATACCAGAACTTTGCCAGAACTTTTGGGACACATATTACTATGGGATCATAATAAGAAGAATCTTAATTACACAGCTCATCCGCATTGAGTGCTCACTGTGTCCCAGGCACTGTAAACGCACTGTCACTTTCAATCCTTACAATAACCTCCTGCACTTAATGCCTTTTATTATAACATTTTACAGGTGAAGATGAGGAGCTGACGTTCAGAGAGGTTCAAGAGATGGAACGGAGATCCACTGTGGTGTCAGATATATGTCTGCCTTTTTAGCTATAAAGTCTAGTGAGGGGCTGGAGAGATGGCTCAGCAGTTAAGGCACTTGCCTGCAAAGGCTACGGACCCGGGTCAGGTTCAGTTCCCTAGTAACCACAAAAAGCCAGATGCACAAGGTGGTACATATATCTGGAGCTTGTTTGCAGCAGCTAGAGGCCCTAGTGTGCCCATTCTCTTTCTCTGTCTCTCTCTCTCTCTCCCATACATAAATAAAAGAAATATTTTTAAACAGTCCAGTGAAGAAGGCATACTTGACTTTCTGACCTGAGAACCCACATACTTAATAACTAGCATGCTGTCTAGGACTAATTTTTCCTGCTGGATTGTAGGCTCCTCCCATCTGGGATGGGACTGTGTCTTTTTCTGTTTTGCCTCCCCATCTGCATTGTCTAGTAACCCTTCATGCATCGAAGATGCTGAATAAAATCTTGTTCACTGAGTGTTGCATGAACACAGAGAATCTCCAGTGCTACAGGACTACCGGCCAGTCTTGTAACCCATCTGCTCACCCCCATAAGGAAACGCAATAGAAAAGGCAGTCCACGGTAGAGCAGCCATAGCTCTCTTCCCCATCATCTCTGTTCACAAGGCCACAAACGAAAATAGTTTTCATCTTCTTCCTTCACTGGCATTGTAAGTGACCAGAAAGAATTCTTTCCCGGGCTATTTTTATTTAGCCTCCCAGCTGTGGGTTCCCTCCCTCTCCCTCTACAAAGCCCTCACCCTATCAGCCTGAGGAACAGCTGCAAGGATTCAGGCTCTAGGTGGTAACTCAGGAAGCTGAAACTGGGGAGGACACTGAATCTGCACCCCCTCTTCTCGGTCCCCTTTCTCTTATTTCACCTTTTACAATTGCCTAACCCTTTCATTCTTTCCAAACAGATGCCGCACCAGTGCCTGTTATGTTGTGGTTACACCACTATGACGGTCTTCCTAAATACGGTGACGCTCTCTGAACTCTTCAAAGGCAATTTGGGAAGTAGGTTTAGTTGTCACTTCTTTCTCCATGCCTTTTGGGCACCCCTCTTCTCCTAGTGAGAGGTTCTTTTCCTGCCAAGGACCCCATTCATGCTCTATTTCTGCAAGGTCTTCCCCCAGCCAGCTCTCAAGATCTGAGAGGAACTGGTTAATGAAAAGGTTTGAGCTCCATATATCCTTAAGGACCTCCACTCTCTGTAGCTCCTAGAATCTCGCTAGTGGTATGAGCAGTTTATCACGGCAGATGAGAAGCCTTCCAGTCCCAAAAGAATAATAAGTCAGCTTATTTCTCCCAAGAGAAATTTAGTAGTGATAGGGAGACCAACAATGGAGTTGGAATTTGGTGCAAGGGCTGGCTCTACATGTTCCCTTTGCTTGCCTTTTATCCACTATGTTGCCGAAGTATTAAAATCGGGCAAATTTCCCACATTTTCTTTTGCTGAAAGTTGTCTTCTTTGATCACAACCTTGAATGCATCAGCAAACTAACCGGGTGTGCACACACACCTATGTATGCAGAGAGGTAGGTGTCCACACCGGAGTGTGGCACATCACATAACACTTATCTTGCATCGTTCATCTTAATAGCTTTTCAAAAGGGAAACCATTGCAAATTACCAACTAAAGAATCTTGGCCACCAAGCGAAATATCTAGTCATCTGTGTTGTACATTAAGTGTGAAGGCACATGTCACAGCTTGGGATTTGAATGGAAAAATCGATACCCTCCAGGAAATCCGCAGTTGCGCAGTGGACTCTTCCACCAGCCAACACTTTCTTTGTCAAGGCTTCTGATCGCACACACTTGGGTATTCCAGGCATTGATTTTACTTTGCTTTTGTTTAGGTTGCTTAATATTCCTGCCTCTTCCAAGAAGCTGAGGATGGGGGAGGGGCGGGGCCATTCAACAGTCAATAATGCAGTCAAGGCAATGTCCTGTCTACCTGGCCTGGGCACTTCTCTGTCAGGACCTGTGGCCCCAGGGGACAAGCTCCTGATTGTCTAGCAATTCAGAAGAGCCCGGTGCCCTCAGCACTTCTTCCACCCTTTCCCAACTAGCTGCTCCAGTGAACCATAGAACAAGATGCCAGAACCACCCTTAAGCTAAAAAGGCACTTCAGAGGGGGTTTGCAACCTTCCCTGACAGATTCCTTAACAATCTGCTCTAAGCTTCGCTAAGAAAACTCCAAGGACTTCCTAGTTCTCTCTTCAGAATGAGCAAGTCTTCTGCATAGAGAAGCCTCCCTTCTCAGGCCTCGTAACAGCCAAACACCATTGCTTTGCTTGTAGCTGAGAAAAACAAAAAAAAAACAAAAGCAAACAAACAAACAAACAAAAAAAACCTTAAATTCCTCCTTGGAGATATAAGCCGACTTGTGTTTTTTCTTTATTCTCGTTTTTCTTTTACCACAGGAAAGTATGCCGAACAAGATAAATCATTTCTAAATGACTAGAAGGATGTCTATTGTACCAAATCTCTCAAAATCACTGCCAAGACAACACCAGGGATGACACATCTATTTTCTCTAAAGACAGCTAGAAATGATGTTCACATATATTTTTTTTTTTTACTTCCTCTAGTATAAACTCAAGCATGTTTACTTTTCTAATACATTTGAAAAAAATAAATACGGCATATTAGTTTAACAATCTCTCTAAAAACAGAAGCTGCTTCCAAAAGCATTCTGATACCAAAATAGCATAAATGGCCCCTCTGCCCTAAGTCTAGTCATGGATAACCACAGTTACTAAAAGAAGCCTAAAAATGAAGGAAAAAGGGTTTTCCACAGAACAGGTCATGCTAGCAGACCTAGGAAGTTTAAAAGCCTCCGATAAAATATCAGGTGAGTTGAATTTTCACAGAAAAGATTGTGTTAATAAGCAGTGAATCTGTTTGGGGGGAGGTTGGTCAAAGGCACTGCACCCACGGACCGAGTGGCACTGGTGTAACTGGGCTGGGAAGAGGAGGCTCTTGCTATCAGCATCTGATACTGCAGTTGGAATGGGTGAGCCCTGCATTCTTTTCTCTTTTCTCCTGCTCTTTGGACACTTTGCTTCTAATGAACAGTTGGTAGCGGGGCTAAATCCAAAGGCTGTTTGTTACATGTGGGACTTCCTTAACACAGAGGCCTGGCAGAGCTCTACTCTATTTGGCCAAAAACTGAACAGAAATTAAGCTACCTCGCAATGTAGCAATTGGGCAGCGTCCTCATTCTCTTCCCTTGCCTTCATTTAGTGGGAGCAAATGTTTTTGCTTTAATGCAATTGAAAAGAAAAGAACATTTAGGGATAACAATCTCTAGATCCTTCATAAACCTTCATTTTCAAAAGCACTGTTTGAATCTCTAAATAAATGACAATTCATTCTCTGTTTACTTTAGGTAAACAGAAAATGCATTGTGGAGCACTCATTTTCAAAAGCCAATCAAGAACATTAGGTCCCAACAGATTCATTTAATAGAAATATAATAGGCACTCCTGCTTGCTTTTCATCTTGTCTCACTGTAAATACTAAAATGAACAGCAAATTAACCCTGCATTGGAACCGAGTTGCTGTCACAGCTGATGTCCTTTCTCACAACTTGTAAACATCACCCCCATCCTGTCACTGCTTTGACTCCTGCAGGGGAGAGATGATGGAGTTTGTCAAGAGAATGGAGGAAAACTTGAATTCCAAAGGGAGTACTGCGTGTCAACTCTATCTTTCCTAGCAGAAGAAAATACTGCAAGCGTTGTCTCCTACAATAGCGCACAGTTAGGATGTAGGAGGAGGGGTGGGATGGGATGGGGTTTTCTGCTAGCTCCATATATCAACTGTCTTTATATTTTTAACTTCACTAGCCATTCTCCAAGTAGCTGCTTATAAACTACTACACAAAACAAGCTAATAAAGACAGGGCCATTCAAGCGCTATAATCAGATATAAAAGATTTGCAAACAATTTGAGATCTTATAATTAATAGTCAGTGATATCAGAATTAGCATTTAGAACTCTACACAGAAAAAAAACTATAATATTTCATAAATTATGTAATCATGAACAAACCCTTTCACAAACTGTTTTCACTGTGCTAAAGTAACATTCTAGACTTGTTGTAAGTATGTCATTCTTACAAGTAGTTCGCAGTTATTCTTGAAGGCAAGCCTTGGAGTTTCCTTAGTATAGTGCTGCTGGGGGAAAGTTTCAGCATGTCCATCTTCATCTCTAGCCTGAAGGGAAATATAATGGCCTATTTAGGGACTTACAAATAATGGAAGAAAAAAAGAAAGCTAAAAGCATAACAGCTCAGATCATTAAACAAACGGGAATCCAGAAATAACAACATTGTTAAGAAGTTTGTTTAAATACGCAGTACGCCTTTTAGATATAAAATTTGGGGTTTGTTTTTCTTTACATTGTTTCATTTGAACATGTAAATTCATTGTGGTGTAAGATTTAAAACACGAAGCAAACCAAAATAAACTAATTCTGTCGGAGGTCACCACCACTTTAGTCTCGCAGTGACGGTAATTCACTGCACATTAGGGATTATATGACATACATACGTGTTTAAACTTTTTGGCATGCTTAAGCAAATCTCTAGATAATGCACTTTTAAGAAACTCTAATAGCAAGGCCATAAGAAAAGCAATTTGCATACTTATATTTTGCATTGTAATACTATTAAAGATAGATTCCCCTCAATTTTTAAATAAAGATCTGAAAGGATCAATGATCTAGTAAGAACAATGATTCTTCAATCAAATGCAGTAAAAAAAAAAAAATTTAATTAAGAAGCTGCATTAAAAGTTACTGGTTATTTTGATCTACACTGTTAATTAAGAAAGCTGAAGTTTAAATGGAGACATTAACAGAACCCATTAGCAATACCACTTGCACACAGTCTTTTCTTTCTAATCTCCATCGGTTTCTGGTTTGAGGGAGAGGTAGGTGAAAGGGGCGTGTCTGCAGCACACTCATTAAACCATTCATGTGGGTGACGCTTAAACTCTGTTCTCATCTCATCTTTGGCCTAACTGTTCTCTCTCTCCTGGCCTCCTGAAACTCACAGCTGAGCTGTCTCTCTCACATATGGCTTGCATATAATTATGCATATTCCATTTTGCACTGCATTAAAATGATGAGCTCCTGGCTCCCTGCCAGCTGATTTCTAAAAGCCCCAGTGAAATAGGAAAAAGGAGAGAAACCCAGGGAGAGCCGTACAGGAAGCAGCAGGTAGTTCTTCTGTCTGCTGCCTCTTTAGATAAAATGTATGTCTGGCACCAAGGGAACAGCTGAGAGCTACCTGTTGGGATGTATGGAGAGAGGGACGAAGGCAATAAGCAGTGGGGTGGCAGTGCGGTGACAATGCTTAGGTATTGTTTCTCCTTTAATGGAGCAAAACCTGCCTGAGAGTGTCACCCAGAACTCCCTGCCTATGTTGTGGATTGTCTTTTGGGAAAAGAATCCATATTTTGTACACTTGAGAAATTTTGTTGCTTCTTTTTTTTTAATGTTAAAATATTTTATTTATTTATTTATTTGAGAGAGAGAGATACAGAAATAGGCAGGTAGAGAGAGAGAGAGAAAAATGGGTGCGCCAGGGCCTCCAGCCACTGCAAACAAACTCCAGATGCATGCACCCCCTTGTGCATCTGGCTTATGTGGGTCCTGGAGAATCGAGCCTCGAACCAGGGTCCTTAGACTTTATAGGCAAGTGTTTAACCGCTAAGCCATCTCTCCAGCCCTGTTGCTTCTTTTTAATAAAGGTCCCTGCTACTTTTAACAGAGGGGGTGCCTGATGGAATGTGGAAGTAGAATGTCATGGTTAGTAACAGTTGGGTCATAACAAGTTTGTGGAGAAGAGATTGCCGTTTTGGTTTTCATCTTTGACATTTATGAACATCTCTGGGATTGGATCCCTTTCATTCTACACTTTCCCCTACCAAATCAGAGTAAAGTACACATGGAGGGTTAGGATTGGCTGTATGCAACACAGCACGTGTGTCCAGTGGCTATCAAGTCAATGGAAACCAATGATGTTCCTCCTGAAAGCATCAGAACGCCTCTACAGCAACACCACAGCGAAAGCTGACACGGCTGAAAGGGGACCCACTGGAAACCCCAACTGGTAGAAGCAGGAGAATATCACCGAAAAGGCACTCCTAAAACAGCCTTTGCCACTGGACAGCGACAATACTGACGTTCTCATAGTAACAGTTTAAGTCACTATGCGAGGAATGGGGCTCTTAAAGGAAAGAACATTTCTATCCTCTAATTCTGCTATGTCCAGTGACTTTTAGTCAGTACTAACAAACATTTAAGAGATGAAAAATAGCCCCTATCTGGTAACTGTACCCTGCCACAGACAACTCTGTAGAAAATGCCACCTCAAAATATGCTACACTTGCCGGGCGTGGTGGAGCACACCTTTAATCCCAGCACTCGGGAGGCAGAGGAAGGAGGATCACTGTGAGTTCGAGGATACCCTGAGACTACATAGTGAATTCCAAGTCAGCCTGAGCTGGAGTGAGACCCTACCTCAAAAAAGAAAGAATGTAAGAGCCAACGGAAGAGTAGGACTCCTTACAACATGCTTCTCCAGACACAAAATGGCCTGGATATCCATGACCTCACAGTGCCTGACACTACCTACACAAGACCATCCTAATAGGAGGAAAAGATCATGATATCAAACTGAAAAGAGAGACTGATTGAGAGGGGGAGGGGATATGATGGAAAGTGAAGTTTCAAAGGGGAAAGTGGGGGGAGGGAGGGAAATAACATGAGATATTGTCTACAATTAAAGAAGTTGTCAATTAAAAAATGCTTATAAAAATATATATATATGCTAAGCTTGGTGGTAGGTTTTATTACCTTCCTTATGCACTATATCATACATATGCTTGCAAGCACAATTTGCATACCGTTTACAAGGGCTACTATTTACATATGTATGTCTATATTCAATATATATGTATCTTGTGTATAAATATTCATAAGTTAGAATATGTTTATTATGCATGTACTATGTATACACAGTCATACACACCAGATGCCTAGGGATATTTTCAACATGAGCAGAAAAAAATACATTCATTCCACTTACATGCAAGGTGCTTACAATACGTTTTATGTGTTTAATGGGTGGGGGGAAGGCTTGAGGTTTCATATAAAACCTCATCATCCTTGTGATCTGGCCTGAGCATCCATGTGAGTCTGTCCCCATGTGACTGAGCCTGGCTGGAACAGGGAGAATACTTATCTTGGCTTGGGTATTTTTCTTCTTGCCTTCTTTTTGTGTCATGCTTTGGGGGGATGCCTTTTCATTTTAATTACATGTAACATTTATCTTTGATGTCTGAGTCCTTCACTATTTCTTAATCCTCTCTGGTCTGTCAGTTGAAAGGGCTTCTATGTCCAATCTTCCACATGTGTGTGGAACTGCCCCAGCCTTTTCCTACATACCAATTTCTCCTCACGAATTATGGCTTCTCCCTAAATCAACTCAATACTTCATAAGTTTTTTTCAGAAAACCTCATCATTTATGAGGTTAAATTAAACAGCAGTAGGAGAGAAAGGGGAGGGGGACTGGGAGGCTGAGAAGTGGCAAAAGAAAGCTAGAAACTTGCTTCTCTGTTGAGCCCTTCTGTTTACCTGGGTCAACCACCCTCAGTCTTGGCCCGGAAACGTCTACCCTAACTCCAGAGTCCAAGAAATCCCATCCCCCAGCTGTTTCCTGCCTCCCTATTACATGGCACAGAATGAAAAGGACAGAAAGTGCAAGGAGCCCCAGATTCCTCACCCTCTAGTGTGTGCACACATGTAAGCACTGATACACACCTCTCACCAAAGTAATCCCACCTGCATTTGGCAGGCTTGTAATGTAAAATGTATACCACTAATATAGAACTAAGTGGAATTAAATATATTTATCCAAGGCAGTAATTCTCTACCCAGGCTGCATATTAGAATCACCTGGGGTTCTGTTTGCTTGTTTGTTTTGTTTTGTTTAAACATTTCGGTGTCTGATTGCCATCCCAATCTTTCTAAGATTCTGATTTAATTGGTCCAGGTTGGGGCCCAACTACAAGTATGATTTTTTTTTTCTGGAAAATAAATAAATACCTCTAAGGTAATTGTAATGTACAGGCAGGGCTGGGAGCCACTGGTCGGGTATCAAAAGCCACAGTGAGAACCCACGGGTATCAAAAGCCACAGTGGGAGCTAGAGTTGTGCCACCCTGAGAATACATAGTGAAGGAGGTCAGCCTGGACCAGTCCCTACCTCGGGAGCTGGGTCTTCTACTATAAGTCTGAGAAATGATTTCACCAGTTGCCCACAGACAAACTTTCTCATTTCTCTGCTTGCTTCTTAGAATTTTTGTTATGATAAATAAGCCTTGGAAAACTACTATACCATTTTCTGGCAATGGACTTCTTCAACCTCTCCCAACAAGGCGTGTTTCTCCATTCTGTTCCCTCTTAATTGACACAGTTGGAGCTGGGGAGATGGTTCTTTGGTTAAAGGCACTATGCTTGCAAAGCCTTCCAGCCCAGGTTTAATTCCCCAGGATCCACAGAGGGCCAGATACACAAAGTGGCACATGCATCTGAAGTTTGTTTGCAGTGGTAAGAGGCCTTGAGGCCAATTCTCTATCTCTCTCTCTCTCCTCTCTCGCTCCTTACAATTTAATTAAATTTTTAAAAATAAATTGACACAGTGGCAATGTGGCCATTTGTGTTGTGTGATGTTTATCTCACCAAGGAGGCTGCAGGATGGGTCTGGTTCCCCCTCCCATTATCTTTAACCAATGCCAGGTGTGCAGTGGGCATTTTACAACCGGCAGCTTTATGCCCTGGCAACTCAGGGCCACGTTAGATAGAATCCGTGTAACTCTCCTGCTTTTACATGTAAAATTATTTTAGAATGTCTTATAACCTCATATATTGAAACTTATTCTACATCTGCCCCATTTGGAGTGCCAGACAATGACTTAACAGTGGGGGTGCAGACAGAGGGAGCCAACTACCCCTCAGAGAGGGGGATGTGGACATTGAAATTGTTCCGATTCACCAGCTCATGGTAATAACATAAGGCAGACCGACTTTCAGCCAGTTTTATTATTGTTCTTTAATCCTCTACAGACAATGCCTTCTCTAATTGCCTGCCGGGAGTGGACCACCCCACTGGTGGCTCTTGGCACCCACTGGGACTGAGAGAACTGTGTTGATGTCTGACTTTGTTCTGGAGTGACAAGTTCTGAAAGGAAGGACGTCAAGACATTTCGTGATGAACTAACTCTCTCCATGTGTCTTATTCCCAACAGCTTTATTCTGACTAATGTGCCAGATATTTATGCCACTACTGGAAATGCAAATGGGACACAATTTTCTTTTTGCATTTGACTACAAATGTGTAAGGATAAATGTGATTGTCAGGCCAAAGGTGCATTTTTGACCCGTTGTTCTGAGAAAACGTCACTTTTTGCCATAATAGAAACAAATATAAAAATCTCCATTGACACCACCTGACTTCCCGCCCCCCCCTTTTTTTCCAGACAGTTATACATAGGATTTCTTTGTTTTATTTTTGCTGCACTTTGGGTCTTTTTTTTTTTCCTTGCATGTGGTGTGTGTGTGTGGTGTGGAGGTACACGTGCACATGCTCACGTGTGTGTGGAAGACCAAGGTTGACAGCGGGTGTCTCTCTCTATGTTCTTTGAGACAGGGGTCTCCCACTGAATTTAGAGTTCACTGATTCATGGAGACAAGCTAACTAGTGAGTCCCAGGGATTCTGTCTCTGTCTCCCCCGTACTGGGATGGCAGGTGTGCACCACCACGCCTGGCATTTTACATGGGTGCTGGGGATCTAAACTCAGGCCTCATGCTTGTATAAGCAAGCACTTTTCCCACTGAGCCTTCTCCACGGCCCTCATTATTATTATTATTATTATTATTATTATTATTATTATTATTATTGGAGAGAGACACAGAGAGACAGACAGAGAGAGAGAGGGAGGGAGACAGATAGAGAATGGGCGCGCCAGCAGTCTTTCAGCTGCTGAGAACAAAATCCAGATGTGTGCGCCCCCTTGTGGTCAAGTGTGGCATTGCGCTCTTGCGTCCTTGTGGTCAAGTGTGGCATTGCGTCACTTTGCGTCTGGCTAAACGTGGGACTTGGAGATTGGAACAGGGTTCTTAGGCTTAGCAGGCAGGCGCCTTAACCGCTAAGCCATCTCTCCAGCCCAGCCATCATTATCTTTTTGTGTGTGTGTGAGACAGGGTCTTGCTATGTAGCCCAGGCTGGCCTCAAACTCTCAATTCCACTGTGTCAACCCTCCAGAGAGCTGGGATTACAAACATGTGCCACCACATTTGGCTTCATGCATCTGTGTGCATTCTAGCCTAGCACTGAAGTAAATATTGGGGGATGTGAGTAACTTAGGCTAATAAACTGCCTCTCAAGCTCAAAGCCTCAACCCTTTCTATTTGGGAATCACCTCTCTCTATCTGGGAATCATTACTTCGTTTACTTTGATTTTTACATCTAGCAAACTTTAGTTCAAATTATTCACCAAAGTCTTGGTGCAATGTGTATACCACAGCAAAATCAATATTCCTTTTCTTCTGGACAAGGCTTTTAGAAAGGATGGAACATTCTAGAAACAGCTCCACTTCTCTACCCTAGGAGAAAAGTGTTGTTTCTGGCTTAACAGAAAGGTTAAAATTGTTGCCATGTAAGTGGAAAGATAAGTGGGCTTTGGAGGTATAGCTCCCTGGGATAAATGACTTGCATGTCACTGTGATGTCACCTTTCTTTTGAGAGCAAGAATAGGTTTTGCTTGGAATCAGAGCTGGGGGGAGCGTGACAGAGGTTCCAGATTCAGCCTTCCAATGCTACAGCAGATGCAGCTGTGTCAGCCCACACATGTAGTATGAGTACCCAACTTGGGAGCATCAAAAATAGTACATCTCAAAGTTGTGGAAATAGGGTTAGAGATGAAGGGTCATAAGGAAAAAAAAAAAAAAGGTGAACATTAACTGTATATTTTATAACCAGAAGTAATAGAACTCCTTTTTAAAATTCACAGTAAGAGACTGGGAACTCCACTTTGGGAAATTCTTGGAGCTGCATCTTCTGACATTCCATTTCTCATCTATCCTTCTGTTCACAAATGCTTACACACATTCTCATGAGGACACTCAGAGAGGAGCCACAGCAGCTGTCACGTGCTGTCTTCCAGTGGGCTGCAAGCACTTCTGAGGACTAGGGTCAGCCAGGGTCTTTGTCCTGCTACAGTAGACAGACCTCAGAGCTCTGTCCAGCTACTCCTGCCCCTGGCTGGAATAATACACAGGTCTAGAGAATGGCTTTCTACTTCCTCTTGAATTACTCACTATTCAGTAGCCCAGTTTATCTGGACTCAATCCCCAATTCCCCTTAACTGCTTTCCTCTCCTTTATCTCCATTTTCTTGTGTAAAACTAGAGTCCCATTTCTCCTCTCCATTTCTGTTAAGCCTCCATGCAGATCACAGCTCCTTTAGGAAACTATCCATGAACTCTTCTTCTCGCCACCCCAACCACGATCCTGAATAGATTTCCTTTCCATCTATTGTACTGTACAGTGACTGTTGGCGTTTGCCTCTCTCATGAACTGGTGGGGTCCCTGTGTGTACAAACTGTGTTCTCATCAGCTACAAACCCAACGCCTGCTGTAGTGCCTGGCATATGACAGGACTCACACATGAGCCAGTGAGACAGTAAGTGAATGAAGGGGCTCTTACCCCTAAGTCCCACCACTGGCCATTCTGCCTCACACTCGGGCCCTAAATGCCCACTTAGGGTTCTCTCCTTGCCTCAGTCTCAGCAGCGCTGACTAGAACACTATGCTCACACCTGGGCCTCTGCTGCCTAGCCCACATGCTTCTGCTCAACACCTGAGCCTCAAACTCAGTCACCAGTATCTTAATGCCACTTCAGATCTAGTACTGATTTGGACCTTGGCCGATAAACCTTTTATACTATGTTTCTCTCATCTGTTTCCTCCACAGACTGTCTCTGCTATTTCCTCACAAATTCTTATCCATAAGTCCACCCCTAGATTAGATCATTAACCAACTGGTTAGTCTGTTTCATGGTTCTGATAGCTCACCTTCTAGTGCCCCAGGTGAATCTGGGACTCTGAATTTATCTTGCTTATGCCTCACATCTTCTCTCTCTCTCTTGCTTTCTCTCTTTCTCTCTCACAGACTGGGAAACTCCTGGAGGGCAGGGACCATGTATTATGTACCAAGATTCAGCCACGCTTGTATAGCACACAAGCCTGAAAATATATTTCGAATTCACTAACCCCTGCCTGTGCCGTAAGCCAAGACTCAGAAGGGTTTTGTCTCACTCTCTGAGCTGCCTTCCCTACAAATGGAGATCGCAGTTTGAGTTGTATGCATGCACACGCAGCTCCGACAGAGCTTTCTCCTGGACTTCAGAACACTCCTCCTCCCCAGCACCAGACTCCCTATTCAGGAGAGCCTTCAGGAATCCGGGAACATCAATCTTCAGACCAGGCTCCTTCTCCGTTCACATTATCACTAATCTTGCACCAGGACCCTTTGCCCTCTCTTTCATCTGCTTGCGGATGACTGTCTATGGGGATTCCTGCCATAGTGCTGGCGTACTTTGTTCTTGGAGCAAAATGTATTTAAATTTCCATTTAGCATGTAGACCAAAGGAGAAGCGGTTACCCCAGTGAAACTGCTTCTAATAGCCCTCCATCCCCCTCAGCTGGCAAGCAGACAGACTTCCTCCATACCATACCCTCCCCACCCCTCACGCCCACTGCTCTGACAGCTCACACACTTCTGATGGATGAGGACTTATTTGCTGCGCCTATTTTTTTAACTCCTTGCAAACCTTTATATATATATATATATATATATATATATATATATATATATATATATCATAAAATTTTAATATCCAATTTGGAGTCTTTAAAGAATAACGGTCACAAATATGCAACATGAAGATAATGGGAATTGAATCATGTTTACGGCTTCCATGAGCATCCCCTTAAACATGTCAGGTCAGAGTGGCTCAGAGCCGCCCAAGTGCAGGGCCCATCTTGTACCTGATTAATGGCTGCCCTTCACTAGGGACCCTAATGGATTGCACAACAGTTATGGAGACAGTTTCAACATCAGCCTGAAATACGGATTCCACGTGGACTAAAATATATCATGCTCGTGCCAGCACATTACAACAGTGTGTGGGATAATCGGAGTGGTTTTTAAGTGGTCCTCAAAACCTCTGTTTTTGATTTTTTTTTTTAATTTTTTATTTTTAAATGCATTGTCTCCCCTTTATTGGATAGGTGACGCTTCTGCATTTATCTTCCCAGAGCTTTCTGTCAGGTCACATGAGTGTCTTTGTTTGGTAAGAATTGTTATTTCAAAGTGTCCACAGGTAAGGCCCAGCAGCTGGGGTGCCTTTGTTTGCTTGTTTTTCCTGTGCGATGGCCATGCCACCAACACACTCTGGCAGCTTCTGATTATTCCAGGACTTTAATCCACATTGGATTATCCCAGACTTGACTGCTCCCCTCCCCCTCCCTCCTCCGCCCACTGCCTGCCTTTTGGCTTTTTCGCTACTCATTTGCATCTATTACCCAGGGACCTGTGAGGAGAAACAAAAGGCAGGGAAACACAAATGATTCCACTTTGCTACCAGTTGGCACCCACAAAATGCTTAAATAATTGGCCTCATCGTGACATTTCAGTTAGTCCTTTGATTCCTGGTCTCTGAAATCGCTAGGTAGAAGGGGGCTGGATGCATATCTGTATGAGCAGACCTCATGGTGGACCTGAGAAATTAGTGGAAAAAGAAAACAGACAGGGGCTGTGAGGGGCTTCC
Source organism: Orientallactaga sibirica (assembly GCA_036365145.1). Taxonomy (NCBI): domain Eukaryota; kingdom Metazoa; phylum Chordata; class Mammalia; order Rodentia; family Dipodidae; genus Orientallactaga; species Orientallactaga sibirica. Next base: position 24,242,893 of record JAEOAD010000020.1, on the reverse strand, counting down.
AGGACCTCGTCTGCAAGGCTAGAAAAGGATCCAGATGTTACGGAAGAGGGTCATTACCTACAAAATGTCTCCCTCAGAATTAGCCTGGCCCCAGATAGGGTTAGGAAACACGCTACTACTCAGATTAAGGTACCGCTTTAGATATTATCAGAGATTGACAACAACTACCATGTCCACAGCTCTTGCTCTTATCAAGGAACCCATTTAATACACATGCTTATCCACAAGCCCCTTTCCCTCCCAAAACACTGTCAGCATTATATTATATATGAGGAAACTGAGGCAAAGAGAGGTGGTGTAATTTAGTCACACAGCTAACAAGCAGTAAAGCCAGGATTCAAACCAGGCAGACTGGTTCCAGAGCCCTACTCTACTACCCTGATAATAATATTTTCTCTGGGCAAAAAGAAATCGATGTGCCATAACTTGGAAACATTGCTATCATTAAATTTTAGATCTATATATAATTCATTAAGTGAACTCTTCATAATTCTTTGGGTTTTTTTTTTTAATCTCAAGATTGGATCCACCAAGGAAATTAGGAAAGGAGCGTGTTGGATGATAAATATAATAGAAGTAGGGGTGGAGGGTCTGCAAAGAACTCAGGACAAGAGAGAAGAGACCCTGTGTGTCAGCAGGTCTCTGGTACAGCCCAAGGGAGATGGAACTCCAGAGTTTATACAGTTAATTTCTATACCGGCTTCTTAGCACCAGCTTTTTTTTTTTTTTTAAGTAGCCTTCACCATCAATGATAATATACGGAGATTCCTCAGAGCCAGAAAGTCCACGTCCGTAGAACTCACTCAACTATTCAGATCCTTTAGCAAGTGCCTTTGTGGATTTCTAAAAGCACGGCAAGCATTACAATATTATTTATTATTAATCCTGTGGTGACGCTGCAGAGACTACAAAGTGCACTTGTATTACCACATCTCACCCATTCCAGGCACTCTGATGTATAAACACAGCTGAGATTGCGGCTTTGCTTAACATGAGTCCGATCGTCAAGACACTGGCTACCCCTGGTGAGGTCGAAGTACTGAGCGCCTGCACTTGCCTTGCTGAGAAACAGGCCTGGTCTATGGTGATCATTCGAGGGCGGGGGGCGGCATTCAGAGAGCCAGACGCCAGGCCAGTCTCTGCCTAATCCACAGCACCCTCCCCTCTCTAGGAGACAGGTGTGGAGCCGCAACTCTAGCTCAGTTGGTGGGAGAACAATGTAAGAGGCTCATGTCATGGCCCCAGGCGGGTTGACTTGCTCTGGATCATTCCGCAGCATACCCCTCCTGGTGGCCTATCAAGTCACACGTGTATAGTTCCTGGCAAAAGGAGATAGACGCTGGGAAACGTGGGAGGATGTGGATGGTGAGCACCCATTTCTCAGCACTGCTGAAGAAATCACTCAAAGAGCATGCGCTGGTGAGGGTATGTACAGGTGGGACCAATGATATCCTTGAATTTGTTTCAAATTCTGTGGACTCAGTTCTGAAGCGGTGGCAACAGTTATCAAAAGTAAGGTCACAATTGTTACTAGTGATGAGGTCTCGGCACACACTACTTTTGTTTTTTTTCTCACCAACAACCAAAGAAACACCACCATCAATGCTAAATACGGTAGAGTTGACTACATCTTTAAAGCCTCGGTCCCTGCCCTCGCTGGCACCCACCATTCCAACAGAGGAGCCTGTAAAATCCCGGAGACTGTCTGCTCTTAACCCTCACCCTGAACTCTGGCCACTGGCTCCTACCAGCTCCTGGTTTGATCCCACTTCCTCACCACTCCAGGCTCTTGACCCATACCTTGACTCTGGTCCTTTGATCTGTGGGCTTGGCGCAGCCAGAGCTTGTTGTCCCCCTGTCTACTGGGCCTTGATCCATCACTCTGGCCTGCCACAGGAAGAAATCGTCCATCCCCAGCTCACTGCTCTCACCGCAGACTGTTTTACAGTCAGCATTCTATAAATCATACCCAAGTGTGATTTCTCTTAAAAATAAAATTTCTTTAGGAAGAAATATAGCATTGGTAATATTTGTAAAGAACTGAAAGCAGCCTGAACGCAATAAAACCCGTGGCTGGAATGAATCTTGACTTGTACTGTGTACTGTGCACATGAATGTTCTGACCAATGGAGGGATGCTGTGATTTATGCCAACAGATGCAGGAAAGGAGAAAGATGGGTTGACATATCCATTGGCTTTGCCCCCTGGGTCTTTCCCAGTGTGAAGTTCAGATGTGATTCTGAATGGACTGGTCTTCCTGACAGCTTCAATTACAATCCATGTGCCACTTGACCTGTTAACGGAGGTGTCATTGGGCTTTGAAGAGGGAAAGCCGCCTAAATTACTGTTCCAAACACGGAGCCAATCAACCTCTCAGAGGAGCCAAATGTAAAGATGGCGACAAAAGGCTTCATAAATAATGACCTCTGCTCAAATGATACTCTCTGGAGTCCTGATGGTAAGTCCCAACTGGTTGGTAGATGATGAATGGTGGCAATAAAAGGTGGGACCGTGGCATGTTTAAGTAGAAGAGAAGCATTTAAGCAGAATGTGGACCTTATGGATAGGTCTGTGGAAGGCCGCAGCTGAACTAGAGTAAGGTCTCTTCTAGGTGGCAATCTTAGATATCACTTGTTTCTTATTCTTCTTCTTATTATTACTACTACTATTGTCGTTATTTCATCTCAAGGAGGTATATTTTGTGATCAAAGACCAAGTGAAAAAGTAAAACATAGACCAAGTTTCACATCCCTATTTATTTTTAGTTTTAGTTTATCAAGGTAGAGTTTGGCTCTGGCCCAGGCCGACCTAGAATTCACTGTGCAGTCTCAGGCTGGCCTCAAACTCACAGCGATCCTTCTACCTTGGGCTCCCAAGTGCAAGGATTAAGGGTGTGTACCAGCACAGAGAGAGAGAGAGAGAGAGAGAGAGAGAGAGGCTCCAGTCACAAATGAACTCCAGATGCATGGATGCATGCACCACTTTGTGCAGCTGGCTTTACATTGGGTAATGGGGAATCAAACTCGGGTTGTTAGGGTAAGTACCTTCATTGCTGAGCCAGCTCTCCAGCCCCATTTTTACATTTTTAAATTTTCATTTATTTATACACACACACACACACACACACACACACACACACACATCAGGCTCTCCTGTCACTGCAAACAAGTACCAGACACATGCACCACTTTGTATCCATGTGGGTGCTGGGGAATTGAACCCAGGCTGGCTGTGTAAGCAGGTGCCTTTAACCATCTCCCCAGTTCTCCACACCCTTCTTGGCCTAAGTTAACAACAAAATGTGGTTCAATCCTATACAGTGAGCTGCTCTGCGCCACTCTGCATGTTCCATTCCCTCTTTCACCCAACAACACTTCTGGTTATCAAAACACTAAAATAATTCCAGTTCCTCAGGATCCTGGCACCTCAGTCCTCCACTGTTCCAACACGGCATCCACCTGAAGGAGACTCCCACTGGGAAAAGCATCATGAAGCTGTCACCTGACACAAAGGAAAACTCAATTTGGAAGTTACTTTGACAATCATAATAAAATTTCACTGCAGTTCTGTGTCAGACACTGCGCTGCACATTGTGTAGGCTTTAGCTTGTTAAAGCCACCCAAATCTTTATGAAGTTTCCATGACCACACCACTTCCATTTTGCCAGTGAGGGAACTAAGGTGTAGGAAAAAAAAAAACAACCCTGTTCAGTGACTCGTCCAAGGTTCAAAGACTTCAAAAGGTAAAGCCAGGCTCTGAGCACAGTGTTGTGACACTGAGCACAGGCTCCACACCCTCACGTGAACACAACCAGCAGAGGAAGTCTGGTTTCGATGAGCACCAGAAGCTGCAGATAGTACTAGAAGACAGAGATAAAATGAGTCAAGTGCTTGCAACTCAGTGCGTGCTTGCGAGACAGGAAAATCTTTCTTGCTGGTCTTTCCCTTTCGGTAGAAGCATCAATGGGAGGCTGTCAAGGAAACAAACACCTCACCAAGGGCCCGAGATGTGTAGGTAGCAAGAATGCAGCCAAAAGCAGAGCAGACCCAAACCTCAGCCTATTGGATGGAGGAGAATGGCCTCTCCAATGGCACTTGAGGATTGGGACAGATCTGGGAGGAGAGAGGGGCCAGGAGCTATAGATGGAAATGGGTGTGGTGCCAGGGAGCCTTGTGTGAGAGATGCTATGGAGAGACAGGGAAGTAGACGTGCCTGAAGCATGGACTGCTCACAGTGGAGCTGGAGCGTGCTTTGAGAGCTCACCTTTCAGTTTCTTTTATATGGCCCACTGCTGGATGGTTATAGGTTCAAAGGTAAGAACTAAAATCTCTTCTCAGTATCTGGACGGATTAAGATATGTGTTCAAGGACTTGGGGATACGGAGTCATAAGCCTCTTTGGTGGTTCTTGGCTAATCATAAAACAGAAAACTGCTAGGGTTTGATGTGGAAGATAAACAATAGAGGATTAAGAATTATATCACTTGGGTTGGAGAGATGACTTAGCGGTTAAGGCGCCTGCCTCCTAAGCCTAAGAAGAACGCTGGTTCCAATCTCCAGGGGTTCCAATCTCCAGGTCCCACGTTTAGCCAGATGCAAAGTGACACAAGGGCACAATGCTGCACTTGACCACAAGGGGGTGCACGCATCTGGATTTCGTTCGCAGCAGCTGAGAGGCTGCTGGCATGCCCATCTCTGTCTTCCTCTCCCTCTCTCTCTCTCTCTCTGTGTCTCTTTCCAAAAAAAAAAAAAAGAATTATATCACTTGACAAAATCATTACTAATATAAGCCTCCCCTTTAACAAAAATAAGCTGGTTTTACATGCAATCAAGTGTATGAGTATAAAAAAAAGAAGTTTCATTCATTTCTGTGTCTTATGGGATGAGAGACCTCGTCTTTGAATTATAAAAATGTTTTGTACAATCCCATAAATTGCAGGATGCACTACTCTATATTTATACAAAACCACTGTCTGTGGTCTTGTGACCAAACAGAAAACAAACAGCAGTGGCGAGGGCACTTACACAATGGTTTTCTCGGGTTTCCACCCAGTCATTCAGAAGTTCTTCATTACTGAGCACTGACCATGTGTCTGGCAGTAGCAGGCAGCTAAATAGCCAAGCACCATAATGAAGTGCACTCAGCCTCACAATCGTCACATTTTCATTTTCTTAGTCCAGTGATAAAGCAAATGGACCCTTGCCAAGGTTTATTCGTATATAATTTAAAGTATCACATATATATTCATTTACAGTTTAGAGTTAAATAATTTATAAAATATATTTTCTTTATTTATTTGAGAGAGAGAAAGAGGCTGACAGACACATGCACAGAAAGAGAAAGAAAGAGAGAGAATGGGCATGCCAGGGCCTCCAGCCACTGCAAACTAACTCCAGATGCATGTGCCACTTTGTACATCTGGCTTACATGAGCACTTGGGGAATCAAACCCAGGTTGTTAGGCTTTGCAGGCAAGTGCCTTAACCACTGAGCAATTTCTGCAGCCCTTATTTTAAAGAAGTTTAATTTTTTAATTATTATTTTATTTATTTTTGGAGCGAGACACCGAGAGAGACAGACAGAGAGGGAGAGGGAGACAGAGATGGGTGTGCCAGCAGTCTCTCAGCTGCTATGAACGAACTCCAGATGTGTGCGCCCCCTTGTGGGCAAGTGCAGTATTGCGCCCTTGCGTCACTTTGCATCTGGCTAAACGTGGGACCTGGAGATTGGAACCAGCATTCTTAGGTTTAGCAGGCAGGTGCCTTAACCACTAAGCCATCTCTCCAGCCCAGAAGTTTAATTTTTTAGAATTAAATCAGATATCCAAGGCAAAGGGTAGAAGGTATTCTCACAAGCAGACACCAGTTATGTGGCAGTAAGAAGCAAGAAACATTGAGAGGAATTTCTTAAAGGCCAAGCACCTATGTGCCACCGTGGTGATGAATCTTCACTGTTAACTTGATAGGCTTATGAAATGCCTAGGCCATTAGTGAGGCACACTTTTGGGGTGCGATTGTGATGGTCTCTCCAGACAGCATTAACTGGGGAAGAAAAGCCATCCATGGACTGCAGTCCTGACTAAATAAAAGAGGATAAAACTGGCTGAGTATGACATTCCTGTCTCCCTGTTTCCTGGTCCTCTGAGATGTGAGTAAGTGGCCTTTCATTCCTGCTGCCACAGAGCTGCTTCCTACTATTCCTTCCCCGTCATAATGGACTTTCCCTTTAAACATCTGAAAGGCTAGGACTACACCTTGCTGCCTTTCTTAGTTCTGTATTCACTGTAGAACTCAGTTCAAAATTACTGACTTTGAGGTCTGGTTTTTATTTAGTTATTTTTAATGTATGTGTTCATCCCTGACTTTCTGACACATCCTTTTGTTCTTTACAATCCCTCAGCATGACTCAGGGTCACCTGGTGATTTCTTCAGCATAAGTGAGACCCCGCCCCCGAGTCACCTGGGCAACCTGAAAAAGCTTCCTTTTATCTTACTGGTTTATTTCGTCTCACAGTAAAATATCCTCTGTACAAAACACCTTGATTTCTCTTTCTCCCCATCCCCTCCCCTTGCCACAGGAAGCTTCTGCGTAGGTACCACTCAGTACTTAAGGCTCATTTGTTTCTTGATACTGTATCCTGCTCTCCTGGGTGCTAGGATCTGATGTCTGCTAAGATAGAATCAAAATGAAATTGTATTAGTTTAGATTAGCATCTGTGGCAGCAATTCCTATAAATGATACAGACAAGGCAGTAGCTATCATGTCTGTCTTGTTTCAAGTAGAAATGAAAAATGACATCTTTGATGGAGAACATTCCACGGAGACCTGGGTAGAAATGCAGACGGTTCCCCGGCTCACAGACAGCTCTCATTCTCGTCAGATGGCTGACAGGTGTGTAATCATGTTCCTTAGTCACAGTTTGTGTTAAAATAACCAATTACCAAATGAATGACTGTAAAGTGGCGATGTGTCATCTGTAGCACAGGCAGACTGTTACTGGGCTTCTCCTTGGCCAAAGATGTGCTTCAGGCCTTCAGGAAGCCATGCCTACCCTACAGCGAATTCCATGGAATGCCAGACATCTTTTCCTTGGCAACTGGACTTTAGAATGGAAATGCCAGCCAGATATTAGGAATGGTCAGTCACATTTCCTGGGCAACTCGACAGCATCTTCTACAGTTTCCTTTTTTTTTTTTTTTTTTTTTTTAAGCTTCCCCAAACATATCATCCTCCTCACATTGCATGGGTGTGCCCACCACCACTACTGTCTCTACCCAGCCAGATTTCTAGGTGTATAGGACATTAGCTAATATTTATTCGCTCTTTCCCCTGGGGTGAGCACGACCTTCCAACTAGACCCCATTGTGAAAGGAAACTCAAAGGCTCTGGGAAGGAATTATCCACACCCACTGGTCAACCGTGGCATGGTGACCTAGAAAGTCACATGTCCTAAATTACACATATTGCCAACAGCAGTAAATCTTCTAGCATTCATGAAAAACACAAGTACAAACATCCTTTTCCGATGGTCCCATGGCTCTGCTCCTCCCCCCTCCCCCCACCTCCCCACTGCCACCCCACAAAGAAGGACTTGGACTTGTGAGTGGTTGAACCAGAGAGTTGATTGCAACCACCATGCAACACCTGCAACGGTGCTCAAGAAAACATTCTGGGCTGTGTATTCGTGTGCATCTTTTGGTCAAAAATACATTAAGTTTTCAGTAAAGTCAAAGGAGGTGATGATGCAAATTTGAGTCAGCCAACATCAATGTGGAATTATCTGGATGGGCTTATTTAGGCTAAAAGACACAAGGAGATGAAGAGAAGAAACAGGACTATCCCACATCCCTCCTCTGGTTTTCCTTCAGTTGGCATGAAAGATGTTCCACTAGAAGATTCTCCCACAAATGCCAGACCAAATTACTTTCCTACAAAAATGCCTGATCCTCAGCTTTATGGGAAATAAAAGACCATATATGGAGCTAGAGAGATGGCTTAGTGGTTAAGCACTTGCCTGTGAAGCCTAAGGACCCCGGTTCGAGGCTCTATTCCCCAGTACCCACGTAAACCAGATTCACAAGGGGGCACATGCATCTGGATTTCATTTGCAGTGGCTGGAGGTCCTGGTATACCCATTCCCCACCCCCACCTCTTTCTTTCTCTGTCACCCACAAATAAATAAATATTTTTTTAAAGGCAATATATGTTTAAGAAGGAAAAACATCAACAGGCTTTTCATCCCTAATGAGTTTTTAACTAGTCTTATTATCCTCAGTAGCATAAGTGCCAATGACCCCCTCTTCTGTCTTCCTGGAAGTTCAACTGAAACTCCATGCTGGTCTCAGCAAAGGCAGGCACAGTGGGCCAAGGCTGTGGGAGAAGGATGATAGCAAAGCAGTGTCATCAGAGAAAGCGGAAATAGAGGCATGAGCTGAAAGGGAGAGATGAATGCAGGCAGCTGATGAATATCAGGGTCTCCTCCCCAGGTGGGGCGAGGCCTGGTGCTGCATTCTGTCCAGGATGTCTCTCCTCCTCTTTTTCCTGTGCTCCTGGCAACTTTGGCAGTGGCACCTCGAGTGAACAGCACACTGCTTAGCACATATGGTGGAAAGGATCTTGTGCCTCAGTTGAATGCATACTGCACTATATACACATTCTGTTTTATCTCCGGGCCCAGCCATGTTGCAAACACTTGCAAATTGGGAAGCCTTATGTGCAGTAAAAAATATGGACAGGAGAAGCTAGACTGGGACTTATAAGATGCAACACCAGCCAAAAGAAACAAAAGCCAAAGTAAGGAAAAGTTAGGGCGTGTGTTTCATGCTCTTTACAACAAAAGCTGCAAGGTATGGGTCCAGGCAGGGGGTGCAGGCTAGAGATGCAGGCTGGGGTGCAGGCTGGAGAAGGAGGTGGGAGTTGCAATCTGGTGATGCCGGCTGGGGATGCAGACTGGGGGTGCAAGCTGGAGATTCAGGATGGGGGTCCAGGTCGGGGATGAAGGCTGGGGGTATAGGCTGGACATGCAGAATGGGGGTGTGGGATGGGGGATGCAGGTTGGGAGTATAGACCAGCCTCAATTTGATCCCCTGAATCGTGTATTTTCAAGCCAACTGATGGTCTTTCATTCCATACACGCAATGTCCTCTGGGAACCTGTGCTGGGACCCATCTGCTGCTGCTCTATTTTTTTTTTTTTTGAATGCTTGAAATTTACATGGAAAAATAATGTTCTCAGATTTACATGGTAGGAGATAGTGATGAAATTGTTATCTTGTCCTCTTAGCCCGAGGTCTCCAGGCCGCTGTGTTACAATGGGATGCGTCTGTCCTCATAGTCTCCAGTATCATTTTCACTTCCTAAGTGTCTCTAGAAGCAAAATCTGATACTTTTCAGAATTCAGAATCCCTCTGTTGGGACACAAGAGGGGCAAAGTTGTGGGTAGTCTGACTTGCCTCATTTCCCTAGGTAAGGAGAGTGGTTGAAAAAAAACATCCTGCTTCACTTCAAATCATGGATTTTTCCTTTCTGTTCTGCCAGTGTTATATGTGTGAGGGTGGAAAGTGTGGGAGTTTAAAGATTTAGTTAATAAATGGAGACCATTTTATAGGGGTCACCACATGAAGGTGTCTAGCACCCTTTCTCAGCCTGCTGGGAACAGGTCTTCTTGTTTTCAAATGAAGAAACCATGGTGCAGCCAGAAGACCTGACTGAAGGCACAAAATATGAATCACAATGCAGGATTTTTCACAAGATACTGATGGGTTCAAGTTCAAAAGGAAAAGGGTAGAGGGTACCCAGAGAAATGGCCAGCAATGTCCTGACAGCATCCTGACAACCTGCTGGCAGCTCCTTCTCATCCAGGACACATCTCCTTCTGGGTCTTTCGTCTGTTGTGGCGTCAGAAGTTGTGAGAAGCAGCGGACTTAATGATGCCAGAGAGTGCGCTGCTCCTAATTTATTCTGTGTGTAGAATTCGTGATTTCCTTTCTCTGCTGTTTAGAACCAGATCCCTCTCCCAAATGTTAGGAGTGAGGGAAGTTAACCCCAAGCTGGTGGGAAGCTCAGAATTGCCTGAGGCATGCTTTGGCTTATTTGAATCAGTTGTTCGTTTTCAATATGGTTTTAGTTTGTGGAATTGCTAGAAACACTAAAATACATATTTACAAGATTGTGTTTTATAAGGACTCCACAGGCAACTTTACCACACCTCCTATTGTTCAGCCCTAGCATTGTCTGTCTGGGTTTATGTTTCTTTGTTGTGGGTTGTGTGTGTATATGTGTGTGTCTGCCTTTTTAAAAAAATGAGTTGAAATATACAGAAAATATATTAAAGCCAATCATTAAAAATGACTTGCCATTTAACTCTATCTATCAACAATGTTGTGTGCTAATCCTCTTTGGTACTTCTGAAATTCTTAATGGAGATCACTAAGAAGTCTGTATAAACTACAGGGAAAGAAATATTCCATACTTGCGTAAAAGCCCAAGGTCTTAAAATGGAACCTTTAACCAGGTCACAAGAGAACCAGTCAGTTAAGCTTGAATTCTGCCCCTCCCTTCACATATCCACTTTGGAGCCAGCAAAGGTGGCAGGGATTCTCTGGACTACTTTTAGAACTCTTCCTGAGTTCTCTTTTGGACAGTCCTTCGTATGACAGGTCTCCCAAAGCCACACCTTCCGCACTGTAACTCACCTTTGTCTGAGCAGCCATCTGAGCAGTCATTTCAACATCATGTCCTTGCTGGTGCAAGAAATTATTTCCTCAAAGTGCATACTGTTGAGCATTATTTATTTATTATTAAAGAGAGAGAATGAGCATGCCAGAGCCTCTAGCCACTACAAATGAATTGCGGACACATGAGCCACCATGTTCCTCTGGCTTACATGGGTTCTGGGGAATGGAACCTGGGTTCTTGGGCTTCGCAGGCAAGCATCTTAACAGCTAAGCCATCTCTCCAGCCCAACATTTTTAATACATAGTCTATTTACTCATCAGCCAAGTTTCCTCTTAGAGGACCGTCCTCGAGTATTACAAGTTCGTTTTAGTTCAGCTCATAGAATGGCAACCATGGGAATCACAGGAAAAGAATAGACGCGTACAGCCTGGTCCCTTTACTGGAGGAATTTTCTATCTAATTTAAAGATATATACACCTTGACGGGAAAGACAATAAATGAGTGTCAGATGTTTGTTTAAATTTGCGTCCTGCTGGCCAAGACAGTGGGAGAAAGCCATCTATCCGCTTAGGCTCAGAAAAGTGATGAGATTCTAGCTGAGCCCACTAGGTTGGATTTCCATGGGGACTTTCAGTCAGTTTTAAAGACCTGTCCATCTTTTGGTTTCATCCTCAAAGAGGAAGACTTAAAAGAAAGAAAATGTGCTCTGGATTTTGGATCAGAACCACAAACCTGGTTAGGACTTATTTAGCCCTAACATCTGCTATGTCCCCAAGGGTCTTCCTGCCATTCTTTATCTGCTTCTGATTATGCTGAAATTTTCCTTCCTTCTGTCTTACAAAACTGGGCAATGCAAGAGAAAATGAATCCTTGTGAACCGTGAAAAACTAGGAGCTTTTGACCACCCTAGATGCCTACCACAGGGCTGGACCTACGTGCTCAAGAAATGTCAGACAGTGGACTTGAAACAAAATGTTAATCCCTGTGTCTGCCCACAACACCCCCTTCAAAGGGACTGTGTGTGTAGCCATTTTGTGCCAAAAATAATCCAGTCTGAGCTGACTAGAGCAATGTTGGATGTGTGAACCAAGAGCAGCCACTAGAAAAGGGGGTCCAGCTACCCATGATGTGTCCTGTTGCAAAGTGATGGACTGACTCGATCAGATAGTCTCCCTCAGGGGCATAAACTAGAATATCCTGAGACTGCGGCAAATGAGGCTGGGAACAGAACTAAAAGATCAGTGTTGACAGGAGCTGGAGAGGCCGGGATGAATAGGCAACATGATGTAGTGACACGCACAGGAAGTGTAGGGAAATAAGGACATGTCTGGTCACACAGCAAAATACGGAGCAGAGAGTCAGAGAGAAGAAGGCAAGGTGGAGAGAAGCGATGCCCTAAACTGCTGCTGGTTCGAGTCAAACCCCCTCTCCCAAAGAGCCTGGTGAAGAGAAATAACAGCTTCTGACTCCAGCCTCACCCCACTGGCTTCCTTTGTGAAGTTTAGTGCTTGTTTTTTTTCTCTGCTTTGGTACAGAGGGAAAGTGGCTACTGCAAATGACAGGAAGTGACAAGTGTGAGCAATGTGGAACCGTGGCATCCTCATCGCACACTTCTATCGCAGCCCAGCCAGGTGAGGTGGTCTCGGCATGGCACTGAATCTCCAAAAAGGGAAAGGGGTCTGGTCTGTTCAGTTTGCTGGCAAAGAGAGCAGTGTCATTGGTCAGAAGGAGGGGCACATTTCCTTGTCCACCTGAAGTCACCACTAAATACGTGGGTTGGACAATGCTGTCCACTCCGTTAATAGTGGAGCCTGAGTGGATTCTATTTTTGATGGGAAATCAGCCAATTAGTTCAGAGCCTTTCACCCTTCGGGGTGTCTGTCATTCCCAATCTCCGAGAGTGGCAGATGTCAACTTCCTGAGCTGAACATGGGACAATTTTTAAAAACCTGTTTGTATACATAAGATGACACACACTGAGTTGAAACCCACTAGGGAAAAGCACACGATTGTGCTTGCAGCAAGAGGAGAACGTGACTTCATCCGCTGCTCTGCATAAGACGGGCAGAGGAGCCCTCCCCTGCACCTTCCTTCTGTTCCCCGTGGTGCTCCAGGTTTGGAGCATGACCGGGAAGGTGTGGAGTCTCCCACACACTTGAGTATGTTTCATTTGGATCTTTACAGCCTCTCTGGTTTGGTGCTAAGAACACTTAGAGTTGTTCTGCAGTTTACTAGAGCCTTGCTTAGTTTTGGGTTCTTGGTTGATGTTATTATTATTCATTGTATTTATTTCCAAAATGATAACCAATGTCCAGGAAAGTGCTAAGGGGTAGAGTCACTCCCTAGAACTCCATCCAGCCAACCAGCCTTTAGCCTCTATGCGGTTCAGGCCTCAGCCGGGATCCCTGGAAGCTTAGTGTAGTGTAAGTTACCTCCCACCTATTTGGGAAGTACATTGGTTCCTCTCTCTCTCTCTCTCTCTCTCTCTCTGTCTGTCTGTCTGTCTCTCTCTTTCTCTCTCTCTCTCACACACACACACTCTCCCACTTTGCAATCTCTCTTCCCACATACACACTTCCCAGTCTCATACACACACTTTCCAATTTGGGTCAGACCCTTTGCACCTGTCTGGTACTGGATTCAGAGAAGCATGCATGAGGAAGGATGGGAATTGTGGGTATGTAGAACTTGTCACAATCATGAAGATGCTCTAGCTTTGGACTGGGGAGATGGCCAGCTGGCTAAAGGCACTTGTTTGCAAAGCCTGCTGGCCTGGGTTTGATTCCCCAGTAGCCACGTAAAGCCAGGTGCAAAAAGTGACACATGAGACTGGAGTTAGTTTGCAGTTGCAAGAGGCCTTGGCATACACACACATACATGCACACACACAAATAAGAACAATATATCAAAAACCAGGAAAGAAAAAGAGGGGGGAAAGAAGGAGGGAGGAAGGGAGGAAGGAGGAAGGAAGGAAGGAAGGAAGGAAGGAAGGAAGGAAGGAAGGAAAGAAGGGAAGGAAGGAAGGAAGGAAAGAAAGAAGGAAGGAAGAAGGGGAGGGAGGTGATTTATTTGGCCTTGGTGGGACTGAGCCTGCAATGACATCACTGCATAGACAGATTTTAAATCAGATCAACATAGAAGTTCAATGGGACCTAAAAGAGACTCTGGGACCCAAGGGTAAGTAGATGCTAAATCTGGTTACCATGTCATCTCTTTTGTTTCATTACATATAACTGACAAGTTGTCAGGAGACAACTTGTTGGGGTGCCTTTCCTCTTCAAATGACACACAAGTTGAAATGTCATACCTGGGTCTAACCATATAATCCAAACCAAACGAAAAACATTGACCGTCTCAAAGTGTGTATTGCACACAACTAAAAGTCAGCTTTTAAAAGCCCTCTCTTCTTTCTCTCTTGCCCTCTTTATTTTGATCTGTTGCCCTTTCAGGCAGCAACGCTGTTTTCTTTAGCAAACCAAAGGCAGTTTGTTTCTGAGTTAAATGTCACTTCAGTATTTCCCCAAGTGAGATGTTTGAACCAGTTTATGGGTTTCCTAAGCAACAGAGAAATGCTGTAAAAATATTTGGTATCTCAGGTCTGCAAGTCGCCTTAAACTTTGGCTCCCCAAAGCAAATGAAACAGATAGAATTGTTGAATATTCCAGTCTCACAATACTTTGGAGTTAAAAATAAAGGATAGGCCTGAAAGCACAGAGCTCTGAAAACCAGCCTCCTGAAGCCATGCCACATGGGTTTTGTGCTCTCGGTTTTAATACTTGAATGTCCTGTTGATGGTAAGGGAATCAGTCACTAATAAATCCAGAGTAACGGCACCACGGTCAACGACTCATGTATGAGGATAGTGAGGCTGCTCCTCCACAAACAAACAAAATTCTAGGGGAAAATTCCTGTGGGAACCCAGATTATGCCCTGAAGGCTGAGATTTGATTAACCTTCTTGTAGCATGTGTAACAACAAATGTTATTGGTCATAAAATTAGCCAGCCCTTATTAAAACGCAGCTGCAGCTCTGGGCTTGGTGACCTCCTGGGGGGAGATTTCCATAAGATAGTGATAGACTTGGTGGAAGGAGAGCCTTCCTAGCATCAAGACTACGGGAGAGTGTTTTATAGTTTAATGAGGAGTTCTTGAGAGAGACCAGGCGCCTTAGTATTAAACGCTTTAAGAACTAGAAGGGCCAGATTACATTCGGTCTGCTACTTGGTGGGCAGCCAGCCTGTGGTTCACAATATGGACCCGGCTTCTCTACAGGGTGACACAAACATATTTGTGTGTACAGAGTCACATTCACACAGACATACCTATTTTGGGTCCACATGTTTCCATTTCTCTTTGTCTTATATAATCATAGGAGCTCAGAGTTTCAAAAAAAAACTTAAAAGACTTTTTTTTTTTGTCCAGTCACCCATCCTATTCTGTTACCAAGTAAAATTACACAAAAATGGAAGCCAGTTCCTCTGCCTTTGGTAGTGTTCCTTCAACCCTACGGGAATGTTATCAAGGGTCACTATGGCCAAGCAGGCCCGAGTCCTCCCAGGAACTGGAGTGGGCCTCTCTGAACTTACCTGAACCTCTTTCCTTTCTGGGAGTATGGCTGAGTCTCCACCTACTTACAAAGCAAGTGGGAAGAGTATCTGTTTTCCAGGCACACAGGAGAATTATTACATGATGTCCTGCTGTTTATTACAGGACTTTTAATTTGGGAATAAAATAGAAATGAAATGTTTATTTTTTTCTGTGATTAGATCCTCATATTTGCAGTACTTTCCTTTCCCCCACAAGGGCCACTAAGTGGAATTTGACGAATCATGCCTCCTTTGTGCAATTTTAGACCTCCTCCTAAGAATGCTTCCCCAAATACAGAACACTACCCCAGCTTAGTATGTCCTAAGTCAATACATTTATCTGCTGAGAAAAGTCAGAATGCTCAGAATGATTATAGAGTTCAATCCCATTCATTGGTCTCAAGAATGTAAATTTTTTCTCAAATACTATTTAGCTTCTTGTACAAAATGATATATCATCAGATTCCCACAATGCATTATTTTAATGTTTCTTTCTTGTATACACAAATCTATTACCATTTTATTATTTTAAAACTTATGATTTTAAAAATATATACATGAAAGCTCCAAATTTTCATCATTCTGGTAAACAGTTAGCTAGATTTTTACCTCACTTACCTCACCTATCCCTCAGTTTCTTTTTGCCTCGCTGAGAATCTGAGACACCACGTAGTATCACAGGTAGCAGTAATTATTTTATTTGATCAACTTTGACATAATTTGTTATTTTATTTTCTTTTTTGAAGTTTTTTTTTTTTCCAGGTTTGTCTCTCATGTCAACCATCACAAAATGTTCAGTTCTTCAGGGGCTCTCACATCTCAATATGTCACATTCATCCCTTGTCCCTTCTCCTTTGTGAAAAGCAAGGGAGACACGTCTCTCTCTATCATGAAACATGAAATTCTGTTCATGATTTAAATTCCCTTTTATTATGCTAAATGTAAAAATCAGTTGAAGACAAGCAGATATGCTAACCATTCTCCTTAGCCAACATAACATAAAAAAATACACAGCTGCCCAGGCTCATGCATCATGTACCAAATGATTTGCTAGCATCTGAAGACAACATTTTTTATTATTAACCTCTGAGAGACTTCTTGTTAATACACCATCATTAAGTAAAATTCAGTATTTAAGAACCAGGGAGCCATTAAGAAGCGTGCGAGGAATCTGTAATATATTAGATCAAAGAATACATGGTTTTAATGATCATTTTTGAATCTGAAGTCTTCCAGACACAGAAAGTAAATATGACACATCATTCAAGGAATCTATTTCTCTCTGTTGTTCTTAGTCCTTTTTAAACTATGAAGCTGTAATAATTATTCAGTCTAAGCAACCCCCAGTAACTGAAACAGCCCTTAGACAGCTGTCAAGGCTCAGTCTTCCGGAAGCTTTGATTTTAATGAAACTCATTAAGGAAAGAAATTAACAGAAAATATCATAATTTGTCTTGTTTCAGAAAACTAAACAGAAACAAAGGGCTTCTTAACCTGACAAGGAATCTGACCAGCCAGAGCTCCTTGATTAAACTCAGAGCTTCCAACAGCCAGTTCTGCACCAACACAGAGGCAGGCGAAGAAAGAGCCTCCTTCTCCCAGGGAAGGGGCTCAGCCCAGAGACTTCACCTCGGCTTGGTAGAGATGGCTTCTGCCACCACGACAGGGGTTTTTCAGAACCATGCTGCACACATACAAAGACTATTCAAGGAAATGAAAGGCAGTGGAAAAATAACTCTAATTAAAGAGCTTTGGCTAGAAAAATTATCCACACATCTGGCGGAAAAACCTCACCTAACTTTTCTCTAGACAACAATAAAATATTGTGCTTGGATTTTTTTTTAAAAAATAATTTTTTTAGCAACTCTAATCCTTGAGTTAGCAATCCTCAACTTTCCTGGTGCTAGGATTATAGGTATGTACCACCATATCTGGCAGATTTTTTTAAATGTAAATAAACCCATTTCCTGCTTCCTTTTCTATAATGTCTTCCAGCACAAATTTAGCTGAAATGTTTCAAGCCAAGAAGAAATAGTCACCTAAACTTCCTTCTACCAGCTTGGTTGCTCTCAAAATATTACACAGAACCATTATCCTGCTAGGTTCTGTACATGACTATGTTTAGATTCCACATAGATTTAAATGGCATCTCATCCCTGTAAGATCTGATGACCACAGAGACAGGTCTTTCCAGAAGAAGGGGCTTGGAAGTGCTGACGAAACGGAAAGAAAGCATACTGTTCACAGTGGTTAGTGGTGCTTCCTGGCTGGAAGAACGCCACTTCCACACTTCTGGGTGTCTCAAAAATAAGTGTGATGTGCATGTAGCTCAGTGGTAGAGCATGTGCCTACCATACATGAGGCCCTGGGTCTAATCACCAGCACAAAAGGAGGGAAGGAGAGCAGGGCGTGGTGGTGCACGCCTTTAATCCCAGCACTTGGGAGGCAGAGGTAGGAGAATCGCCATGAGTTCGAGGCCACCCTGAGAGTACATAGTGAATTCCAGGTCAGCCTGGACTACAGCAAGACCCTACCTCAAAAAAAAAAAAAAAAAAAAAAAAAAAAGGGAAGGAAGGAGAGAGGGAGGGGGGAAAAGAGAGAAGGGGAGAAGAAGGGAAGGAAAAATCCTTTAATCCTAAATACTCCTAAGATTAAGCTGAAGGCTAACAAGTTCAATGCTAGCCTGGGTAATTTAGCAAGACTCGGTCTCACAATTAAAAAAAAAAAAATCTAAAGAAAGGGCCAAGCTTCATGAGAGAGCACCTACCTAGCATGCAAGAGCTAAGTGGAGCAGAGAGAGGGGAGGAGAGAGAGAGAGAGAGAATGCTTCAGTCCCGAGGAGAAAGTGCTTTTGCAGGTGTTTAGGTTGCGTTAGTTGGAGACAAGGTAAGGAGGAACACCACAGAGGAATTACATCCAGGGCACTGCTATCCCCATTGACCAGGGCACCCAGTCCCAAGCTGATGTGAGGATGGTAAAAAACAGTCGAGTGGGAAAGAAAACTGAGTCCATTCCTAACTTGCTCACTCGTGAGCTGTCTGATTTGAGGAGGTTATTAAACTTCTTTCAGTCTCAGTTGCCTCCAATATGAAATGATGACACCAATATCATTTCCACCAGAATGCTATGAGGATTAAACAACATCAGATACCTAGCCCAGTGTGTACTATAGTGACAACTTTAAAAAATAGGGGACCCTGTAAGCACTACACTTAATGTTCATATTCATATATTAATGCTACTCTCACTTTTGGTTAGAGAAGCTTCTCTTTTCAGATGGCAGTGACCAGTGGGTGACCCAAAAGGCAACACAGTGCTGAGAAGTGATAGAGGAGTGTCCAGCACTGAAACATCTCTAACATGCCTTTCAAGGCTCAGGGTCCATTGAGGAAGAGTTGGCAGAAAGAATGTAAGAGCCAAAGGAAGGGTACCACTCCTTACAATACAACTGCCCAGACAGAAATTGGCCTCGATGTCCATGACCTTGCAGTGCCTAGCAATACCTTCACAAGACCCTCATGATAGGAGAAAAAGATGATGACATCAAATTAAAAGAGAGACTAACGGAGAGAGGGAGGGGATATGATGAAGAGCAGAGCTGTGAAGGGGAAAGTGGGAGAAGGGAGGGAAATATCATGGTTTATTGTCTATAAGTATAGAAGTTGTCAATGAAAAAATAAAATAAAATAAAAACGGGGGAGGGGGCTCCTTGGATGTCCATTAGTAAGTGGGGAGAGTGCTGGTGTGCTGTATGGAGTCAGGAAGATTCTTGGAACAGGTGTTAGGGAAAGACGATGAGCATATGGAGCCCAGAACTGCAAGGAGAAGAAGCACATAGGAGGGACCCCTTGTGGGGTGGGTGGAGGTGCGAGCCTGGAGGGGAGCAGGTCACTCGTGGCTGACTGCACACCCTGGCTGTAGATCATCGTGTAGGCTGATCCCTAGGAAAATTTTCAAGTCCTTCCTGGACTAGCCCTGGGATCTACATGGAAGACAGCTGCAGGAAATATATATGAATGTCTATCTAAGGCTCCTAAAATCCTGTTGTGTTTTACATATTATTTATTTACTTGAAAGAGAGTGAGAGACAGAACAGGTGCCCCAAGGTTCCTGCCCTTATAAACCAACTCCGGTGCAAGCAAGAGCCTTTAACTACTAAGCCATCTATCTAGCCATGAAATCCTGTTTTAAAGCACAGATTATAAGGCAAAAACAGGGAGCTGCTAAGAAAGCAGAAACCAGATTAGATTACACGCAAGAAAAAAATCCAAAGGGTTCTTCTATGACACATAATATTATTTCAATTGTTGAAAATGTGGTTTTGAATTATCTTCTACCTTTTCCTGGACTCTATTGGATATATACTGGGGCAGCAGACAGCCTCCCTCTCTCGTTTCTGCTCCCCCACAAAAGGTAATAAGTCAATCTGGGCAATGCATCGAACATAGTACTGTCAAAGGCAGAAAGAGATTGACATACCTATCCCCAAACCAGGGAGTGACTGCTGACTTAGACTGAAGGAGCCTGTGTTTGCTGGGAGGTACAAACTACATGTGGATGATATTATAGGAACATAATGAGATCTGTGTGTTACTCAAATGTCATACATTCTCTCACACAATATAAAACAAGAGGTTTCACAGGAAGATGCCACTGAGTGGCTGAGAAGACAATAATTCCTCATTCTGCGAGCCTGCAAAGACTGATTAGTTAATCAGCAAGGTTTTATGCAATCTGCCAATTCAGTGACAAGGCCATGTGGATGAGTGACCAGGAGATTAAGGCTATGGCTCTGCCAGATGAAATTATGAACACATTGTCATTCTCAGTCTGTTTGCAATAGCTCCTCTTTTTCTTAGTTCGTTCCTGTTTTTATTGTTTTCTTTAAGAAAACTTTGCTTAATTTTTTTTTACAATTTAGTCTTTTTTTTTTTTTTTTTTTTTAGGTAGAGTCTCACTCTGGCCCAGGCTGACCTGGAATTCTCTATGTAGTCTCAGGGTGGCCTCGAACTCATGGCGATCCTCCTACCTCTGCCTCCCGAATTCTGGGATTAAAGGCGTGCGCCACCACGCCCAGCTAGTCATTTATTTATTTATTTATTTATTTATTTATTTATTTATTTATTTATGAGAGAGAAAAAAAAAAGAGCAGAAGCAGAGAGAGAGAGACAGAATGGGTGTGCCAGGGCCTCTAACCACTGCAAACGAACTCCAGATGCATGGGCCACCCTGGGCATCTGGCTTTACATGGGTACTGGAGAATCGAACCTAGGTCCTTAGGCTTTGTAGGCAAGCACCTTAAAGTCCAAGCCATCCCTCTAGCCCTACTCTTAATTGTTTCATCGCTGGTCCATTCAGACCATTGTACTAGAGGACTTATACAGCAAAAGAAAACATTACAAGGGCTGGAGAGATGGCTCAGCGGTTAAGGGACTTGCTTAGAAGCCTAAAGAACCAGGTTCAGTTCCTCAGTACCCACATAAAGCCAGATGCATAAGGTAGCTTATACATCTGGAGTTCATTTGTAGTGGCTAGAGGCCCTGACACACCTATTCTCTCTCTCTCAAATAAAAAAAGAAAAAGAAAAGAAAACGTTACCATGACCATCTACTTGATATGGATTTCTGAGTATAAACTACTAGCTTATCTTTCTTTAAACCTTAACTAATCTAATTTGGTAAACAAATTCATATTGCTTTTAATGCTGTTTATTTTAAAAAGCCAGGCCTAGAGTTTATTCAGCTCCTCAGTTCGAGCCTCGTTTATGCAGTCAGTCAATGAGTAGTTAGCATTAATTTGTTCAATGAATATTTATCAAGAATCTTTTCCATGGTGGGCACAGCAGTGAACAAGACAGGCAAAACTGCTGTAGCTTTGATGATAAGAGGAAACACAGACAATAGAAAAATAAGTATCTATAAAAATATATAATAGTAGAATCATGTGCTATGAGAAGAAAAGCAGTTTTATTTATAGAGCAGTGGGGGCTGCTAAAATAAATAGAGATTTGTGGACTGAAATAGGATGCGGCTCAAGTTTAATATCACCAGAGTGACTTTAAAATTTTTTTCTTATCTCCCTAGTGTGCTGTGAATTAGCATGCTAGGAATAACACACTAGCCAGGATATTCTGCAGTTTTACTTATTAATTCCATTTCATTTATTAATTTATTGTACCTACCTTATTCTAGGAAGGATTTATGGTAAAACCTTTATGCAAGGACACAAGTTGCCCTGCCCCTTTGGTATCAAAGAACTGGATCTTTATGAAAATAGAGAGACGCAAACTCATTTCCAAAGTCATTCATTTTCGTTCATCTGAACTTGATTTCTTTGACAATTTAAGTGTGTCAGTAAACACTCAGAACCAACACTTGCCAGGAAGATCAAATAAAAAGCTGAAAATCAATACAGGCAGACACTACTCCTTGTAATCACAGATTTTGTAGAAATTCAGCTTTTTGATTTTTTTTTAACCATGCGTCAGCCTTGGAAGCATGTCAGAATTTTATCTTGTGAATCAGCATCCTGAGTCTAAAATGCTTACATTTTGCATTCTCTTTTAAAAAATATTTTTATTTATTTATCTGCAAGCAGAGGGAGATAGAAGAGAAACAGAGAGAATGGGTGTGCCAGGACCTCCAGCTGCTGCAAACAAATTCCAGATGCATGTGCCATTTTGTGCATCTGGCTTTACGTGGGTACCGGGGAATCAAAGCAGGGTTGTTAGGCTTTTGAAGGCAAGTGCCTTAACCGCTAAGCCACCTCTCCAGCCCTGCAATCTTGTCTATATGTAACAAATGTCAACATAGCATAACATGGGAGAGCAGAGGCAGAAAGACGAGAGAAATTATTCAAAAGTCATGCAAAGTCATCTTTCGTTGACCCTCCCTGGTAGAATGGGAAGAGTTGGGATGACAGAAAACAAAAGATAACCTTAAAATTTACAACTGAACACAGATTCCTGCCAGTAGCCAGAATTTTGAATGATGAGAGTGACATAAAATGCAACTCGTGACTAATTAATTATTTTCTGCACAAAATGTGATCAAATACAGTGGAATCTGTTTGAAATCCCCCTACTTGGCACCACCCACTGAGGCATAGTGACTTTCTCAATGCTTGGCTTATTTTGACCAAGCCTGATATACAGCTAAGGGAGCATACTTTGATTTGTGATTCATTTTGCCATTCTCAAAACAGTGGTCTTACCAGTTTTTAAATGGATATATCTTCTATAATTTTAATAGTTTGAGAAAAATTGTTATGCATATAGTAAAAATGAATGTGTGCTTATAAAAACTAAGTCTATGGTTTACAGAATCACTAATAGTTGGCTTTAGATATATATTTCAAACATATGTTTGCAATACTTTTTTTAAAATTTATGTGTGGGAGGGGGCTCAAGGAATAGAGGCAAGGTCTCTTGCTGCTATGCCAGATGCTTCCACCTCTTTATGCATCTGGCCTTATATGGGTACTGAGGAAATGAACCCTGGCTGGCAGGCTGTACAAGTAAACACCTCTAACCACTGAGCAACCTTCCCAGCCTGTTTTCATTTGTTTTTAAGTTTTTTTTAAATAATATTTTTATTTACTCATTTGAGAGAGACAGGGAGAAAGAGGGGGGAAGAGAGAGAGAAAGGTTATGAGAATACCAGGGCCTCCTGGCACTACAAAGGAACTCCAGATGTATGTGCCATTTTGTGCATCTGGCTTTATGTGGGTACTGGGGAATCAAACCTGGGCCATCAGGCTTTACAAGCAAGCACCTTTAACCACTGAGGTATCTCTCCGACACTGTCTCTGGTTTTGATATGTAAATAGTGTGTGTGCATTTGTGCAGAGGCAGCTGTGTGTGCACATGACATCCAGTGTCTACCTCTAGACTCTTCCATCATGCATGCTTCCCCGAGGCAGGGTCTCTCACTGAACCAGGAGCTACCTTTTTTTTTTTTTTTTTTTTTTTCTGGTTCTACTGGCTGACCAGTGAGCCCCAGTCACACTCCTGTGTCTAGTATCTGTCCTCCTCAGTGTTTTGGCTACTGACAGGCTGGTTTTTTACTCAGGTATTGGGGATTGAACTCAGATCTTGTGCAGCAAGAGCTCTTACATGCTGAGCCATCTCCCCAACCCTTTATTTACTTGTTTTTTTTTTGTTTTTGTTTTTTTTGTTTTTGTTTTTGTTTTTTTTGTTGTTGTTGTTGTTGTTTTTTGAGGTAGGGTCTCACTCTAGTTCAGGCTGAACTGGAATTCACTGTGTAGTCTCAGGGTGGCCTCCAACTCATAGCAATCCTCCTACCTCTGCCTCCCGAGTGCTGGGATAAAAGGCGTGCGTCCCCAAGCCCAGCAACATTTTAATTTACTTTTTAAGTATTTTTATTTATTTATTTGAGAGAGAGAGGCAGATAGAGAGAGACTGAATGTTCCAGGGCCTCCAGCCACTGCAAAGGAACTCCAGATGCATGCACCACCTTGTACGTCTGGCATACATGGGCACTGGGGAATTGAATCTGGGTCCTTAGGCTTCATAGGCAAGTGCCTTAACTGCTAAGCCATCTCTCCAGCCCACATTTTTATTTTTTAAAATCACTTCTCCCAGAGTTGTTTACTGATTATTTATAAACATAAAGTTTTATTTGTTTTCAGTTTTCTCTTGACCTTAAAGGGAAAAATACGAAATATATTTTCTGTACCCTAGTTTTAGCTCTGTTTTGCATCCATATTATGCTTATTTCAGAAACAAAATAGACAGTGTGTTAACAAAGTGAGTGTCCCAAATGCACACAAAATATATATTCAATAAAAGCATTGGTAAAGGTTAGAAATAGCAAATTAAATTAAATTAAATGCCCTTTATCATATATAATATATTATGTATATTATCATATATATGATATATATTATTGAATGCAATTCACATGTATATTCTAATTATGACTGCTATTGGTGACATGCTATCCATTTCCTTTGAGAATTGTCATATAACATGTTAGGCCACAGCTTTTTAAATGACCACTTGGCTCTCTTTTATCAGTCTCCTGATTTTCAGAATTACCAGATGGACACATCTGTTCCAAGGTCTGACTAGGCTCCATTTCACCCAGGAAGAAGTAGGTTCAAACCAGTGCAGTGCTTACAGCTGCCGAAAGATCTTTCCAAGCTGCTTCTGTACATGCTACCCTGATTCGTGTGTGACTCCCCTGTCTCAGAGTCGAGGCGTATCGACGAGGTTGAGCCACCTGCTTTGTTAGGCACAAATTAAAGCAGCCAAGCTATATAATTAATTCATGCCATTTTGTCAGGCCAATTCACAAAGAACATTTGGAAACCGTGCCATTAACTCCTCTGATACCTCCAAATTGTTTTCGGTCACTTTGGCTCTCAGGTATGATGGATCAAAGGGTCTCCAGCAAATGAGGTGATAGAAATTATGCTGCTGTGACCATTACGAGATCCCAGGTAAGCTGGGGTGTGTGTGTGTGTGTGAAGTGTGTGTGTGTGTGTGTGTGTGTGTGTGTGTGTGTGTGAAGTGTGGCCCTGGGATAACAGAACACCTTTGACTACATGAGATTTTGGAGAGGCCGTGATTAGGTCACTCAGTATATCAAGGGCAATATACTGATTTACTGAGTTAGCTTCAGAGTGTGCATTTTCTATCTTTAGCAAATGACAAGCCACTGAATGGGATCATTAGATGCCATCCTCGACTCAAGACCATCTTCTAACACAGACTCCCCATGCCCTGATGTGACGTCCCTATTACTTTAACAAGGAGAGCAGTGGTTCTGGTTTCTGCAACATGTCACAGAATCCTTGGGTCAAGAGTAAATGCATATTGCAGAGTAGCTTCTGGCATGTATTGTTAAAGTCCTCATTAAAAGCCTCCAAAAAGTCTTCGATTGTGTGATGGGAAAAATGTTTCCAAATCCTCTTACCCACAACATAGCAACTCCCACTGTTTATGAAATCTGATGTCTTATAAATGTGATACGGCCTGGAATGTCTTACAAGACTACCTAAGAGAGCCCTTAAGGAAAGAAAAGCAGATTGGGAGAACCTGCTTTCATAGTGAGGAGACAATCCTAGCTTTAGAGACACAACAGTGTTGCTAACTGATTGCAACTCGGTCTGGGTCATGCACTATCCGTAGCAGAAAGAGGCAAGATGGCAGATGCCCTGGGTTATTTTAATTAATTTAATCATGTGACTAATTGGTCTCTGCTGGGTTTCTGTGGTAACTGCTTCCTAAGTGCTGATGGGCAATTGTGTTAAATGTAGCTTGGAATCCGCACGTAGGGCGCAGGGCCGTGGAGAGCTCGCTAGGAAAGCTGCTCAGCTGCGCTGGAAGGTGCCCTGCTGGGCCTCTGATTGTCTGAGTGCAGAGCGAATACAGCTGCAGCACACGGCAGTCCCCTGCAAACAGGCGCCTCTGCCTCCTTTCCGGAAGGAACATGGCTTACCTACCTGCGGGGACAGGAACTTACTGAGGACATGAGAAAAATGATCTGGGAATTCGATGCAAAAAAGTACCTGTGCTTAAGGGACATTGGCATGGGAAAGAGAAAGAAAATGCAGGGTTTTCTTCTGTGAATCATCTAGAGCCCCAGAAGCTATCATGTGTTATTCATAGCTGTCCAAATGATACTAATAAGCTGTCCTTTTAAATGCCTTGCAGGGTTTGTCTTTTTTTTTTTTCTTTCCATTCTCTTACAATGCCAACTCCTCCTTGTCACCGAGAAGGTGCGTGGGAGAGTGGGTGGGTGGGTGGCCAGTTTTAGAGCGCAGTCTACTTCAGACAGATGGAAGGAAAATTACTTCCAAATTTTCTCATGAAGTGGGATATGTTTGTGTTTTCGAAATGCATTCTAGCACCTGTGCAGAGAAAAAAAAATGTAATCACAGATTTCCCTCAGAAATGGATTTTAAAAGAAGAAGAGGGGGAAAAAAAAAAAACCCTAGCTGTGACACCAAGATGAGCTGCTGTCCTGAACCAGCTCTTCCATCTACAACCCAGTCAGGCTTGCAGAACAAGAGCTTTTCTCCACCCTACCCAGGCCCCGGGAGAAGAACAGCGGATGCTTGGACCATTCCAAAACCTCTGGAGAAACTGCTTCCTGAGAGCATTTCCATGTGTTTGGGAATGAGAGATGCTGTTTTGTTTTTGTTTTGTTGTACCAGAGAAAGAGCTGGGGGCAGCAGGACAGTGGCATTGCATTTTCCCTAACGGATGCCATGGAGACTCATAGCAATCATTCTATATCCGGTATGTTCCAGACTCCTGCAAGGAAGTATCTCTAATGGACTCTCCTCTACTTCCCTCACCGTCTTCCAGACATGAAGAGATGTCCTGGTCAATTAAGCCACCTTGGTTTTACCTAAAATCTTCACTTGAGAGATGAGCATTTAATGGGCTGACAGTTTAAATTCCTTTCAGAGATGGCAAGAAGGCTGTTAGTTAGTTCAGTGTATCTGACAAGATATCCGGGCAGCAAGCATTACTTAATTCCACATCTCACTAAGACCAGCAGCACCCCACCCACCATCCATTATGTCTCTGTAATGCAAATGGAAGAATCACGCCATAATATCTCCGGTTTTGTGCCTTTAAAACCATCCATTTTCAAGAAGCCTGTGGCAGCGCTAAATCCAGAACTAACTGCTGGGGAAAGGCCTACATCAGGAGAGAACATTAACCCTAGCTTGGAGGTTGTTTCCCCTAACCCCGTAAGGTTAATTATTGGATGGTTACTCTAAAAATCTGCCTGGGGTTGGGTGTGGAGTTGGCTGGGGAGATGGTTCACTGGGTAAAGCGCTTGTCATTCAAGCATGAGGACCTGAGATTGGATTCCCAGGACCCAAGTCAAAGCAGTGCATTCTGGGGACGTAGAAACAGGAAAATCCCTGGGGCTCACTGGCTATCTAGACAAATCAGTGAGCTCTAGGTTTTGCAAAAGACTCAAAGAATAAGGCAGGGCTGTAGAGATGGCTTAGTGATTAAGGCGTTTGCCTGCGAAGCCTAAGGACCCAGGTTCGATTCTCTAGGTCCCACGTAAGCCAGATGCACATGGTGGCTCATGAGTCTGGAGTTCGTTTGCAGTGGCTAGAGGCCCTGGCATGCCCAATCTCAGTCTCTCTCTCTCACTCTGTCTGCCTTTAATAAATAAATAAATAAAAATAAATCGAAAAAAACAAGAATAAGGTAGAATACAATTGAAGAAGACAACTAACGCCAACTACTGCCTCCGCACGCATGCACACAATGTTCACGTGCGCTCACACACATATGCCCATACCCACATGCACATGCAAAAAAATAATCTGCTTGGGGACACCATGTACCACCACCCTCACCTGGCCATGCTGTCTCTCATAGATGTCTAGTTCACCTTCCCTTTTTTTTTCCCAGGCTGCACTGGTCAGAAAACCTCTCATCATTTCTGGATTTAGGGAGGAAACCTTGTTTATATGAGGAGCAGTAAGAAGCTGAATTCTCCTACACTCAGTAAACTTTTGATCCTAAGCCTGGATTCAGAGATCCATTGCCTGGACTGTGGAAAGTCCACGTCCTCATGAGATGATCTGTAAGAGTCCCTGTGCCTATCTCATCCCTCAACAGTAGGTCCAATCTATAGCTTTTTGCAGCTTATCAGGAATTGATTATTGGATGTGGGGGGGATTTGGTTGTGGCATCTGTCACCCGATTGGTGGTTAGAGTTGACTTGGCTGATCTGGCTGGCTAGGCAGGTGTCTCCTTCCTTTGTCAGTGCTCCATGTGCCCCCCCCCTCCAGAAGCTGCACACCTGGTTGAAAGCATGGCCTTCTGCGAATAGAGGAGGACTGGTCTTTGGTCAAGGGTGTACAAGGTGCTGTCTTGCTAGTCCAAACTTTAAAATAAAGTCAGCCACTCTTCCTCCTTTATCACCAAGTCCCCAACCCCACCAGTACCACCAATAACCCCTGTGATGTTGGCCTTGTGAAGACATGACAGCACCAGTCGAGGGCACAAGCCCGGGCACTG
The DNA here is from genome assembly GCA_036365145.1 of Orientallactaga sibirica. Classification (NCBI taxonomy): domain Eukaryota; kingdom Metazoa; phylum Chordata; class Mammalia; order Rodentia; family Dipodidae; genus Orientallactaga; species Orientallactaga sibirica. The sequence continues at coordinate 24,214,613 of JAEOAD010000020.1, read as the reverse complement.
TCTCATTGGATTGATTGTAGTATGAAGACCAAGCAAAACGCACTGGTGGTCTACCCCTCCACTCAGCTCATCTTTGGCCCAAAGCTCAGGGCTATCGTAAGAAGCTCTTTAGAAGGCTGGCTCATCATCCCAGCTTGTCTTCCTCCACCCCCATGTTTTGCCACCACTTCTCTCCGAATTACTTCTGCCAGGTGTTTTTTTGTTGTTGTTGTTTTTGCTTTATTATCACATGATAAAAAGTTTGATTTAGCATATTCTAAAATTTGAGCAGTCCCTTTTACTGTCTAAGAAATATACCCATTGCTTCTAATTCTCCAAGATGACAAATGCACACTTACCAAAAAAAAAAAAAACCAAGCCAGGCATGGTGGCGCACGCCTTTAATCCCAGCATTTGGGAGGTAGAAGTAGGAGGATCGCTATGAGTTCGAGGCCACCCTGAGACTACATAGTGAATTCCAGGTCAGCCTGAGCTACAGTGAGACCCTATCTTGGGGAAAAAAAAAATCAATAAATGCAGTAGCCATGGGCCATTTTTAAAGGTGTGTATGACTCCATTAAGATAGCCCAGAATGAAAGTAAGGGACTGACAACACCTCTATTTAACCTGGTGAGGTGACAGTTAAGCTCGAAACCAATCCATCAGTGAGAACTTGAAAGCCTCTAACCTTCTTTAATAATGACATCTCATGCAAGTATGTCTCTTAGTATTTTTAAGTTAAATTCTCAACCCCTTTGTGAGTCCGAATCAGCAGTTTTTAACAGAATAGAACAAAACAGAAAATACCACAGCACATTCACATCACAAAAAAATTAAATGCTGTCTCATCTAACTTTTGACTTTTAACAAATATACCCTAGTTTTTTTGGGGGGAGATGTGCTCTGAAACCCAAACATTTCTTACATTTCAGCACTTCTGAAATCATGATGTATCTTATAATGCTTGTTAGTCAGGTGGCAGTTGTAACATCATTATATGAAAATTGTCTATTAGCCAGGCGTGGTGGCACACACCTTTAATCCCAGCACCTGGGAGGCAGAGGTAGGAGGATCACTGTGAATTCAAGGACAGCCTGAGACTACATAGTGAATTCCAGGTCAGCCTGGGCTAGAGTGAGACCCTACCTCGAACAAAAAAAAAGAACGAGAATTGTCTGTTGACTCTGGTAAAATGAAGAAAACAGCAGCAGCAATGTGACTTAGAATCTATGAAGTCAGGTGTCATACAACTATACAGCAAAATGTATTTCTTTACTACCAACTTGTGGTAAATACAAGTTTGAAAACTAGCATACAGGGCCATTTTCTGACTTCATATGTGCAGGTACCAAATACTGATAATCTCCTCCCAAAGAAAGCCAGGGTCCCTGTTGCTCTGCCTGCAATTGTGATTACAACCCTCCTGGTACTGACTCTGCAGCCCTTGTCAGACTTGATGCATCTGTGGTCTGCCTGCCCCTCACTAACGGAGTGACCCAGTCAAGTCACCAACTTCTTAGAACCACAGTTTTCTCATCTGTGACAGGAGGAAGTGGGAGAAATGTTTTAATATCACTGTCCAGTTGAATAGCCCAGGACGAATGTTCATCAATGTCAGCCCCTATGCTGCTAATAACCCTGAGCCCATCTGTTAATGTCTCTACTTCTCTTCTTACTTTAGCCCCTGACAACAACTTCTTCATAGAAGTACCCAAAGACAAACTCATGTCTAAATCAATTTTTAAGCCATGTTATGTTGTTTCAACTATTACTATAAAATTTACAATAGTTTAAAAATGTTAAAATACAATGCAGGAATTACCATAAGTGTTGTGCTTTGTCGTTATTTTGGATTTTGTTTGTTTGTTTGTTTGTTTGTTTGTTTGTTTTTCGAGATAGAGTCTACTCTAGCCCAGGCTGACCTGGAATTCCCTATGTAGTCTCAGGGTGGCCTCAAACTCACAGCTATCCTCCTACCTCTTGCCTCCCAAGTACTGGGATTAAAGGCGTGCACCACCATACCTGGCTCTATTTTGGTTTTTTGAGATAGAGTCTTGCTCTAGTCCAAGTTGACCTGGAATTCACTATGCAGTCTCAGGGTGATGTCGAACTCACAGCAACCCTCCTACCTCTGCCTCCCCAGTGCTGGGATTAAAGATGGGCACCACTACACCTGGCTATGTTTTTTTTTTTTTTTTTTTTTTTTTTAATGTGGGACACATGGGGACCTCATTCCTGACTCATCCTTTTGTTGAGCCTTGACTTTTTTTTTTTTTCTGCTCACTCCATTTCCAGAATTTATATTTTAGCCTTCACATTAGGAGGCATTCACTCCTGCATAGGGCCTGGCCCTGGGCTGGCTAAGTCACCCTGTTATTCTAGCACTTCTAATATCCTAGCATTTGTCTGCTTGGCCACTCTCCACCTTTCAGCTGTGAGGACCTTGGAGGCAGAGACCTCTCCTTATTTACCTTTGTATCTAGCCACAGAACAATGCCTGTCATGCTGTGGGTCCTCAGTCCTGCCTGTTGAATAAACAAGTAAGTAAAGAAACGTGCCGCATGAGGTCAACTGCCACGACACAAGCACGGGCAGGCTTACACTTTCAAACAGACATTCTTCCAGCAGGAACCAGGATGCAGATTCTCAGGTTCCACACAACCCAGTCCAGGGACAAGTCCCAGCTTCTGAGGATCTCACTGAGCAACTGATTGGTGCATTCACTGCAGACACTGATCTGCACACAAAGGTGCATCTACACACCTTTCCTTCCTATCCTATTCAGGTTTCCTTGCCCAAACCGAGTGGAGGTCAAACATCCCTGATCCTGCCTCTGATGGGGGACTGAGTGACAGAAAGAGCCAATCTTGCCCCCGGGCCCAAAACTTAAATGCAAGCAATCGACTTCCTTCCATCCTCTCTAACCCCTAAGTGGGCTACACAGGGGTACGGTCTATCTCTCCATGTCTCCTCCCATACATGGCTGGTTTATAGCAGCACTGTCATGGCAACCACCTGCCAGCCTTTGATATCCCTTTGATAGAGGGTTTTTAAAAAAATATTCTATGGGCTGGAGAGATGGCTTAGTGGTTAAGACATTTGCATGCAAAGCCAAAAGACCTCAGTTCAATTCCCCAGGACCCATGTAAGCCAGACGCACAAGGTGGAGCATGCATCTGGAGTTTGTTTGCAGTGGCTGGAGGCCCCAGTGCACCCATTCTCTCTCCTCCCCCCCCTTCTCTCTCAAATAAAAATTTTCCCTCTCTCAAATAAAAAATTAATTAATTATAAAAATTATTTTATTTGTTTATTTACAAGGAAAGAGAGACAGAGAGAATGGGCATGCCAGAACATCAAGGCATTGCAAATGAACTCCAGATGCATGCTTCACTTTGTGCATCTGGCTCTACATGAGTACTGGGGAATCAAACCTGGGTCGTTAGGCTTTGCAGGCAAGTGCCTTAACCACTGAGCCATCTCTCCAGCCCCAACACACTGTTCCTTCTTCCTAGAGGCATAGGGAGGAAGACATTGAGGTCTGCATTACCTTTTTAAGCCCCTGACCAAACTTTTAGCCACATAGCTAGTCATGGGAATGTCAAGCCTTTCCTCGTCCCAAGCTGAATTACATGACGATAAAGAATTAAATTTCACTGATATTTTATGTTAGATCACTGTGTGAGAAATGTAAAGAAAGTGAGCAACACCAAACTGCCCAGTAAGGACTTCTTTTAACATCCATATCCTTATATTAATGCTACTACCACTTTTGGTTAGAGAAGCTTCTCTTTTCATATGGTGGCAACCTTGGGATGACTCAGAAGGCACCATGGTGCTGAGAAGAAGGGACAGAGGAGTGCTTAGCACTGAAACATCTCAAACCCACCTTCCCAGGCTCAGGAGCCATTGCAGAAGAGGGGGCGGAAAGAATGTAAGAGCCAAAGGAAGGGTATGACTCCTTACAACGAGCTCCTCCAGACACAAAATTACCTGGATATGCATGACCTTGCAGTGCCTGACACTACCTACATAAGACCATCATAACAGGAGGAAAAGATCATGACATCAAAATGAAAAGAGAGACTGATTGAGAGGGGGAGGAGGTATGATGAAGAGTGGAGTTTCAAAGGGGAAAGTGGGGGGGAGGGAGGGAAGTACCATGGGATATTGTCTACAATTTAGGAAGCTGTCAATAAAAAAAAAAGGCAACAAAGAAAGAAAGAGAGAGAGAGAGAGAAGGAAGGAAAGAAGGAAGGAAGGAAGGAAGGAAGAAAGGAAGGAAGGAAGAAAGGAAGGAGAAGGGAAGGGAAGGGAAAAGAAAAGAAAAGAAAAGAAAGAAAGAAAAGAAAGAAAAGAAAAGAAAAGAGAAAAGAAAAGAAAAGAAAAGAAAAGAAAAGAAAGAAAAACTGCTTAAGTAAGGGTTTTGGGAGTTGTGGTTGTGGAGGATGGACATGTTAACAGAAGCTCCACCCCCAGTTATTATGAGGTCTTTTTCTTCTCTTATCATATTTAATGCTAAATGACACCCTAAATGAAATGCTGTAAGGCATCTAAACTTTTCATCCAACTGTCCCTAAATTTCCAGTTAATTCTGGTTGTCTCCCTTTATATTTCAGCAAATCCAAATGATTTCTGTGAACGCCACCTGGGATAGGACGTGGGCTATTGGGGTCTCTTTATAATTAACTCTGTGGATTTTATCTGAATTGATTCCCCAGATTTAATTCATTCTTTACGTCAAATTTGAATGCACTAAAATTTGGGAGTCCAATAGTTAAATAACTCAGAATGGGGCTGAAGAGATGGCTTAGCAGCTAAGGAATTTGCCTATGAAGCCTAAGGACCCAGGTTTGAGTCCCCAGTACCCACACAAGTCAGAGTGTTTGCAGTGGTTGGAGGCCCTGGCATACCCATTTCCCCCCACCCATATCAAATAACTAAAATAACTCGGAATGAAGACAATTGCAACTTGTATCACCAAGCGAGGCTCTTTTGGTACCAATGGGCCATAAGACCGAGTTGTTTTTTTTTTTTTTTTTTTAAATCAATACCGACTTGTAGTTAGTTTTGAAACTCCATTAAACTGACAAAAGTGATGACTGCCGCCTTCACATTTGATGGCCCAATTCTTCATCCTCCATGTCCTCTCTCAATGGTGCCAAGTTAACCGAAAGCAAGCGGTCAGACTATATCCTGGACCTAGGGTGTAAGTCCACTGTCTCTCTAGTCTGTTTACCTGGAATAGTGGGCATGGCCTCTTTCTTTTTTTCTTTTCCTTCTTTCTTTTTTTTAATTTTTTTTTTTTTTCGAGGTAGGGTTTCATCTGGTCCAGGTTGACCTGGAATTCCCTATGTAGTCTCAGGGTGGCCTCAAACTCAATAGTGATCCTCCTTACCTCTGCCTCCCAAGTGCTGGGATTAAAGGCATGCACCACTACACTCGGCTATAGCCTCTTTCTTGAAACATCTGTGGTATAATGATTCTTCTGTAGTTTGGATCTTATATGTCTATCAAAGGCCCATGTGTTATAGGATTGATCCCCGGGGTGGTGTTGTTGGGAGGGGCTGGATTCCATTGGAAGTGGGGACTAGTGCTAGTGTAAGATCTTTAGGTCATTGGAGGCATGTCCTTGAGGGGCACCGTGGGACCCTTGCCCCTTCCTTCCTCTCTTCAGCTTCCTGGCCATGAGCAGATTTTCCTTCACTCTGCTCTCCCACTATAATGTTCTCCCTCCCGACAGGTTCCAAAGGAATAGGACCACCTTGCTTGGGAACAAAACCTCAAACTGAGTAGAAATTAACCTCTTCTCACTATAAATTGGTTATCTCTGGGTCTTGGTATAGTCATAGAAAGCTGAGTATAACAGCCAGGCGTGGTGGTGCACACCTTTAATGCCAGCACTCAGGAGGCAGAGGTAAGAGAATTGCCATGAGTTCAAGGCCACCCTGAGACTACATAGTGAATTCCCAGTCAGCCTGGGCTAGAGTGAGACCCTACCTCAAAAACTAAAAACAAAAAAGAAAGAAAAGGAAAAAAAAAAAGCTGAGTAACATAAATACATATGGAAGAACGTTCTCCTAACCCAGAAATTCATCAACTTGAACCTTGAAGCACAACATCAGAATACCTAACTGCAGAAGAAGCAGCTCACAACTGCCACGCATGATCATTAGCAACCTGCTAGCTTTCCTGGGGCCGCCTCCATGGATTAATATATGCTCTATGTATTAAACCATCTGCCACAGACTTCAACCCACTCTTTCTCTGCGATGGCCAACTGCAAAGGTTATCCCTGGGTGTTAAGACGCACAGGAACTTGTGTTAAGTTTATCTTTACCCATTCTTAGGCTTTTTCGATGGTTCCTTTGTCCTCCACAACTGCCAGTGAGCAGCCTTTTGTTTTCCAGATTTGTATAGCCTGGAGTTTAATGAAAATATATTTAATCCTCTATGTCAACTTCTTTAAAGTTCAGCATTAGTGTTTAATAAAAATCAGGTTAAGGGGGCTGGGGAGATGGCTCAAAATTGTAAAATGCTTGCTATGCAAAGCACAAGGACCTCAGTCCAGTCCCCAGCGCCTCCGTAAAAGGCAAGCATGCAGCACGTACCTATAATCCCAGCAATGGGAAGGTGGACATGGGAAGATCCCTAGGGCTTGCTGGTCAGCTAGTCTAGCCAAATTGGTGATCCCCGGGTTCAGGGAGAGACCCTGTCTCAAAAAAATTGGGTGGAGGGCCAGGCGTGGTGGCGCACACCTTTAATCCCAGCACTCGGGAGGCAGAGGTAGGAGGATTGCTGTAAATTCGAGGCCAACCTGAGACTACAGTGAATTCCAGGTCAGCCTGAGCTAGAATGAGACCCTATCTCACAAAACAAAAACAAATTGAGAAAGACACCTGATATTGACCTCTGGCCTCCCACAATCATGCACAGGCACCTACACAAATAAAAACATGCACACACACACTCCATATACATGTGCAAAACAAAAGAATGAAAAATAAAAAGAAGCTGCAAAAAAAATCTGGTTAAAACTAGATGACATACTTCCTATGATAATGGGACATAGTTTTACTTTTGTCCACTTTTTAAAACTGTCTTTAATGTAGTCAAATTTTAAAAGATTTTCTTTAATTCTAGGCATGTACCACAATGAGCCCTGAATGGACTAGACCTCTTTCCCCTCTATGAGGATGCTGAGAATACAATGATTAAAATTCTCTTATTGAACATGAGTGTTAAAGCTTATTTCCTGGGCTGGAGAGATGGCTCAGTGGTTAAGGCACTTGTCTGCAAAGCCTAACGACCAAGGTTCAGTTCACCAGTGCCCACATAAAGCCAGATGCACAGAGTGGTGCATGCATCTGGAGTTTGTTTGTAGCTGCTGGAGGCTCTGGCAGCCCATTCTCTCTCCCTCTCTCTCTCTCTCTCTCTTTCTCTCTCTCTTCTTTTTCTCTCCTTGAAAATAACACATGTTTGAATCTCCAGGCCTTATGTAGCCAGACACACAGTGATGCAAGCATGCAATGTCGCACATGCACACAAGGAGGTGCATGCATCTAGATTTCGTTCATAGTAGCTGAAAGGCCCTGGTATGCTCATTCTCTCTCTCTTCTTCTCTCTTTCTCTCTCAAAAACAAAAAACAATAATAAAGTTTCCTAATTTAAAAAAAACAAAAAAACATTTCCTGTGGTAGTTGACCGCTGAATGAACGGGACTGCATCTATGTCAGGTTACCTCATTATTCTTATATATTTCTAGAGCAGGTTACTTTCTTATGTGTATATATTTGTGATGAACTTCAAGGAATGGCAAATATAAAGAGTTAATCTTCTATGGTTTTACAAGCGAAAGCAACTTAAAGTAGCAAAATATCCTCCACTCTATCACCTACTTCCAAATAGGCAATCCGTGTATTAGTTAACAGGGATCTTAATATATGCCTTCAGGGCGCTAAGCTACTAATCTTTACTTTAAGAAATAGCATCTTCCTTTACCCAGATTCTTGATCAAGACAAAGCTTTATTCCTTGTCCTGGGTTGATTATTTTCCTCAAGGGTCCCTGTGGAGAGAGTCAGCCAAAGTCTAAGTGAATTACTTGGAGCTTTGGAAAGCTAAACAGCTTACCTTACTGTTTGCCAGGCTATATTTGGCCATTTTTATTTAGATTTCTATTGAAAGTTAACTCAAAACACAAGTACTTTTGTTTGTTTCCCCAAGGAAGGCTTCTCAGAGGGTGGTCACCTTGTGACTTTACTGTCCTGCCATTCTCCAGAATCTGATTTCACTGAAAATGCTGCTGACTGAAGGCCACTGATCTCAAATCTGAGGCTTTCTGTGTGTGCTCTGCATGGGCACACATACGTGCAACTGAACACCCTGGGGGAGCGCTCCCCTGGGACTCTCCTGGTACCCTGGAAAGACGCTGGTTTCTCTTCTACTCCCATGATGCCCCAGTTCTTTGTTAGTAGCATCTTGGGGCATTTCTATGTCTCTTCTGTAACACTTCAGCTTCTTACATTAGCTGATACTCTTTGGAGATTGAAGTCACTATTTTAGTTGCACCAAATCCCTATAAAATCTGCTCTACATCAAAAACTGACCCCAGATGAGGAGCTGTACACCCATGCAGCCCAAGTCTCAAGAGCCTCTAGAACACTGTGTCGCCACTATCTCTGCTTGCTTTTTAAAAAGTCACCCATTTGCCCTCTCCATTTCCCACTGGTTTTAAACATGTCTCCAAGTTTCCTGAGACAGATTTTTCACTTTTTGAAAAGATGCCTTTTTAGCACTAATAAAACTTTCATATTTGTCTGCTTAATCACGCCAGCTTCACTGTCCCCTTTTTACTTTTTGTTTTTGGCTCAGAGGTATATGAACCATCTGTGCCTCTAAAACAGTTTGCTTAAATAGCCTCCAGGCAGATTTTATGGTTTTTAAGTTTTTTACTTTAACCTTCAGCCTGCTGTTAGCCATTTTCATCACAGTTTTAAAATCAGCCTCTTTTTGGAAATGACTATCACTATGTGTGGTTTGCAGGAGCTCGTAGAACTACAGAGGGGAGGGGGAGCCACCTCGAGCCCGGGGCCCAGCCACCTGGGGCAGTTGCAGGTGTGGGTCTCCGTGCTGACGGCCACCTTCTCCATCTGGCATTCAAAGCGGCAGAGCAGACACCTCTCATTTAGAATATTCATGTAGCCATCACTCACTTAGGACCCAGGAAGGTAACATCTGAATTACTTACCTGCCTGTTTATTTGTCAGGGCAATTCTACAAAATTGTCATCATGATCCTAGGCACTAAAATTAGATGTCAGACTGAAACAAAGAATACAAAGCAAGAGAAGAGAATCCATGCCTTCCCGTCACACCACGGTGCCAAAAATTGACCTCTGTCATTATGCCAGCAGACATGCTGTGCTCTTTCCATTTGGTCACAGTCGTCTGGTATAGGGACCTGAACACCAGTCCTGGAATTTATTGTTACCATACTCCTTGTCTGCCCCTGCATTAATGGTAGCATAGTTCTATAGTTCTCACCAGTCAACAGAACTCTTCACCACACCAGTGCAGAAGTGGGGGAGGGGCGTGTGCCCTTTCTGTGGCTTTTTCCTTCAGAAACCACATTTGTCAGACAGTAATTACCATACTCGCAAACCAGTGCATTTCCTCTTTCAAACCAAGGCATTTTCATCCAATCTTTTCTCTGTTGCCAGGGTTGCTTTTCTCATATATTTGATAATTAAAAATACTTAAGTTCCTCTTTTCCAGATCTCCAGCTGCCCTCTATCTATCTCTCCCCCTCTCATGCGTGCAGCCCCTTTCTCTCTCTCTCTTCTATTTATCTCTCTCTGCCCCCTTCTCCTTCTCCCTCATTACAATAAACACTTAAGCTCTTGCAATTGACGTTGCTTATATTATTTATTTACAAAGTGCTCCTACCTTCAGGAGTTACGAGCTGTCCATGTCCTCTGAGAAATGAAGCAGTATGAAGTAGTGTGCTAACACTACAGCCCATGAAGCACAGAGAAAAGACTATTGATTACACAATAGTCCCCAAGAGTTGGTAGAACGAATGAATTCGCAAACAAATAGATAAACGGTGTTAAGGTTTGAGAGAACATTTTTATTTGCTCCAATTCTTTACTTATTTGCAGGTAAAGCTTTACCTCCACCACCCCCCAAACACACACAAAGATCTGGAAATTAGCAAGGAATGGGCAAAATAATGCCAAAATTAGGAATTATATTGGTATGTCTTCAGCACGGTAAGCTCTCTCCTCCCTCTCCCTATGAAACATCTCTTTATCCCTCAGAACTGGCACCACTGCCTGAGGGAAACTTCCAGATCTTCAGATGTTCTCATGGCACTATGTCTATACCACCAATTTAAGTTCACATATGTGTTATTATTTAAAGAAGTGTTTTCCAAAAGACTGTAAGCTTCATGAGAGCAAGGACTAAGTTTTTGTAGGTAAACCTAATGACTTCCATAATGCTTGACTCAAAGTAGCTCCTCAACAGGTATTTGTTTGGTAAATAGATGGATACTGTAAAAAAATTACAACATCCAAGCTTTCTTTCTCTTTCAGGCAACCTGAACTTGATGCAGCCAGCTTCAGAGTTGATCACAGATTTTTTTTCCAAACATTTTTCTTTCCCTTCTGCAGAGCAAATACAATTCACAGCTTCAAAGGAAGTAAGTTAAATATGTGAGACGGTGAGCCCCTGATGGCTAACAGCAGCTTCATCGCATCATACATCTGCCTCCCCACTGCAATAGGGTTCTTGGCCAACCTAAGCAGGTCACTTATACTCATAAAACTACGTATGTACTGGGCTGTCTATTTCAACAGTGCCTTTGTACAAATTGAGATAAGTAGCAGCTAACAGCTAACACAATCACAGGTTCTAAACAGAGCCAGCTCTTTAACCATGATACCATGATGTCCTAAAAGTCAGGTTTCTCAAACCAGCTGATGTCTCAGCAACCCATGATGAAAGCTAACCTCACTTTCATTTCTCAATCCACATTTGGGGTCCAGATTACCTCTACATAACAATAGCTAGACGTGACCCATTTGTTGTATACACATACAGCCTCATGAAATAACCTGACATTACCTCTCTCCATTGAACATGTGCCAGCACCTACCATCGGCTGTCACTCTAGATTGCTCCCTTATTAAAAATGTTTTTTAAAAAAATATTTTATTTTCTTCGGGTGTGGTGGAGCATGCCTTTAATCCCAGCACTCGGGAGGCAGAGGTAGGAGGATTGCCGTGAGTTCAAGGACACCCTGAGACTACATAGTTAATTCCAAGTCAGCCTGGGCCAGAGTGAGATCCTACCTCAAAAAAAAAATATATATATATATATATTTTTTCTTTACTTATTTTGAGAGAGAGAGAGAAAGTGAGAGACAGAGAGAGAGATTGGGCGTGCCAGGGCCTCCAGGCATTGCAAATGAACCCAGACACATGCACCACCTTGTGCATCTGACTTATGTGGGTTCTGGGTAATCAAACCTGGGTCCTTAGACTTCACAGGCAAGAGCCTTAACCTCTAAGCCATCTCTCCCGCCCTCACTGCCTTTTTAACAGTTCTCATTTTCATTCTCATCATTACCTTTCCCCATGCAGTCTGTGAGGTTTAAAGGAAAATGAGTTCATCTCCAGCATCAAGGGGAAGCCCTGATTCATTTCCACTAATCAGAGCATAGCACTGCCCTATTCACAGTTCCTATCTCAGGGATAAGCATGTGACGTCAGCACAGCAGTGAGGTGACTTTCAAGACCCTTTTGGGATGCTAGGACACAAGTGCATGTTCTCTTAGAAATGAGAGCAAGGAAACTTGTAGTCCTGATTACTTCTAGCAGCTCCAAGGAGAACTTGCCTTGGAACATGATCAACATTGTGCCTAGAAGAACACAATGGTAGAAAAAAAATAATAATGAAATCATGATAAGTACTGCTGGATCAACCCATCCCCAAAGTATTCACTAACTCAGGACTTCATAAGGCCAAACAGATGCCCTTTAGGATTTGAAATCGTTTAACTTGGGTATTATGTCATTTGTATTTTGAATCCTGATACACCAGGACTGGTGAGATGGCTCAGCAGCTAAGATCACTTCCCACACAAACATGACGGCTTGAGAGGGCCTGTGACTGCCTGAGTTCAATTCCCCAGCAGCCCAAAAATAGCTGGGCATGGTCATGCACTTCTATAACCCCAGTCCTGTGGGAAGAGAGACCAGAGAATAGCTGGAGCTGAATAAGTGAGAGATTCAATCTCAAAAAAACAAAACAGAGCTGAGCAATGGAAGGGGGACAACCAACGTTCTCCTCTGGCTTCTGCAAGTATGTGCACAGATGTGTACATACCACACACACACACACACACACACACACATAATACACATGCACATGTAAAGATTTTTAAAAATCCTGATATACTCTATATATGTCAACAATGTCTGCATTTTGGGTATCATAAACTTCAAAATAATTCTTGTACCCAGCGATGACCTTCAAAGTTACTGTCTCCTTTCATCTTGCTATGTCTATAGGCAGAACTTGAGAAGGCCTGTGGATGACACAGGTCACCAAGCCCAAGTCTGGTTCTGTTTGGAACTTGCCTTTGACTCCGGAACCACTTTGGCCCTCTGTTAGCAGGCCTGTCTATCTAAAATCACCATCAGAAAGTTGAACCAACAGGGGTTGGAGAGATGGCTTAGCAGTTAAGGCGCATGCCTGCAAAGCCTAAGGACCCCGGTTCAATTCTTCAGGTCCCACGTAAGCCAGATGCACATGGTGGCACATGCGTCTGGAGTTCGTTTGCAGTGGCTGGAGGCCCTGGTGCACTCATTCTCACTCTCTCTCTCTTCCTCTCTCTAATAAATAAATAAATAACAATAAAATCAGAAAAAAAAATTTTAAAAAGAAAGTTGAACCAACAGTGTCCATCAGTGCTCCTTCACTTAACCTCATCCCACTAAAAAGAGAAACACTAAATTACTTTGACACACTTTTGCTACTGGGAAATGTCTCATAAATACTAATGAATAATTGAACAAATAAGATATTTTTAGCTTTCTATTACCAGACACACCCAACTTGGATGGGAATTCTGCTGCTTTTCTTACCTTCCACATCCCCCTTTGCACATGTGATCTTAAATGTATCACTCCCTTAATGGAAGTTCAATCCACAATGAGTCGCTCATCTCACTTCACCACGCTGAGCAACAGCTTCCAGTAGCTGCATCACACTTGAAGTGAAATTCCTACTCTCTCCTCTCGGCCTCCGTGACCTGGCCCCTGGCCATCTTGATCACTGAACTCCAGACACTCTGCCTTCTTGGAGCTCTTCAAACAAGCCAAGCCTCTTTCTGCCTTACAACCCCTGCTTCTCTTACTATTCTTTCCCTCCGGCACCCTCTGCTACAAGCCCTTCATCCAACTAGCCTTGTCATGTCCCTTCGTCCCTACCTACATATCATCTCTTCAAAGATGACATCAGCGATCATCATATAGAAAGCACGCCATCACTGCCCACCCCCTCACTCTCTCTTTTTGCCACAGCATTTATCATTACTTGAAATTCTGGTACATACTTTTTTTTTAAATTTGTATATCATTTACTTACATTTTCCCTACATATAATAGAATGCATATCATTTTAGTCAGGGACTTTGTCTCCTACAGACATACATACATACATATTCTAAACATGCCTAGTACATTATAAGAACTTTAATTTTATTTATTATTTTTTGAAATATTTTGTTTATTTATTTGAGATAGAAAGAGAGACAAAGAGGCAGATAGAGAATGGGTGTGCAAGGGCATCTAATCACTGCAAATGAACTCCAGAAACATGTGCCACCTTGTGCATCAGCTTTACGTGGGTACTGAAAAATCAAACCTGGGTCCTTTGGCTTTGCAGGCAAGTGCCTTAACTGCTAAGCCATCTCTCCAAACCTATTTTTTGGGCTTTTGAGACAGGATATAATGTAACCCAAGTTGGCCTCGAACTCACTATAGCCATGGCTGGTTTTGAACTGTTTCTTCTGTCTACCAAGTGCTGAGCTTATAGGTGTAATCCATCACACCAAGTTTTTAGCATTTTATTGGTTTTTTTTTATTTTATTTTATTTATTTGAGAGAGAGAAAGAGGGAGAGAGAGAGAGAGAATAGGCACCCCAGGGCCTCCAACCACTGCAAACAAACTCCAGATGCATGTGCCCCCTTGTGTATCTGGCTTACTGGAGAATCAAACTGGGATCCTTAGGTTTTGCAGGCAAATGCCTTAACCACTAAGCCATCTCTCTAGCCCTATTGGTTTGTTTTTTGAGATAGGGTCTCACTCTAGCCCAAGCTGACCTGGAACTCACTCAGTAGCTCAGGGTGGTTTCAAATTCATGGTGATCCATCCTCCTCCCTAGCCTTCCAGGTGCTAGAATTACCAGTGCAAGCCACCAATCACAACCAGTTAGCATTTTATTTTTTTATATTTTATTTATTTGCAAGAAGAGAGAATATGGGCATGCCAGGGTCTCTAGTCACTGAAAACAAACTCCAGATACATGTGCCACTTTGTGCATTTAGCTTTACATGGGTACTGGAGAATCAAGCCTGGGTCATTAGGCTTTGCAGGTAAGTGCCTTAACTGCTGAGCCATCTCTTCAACCCAACATTTTATCTTTTAAAGACTGAGGGATGAATAAGTAACAAGATTCTAGGGTATTTTTCTTTGAGTAGGCTAAAAAACAAACAAACAAAAAGCAGAAATGAAACATGTTACCTTCCATCCCCCCGCCCCCACCACCAGGCAAATCCCTTTGACTCTCACATCAACAATGTAGATTTTACTGCCAAGACTTGTGAAACACAGACTACTACGGACTATCTGTGGACATGTTATGGCCTTCAAAGATTCTTCTCAAAACAGAAGTTGGATGTACATTCATAAAACTCTTCACCACATTTTAAGTATAAATCATTTCATCAAGACACATTACAAGATGCATCATTTACCGGATTCATATAGATGTTACCACCTTATCATGAAGTATTTGACAAAAGGCCTATGAAGGAGATCTTACGCCTCAAAATTCCTATTACCTGCTAAGCCTCCAAAGTACATTATTGGGGTAGAATCCAATTCTTTTTTGTTAATTTGGCTCATTTTCTTAATATTTTATTTTTATTTATTTATTTGAGAGAGAAAGAGGGAAAGAAAGAGAGAGAAAGGGAACATCAGGGCCTCCAGCTGCTGCAAACGAATTCCAGATACATGTGCCACCTTGTGCATCTGACTTACATGGGTCCTGGAGAATCGAACCTGGGTCCTTTGGCTTTGCAGGCAAGTGCCTTAACCATTAGGCAGTCTCTCCAGCCCAGGATCCAATTCTTAATGTTAATTAGCTAATCAAGAAATTTAAGCCAGGACCCAGGTATGGTAGTTCACCCCTCTAATCCCAGCACTTGGAAGACTGAGGTAAAAGGATCACTGTGAATTCAAGAGCAGCCTAGAGCTATAGAGTGAGTTCCAAGTTAGCCTGGGCTAGGAAGAGAATCTAATTTGAAAACAAAAACAAGGAAAAAGAAAATTAAGCTGGGAGTGGTGGCTCATGCCTATTATCTTAGCACTTGGAAGGTTGGGATAGCAGGATTAGCAAGAATCCAAGTCTGGCTATAGAGTAAGTTCCAGGTCAACCTGGAAAGAAGGAAAGAAGAAAGAAAGAAAGAAAGAAAGAAAGAAAGAAAGAAAGAAAGAAAGAAAGAAAGAAAGAAAGAAAGAAAGAAAGGAAAGAAAGAAAGGAAGAAAGAGAGGGAGAGAAGGAAAGAAAGGAAGGAAGGAAGGAAGGAAGAGAGAAGGAAGGAAGGAAGGAAGGAAGGAAGGAAGGAAGGAAGGAAGGAAGGAAGGAGAGAGAGAGAGGAAGGAAGGAAGAAAGAAAAAGAGGGAGAGAGAAAGAAAGAGAAGAAAGAGAGAGAGAGAAAGAAAGAAGGAAGGAAGGAAGGAAGGAAGGAAGGAAGGAAGGAAGGAAGGAAGGAAGGAAGGAAGGAAGGAAGGAAGGAAGGAAGGAAGGAAGGAAGGAAGGAAGGAAGGAAAAAAGAGGGAGGGATGGAGGGAGGAAAGAGGGAAGAGAGGGAGGAAAAGAAATGTACCTATTAAGAAATTAAAATAATTAGCCAGGCGTGGTGGCACACGCCTTTAATCCCAGCACTCGGGAAGTAGAGGTAGGAGGATTGCCGTGAGTTCCAGGCCACCCTGAGACTACATAGTGAATTCCAAGTCAGCTTGGGCTAGAGTGAGACCCTACCTTGAAACCTCCCCAAATAAATAAATAAATAAATAAATAAATAAATATTTTAAAAAATAAAATAAAATAATTTTAAAAGAGAAAAAGATTGTGTGATAAAAGTTAGATGCAAAAATCTATGTGTTATATCATAAACTCTAATATTTCTGTAGAAAAATATTCATTTCCAAGTCAAGGCAGTTGTTTTTCTACAATCAAAAGTGGTTAAATACTTTTAAATACATTTCAATATATTTATGAAGAAATTCTCCTACATGCCTCTAAAAGTCTCTCATAAATCACTATAATTTTTCCAAAGTACATTTGGAAGAAAAAAAGCCCTATCTACTAACTATATTTCCTCCATCAGAAGATAAATTAAGCAAAAAATACATTAATATCTGAATTTATAATAGAGTTGTTAACCCTTAACCATAGCAAATGAATAAGGAATATTTTATCATTGAAGGATTAATCAGGGCTTTCCGATGCTATGCAATTTGACATTTTAAGGACTTAATCATGTGGAGATTTTATTCCTCTATTTACCTTTCATCAGAAGAATGACTTACAAAGACTTTAAATGTTAGAATAAGTGTAATTCTTGAGCTTAATCTCATCACATTAAACAAATGTTATTTCAGATGATATTACATAGTTTAAAAACAGTCCTCATTACTAAAATCATTTCTACTCTGGGCCAAGTTCAGCTCACAAACATTGACCAAGAATGGGTCAGGCACAGTGGCATATGCCTGAAATATCAGCTAGTTGGGTATCTGAGGCAGGAAGATTTGTAAATTCCAGGTTTATCTGGTCTACATACTGAGTCCAAGACCGGCCTGGACAACTTAGTGAGTTCCTACCTCCAAATAAAAACCAAAATGGCTAGAGGTGTTGCACAGTAATAGACACTTACTTAGCATATGCAAGACCCTAGTTCAATCCTTAGTACTAGAAAAAAAGAAAAGAAGAGGAGAAGAGAAGAGAAGAGAAGAGAGAAGACAGGACAGGATAAGAGTGGAGAGAAAAAAGAAGGGGGAAAGAGGGGAATGGAAAGGACGGGAAGGAAAGGGAAGGAGAAGGGAGGGAAGGGATGGGAAAAAGAAAGGAGGGAAAAAGGAAGGAAAAAGGAAAAGAAGGAAAAGAAAGGAAAGGAAAGGAAAGGAAAGGAAAGGAAAGGAAAGGAAAGGAAAGGAAAGGAAAGGAAAGGAAAGGAAAGGAAAGGAAAGGAAAGGAAAGGAAAGGGAGCCAGCATCAACATCGATTTAGTCTCAGCCTGAAACTGACTAACCTTCTGTTAGCAATGAGACAACACAAATTCTGGGAGGTTGTGATTACTGGACATTGACTTCCATCCCCTGCCATTGATTGATCTCTATCTTTGTTAAAGACTACAGGAGTTTCATTTAACTAGAGTGCTCAGTAAATTGCAGCAGAGCTCAAGCATCTTTTATGGATTCATTAAACCATTGATCTGCCTTCTTGTGCTTGTAGCAGTGCCCGGCCCTGGCCCACAGCCTGTGTTTAGAGAAGGTGCAATAGACTGACGCTGACATTTGTAACTTCCCAAGGCAGTCTGTCAGCAGACATTAGATTTCACTGTGTGCACAGTCACCCAAAGACTAGATCATATCCTAAAGAATTTCCACGCGCAGTCTGAACTTCTAGGGCAGAAATTAAGCAGCTCTCCCATGCAGCAAGGTTTTTGTTTGTTTGGTTGGTTTTGTTTTTTGAGTTTAAGACTTTATTGTAATGGGAGAAAGGAAGAAAAAGAGATAGAGAAAGAAGGGAGAGAGAGAGAAAGGGTGCATGCACTATAGAGGAGGAAAGCCAAAGCATAAGATTTCTTGTATTTCCCTCCAAATCCATAAGAATATGAACAAAAAAGCCAAGATCCCAAGGAACAAAGAGGTATATCAGCTTGCCCAATTCACACATTTGCTTATGTATTCAAAACCCATCCAGAGGTGTTGAGATGGAGGAAAATGAAAATCACCACAGGCATATTCAAAGCTTGGATCTGCTACATATGACCTGCTACGTATGCTAGACTTTAGAACCAGACACTGCAAACACATATGAGAGAAATTTGGGATGCAGTCTACTCCCTTAAAATATATCAAAAAAGAAAAAGAAAAGAAATCTCAAGGCAAGCCCCTAGGCTTCTTATGCATGGACTTAATTAGATATTTAACATTTTCTAACAAAATATGAATTAACATAGAATAACTTCAATTCCAGGAAAATGTACCATCATTTTCTCTTCGTTTCTCTGAGCAGCTCATTCAGTACTCTTAGAACCTTCTTTCTCTGCTGGCTATCAATAAGGTTTCATGATGCCATCTTTTGCAGTATAAAGAGTAACTCTGTGCTGAATGTAGCTTATGAGAGGCCAAATGCCCTTCCCCCCAGATAATTCTTCCAATACTCATTCTTCAGATCACCATGGATACTGTTAGTGGCAAGGTGAGAAACTTGGCAATGCAAGTGACTGGACAAGTAAGGAAAACGTACATCCTAAGTAAATAGAACCGCTGCTGATCGTTTGTTTACTGAACTGCCCACTGCCCACATAGACAGTGGGACTACGAACTCCAAACGTGCACATTTATCACTGTGCAGCAGCAGTCACCAGGACACAATGGGGCTGATGCAATCTGACACTGTGGTTAATGTGAAAAGGGAGCGAGCAGACCTCTTAGATGGATTGGATAATTACCGGCAGGTCAGATGAGAAAAACTTGATTTAAGCGAATAGCATTAGCTATCACCAGAAAGATGGCTAGAGATTTACAGTCGCTAAAAATTAACATTCCAACATACGTGGTAACAGCCTTATGTGCCGATCTGCAGGTGAACAGATTGAGGTCTAAGAAAAATCCCCACTTCTCCTTCCATTCACTGAAAAGACTGGGTCTTGAAGCTATTTAGAGGGTTTTAAAAACTGTTTTATTTATTTACTTATTTGCAAGCAAAGAAAGATAGACAAAAGAGAGATGGCCAGAAAAAGAAAGAGAATGGGCACACCAGGACCTCCAGCTGCTGCAAGTGAACTCCTGACACATGGGCCACTTGGAGCATTTGGCTTTATGTAAGTCCTGGGAAATCGAACCCAGGAGAGATTAGGCTTTGCAGGCAAATGCCTCAACTATTGAGCCACCTTCAGCCCTCTTTTAGAGTTTTGATTACTCCCTCACATTTAATTTAAAATTCCTAATATTACTCAGAAATTTATATCCATTCTGGATAACCTATTTGAATTATTTCTCCCACCATCTTCAAACACCTTCAAAGCAAGGTGATTCCATGGGAAGAACTCACTGGAGACTCCCTGGCCCCATTTACTTGTGGACCAAACAACACTGAGAAGAGAAGCAGCTGCTAACCCTTTCTTTGAGTACAAATCCATGTGCCCCATTCTCTTTGTGTCCCAGGTCTCCCTCACACCACTATCTCTCAAGTCATTTTCAGTATTTTTATTTTATTTAATTCAGAGAAAGAGAGAGAGAGAATAGCCACACCAGGACATTCAGCTGCTGCAAATGAACTCCAGATGCATGTGTCACCTGGTGCATCTGGCTTATATGGGTACGGGGGAATTGAACCTGGGTCCTTATGCTTTGTAGGCAAATGCCTTAACCACTAAGCCATCTCTCTAGCCCATTTTCAGGGGTTTTGATAAACACAAAGATCTGGTGCTTTGTCCCCTCAGTTTCTGATGGCTTCCTAGGGGCTAGCTAGGACATTGTATCCCATTCACTTGCACAGCCTCTGGCCTGGAATCCTTTCAGGCTTTCCTCAAGAGCCAGTGCTTCAAACTTCAAGCCAACCTATACCTTACTTCACCTGTCAGAACTTTGCTCTGCCCCCAACTCCACTGTGTTTCCAAGGACTCACCTTTTCCCTCTGCTATTGCTTTCACAGGCTGTCATGCACAGCAGCTCCATTCCATCTCAAAATGTGAGAGAACAAGAAAAAAAAGCTGGATTTGTTGTTTTCTCCTTAGAGCTTCCTGAGGACAGTCCTGCTTGCTGTGTCTGAAGGGAACTCAGCCACTTGTCTACAAACTAAAGCCCTGGGAACAGGAAGGTGCTCTACCTGTGAGGCTGTGAGCAGATGTGCAATACTGTTTCCAGAAGTACAGAACCAACACAGTGGTGCAGGTGGACAGGACTAACACGGTCCCTAGCACCCAATAAAAGCAAGGTGAGTCCATGGGAAGAACTCACTGGAGATTCCCTGGCCCCATTTACTTGTGGACCAAATAACATGTGCATGCGACTAGCAAAAGTGAGTGTGTGGCCTGGGCTTTATGTGGTCAGGGGACATTAATCGCAAGTTATTTCTTAATGTCTTTCTCCAAACCTTCGTGAACGATAGCCATTTTGCACATTAAATCTTGCAGGTGTTTAAAGGGGAAAAAAATGGACAGCTTAATCACTAGATTAACGGGGCAATTGTTACATATTTCTTCTGTACTACTTGTTTCTGTAATTAAGCCTGAAACCAAGAAATCTTTCTCAGGATATGCCCAGGTTTAATTAAAAAAAAAAAAAAAAGACAAATAGCCTATGTATAAATAAAATGTAACCATAAATAGCATGATGATATATGCTAATTAGTAATAAGTTCCTGTAAAAGAGGTCTCCTATAAAGAACTGCTATGTATCCAGGTATATAGCTTGAGCCAAGCTGTGGCGGCGCACGCCTTTAATCCTGGCACTTAGGGGCAGAGATAGGAGGATCGCTGTGAGTTCAAGGCCACCCTGAGACTACATAGTGAATTCCAGGTCATCCTGGGCTAGAGTGAGACCCTAACTCAACAAACCAAACAACAAACAAACAAACAAAAATACAGGTATATAGCTTTTAAGTAAAAAAAAATGCTTAGTATACAGTAGTCTTCTCCTAGAATATTTGTTATTCATCATTTACAAAATTTCCATCTTTGTTTCCTCAGATTTATATATCCATGTTAGAATCATCCCATAATGTCCACTGGGGAACAAAGTTATCATACTGAAGAAATATTTCTAACTATCCCTGTTCTATACTATGGGAAAACTGGAATGAGAAAACCAAACTTTCATGCTGTTCATCATTAGAACACTATAAACTTGAGGTTTGAACAAGGAACAAAAACAATCATTCTTTATCCAGCCTACCTTAGCCATCTTTAATCAGTTTTGACTTCCTGTTTGATTTCTAGATATAAATTTAGACTCCGGATATTTCTTCCTCATGAAAGAGGAAAAAGATCAAACAGAAGCTACGTAGAAATGACTATTATTTGTGGTCTTCTTGGCCACTGTCTTTTGTTTAGAGATATAAAAATTAAAAAGAATATTCTGAAGCAGTTTACTACTATACCAGTAAATTTGGTATTTTAAAAATATCAGTTGGGGGCTGAAGAGATGGCTCAGCAGTTAAGGCACTTACCTGCATAGCCTAATACTTAACAGCCGGGGTTTAATTCCCCAGTACCCATGTAAAGCCAGATGCACAAAGAGGTGCATGCATCTGGACTTCATTTGCAGTGTTTGAAGGCTCTAGGGGCACCCATTCTTTCTGTCTCTCTTCTGTCTATCTTTCTCAGCTTGCAAATAAATAAAAAGATATATTTTTTTAAAAATTTAAATACCACTTGGACTAAATGTGTCTGCCTCTCTTGCAAAATTATTAAGGAGGCTGTGCAACTTTCCAACTCCTTGTGAATCACTAGAATAAAAATGTTCTCAAGTCCTACTCTACAGTGGCCTCAAAAAGGGACTAAGAAGGCTGGAGAGATGGCTTAGCGGTTTAGGTGTTTGCCTGCAAAGCCAAAGGATCCTGGTTTGATTCTCCAAGACCCACATAAGCCAGATGCACAAGGAGGTGCATGCATCTGGAGTTCGTTTGCAGTGCCTGGATGCCCTAGCGTGCCCATTCTCTCTCTCAATCCATCAAATAAATAAATAAAATATTTTAAAAGGCCGGGGGTGGGGGGAACTTGCCGGGCATGATGGCACATCCTTTACTCCCAGCACTCAGGAGGCAGAGGCAAGAGGATCACTGTGAGTTCAAGGCCACCCTGAGACTAGAGTGAATTCCAGGTCAGCCTGAGCTAGAGTGAAACCCTACCTCGAAAAACAAAAAAAAGGGCGGGGGCTGGAGAGATGGCTTAGTGGTTAAGGCACCTGCCTGCTAAGCCTAAGAACACTTGTTCAAATCTCCAGGTCCCACGTATAGCCAGATGCAAAAGTGACACAAGTGTGCAATGCCATGCATGGCCACAAGGGGCACACATGTCTGGAGTTCGCTCACAGCGGTTGAAAAGCTTTGTGGTGCACCCATTCTCTCTCTCTGCCTCTTCCTCTCTCTCTCTCTCTCTCTCTGTCTCTCTCTCAAAAAAAAATACTTTTTAAAAAAAGGGACTAAGAAAAGACTGAGCTACTAGTCCCCTGAAAAGTTACTTCTGTCTCAGTGACATTGGCATCCCATTGGTCCCCCAATGCCCATGAACTACATAGGCTCCATCCTACTTCCGCTTCAGCAATTGAGCCTTTTGACAATCATTGTAGTTAATTGGATTCCTTAAGTGAATACAGCTATGGTTTACAAGTTTCTCCCTGCAGTATTTAGTAGAAGCAGTTGGAGAGAAAAATGCCTACAAACTTATAGCAATTTAAAAAATGTTTCAAGTAAAAAATTAAAATTTAGTTCAAAAATATGTCCAATGTATGTCATAATGGGTTAATTTGGTTTCCTTCTACCTCACCTTACTTCACCATTTGTGAGAGGTGAATGTAACATTTTTCAACAAACCCAGCAACCCAAAGAAAAATGTTTGAGAAGCAAATGAAATTTAAAGAACCCATTTTCAGTGGGCCTTCTTTTTGAGCATTGGGCTATTTTTGTCCTGTTTGTAGTGGCGACACCATGCTACAGTATTCCCAACAATTTGTGATGAGATGAGCACAGGGACCCGCAGGCACAGCTGTCCAATTTACATTCACAAATGCAGGTGTTGCTCAGACACAAAACAGAGGTCACCCCAACACTGCTCCTAATTAGCTACCTTTTCTACTAGGATTTTTCTTTGTAAAGTTATGCATGCAATTTGAGTTCAACTTAGAGACCATTTTTAGATCCCAGCATGCTATCCAGCAAGAAATAGGCTGTCATTATAAAGCATAATTTACAGCATAGTTAATTTTACATGTTTTTTTAAATCTATACTACACCTAAGACAAAATTCTGTTTTTCTGCATGCATTGTTTGCTGTTCTTCATCTACTCAATATTTTAAAAATACTAGGTTTAGCTTTTTTTTAAAAGCTGTTATGTAGGAATGGGAATTTTTTTCCTGTTTCTAAAATGGAGTCCATAATTTTAATGATGACAACTAAGAACTTTGTCAAATGATCCAAGGAGCAAAGTAGCTATCTGCTTTTGTCCTCAATAGGGAACACTCTGGGGCTTATTACAGCCATTCTTCGAAATGGCAGGATGGAGGCTGGGATCTAATACAAGCCATTAGGAAACCTAATCCCTAAATGAAATGACCACAAAATCCTCTCAGTTAACAGAAAGGCAGCAGCTGTACATGTTTATAGTCATACAATAGAATATTGTTTCAGAGATAACACTCTTAAAACTAAGAAATAAAAGAGTCCAGCAGGTGATGTAACACGTTTATTTCTCTATTTGAAGGGAAGAGAAATAAAAAAAAAAAAAAAAAGGAACAGGCATAGCATGTCAGAGCTTTGGAATACAAAAGCAAAGGGGAAGATGAGAGAAGACAGTTATTCTATGCACACTAATGGGCCACTGAGACCAGCAGGCAAAGTCACTGGCGAAACATCAAACCACAGATATTCCCAGGTTTTGCAAGAGGCAGGGGACCTACCCCAGTAACTCCTAGCGGAAAGTAAGGTGGAATCATCCTCTTTCCACTGCTGACTTTTGCCTCTTGTGTTATAAATACTAATTCCTAGCTTGGTTCTCATTATCCATTTTTCAAGAAGTGTACAATATGGAGGCTTAAATTCAACTTGACATTAGACTTTATAATGATATATTTTTTAAGATATATAGTATTCTGGACTGCTTTTCCAAATAGCATCCTATGCCTTTCTTCACAGATTTACAATAAAATAAAATCACTTTGCAAAGTGCAACTTGTATCACCAGTGTTGTGACAAATGCATCTTGCTGGGTCTTATTCACTGCAGACAGCCCATCAAGACTAACCCTTCAGAATTACAGAAAGACAAAAAGCTCTGTTCTATAGCCATCTTCTGTGGTGGAATTCAAAGTATTTTGTTGTGGTAAGTAGGGCTTTGAAGAAGAAAGCCCATGGCCCACTCCTGGAATTGTTACCCTAGTGCTCAGCGTTCAAAATGGGAGCCCCAGGGTCTTGGAGATCATTTTAATCCCCCTATATTAAAACAAAACGTGTCTCCCATGCATTGTTCTTCCCACTCACCCCTCCCAGGGGAAAATGAACTCCACTGTTGACCATCTCCAAAGAATTCCAGACAATTTCCTTACTTGCCTCCCAGGGCCAGTGAAGATTATGAGCCTAATTCTTAGAGACTGCTACTAAAATTCCACCCTGCTGAATTCTGCAGCCTAATTCTTCAGGCATTATGTTTTTGGCAGAGTGAATGTGACCCAAATTTGTAGGAGAAAATTTGCCGCAAGAGTGCTTCTTGCAAATGCGGTGAGCCCATGATTAGCATTTCAGGATCGCAAATATTAGACTTTAAAAATATAATAATTGTTTGCTTAACTCAAGGAAGGTCAGGTTTTGATCATGTGTTACGGAAAAGGGATGCAAAATGCTTAGGGAAATGTGGACAACTTTGTGAATTAAGGAAGCTTTACAGATCAATGGAAAAATAACCAAGGGCTAGCAACTGACTTCACTACTTGGTGGCAGAATACAGCAAGTGTTCAAAGACTGATGTTAGTGTGCGTGCAGGTGTGTGTGTGAGAGAGAGATTGGGAAAACATCACGCATCGTGTTTCCCATCAAGAGTGCCTAATAATCTTCTAAAAGGCCATGTTCAGACCTAGGCTGTCTTTTAAAGGCAAAGTCAAAACTGTAACTGACTGTTCCTGTGTTTACCCACTACTCTCTCACAAATGCTTGGCTGTGTAGCAAAGTGGGCTTACATCTTCATCATTTCCCCTTTTGTCAAGATCACTCAACTTTAACACAGACTGTCAAGAGAGACTTGACATTTCTTTTTTTTTTTTTCCTTTTCTTTTCTTGACTAGAATCTGTGAGTCAAGTTTTGGAAAAGACCAACAGCAAAATTCCCACTGGGAGGACGAATTAAACTGAGCGGATGGACTATGGACTAAAGCTTTCTGGCCATGCTTCTGCAGCTAGCTTCTCGACTCTTCTAAGTGACCTCTGCCACTTCTCCCTCATGGGCTCTGCCCTGCGCCCTCTCCTGCTGGAAAGGCCACCTCTCCTCAGGGTACCAGTTGGCATCCTGGGGCGGGGGGGGGGGAGGGCTCATCAGATTCATTCACCCTCTCAGAATCCAAACACCCAGCCAAGAGGAACTGAAGGACGGGTTGTATGTTGGGGGCGGGGCTGTCTGATTCCACACACGGTTCAGCAGGACAGAGGAAGTCAGGGGACAAAACAAAGCACACACACGGAAGTGGCCCGGCAGGCCGGAGGCGCGCGCGCATGCGCGCGCATGCGCAGGGCGGGGCGGCCTCCTGGGCTTACCTTGTTTCTCTTGAAGTAGGCTCGCCTGCAGGCCGCAAAGCACTTCTCGCTGCAGAAGCTTTTCACCTCGCTCCCCATACTCAGGGAATAGCGCTTGATTCCCACTTTCTGGCACCAGGCACACATTATTTGTACATTTGACACATCATCTTCTATAACGAAAGTATAAGAAAAATGTTCATATCAGAAGCAAACATCCCTTCATACTTCAGACACATCCTCACCCTGACAGAGCTCCCCCCCTCCCCACCCTCCCCGGGCCTGACTGTGGGTTTTCAGACCTCACCATTTTCTGAACAGAAATGAACAGCTCTTGGTGGGGGCAGAGGGAGCCTGAGGTTCTTTCTGTTTCTCTCCTCTTCTCCCCCACCCCCAAGCCCTCAAAGTTTTAGAAAGATATTTTACTTCAAACCAAAGCATAAGGCCCAGGGATCAGGGGCGTGGGGGTAGAAGTGGTGCATGTCTTTAATCCCAACACTGGAGGCTGAGATAGGAGGATTGCAGGGAGTTCGAGGCCAGCCTGGCACTACAGAGTGGGTTCCAGGTCAACCTAGAGACCCTAACTTCATAAAAAAAAAAAAAAAAGCAAAAGAGCCTAACTGCAGAGCCACAAGTTAACTTCTCCCACTCCCAATTGGTCTAGTCAAACCAATAATAAAAAGAATAAATGACCCTTTTCTTCAAAAGTCCTGCTGAGAGGCTCCAAGATCAGTATTGTGGCCTAACCTGCAAACACAATGCCCTCATGTGAACTTTGGCAGTCAGGGCCCAGGCTCCACGGTGACACGCTCCTTGTCAGTGGTAAATGATACGGGCTGTTGTTTATTCTTGCAATATAATGATTCCTAAGCCTTGGATTTAGTTAAAAAGGAAGTTACGAGTGGCCAAATTCTGGCAATGGCAGGGACAGGACGAGGCTGGCTCCCTGAGCAGTCTCCTAACCATGCGGCCTTCGGAAGCCGGCTTCAGGGAGCCATAGGCCTGAGTTGACTTCTACCACGTGGTGTAGTTCTTGGGCCCAGGAGGAAGGGAACAGTAACAGGATGTCAGATCCTTTGCAACCAAATCAGGAATCCTCTTAGCTCCTGGGGGACTCTTCACCACATCAACCAGGTGGTCAGAATTATAGATGGTATGTAAGTATCCCTAATATTTAAAATATTGTATTTCATTTCCTTTGTATAAGAAGAAAACAAATTTAAGGAGCACAAACAGTTCATGCTATTACCTTCATTATTGCCTAAAACAAAGACAATCTTTTGGAAAAAAAAATTTAATAAAATACATTGAGTAAATCATAGTGCAGGTGGGAAGAAGTTATAACACAATAGGAATGGTGATATTCAAATAACTGAAATTTGGAGAAAATTAGTCTGTTTTAGGAGAACAAAAAGGAGACTTTAAAGGTTTAAGAAATATTTCCTTGCCCCTCCTGAGTGCTTCCACTGTATCTTGAGTGTTCTCTCATTTGCCATGAGGATGTGGTGGTGGAGGGGTTGTGGGGAGGAGCTCTGTTTGCCACGATTAGCAACAGCTCTCCTTCCTGTATGGAATTTTTCTTTTTATTAACTCAGACTCACGCTCCAGACATGAATGGTAATCACAAAATCCCCAACAAACTCTGGCACAGTGCTGTCTGATTTCTGAACAAAATCCCCCAAAGACTAATTGCTAAGCAAGGCCTGGCCTGTGAGTGGGTGACATAGTCATGGTTCATAGAGTCTGTCATGCAACCATTCCACTTCCAGGGAAGAGATTTGGTTTGAGGCAGTGTGGTCATCAGCCTGCAAAATTAGAAGCAAACTAATTTGCAATGCAGTGGTCTCTCCCCGCGTAACACCACTCAGAACTAAGGACAACACTTTACCTTAATGGAATAAATATTGTCATTTTAATAACCTGTCCTATGTCACAAATTATACATTGGCATCTACTGTTAATCAAATGAGGCAATATTTAAAAAGGATCTCTGATGTTAGTAAACATTTTTGAGATCATTATATCCTTTAAATTCAAATGTAAAATAATTATTGCATTTAATAATTTGTTCTATTCAGAGAAAAGCCTTTATTTACATTTTGTATACAGCACCTATCTACAAATAGATATTGCACACAGTATGAAAAAGTAACAAAACTCTATAATTTACCTCAGGGTGTAGTGGAGTTTGCTTAGATTAGAAGTAGCTTAAAAGAAAAAAAAAATCATCCCTCATTGCAAAACTAGCCAGTACCGATAGTTTCTATTGTTCCTAATCAATAACATGCCTTAAAACCTTAAGTTCCTGAAAAAAAAAGATGGTCAGCAGAACTCTTACAAATAATCCAGTGGCAATAAGCTTGATTCTGGTGAAATCTGTAAGGAAAAACAATTGGTGAAGGAAATCATTTGGTCTCACAGTTTAAGGAGGAGTCCCACTGCCCAAGGTTCACCTCCTCATCGTTTCTTCCTTTAAAGGGTCTGATTTGGGAAACACAACCTGAGCTTTTCTAAGGCCTAGATCTTTTAAGCGTAACAGAGTGGAGAAAAAGTAAGGGGCAAACTTTTAAAGCCCAGTGCTTAGGGGCTGCAGGGGCCTGGCCTGCAGGAGGGTGAGTGGAGCCAAAGGGCAACTCCAGGGCCCTTTCCACGCTTCTCTCCACCGTCACCAGACAGGCTTACTTGCCCTTTTTTAAAGAGATGCAAGAACACTCTCTTACAAAGACCTAATAAATAAAAGGGTGAAATTCTAAAACAAATTAGTCTTATGGATCTGCAAGCAACAATAAGGGAAATGAGACAAAGGAATTGTGGACTTTTGTGTCTGACAGTTGGAAAAGCCTTAGAATAGTGGCTAGCATCTGTCCTGTTAAATAAATCAGTAGTACATTCATTTTTCATAAAATTTTGCTTCCTATAGGCGAGCACATTGGAAAGCTTCCATCATATTTCTCCTTTTCTGTCACCAAAATTACTGACAGCTAATCATCCAAAATCTGATAAATGGGTTATATCAAATGATCAAGAAAACATTTTAATATATTGGAGGCATTATAGTCTTATAAAAGTCAGCTATATTAGAGTTATACTTAATAAACTAAACCAGAAAAGAATTAGGATGATATAATTATTTTTGTCAGCCAAAAAAAAAAAAAAAAAGACCAGCTCAAATTCTGCCACCAGACATGACATGATGTCCCCACTTTAATATGACTATTCCTAAAAGATAAACATTACAGCTGCATCTTTTTTTAACCTAAAACCTAGTAATGACATACATACTTTCCAAAACTGACTTGCCTTAAAATTTCTTATTAAAAAAAAAATCAGCCAGGTGTGGTGGTACACACCTTTAATCCCAGCACTCAGAAAGGAGGCAGAGATAGGAGGACCACTGAGTTCCAGGCCACCCTGAGACTACATAGTGAATTCCAGGTCAGCCTGGGCTAGAGTGAGACCCTACCTCGAAAAACAAAAACAACAACAAAGGCTGGAGAGATGACATACTGGTTAAGGTACTTTCCTGTAAAGCCTGAGGACCCAGGGTCAATTCCCCAGAGCCCACGTAAGCCAGATGCACAAAGTGGCACATGCGTCTGTAGTTGGCAGTGGCTAAAGGCCATGGCATGCCCATTCTCTCTTAAATAAATAAAGAAAAAAAATTTTTTTTTTTTTTTTTGGTTTTTCGAGGTAGGGTCTCACTCTGGCCCAGGCTGACCTGGAATTCACTATGTAGTCTCAGGGTGGCCTTGAACTCATGGTGATCCTCCTACCTCTGCCTCCTGAGGGCTGGGATTAAAGGCGTGCGCCACCACGCCCAGCAATAATTTATTTTTAGAAAAGGAAAAACAATAACAAAAATCTTCAAACTAGAGAAGACCTGATAGCCTACCTTTTATTAAGGCTTAAAGTCTGTGCCATTAGAGACTCATGTTTATCTCATGAAATACTCATATGACAAGGTATTTTTTGACAAATTTTTATATTGCATTAACTTAGAGCCATTAGCCTGTGCATTGTTTCATAATGAACAATGTAACAACAAATGCAAAATGTTTATAGCATTAAGTCACATTCCCAAAGTGAGCAGCTCATGTAACATGATAAAATTTTCATATGCTGTCATATAAATATTCATCACTCAAAATATTCATGTTTCAATTAATCATGAAAAGTTTGTGCCACCTTTTTAGCATTTAATTAAGCAAAATGTTGATGGAATTTTCTTTCTGATATAATGTGCAAAGGGCTATAGGACACGTTTTCTATTTTGCATTTCAGAAGGGAAATTCCAGATTCATTACTCTAAGATGAAATCAAAATTGTATTTATTATAGTGCAGAGAAGTATGAGATCAAACATTTCTGGAATGCCTTGCTGAAGTTGCTTGAGCAATTGCCTTATCTGGTGACTTTCAAAACCTAGGATGGCCATTGGTTAATGATCTTCTTGAGGCATTTGACGTGCAGCTATGAACACACATACCAGCTTACGACCAGAGCCCAAAGAAAATCAAGAAGGCCCTAATGAAGCCCAAGTGATTAAACTGTAATTGTATTTGTAACTTTCATGGGAATCCAAAATTGAAAGTATTTGTTGGTGATGTTTATCTCCTGCAACCATTGCTAGAATGCACACATTCATTTCATGACCTGAAGTGTATTTGAGACAAGTTATTAAGCAGTTGGAGGATCATCCAGTGTTCTTCCCAGGACATGACAGGAAAAGATAGCTTGGGCAGCACTCTGACAATATGTTTAGGGTAACGGCTATATTTAAGAACAGAATAGGGCTGAGGAAATGGCTTAGCCATTAAGGCGATTGCCTGAAAAGCCTAAGGACCCTGGTTCGATTCGCTAGGACCCATGTAAGTCAGATGCATAAAGAGGTACATGTGTCTGGAGTTCGTTTGCAATGGCTGGAGGCCCTGGTGTGCTCATTCTCTCTTTCTCTCTCTCTCCCTCTTCCTCTCTTCTCTCTCTCTCAAATAAATAAATAATAATAAATTTAAAAAATTTTTTAAAAGAACAGAATAAAGGGCTGAGGGTGTATCTCAGTGGTAGAGCATCTGCCCAGCATGCCCTAGGTTCAATTCCCATCACCACAGAACAAAATAACAAAAAAAAAAAAAAAAAAAAAACACCAGAGTAAAGACATGATCTAGCAATCAGGCAAAAAACTAGAGCTTTCTTTGCAGCAAAGAAAAAAACTCCCTTCTTGGAATAATTCATTTCCAAAGGCTTTAGGCATTCCTAGTTGACAGTCTCTACAGAGTCCCACAGGAGCTGCTGTGCAGTTCCCTGTGGTCTAATAGTGGACTCACAAAGAGGGCTAGGACAAGCTGGGACCACCGGACCAAAAGCATGGTGAGTCACTGTTTAGTACCTAGCAGGTCCCAGTCCCAGTCCCAGTGCATGTCATTCTTCTCTTTCATCAATTAATCCTTTTTTTGTTTTGTTTTGTTTGAGGCAAGCCTAACAGACTGGCTTTTTTTTTTTTTAATGACAGAAAGAGATAATTGGCCTCCAGCCACTGTAACTGAACTCCAGACACGTGCACCATCTTGTACGCATGTGCAATCTTGCACGCTTCTTGTGCGTCTGGCGTACATGGGTCCTGGAGAGTCGAACATGGGTCCTTAGGCTTTGCAGGCAAGTGCCTTAACTTCTGAGCCATCTTTCCAGCCCTCATCATTTAATCCTCATGGCAACTACCCATCTCGAGGCTGGTATTCACATTATCCTCATGGCACAGGTGGAAAAATTAGTTGAGGGGTGAAGGGATGTGATCCAGTGAGCCCCACCAAAGCCTGGGTGAAGGCCAGACAACTGACGCCTGAGCCAAGCTCATGACCACTGCACCTTGTTGACCAGAGCTTTTCAAAGTGTGTGAAATCACTTCCCTCCAAAAAGTACGAAAAGCCATCACACACACTCTACTACTTACAAAGCACATTGCTCTGTGACACACCAGTAGACTAAGGACATGGAGTCAGAAAGGTCAAAATGTTTTTGAGGAATCAAAGTATTAATCAATACTTGTGATTGATTTAAATTTTAAAAAAAAAACAGGGCTTGATAGCTGGCTTAGGGTTAAGGCTCTTACCTGCAAAGCCTAAGGACCCAGGTTCAATTCCCCAGTGCCCATATAAAGCCAGATGCACAAGGTGGCACATGTCTAGAGTTTGTTTGCAATAGCTAAAGGCCCTGGTATAACCACTCTCTCTCTCTCTCTATCTACCTCTTTCTCTTTCTTTCTCTCTCTCTCTCTCTCTTGAGTAAATAAATTAAAAATTTTTAAAAAAAAGTTAAAGGCCCACAATGCAAGTTTTTACTACTTTATAACCGTGAGACACAGATCTGCTGCAAACATTCCGTGTGTACTTGAACCCACAGGTACTGCTTAACCACAAAAGGGTGAGGCCAAACCAGTAAGTCTCAGATCTCAGGAAGCAATTTTTCTAACCACAGACTAGCAATTTCTCACCATCCTTCCCTTTCTTTTTTTTTTATATTTTTAATTCATTAATTTATTTATTGGAGAAAGAGAGAGAAAGAGTGAGAATGGGTGCACCAGGGTCTCTAGCCACTGCAAATGAACTCCAGATGCATGCGCCACCATGTGCATCTGGATTATGTGGGACCTGGAGAATCGAACCTGGGGTCCTTAGGCTTCACAGGCAAGCACCTTAACTGCTAAGCCATCTCTCCAGCCCCATCCTTCCCTTTCTTAAGGAGGGGGATCAAAGCAGAATAAGATTGCCTTTCTATATGGGTAAGCAGGGAGACCATTTCATGGGTGATTTCAAGTGTTTCACTAAGAATATCCTAGCTTTGGGTTTGAGCGATTTCTCAGTGGTTAAGGTACTTGCTTGAAAAGCCTAATGACCTGGGTTTGATTCCCCAGTACCCATAAATCCAGATGCACATTGGCACCTGCATCTATAGATCATTTGCAGCAGCAAAAGGCCCTGATGCGTCCATTCTCTGTCTCTCTTTTCTTTTTTTTTGGGGGGGGGAGTTTTTTTTGAGGTAGGGTCTCACTCTGGCCCAGGCTGACCTGGAATTCACTCTGTAGTCTCAGGGTGGCCTCGAACTCAGGGCAATCCTCCTACCTCTGCCTCCCAAGTGCTGGGATTAAAGGCGTGCACCACCATGCCCAGCCTCTTTTTCTCTTTTCTATCTCTCTATCCTTACAAATAAATAAATAAATAAAAACATAAAAAAGAGAACTGGAGCCGGGCGTGGTGATGCACGCCTTTAATCCCAGCACTTGGGAGGCAGAGGTAGGAGGATTGCCCTGAGTTCGAGGCCACCCTGAGACTACAGAGTGAATTCCAGGTCAGCCTGGGCCAGAGTGAGACCCTACCCCCCCACCAAAAAAAAAGAGAGAGAGAGAGAGCTGGGAGTGGTGATGCACATCTTTAATCCCAGCACTTGGGAGGCAGAGGTAGGATGATCACCGTGAGTTCGAGGCCACCCTGTGACTACATAGTGAGTTCCAGGTCAGCCTGGACTACAGTGAAACCCTACCTTGAAAAAACAAAACAAAAAAAAAAAAACATTAAAAAAAAGAGCATATCCTAGCTTCAAAAAGTATCTTTCAATTGCTCTAAAGGGACATTTCTTGGCTATTTCCTTTTGTTTGTTTGTTTGTTTGTTTGTTTGTTTGTTTTTGATTTGATTTGTTTTTCCAGGTAGGGTCTCGCTCTAGCCCAGGCTGACCTGGAATTTACTATGTAGTCTCAGGGTGGTCTCGAACTCACAGGAATCCTCCTACCTCTGCCTGGGACTTCAAAGGCATTCACCACCACACCCAGCTAGCTATTTCTTATAGCCTATTAAAACACCAATGTACTGAAAGGGGAAGAAGTGCCTGAGACTGTAGCTAAAGCAGCCCAAGGACAGCCATATGAAGATAGAAAATAATTAATTAATTAGATATACATGCACCATCTGATCTCACTGCAACACAATGTCAAACACTTGCAGAGTGCCTTCTGAGCACAGACATTGGGGCGGGGGGAGGAGATGGCAGGTAGCTGGGAATTGCCAGGAAAACAAGGGCAAAGCAGCCTCAGAAGGATGACTTTCTTCAAGCAAATAAGCTCATGATGTACATCGCTTTGCAAACCTAAGCAGCTACTCTTTGAAAGACAGTGTGGCTGAGCCAAAACAGATGGAGCAGAGATGCAGAGGATGGTACTAATAATGCCCATTCTATACCCTGGTTCTCTGCATTGCCTATAATCTTCCACCATTTGCTAATATTGACCATTCTGGTTGAAAGATGTGGGAAATTACTCAAGGGATAGTTACGTCCACACTCATTGTAACGGTTCTGAGGGTCAAACTCAAGAAACACGCACTCTCATGTGTAAATGAGCCTTCCTGAGAATTACTGCCAATGAGATACAACAACAACAAAAGAAAGGTAAGTGTTCTCTGGATGCAGACACCTGTTTTTTTAGCCCCATCCCTCCCTTAAGTGACTTCTGTAGATTTTCTGTCCTCCAATACAAGGAACAACACAGGAACTGTTAAATCTCAGTAACCCAGATTGAGTAAAGCCATCAGAATTAATAAAAGCCTCACTTAATGTTATTCTTTTTTTCTTGCTTGTTTTTATTTATTTATGTATTTATTTATTTAAGAGCAATAGACATACAGAGAGAGAAAGAGGCAAATAGATAAGAGAATGGCACGCAGGGCCTCCAGCTACTGCAAACAAACTCCAGACGCATGCGCCACCTTGCATCAGGCTTATGTGGGTCCTGGAAAATCGAGCCTCAAACTGGGGTCCTTAGGATTCACAGGCAAGCACTTAACCACTAAGCCATCTCTCCAGCCCCTTAATGTTATTCTTTAAAAAAAAAAAAAAAAAAAAACCTTAAATTAAGAGTTGACAATATGTTGCCAAATATATCACCACACTGCCAGATATTCTATAATTAGTAGACGGGATTTCTTTGTAATTATTACAACAACGATCCACATCTAGGTGGCTCTGCCTAAGTGTTTAAGAAGTTTGCTCTAACAAAAGACTGAAAATGTCTACCACGTTGGTAACTGAACTGTCAAAAAAATTTCCAAATGGTCTGGATTAGCAAAATTTTATTGCACTCATTTCTCATTAAAGGGAGAGATACACTTAAGAAAAAACTCTGCTATTATTTGGATCTGAAATGTCCCCCACGGGCTCATGTTGTGGATGTTTGTCCCCCAGCTGGGGGTGTTTTGTTGCAAGGTAAGTCTAGCTGGCAGAAGTCGGTCAGCCTCGGGAGATTATTGCCTAGCCCTGACACCTGTAGTGCTTTCTGCTTGTTGGTCTCATGATACAAGCAGCCTCTGCCACATACTTCCATCACTCTGCCTCCCTCACCAGGCTGGAGCCAAACCATGAGCCAAAATAAAAGCTTCCTCCCTGGAGTTGTTTCTCTCATGAACTGTGACCGCAGAGTCATAAAAGTAACTCATCCAAGGCCCTTACAACTAGGAGCTTTTGTATAATATCTAAAATATCCCTATTTTCTTTTAGAAGTAGAATTAATATAATTTTAATAATTGAAGTGTCCATGCCCCTCTAAATTAAGTAGCACTTAATCCCAAAATAAAACCTAATCTCCACACATAAACAAAGATTTGCTTCTAATAAATCAAAGAAGTAAATTCATATTACCCAAAATTATAGAAAAAATGATAGAATTTAAGATTAATTTTCTTTCTTCCTTCCTTTATTTCTTTTCTTTTTTTTTAGGTAGGGTCTCACTCTAGCCCAGGCTGATCTGGAACTCATTCTGTAGTCCCAGGCTAGCCTCAAACTCACAGCAATTCTCCTACCTCTGCCTCCTGAGTGCTGGGATTAAAGCATGTTCCAGCACACCTGGCTTAAAATTAATTTACAACATTCTAATGGAACTTTTCTAGCCAATGTGTGTTTACATATTATTCTATGTCAATACAGAAAGACAGAGACACCAAGGATATGATTTCTGAAATAATTAAGAGATTTACATGAAAGTCCCCATGCTAAGCCAAGGATATTGGGTTGAATCAGACATGACCCTGCTTGTAAGAGAAAGGACAAAAAGCTTATCTTGTGATAAGTAGAATCAGTAGAAAAGAGGTCTAAGATCTGCTGGAGCTGCTTGAGGGAGCACAGCATGTGAGCTGGGTCTTGAAGGGCTGATGGGGAGGAAGTTCAAGAAGAGGAGAGAGAGAGCTGGAGAGATGGCTTAGCAGTTAAGGCACTTTCCTGGGAACCCTAAGAACTCACGTTTGAATCTCCAGGTCCCACATAAGCCAGATACACAGTGATGCAAGCACACAAAGTTGCACATGTACACAAGGGGGCACACACGTCTGGAACTCATTCTCAGCAGCTGAAGGCCCTGGCGTGCCCATTCTCTGTCTCTGCCTCTTTCTCTCTCTCTCAAAGTAAAGAAAAAGAAGAGAAGGAGGAGAGAAAGGTCATAAGGAACTGCAAAAGCCAGGCAGGCCCAGCATGGGCAGGAATCCTGAAGACATCCAGCTGACCAAGATGGTATGAAGGGCAGAGGTCAAACTGGTGACAATGGGCCGAAGGAGTCCCTTAATGTCATTGCACTGTGGAGGACAGAGGAGATTCATTATTCCACAGGCACAATAAGCCACTAGATGTTTCTCAAAGGACAGGACAGGATCAGAGGTGTGCTGAAAAATGTAACCCTGGCAGGATGGATCAGAGTTCAGAAAGACAAATCTTCTTCCATATCTGAAGCCTCAGTAAGTAATGAGAGAGGTGGGTGTCATTCACCCAAATTGTTCAGTGCATGTGGTAATGTGCAGTCCATGCCAAATAAATGAATATGTAGACAGATGAATGAATGAATGAATGAATGCAGAAGAAAGAGGATGAGGTCTTGACTACATACAGTGACAGTGAAAATGAAAAAACAAAATGTGATCTATCAATAAGACTAAAACAATCAATCAAATGTAGGGGCACTGACCAACAAAGAAATAATATGAATTATAGAGAGTTAATCTTCCTGAGTTTCTAGTCAGACCAGACCAGAGACATCCAAAGAGTTTTTGGTGGATACTGACTCTGGAAGCAAGTTCAAAGAAAAAACCAAAAATAAAAATAAAAATAAATCATAGAATCCAAAATGCTCCAATATTTGAAACTTTTTCTTTTCTTTTTTTTTTTTTTTTTTTGTTGTTGTTGTTTGTTTTTTGAGGTAGGGTCTCTCTCTAGCCCAGACTGACCTGGAATTCACTATGTAGTCTCAGGGTGGCCTCAAACTCATGGCGACCCTCCTACATCTGCCTCCCAAGTGCTGGGATTAAAGGTGTGCACCACCACGCCTGGCTATGCTTTTTGAAGTTCAACATGACTCCACAAG
This sequence comes from Orientallactaga sibirica, assembly GCA_036365145.1. Taxonomy (NCBI): domain Eukaryota; kingdom Metazoa; phylum Chordata; class Mammalia; order Rodentia; family Dipodidae; genus Orientallactaga; species Orientallactaga sibirica. The sequence continues at coordinate 24,177,228 of JAEOAD010000020.1, read as the reverse complement.
CAGAAAGTTCCTTGATCAGCCACAGTCAAAACTGCAGGTACACTCAAACTATTGTATAAAATTATATTCAGGTTGTGAATTATTAAACACAACAACAATAATAATGCATACTAATCACATGTGAATTTTGTTTTTAGACTTGTGTTCCATCTCCAAGATATCACTATATACATGCAAATATCTCAAAATGTGAAAAAAATTCAGATTGACTTAGGTCCCACACATGTTCAAATAAGAGACAGTTAACCTCTAATTCTCTACCGAATACCACGCTGAACTTGGGTTCCTCAGCATGACCCTGTTAAATGTGGTTCCGAATTCCTGACATTACTTTGAATGTGTCCCCACAGTTGCAGTTCCACCAATTTGCTAGTGAAAAGGCTGCAACTTGTATAGCGGTTCAAATCAGGTGTCCCCCATAAACTCGTGTGTTTTAATGCTTGGTCACTAGCTGGTGGAAGTTTGGGAGACAAAGCCTTGCTGGAGGAGGTATGTTGTTGGAGGTGGGCTGAGGGGTGTTATAGCCTTGCTGGAGTTCAGCTCAGTCTCCTGCTGCTGTTTTCCACCTGCTGTGGCAGAGGTGATGTCCAGCCTCTGCTCATGCCATGCTTTCCCCTGCCATCATGAAGCTTCCCCTCCAGACTGTAAGCCAAAAGAAACCCTTTCATCCCATCAGCTGCTTTGGGTCGGGTGCTTTGTACCAGCAACGAGAGGGAAACTACAACAACTTGTGTCTGACAGCTTCGCCTCTGTTCTTCAGTATTGTTCAGGAAGCCAGTCTTCTCTAGATACTCACCTTGAGAAACTTGACTAGGAAGGGGAAAGGCTGCTTCAGTGTTAGGAGCAACCAGAGGCCTGTAGGCAGCATTTCCCAAAGCTCGGTCCACAAAACACTGACCTCGTGGCGTACTTAACTGGCTGTGATTTTTTTAAAGTCTTCCCTGGTTAAATATGTATGGAAAACAAAGTCAAACAAGAGGTTTTATTTTTACCGCAGGACTTTGTTAGGTTCAGTAATGCATAACTGAGAATCTTTGAGTGTGCTGTGTTTCACACATTTGACCACATACATGCCTTGTCACAAAAATTCCCAAGATCAAACTTTTGAGGAAGTCTCTCTGGACACGCTGCTCCACTGCCCTATATTAGCGCTGAGACATAAAGTTTCTGAATAAAGCATGCCCATGTGGGTCATTAATTGTCAGGAAGAGTTCTCCTTTTGCCCAGAATTGGGTTCTCGTTTGCCAAGAACCTCCTTTTTTCTGCACTGGACAGAAAGATATCAATGTGGTCAGTGCTGGACATTCTGACTGACAGCGATTCATCCACTAAACTGACCAAAGACATCCACGGTCACCAAGTCCCATGGTGTCTGCTATACCCAACAGATACAGAGATACAACCTTTTCCCTATAAAATCCTAGAGAAAATAGCAGAGGGCTTTACTGCTTTTGGTGGTGGAATAATTCACATTCACTGAAAACTGCCATGGACAGGAACCAGGTAAAATCTTGTCCCCTTCTCTAATCCCTGAGCCTTACGGTTATGACTGACTGACCAATGTAAGATGCCCTATTAGGGTAGACAAGCATAGAGAAATAATTTACCAACCTGTGACACCACTTGGCTTGGGCAATAAGCACACCCCTTTCTTAAAAATGTACCTAGAAACTTATTGGCCTACCTGGGACCCTCCCCCCCTCCACCTGCATTGAGCTGCATATACACCCAGTGCCAAACAATAGAACAAGTCTCTTTCTTCTCTGGAAACCTTTAGGAACACCCTTTTTGTGACCAATTTCTATTCAAACGATCCAAGATATATCAGGATTGGGAGACAGGACCCATTTATCTGGGTTGGTTTTGGGCATGTGCATAGTAAAGCAAAGTGTGCCCTCTAAGTGAAATTTTAGGCAAAAATCTATTTCCCATCTTATGCATATGCATAAGTGGACATACATATGATTAAAATCAAATGCACAATGGGAAGGCACATGCACAGTAGAGGACAAAAGTATGTAATCCAAACCTGTCTGTCAAGCTAGAGAACCACCCAAGCTATACCCAGATCCCCCTTCCCCCAAAGTCCCATAGAAAGAAGCCCTAGACCAGTTCCTGGGGTCCCTGAGTTCTTTCTCACTCGGGTTGCCACTGCCTCTCTTAGCAATGTACTATCACTTTATTCTGAATAAAGTTTCTGCTGCTATACTATTTGTGTGCACATTTCTTCGATTCTTTGAGTAAGATGCCAAGAACATCCAAAACAGCCCATCGCTAACACTGGAACAACGATGCTGTGACCATGGACTTGCTCCCGTCTATACTTCTCTCCCTGTACCTAGGTGAATCACACTCAGCATCTAGTCCACAAATGCACATGATTAGAGACATGGGAGTCAGTCATGTACTTGGAGCTGGAGAGATGGCTTAGCTAAGGTTAAAGTGCTTGCCTATGAAACCTAAGGACTCATGTTCAACTTTCCAGGCCCCACATAAGCCAGATGCACAGTGATGCAAGCATGCAAGGTCTTACATGCACACAAGGGGGTGCATGCGACTGGAGTTCAATTGTAGTGGCTGGAGGCCTAGCATACCAGTTCTCCCCATTAAAAAAAGCAGTCTTTTGGGCTTGCTTCAAAAAAAAGTGGGTACCTGCCTGTCCATTGCTGCTAGAAAAGCAGTTCTGAGCCTGCCCCACCTTGAAGGGTGCTATTCCCAGAGAAACACAAAGGGAAGCATAGAAAGGGTAAAGGGTTAAGTTGCTTTGTATAGGATTTCAGAGCAACAAGGGCTTTGTTAAAAGAACTAAACTGGGGCTGAAGAGATGGCTCAGTGGTTAAGGTGCTTGTCTGTAATGCCTAACAACCCGGGTTCAGTTCCCCAGGACCCACAAAAAGCCAGATGCATTAAGGGACTAGAAGCCCTGGTGTACCCATATTCATTCTCATTCTCTGTCTTTCTCTTTCTCTCTCTCTCTCTCCTTACAAATAAATAAATTAGCCGGGCATGGTGGCACACACCTTTAATTCCAGCACTCAGGAGGCAGAGGTAGGAGAATCACTGTGAGTTTGAGGCCCGCCTGAGACTACATAGTGAATTCCAGGTCAGCCTGGACTAGAGTAGCCTGGACTAGACCCTACCTTGAAAAACAAATAAAATAATTAATTAATTTTTAAAAAAAACAAGCTGAAGCCGGGTGTGGTGGCGCACACCTTAAATCCTCCTACCTCTGCCTCCCAAGTGCTGGGATTAAAGGCGTGCCACCACGCCCAGCTTGAATTTCCTTAATTCTTGAAAGCCTGGAAAGATCCCATAGCAGTCTGGATTTTATAACTCTCAAACATAATTGGGGTTTTTGTTTTTTGTTTTGTTTTGTTTTTAATGACTGTCTCTCCCACCAGATTATGAGCTGGGTAGGACAGGAGCTGTCTACCTAGTTCACTAGAATGGAAGGTCTGATGTGGGACCTCTCTACTAAAGGAGACGGAATAGCAACATCTTCTCTGGGTGCACCTTGGGTGGATGGCGTAGAGGGTGGTTTAGAGGGAGGAAGCCAAGGATATCATCTTTGGTAATCACTGAGAACAAAGTGGCCTCAGAGGGAAGTGCCAAGGAAACACTTCAGAACAGAATGGGGTCATCATTTCCACTCTTCTGGCCAAGTCCACAGAGTAAGTCCTCTCAATTTAACAGGAACTTTGAGAAGTCAGCACTGGGAATGTCCCTAGAATAACAAGAAATTCCAGAAATATAGCGACCCTCGAACAAACAAGGAAGGACAGAGTTGACACTTCCTTACTTCCTGTTAGCATCTGAGCTCCTTGGTGACTTGGGGTAAGGTATTCTGAAAGTATTTAGGTCGTAACCCCTAAAAAGTTTAAGTGAGGCCTAGAGAACTTCCAGGCTGCCCAGAGAATCACAGAGGTATGGGATCAGCCAGAGCTCTCACTGCAAAAGGAAATTCTGGGCCTAGGTCCACCATTAATGAATCTGGTGACCTTGGAAAGGCCATTTGGCCTCTTTCATCTCATCTGTGTGAGATACTCATAGGTTTCTTCTAAATAGAATTTTAGAATGTTTAATTTTTAAAATACATGAAAGAAGTATAAAGAATAGTTTCTTCTTTTTCTCTTTCTCTATGTGTCTCTGTCTCCCTTCCTTCTCCTCCTTCCTCTTCCTCTCTTTGCCTCTCTTCAGCCCTTCAAATCCCTAACTCAATAGCTTTGCCTTTTCTTCATCTCGATGGCCACCACCGTTGTCCCTTCCCGTTACCATAAGAGGCCCAAGAAATTCTTTGCCTGATTGGACAATTTTAGAAACTCTTTCTCAGGACCACATCATTTGCACTATGTAGGAGACAGCACTCCCTCCCCCTTTTTACTCTTATTTATTCATGCTGAACTTTGAAGGGAAAAGATAAGTACTTATAAGAGTCTAACTTAAATGTTTCTCCCATTAGCTTCTAGTATTTCTCTGTGGACTTCAACTCACATGGTATTTTTATCCTGAGTATCCCAGAAATTACAACCTGAGGCAGAGACATGCAGGCAAGTGGTTTTCTGGGAATGTGACGCCAATGCACAGGAGAGATGAGGGGAGTGAAACTGGAAATGAATCTGGGAAGGAGGAGGAGAAAGCAGAAGCAGGTGTTATCCAGTTGGCCACTGCTTAAGGGAGACAGGTGTTCAATCACACAGGACTTCTCGAAAGTTTTTTAAAATATTTTATTTATTTATTTATTTATTTATTTATTTATTTATTTATTTATTTATTTAAGAGAACAAGAGACTGAGAAAGAAGCAGATAGAAAGAGAGAATGGGCATGCCAGGGCATCCAGCCACTGCAAACAAACTTCAGACATATGTGCCACCATGTACATCTGGCCTACGTGAGATTTTAGGCTTCACAAGCTCTTTAAATGCTAAGCCATCTCTCCAGCCCTAAAGTTTACTATATAGATTCCGTAATTATCCACCCAAGGGCCAAAGGAAGGAAAAATGCATTCTCTCTTTGTATTTACCTCTTTCTCTGTCTCAAATAAATAAAATAATTTTTAAAAAATTTAAAAGGAGCTGAGCATGGTGGTGCACACCTTTACTCCCAGCACTCGGGAGGCAGAGATAGGAGGATAACTATGAGTTTGAGGCCACCCTGAGACTACATAGTGAATTCAAGGTCAGCCTGAGCTGCAGTGAAACCCTACCTTGAAAAACAAAACAAAACAAAAAATAAATAAAAGGGCTGGCAGTATCACCATACCCAATTTTAAGCTATATTACAGAACCATAGTAACAAAAACAGCATGGTACTGCTACAAAGACAGACATAGATCAATGGAACAGAATAAGGACCCAGATGTTAATCTAAGCAGCTATAGTCATCTGATTTTTGACAAAAATGTCAAAAATATTCATTGGAGAAAAGACAGCCTCTTCAACAAGTGGTGCTGGGAAAACTGGATATCTATATGTAGAAGGATGAAATAGATCCTTGTCTCTCTCCATGCACAAGAATCAAGTCCAAATGGATTAGAGACCTTAATATCAGACCTGAAACTGCTAGAGGAAAAAGTAGAGGAAACCCTTCAACATCTTGGCATAGGCAATGGCTTTCTGAATATAACCCCAGTTGCTCAGGAAATGAAACCATTAATCAACCAAAGGGATCTCATAAAATTACAAAGCTTTTGTATAGCAAAGGACTCTGTGAATAGAGCAAAGAGACAACCTATAGAATGGGAGAAAATCTTTGCCAGCTACACATCTGACAGAGGATTAATATCCAGAATATACAAAAAGCTAAACAATAAGAAATCAAACAACCCAATTAAAAAATGGCTATGGTACTAAATAGGAGTTCTCAAATGAAGAAATAGCCAGGCATGGTGGTGCACGCCTTTAATCCCAGCATTCGGGAGGCAAAGGTAGGAGGATTGCCATGAGTTCGAGGCCACCCTGAGATTACATAGTGAATTCCAGGTCAGCCTGGGCTAGAGTGAGACCCTACCTTGAAAAACTGAAAAAAAAAAAGCCAAAAATAAAAAATAAAAAAAAAAGAAGAAATACAGATGACATATAAACATCCTTAGCCATCAGGGAAATGCAAATTAAAACTACTCTGAGATTCCATCTCATTCCTGTCAGAATGGCTATTATCAAGAAAACAAATGACAATAAATGTTGGCAAGGATGTAGAAAAAAGGGAACCCTTCTACACTGTTGGTGGCAATGTAGTCTGGTACAACCATTGTGGAAATCAGTGTGGAGGTTCCTGAGACAGCTAAAAATAGATTTACCATATGGCCCAGCTATACCACTCCTAGGCATATATCCTAAGGACTCATCTCAATACCTTAGTGATACTTGCACAACGATGTTTATTGCTGCTCTATTCACAACAGCTAGGAAATGGAACCAGCCTAGATGTCCCTCCACAGATGAATGGATAATAAAGATGTGGTACATTTACATGATGGAGTTCTATCCAGCAGTATGAAATTTTCAGGGAAATGGATAGATCTGAAAAGGATTATAATAAGTGAGGTAACCCAGGCCCAGAAAGCCAAACATCACAAGTTCTCTCTCATATATGGATCCTAGCTACAAATGTTTAGACTTGTGTGTGAGCTGGAACCAAAAATTGGTAGCAGAGGCCAGTAAGCTAGAAAAAGGACTATAAGGGAGGGAGGAGAGGGGAGGACTTAAGGGGATGGTATTGTATATATACATATATATATGTAGATGAACAGATTACAGGGAATGGAATGACCTAAGCAAAGCCAGGGGAAGATATTGAGTAAAAGAAGGGTGAGGGGAGGGTCAATCAAAATTCAAGATATTGTGAATAAGACATATGAAAGCCTACTTTTTTGGATAATGGAACACCCAGAAGCCATTGATTGTTACTAGAAAATTTTCAGTGCCAGGGATGGGATGCCTTCCAGTGAGTTATTGGCCAGGGAGGTCCCTGTTGCCCCTAAAACATTACAGGCTATTGCCAAGGCTCTTAGTTGCCCACCAGAAACAGATGGTAAGACCCTACTGCTGAAGACTCCACATGCCTGGGTGGCAAGGTCACTGAGAAATCAAGCTGGGGTTGAACTGAAATCCTTCTCCCTGTAGACCAGCTGAAAGCTGGAAAAAGCTGTACTGCATGTAGCCCTATGGGAGACAGAAATCATCAGCAGGGAAAACAGTGGACACTGGAATCCTCAAGTTTGGCCAGCCAGGCCAAATGAGCCAATGGGTGCAATAATGGCATGTCTATTCAGGGGGAAACCAACTGCTCTCTTATTGGCCTGGAGGCCCGTTCTTTGGGAGGGAATACATGCCTGGTACTAAAAACCTAATCAAAAGGCTATGGTACGGGAGGTCACAAGCCTTAGGAGTGTGATGCCTGGTGGTGTCTGGCAAAATGCATATATTATGCTCACCAAACCATCTCATAAGCAATTCACTTAATGTTCATATCCATATATTAATGTTACTCTCACTTTTGGTTAGAGAAGCTTCTCTTTTCAGATGGTGATGACCACTGAGATGACCCAAAAGGCAACATAGTGCTGAGAAGAAATGACAGAGGAGTGTTCCTCACTGAAACATCTCTATCACACCCGCCAAGGCTCAGGGTCCATTGCGGAAGAGGTAGCAGAAAGCATGTAAGAGCCAAAGGAAGGGTAGGTCTGCTTACAATGTGACTGTCCGGACAGAAATTGGCCTCGATATCCATGACCTCACAATGCCTAGCAATACCTTCACAAGACCCTCATAATAGGAGGAAAAGATGAAGACATCAAAATAAAAGAGAGACTAATTGGAGAGAGGGAGGGGATATGATGGAATGTGGGTTTGTGAAGGATAAAGTAGGGGAGGGGAGGGAATTATCATGGTTTATTGTCTGTAAGTATGGAAACTGTCAAGAAAAAATTTGATAAAAAAATACATTTTTTAAAGGGCTGGAGAGATTGCTCAGTGGTTAAGACTTAGTTTGCCTGCAAAGCCTAAGGACCCAGGTTTGACTCTCCAGTACAAATGTAAAGCCAGACATACAAGGTGACAATGCATCTGGAATATGTTTGCAGTGGCTAGAGGACCTGACATGCCCATTCTCTTTCTCTCTCCCTCTTTTCTTTTCTTTTCTTTTTCTGTTTCTTGAGGTATAGTCTCATTCTAGCCAAGACCTGGAATTCACTATGTAGTCTCAGGCTGGCCTTGAACTCACAGCTGTCCTCCTACCTCTGCCTCCTGGGTGCTAGGATTAAAGGCATGAGCCACCATGCCTGGCTTTCATTCTCTCTTTTTAAAAAAAAAATTTTATTTATTTATTTATTTATTTATTTATTTATTTAAGACAGAGGGGAGGGAAAGAGAGAGAGGGAGAGTGAGAATGGGCATGCCAGGGCCTCTAGCCACTGCAAACAAACTCCAGACACGTGTGCCCCCTTGTGCATCTGGCTTACGTGGGACCTGGAGAATCAAACCAGGGTCCTTAGGCTTCACAGGCAAACACCTTAACCACTAAGCCAGCTCTCTCTTTCTATCTACCTCTATCTATCTTTCTCTCTCTCTCAAATAAATAAATTTTTTTAAAGAAGAAAAGGAAGGAAAAATGTAAATATCACCTCTTGCTGCCTATTGATCTAGCATATTAATTCTCTTCCACTTCCAGTTGGCATGTGTGTGTGTGTGGTGGCTGAAGGATCTACTTGGAATGCCATACTGCCACATCAGAGCAGCTACCCAGCAGGGAATGAGAGACACATGCTTGAGACAAGGTGCTTCCAGCCTGCACACGCCCATGCTGCTTGAAATACCACAGCAAGCCCTGGAGTCAGAGTCACAGCTCAGAGGATCCGAGTGGTCCACAGAGGGAGATGTTGCACACACAGCACTGCCAGCTCTGTGGAGCAGTTTCTCAAGCACAGCACTGCTCACTGCTTCAGCGAAATAATTTGTGGCGGGCTGGTTGTGTCCATCAGAAGGTGCTTAGCAAAAACCCTTGCCTATGTATTATCTAACATTGTGGCAACTAAAAATGTTTCTAGATATTGCCAAAGGTTCCCTGGGGAGTAACAAAGTTGCCCCCAATAAGAAACATGGGTTAGAAGCCGGGCGTGATGGCGCACGCCTTTAATCCCAGCACTCAGGAGGCAGAGGTAGAAGGATGGCCGTGAGTTCAAGGCCACCCTGAGAATACATAGTTAATTCCAAGTCAGCCTGGGCCAGAGTGAGACCCTACCTCAAAAAACAAAAGAAAGAAAGAAAGAAAGAAAAAAGAAAGAAAGAAAGGGAGGGAAAGGGAGGGAGGGAGGGGGAGGGAGGGAGGAAAGGGAAAGGGGGAGGGAGGGGGAGGGAGGGAGGGGAGGGGGGAGGGAGGGGAAAGAAAGAAAGAAAGAAAGAAAGAAAGAAAGAAAGAAAGAAAGAAAGAAAAGAAAGAAAGAAAGAAAGAGGGAAAGAAGGAAGGAAGGAAGGAAGGAAGGAAGGAAGGAAGGAAGGAAGGAAGGAAGGAAGGAAGGAAGGAAGGAAGGAAGGAAGAAAAAAAGAAAAAAGTTAGGCATATCATTTCAAGTCACTCACTTGTTCACAATAACAATTATCAACCCTTAAAAGTCATTTCAAGCCAGGCATGGTGGCTTTAATCCCAGCACTCGGGAGGCAGAGGCAGGAGGATCCCCATGAGTTCAAGGACAACCTGAGAATACAGAGTGAATTCCAGGTCAGCCTGGGCTAGAGTGAGACCCTACCTCGAAAAAAGCCAAAAAAAAAAAAAAGTCATTTCAAGTGGCACAAATCTGCTAGTAGATTTTGGCTGCTCTAACTACATACATGAATGAGCTTGCTTTAAACTTTCTCAACTAATTAACATGTACATATTAAAACAGACTGTTTTCAAATAAAATCACAAAATTAGGATTTTGAAAATGGAGAGAAATTAGAGCCCACCTAAGCTAACCACATCACTTTGTAGAGAGAATTGAAGACCACAGAGACTAAGAGGTGCAGCTAAGATTACACAGGCAATGAATGGCAGACCTGTCATTAACAACTCAGGTCTCCTGGTTATTGCTCTGATAGTCTCTTCCCTACATCACATTGCCCTTCGAACGATGCATTCCTTCCAGAATTCAGAATGTTCAGACACATTGAAATTTGCTTTCCACTTTGTTTCAAGAACTGTTGATGATATAAAAAAAGATAAAGGACGAGGCAGGATGGTTGACACCTCAGTCCCAGCCAGAGCTACATAGTGTGTTCCAAGCCAAGCTGGGCTACAGATAAATTAAGACCCATATCATAGTAGCTAAGATTTTTAGGTTTCATATTTGGTCTTTTTTAAAACAATCACATTGAATTTCAAATGTTTTTCTTCTATCTTATACTGTACAGTTTCGGCACCATGTAACCTCACTGTGCAAATATAACAGTTCCTGATTAACTGCCGGAGACTTTCTGCTACTCCACTCTCACAGCATTTGAACTCCCAGCATGCAGACTCCAGCTGCACATGAAGCTATGTCATACATTCCAAAGTCAAAACGGAATAATGTTTGTTTCTTTTTTTAGGCAGGTTCTCATGTAGCTCAGACTAGCCTTGAACTTACTATGGAGCTAAGGCTGAATTTGAATTCCTCATTCTCCTGCCTCCACCTCTCAGGTGCTGCGACTAACAGGTACGTAAACACCATGCTCCGTTTTGGAATGATGTTTTGATGAAATGCTTAGTCCATTCTAAGTTCTTGATAATCGGCGATGGTGATACACACTCACATCATCAACTCCAGTCTAAGTAATGTTCAGGAAACATTTAGCGATTGGAAGGCCGATACGGTCCTTTGCATAATGCAAAGGTTGGGGATATGGGAAGCATAGTATGTAGGTTCAAATATCAGGTCTGCCACTTACAACCTACATGACCTTAGGCAGGCAGCTTAACTTCTTTTCTGTCTCCATTTCCTCAGCAGTCAAACAGAGTTAACAACAGTATCCTCATAGAGTTATTGGGAGAAGTTACATGATATAACCTATTATTAGCACAGTGCTTGGCCAAATAACAATTATTCAAAAATATTAACTATGATAAGATTATCTTATGTTGGTAACTATTCCTAGTCTTGCTGTTATCATAATGCCTCCTGTCCCAAGTGACTTGGAAAAAAAAACAAGAGTTCAGTGAGCTTGTTTCTTTTTTTAAGAAATACATCTAGTACATAAATAGTCAGTCATCCAAATCCTATTAACTCTAGGTAATTTTATTTAAAAATCATATTTTGAGTTGGACAAGTAAATAAACGCCAAAGCAATTTTTATTAAATCTTGTTTTCTCAATGGCTATTTGGAATACATCACTCATATGTAAGCCCCGAGAATATTGAATAACAGATAAAATAAATAATGACCATAATGCAAACCACATTCTGATTCCCACTTCCCTATACAACAAGTTCATGTAAGAGCTGTAAGAGCCAAAAAACAACATGCTTATTAACTGTGGGTTGCTCAGCTATATACATAAGGTTCAGCAAATCATGTGGGTGTTTCCATATTCTCAGTTAAGCTAATGGTTCCTTGGAGCCCAGTTCTTATAACCCCTTAGGAATTTTAAGATTTGCCTGAAAAAATATATCATATTTCCATGACTGTGCTGAACACAAATTGGGAAAGCTCACTGAATGCAAACCATCCTAAGGGACAGGAAATGGTCATTGTTTTCAAAGAAAAGGCAAGATGTGTCTGCGCACAGGAAATCAAGCTGGTCTTAGGAGATTGATCTCAACTTCCTCCACACAAACCCATGTGTGCTGTGTGGACAGCCTCCCATCTTACCTCACCCTTGGGAGCATGGTAGGGAATATGAATAAGGGCATTTATCAATTGAGGTAAAAACATTTTTATTCAAAAGTGCCACATAAATGCATCAAGAGAACTATACTCCTTCCTTTTTTCACATTTCATTTCATTTTAAAGTATTCAGGGATTTACAGGGATTCTGGACTCAGAATAGGCAAGTTATAAGCCTCTGGGACAAGCTGTCAAAAGGCTCCCATCTACAATGTGGTTTCCCAGATACATAGAGTTTTCTGCAGGAGTAAAACTTGCACTACAAAAATTTGCTTCATTTCATCATTCCTTGTGAATAAAAGTAGTTAGACCAGTAGTTTCATTGATATTTTTTATTATTTATATATTTGCAAGCAGAGAGAGAGACTTGGTGTACCAGAGCCTCTGGCTACTGCAAAAAGAAAAAGAAAAAAAAAAAAACCCTCCAGATGCATGTGCCATTTTGTACATCTGGCTTGACATGAGTACTGGGACACCGGAACTGAACCCGGGAATCTGGGTCAATAGGCTTTGCAGGCAAGCACCTTAACCACTGAGCCCCTCTCTAGCCCCTCATTAATTTTTTTTTTTAATTCTTTGGAGTAAAATACTATCACAAAGAAAGCCTGAGAGCAGAAGAAAAACTTCCCAATTTTTATTTTTATCTTTCTTTATTATTTTGTTTTTTTCAAGGTAGAGTCTTGCTGTAGCCCAGCTTGACCTTGAAATTCACTATGTAGTCTCAGGGTGGCCTGGAACTCATGGCGATCCTCCTACCTCAGCCTCCCAAGTTCTGGGATTAAAGGTGTGCGCCACCACGCCCAGCAAAATTTCCAGGTTTAATCCCAACTGGGCAATAGGTCTTCTATCTTTGAGCAGAGGTTGGCAAGGTGGAGAGACCCAAGCTAGCCTAATGAAGGCGGAACACTGATGCTCTTGCTACACTATAAAGCAGTAAAGATCGTCATCAAATCTTAGCAGAAGATGCTTATTCCAAAGCCCATTCTGAATGCTTTACCTCAATCTCAATCAAAACCTGGGGAAAACCAGGCAGGGACATTTGCTCTCACCCTCCATGCAGAGAGTCCTTTCCAGGTATAACTCTCTCTGAATGGAGATTTAGGGAAGAATGACAGCAAGGTGTCAACGCAATTCACCTCAGGAATCAGTCAAATTTCTTGCTATGCATTTTTGGCCACATCAGGTATTCTGGCCATGATGCAATTTCTGAAATTAGCAAAAGAGGTTTTCATACCTGTTCAAATTAAATGGATCAAGAAAGGTATGTTTGCAAAATGAGAGAGTTCATCAGTGTTGTTATTTTTTCCTAATATTCTTGCAAGGGCCTTTTAAATGGCTGCTCTGCAGCCTGTGCCATTCACTTCCTAGAATCTGTCTGTGGGGGGAAAAAAACTGTGATTATTACTTAAGGATCGTGGAGATTCCCTTCACTGCATGGGGGGAAAAAAGAGAAAAGCAAAATCAAGGCTATTACCCTGTGTTTATAACAAGTCTATTACCATAGTAACGCCTGTGATGTCACAAATGCTACACCAAGGGCCAGAAGCTGTTTCTGAGGGGGAAGGGCAGCCCAGCCTCAGAAGATAGACACAAGCATGTGAGGCCAAAGCAAGGTCAATGCTATGGTAATCATCAAAACACAAGGAGCTCCCTTCTCCAGAGGAAAAGGGGTGAGGGTAGAACCAGACAAGTTCCCCTGGCCCAGAAGTGAGCTACACCCACACTTTTTGTATGCAGCTATGCAAAGGGAGTGGAAATCCGAGCAAATGTGGTGTCACTGTGTTCCCAGTCAGAGTATTCCACTGGGCTCATGGGCTGCCAAGATAGACATGATTGGGATCCAGTGGAGTCTGCGCATGAGACACCCTGGGAACCAGGGCCGGACAAGATGGAGCCTGGGGAGGGTGATAACTTCAATCTCTGCCCCTCCCAGGCCATGGATTCTCAGGGCTAGAGAAAGAATCGTCAAATCTTCTCAAAAGATATAGGCTTTTTAGACAGATCTTTTGGGAGTGGGGAACTGTGTATCCTGTCACTGGGGTATCTATGTTAATAAACATCATTATTCTGATACCATCTAGGGAAGTTTCTAGGACTGTGCTGAAAAGGCAAGTTTGTATGAAAAAGAATGCTGGAGCCGGGCATGGTGTCACACGCCTTTAATCCCAGCACTTGGGAGGCTGAGGTAGGAGGATGGTGGTGAGTTCAAAGTCACTCTGAGACTACATCGTGAATTCCAGGATAGCCTGAGCTACAGTGAACCCTACCTTGAAAACAAAAAACAAACAAACAACAACAACAAAAAAAGAATGCTGTATTAGGAGTCAGAAGACCTTGGTAGTAAGTAGTCTTCGCTCAGAAAACACATGACCTTGAGAACAATATTTAACTTGCTGGATCTTCAGGTCTTTATTTAATGATACCTAATGTGCTATTTCCCAGAGTATTGTAAAGACAGAATTAAATAAAAAGAATGTGAGGAGCTAGGGTGATGGGTCAGTCAGTAAGGCCTTTGCCATGCAAGGCTGAGTGTCTGAGTTCAAATCCTGAGCACCATGTAAATGCTGGGCATGGTGTCATGGGCCTATTCTCTTCAGAGATGGCAGGATCTCTAGGGCAAACTGGCTAGCTAGACTAGCTGAATCAGTAAGCTGTGGATTCAATAACAGACTTCATCTCAATAAATAAGGTGGAAGCGATTACCATAATCCCACTGAGGAGGGCCCCCGGGTAACAGGAGCTAGGGTGAGAGGATAATAGTGTATAACCTGTTAAATATATATATATATATATATAAAATAGGGATGGCGAGATGGCTTAGTGGTTAAGGCGCTTGCCTGCAAAGCCAAATGACCAGAGTTTGATTCCCCAGGACCCACATAAAGCCAGATACACAAAGTGGCACATGCATCTGGAGTTCATCTGCAGTGGCTGGAGACCCTGGTGTACCCATTCTCTCTCTCTCATAAATAAAATATATTTAAAATAGAGCCAGGCATGGTGACGCACGCCTTTAATCCCAGCTCTCGGGAGGCAAAGATAGGAAGGATCACCGGGAGTTTGAGGCCACCCTGAAACTATACAGTGAATTCCAGGTCAGCCTGGGTTAGAGTGAGACCCTACCTTGAAAAGCCAAAAAAAGAAAAAAGAAAAAAAAAAAAGAATGCACAGTAACCACTGGGTATGATGGCTTGTGCCTGTAATCCCAGCACTCAGAGGCTGAGGCAAAAGGATTAGCTGGGGTTCAAGTCCAGCTTGGTCTAGATAGTGAGTTCCAGCATAGTCTGAGCTACAGAGTAGAAACTTGTCTCCAAGAAGAAGAAGAAAAAAGAATGGCCATTAACCTACATACAGCTAAAAAAAAAAAAAAAAAATGATAGGGAACATAACTCAACTTGATTATAAACATAGGTAACGTGTGTAGTAAAGAAGGAATTGAAATGATTCACTAAATGGAAACTTTTGGATGTGTGGACTTGAGTTATCAACTGATAATAAGTAAGTGGAATCCTCACTCTGCTATCAAAGAAACTGGTGAATTCAGACAGGTTGGGACAATATACCAGCATTTTCTCAATGAACAACAAAGCAGACAAAAATATCAGCATTTTCTCAGTAAACAAGTTATATTACATGTGTGCAATAAGATTTGAGTATCAGTCATTCATTCATTTATTCAGCAAATATTGGGGTGCCAGCCGGGCGTGGTGGTGCACACCTTTAATCTCAGCACTCAAGAGGCAGAGGTAGGAGGATCGCCATGAGTTGGAGGCCACCCTGAGACTACACAGTGAATTCCAGGTCAGCCTGGGCTAGAGTGAGACCCTACCTTGAAAAACAAATTTTATATATATAGCCATTTCCACAGCCTGACTATGAAGCCTTGTTCACCTTCCTGTTATGAGAATTAGCTTGTTTTATCCTAGCATCAGCAAACTGTGATCTCTAGGCAAAATTCTATCCACGGCTTTTTTTATAAATAAAGTTTTTGTTTGTTTGTTTTTCACAAAAATTTTCATAGTTTTTTAATAGTTTACTTATTTAATGACAAGAAAAGAGATAGAGAGAGATATATAGAGACAGAATGGGCATGCCAGGGCCTTTAGCTTCTGCAACAAATTCCAGATGCAAGCACCACCTTGTGTATCTGGGTACTGGGAAATCGAACCTGGGTCCTTAGGCTTCACAGGCACATGCCTTAACTGCTAAGCCATCTCTCCAGCCTAATTTTCATATGAAATTTTTTTAAATTTTTATTTATTTATTTATTTAATTTGCAAGCAAAGAGAGGGATAGAAGAGAGGCAGAGAGAGAATGGGCATGCCAGGGCCTCTAGCCACTGCAAACAAACTCCAGATGCATGTGCCCCTTGTGCATCTGGGTTACGTGGGTCCTGGAGAATTGAACCAGGATCCTTTGGCTTCACAGGCAAATGCCTTAATCACAAAGCCATTTCTCCAGCCCTCTAACAAAATTTTTATTTATTTATTTATTTATTTATTTATTTATTTATTTATTTATTTATTTATTACAAGGAGAGAGAGAAAGAGAGAGAGAGAATGGGCTTGCCAGAGCCTCTAGCCACTGCAAATGACCTTCAGATGCATGTGCCACTTTGTGCATCTGTCTTTATATGGGTACTGGGGAATCAAATCCAGCTTGTTAGGCTTTTCAGGCAAGTGCCTTAGTAGCTGGACAATCTCTCCAACCCCAAATTATTTTCATAATTTTTAAATGTTTATTATTATTATTAAACTGTTTAAAATATTTTGTTTCCATTTATTTAAGAGAGAGAGAGAGAGAGGCAGATAGATAGAAAGAGAGAAAGTGAAAGAATGGGCATGCCAGAGCCTCCAGCCATTGCAAACAAACTCCAGACGCATGTTCCACCTTGTGCATCTGAGTCCATGGATCCTGAGGAATCAAACCTGGTTCCTCTGGCTTTGTAGGCAAGTGCTTTAACCGCTGAGCCATCTCGCCAACCCAATATAAATAAAGTTTTATTGAAACACAGCTACCTCCATTGGTTTGTGGATTATCTGAGGATGCCTTCCTCTGCTGACAGCAGTGTCGTGTAGCTGTATAGAGTACCATCTGGCCCTTTACAGAAAAAAACTTACTGACCTCTGCCCTAGATGACTAAATGAAAATCTATCTCTCTGGCTAGTTTCTGCTTAGACAATAAGAAAGTGCCTGGAAAGCAGAGAACTTTTCTGCATCTCTGACTTGTCATACAGAACCTTGGAGCAGACAAGGTCAAGGTTTAGAACAGTTGCAGAAAATGGAAGTCATCCTTCCCTACATTTTATTTTCTACAGATGAGTGAGCGCCCTGGAGTTCCTCAGAAAAACAGCATAAAGCCAGTGGAGCTTGGTTACCCTGGCTTCTAATTCCTCAGAGTTCCTCCGGCTAAGACTTCCAAAGCTCAGTTTTTGGCCTCTATCCCTTTGCATATTTATTTCCTGATCTGATGTGGAATTAGAGTTAAATAGGAGCTGTGTGCTTGAATTCCACGTGGCTGGCTCAGCAGGAAACTCCAGGGCAGGTTTTTTGGCAAGCCAAACTCCTGTGAGCCTCAGCTATGCTAATTTCTAAAGCTGTTTGCTTTGCTCAAATAAATCTTAGCAACAAATTTGCATTTGGATGCACACCTTTTATGCACAGATTACGTGCATGATGACTCTCTTGCAGAGTTTAGGACTAAAAAAAAAGAAAAGAAAAAGGGGTACGGTGTTTGCAAGCTAACTTTCATGTGCTAGCTATTATGCCAGGTGCTTCACAACCATTTTTCATCTCATCCCCACAATAACTCCATGAAGGAGGAAAGTGAGCCCCATTTTATAGATGGGAAAACTGAAAGGGGGGCTGGGGAAATGGCTTAGTGGTTAAGGCATTTGCCTGCGAAGCCTAAGGACCCCAGTTCCATTCCCCAGGACCCACATAAGCCAGATGCACAAGGGGGCGCAGGCATCTGGAGTTCGTTTGCAGTGGCTGGAGGCCCTGGCATGCCCATTCTCTCTCTCTCTCTCTCTCTCTCTCTCTCTCAAATAAATAAATAAAACATTTAAAAAAAACTGAAAAGGCAGAGTGGCATAACTTGTCCACTTTCACGAGGCTGCTAAGTGACAAAGCCTAGAATTAAACCCAGCTTTTCAGAATCCAGAGCCTGTGTTCCTGCTACTTAGTTCTTCCTGCTTGGTGACATCATCATCTTCACCACCTCTTACCTAAAAAGCATACATTCATTTGCAAACACTACATTTATAAAATTAGTCATCTTTTTTCCCAGTTAGCCTACGCAAAGTATGTCTTTGGTCCTTGGGAGATAAGCTTAGGTCCCTCTGTATCACAAAATAACCAAACAAAGGAAATTAGTGTCACTAATAGGCAAGTTTTATAGAATACAACAATTATAGTAGTAATTAGTATCGCAAATGACTTTTATTACACATAGATTTTATGTTTAATTTATTAATTACAGAGAGAGAGAGAGAGAGAGAGAATGGGCACTCCAGGGCCTCTGCAAACAAACTATGTACGTCTGACTTATGTGGTTACTGTGGAATAGAACCTGGGTCCTTAGGCTTCATAGGCAAATGCCTTAACCTGTAAGCCATCTCTCTAGCCCACAAATAGGTTTATGGCATATCTAAGGATTAACATATGATAAGACAGTTTATTATTCAAATGTAGCATGCCAACAAGAGAACATGGCCATAACTCTAAAGGAAAATGGAATACAGTGGAAACACACTTGTAACATAAACCCATATATCTGGAAACTTCTTCACTGCTTTTGGAAAAAAAACCAGACACCTATCTTCCTATATACAAGCATAAGCATTAGTGTTATGGTGTTATAGTAAGTACTGCTATTATAATTCAATATTTATCATTGTTAAAATTGATTACACAAAAATAACCAGTAACAAAAATTAAGCATTCTAGCATAATTCCAACATTTTATAGTAAGCACTGTTTGCACTGTTGTAATATTCAGCCCATTGCCATCTCGATCTAAAGCACTACCTTCTAATTTTCTGGAAATATAAAAGAACTGATTACATTTTCATGTAAGTGAAATTCAGATTTCCATCTTTTTTAAGCTCTCAAAGACAGCTTTCCAGGAATTAGAAGCAACTCTGTGGAGACGATGCATAACATAACTTGTTTCTTGAATGGATTTTGAGGAAGGCATGTTGAAGAACATGCCTGCCACATGTCCTTTTACAAGATTACTCCTTTCCTCAGAAACCCCAGGAGATCCTTATGCACCGTTCAGCTCAACATCATTACTGTTTCTTTTCTTCCTTCTTTCTTCTTCTTGCTCTTTTAATATTTTATATTCATTTATTTATTTATTTATTTGAGAGAGAGAGAGAGAA
Organism: Orientallactaga sibirica; assembly: GCA_036365145.1. Taxonomy (NCBI): domain Eukaryota; kingdom Metazoa; phylum Chordata; class Mammalia; order Rodentia; family Dipodidae; genus Orientallactaga; species Orientallactaga sibirica. The sequence continues at coordinate 24,158,005 of JAEOAD010000020.1, read as the reverse complement.
ACAGGCAGATAGAGAGAATGGACACGCCAGTGCCTCCAGCCACTGCAAATGAACTCCAGATGCATGCGCCACCTTGTGCATCTGGTTTACGTGGGTCCTGGGAAACTGAAGCTGGGTCCTTTGGCTTTGCAGGCTAGAACATTAACTGCTAAGCCATCTCTCCAGCTCTCTTTCTTTCCCTTTTTCTTTCTTTCTTTCTTTGCTAACCAATCATATATATGGTATATGTTTTATTTATTTTTATTTATTTATTTTGGGTTTTTTTGCAGTAGGTCTCGCTCTAACCCAGGCTGACCTGGAATTCACTATGTAATCTCAGGCTGGCCTTGAACTCACAGTGATCCTCCTACCTCTGCCTCCCGAGTGCTGGGATCAAAGGCATGTGCCACCAGCCCAGCTTTATTTTATTTTTAAAACCATTTCATCCTTTAAAAAAAAGCATGTTACTTCAGAGAAGGGAAATAACTTTCTTTGAAGGTAGTGGTAGAAAAGGTTTGTAGTCAGTTGAATGTGCAGGCCAAGCAGAAGTAGATATCAGTATTTTCCTAATAACAGAAATCATACTTTAAATCATTTGTGCACTAGCATTTCTTATTTATAAAGTTCTTAAAACAGTCGTTATCCAAGTGAACTTGTGTTAGTAATTAGTCTGAGATCATTATAAACAGCTGTCTATGAACTGTTGTCATTGGAAACCCCAGTCCTGCTTACCTGCTGGTGGCTTTATGAAAGGTGGCGGAATTAAAGGTACAATAATGGGCACATTGCCATGATCCTTTGACCCCGCGGGTGAGTCACTGAGTCCATTTCCAGTGGCAAGCCCTGAGTAGCCTGTGCTTATATTGTATGGTGAAATAACACTGTCTTCGGGTAATTTTGGTTTTGGCAAAGAATTTTCTGTAAGAGAGAGAAAAAAATCATAATCAATAATGACAAAAGAACTTATTCAGTGGACTTAAATTTTTCCTGATTTCCTCAAGTAAACTGGTCATGAATCATGAAACGGAACAAAGTTTTCCTTGCAAATCTTTAAGCAATTTATCAGAACTCCACAATCCACCCTGGAGCATTTTAGCCTTGTTACCGACAATTTCCAATAGGCTCCTTTAGAACTTGCTCCACTATGATAACTTATATCCCAGGTGAACCACGGTGATGAATTTTAAGACTGTAAAATCCCATAGAAAATTGAGAGGCAATTAACCTTTTCCATATACAATATGATATATAGCAGGCATTGCTCTCTGGCTGCTGGGGGGGAAAGCCTAAACCAGGTACCCCAGCACGGCAACTAAATCCTACTGTATTATAAATTCAAACTATAACATAGCCAAATGAATCAGTGAGAGATGGAGATGCTTTTGAAGAAAACTACCACCAGGTACTGGTAATGCCCACTAAAAGTTAACAAAAATGAAAATAAAGAAAATGCACTATGACAGCTTTGTTCAAGCATTTTATACCCTTGTATGTGAAGCATACACATATACATGACAAAGCCTCAACCATGAAAATCCCAGCATTCTCTCTTTCTTGTTCCCCAGAGGTAAGATCATTACCTAGGCCGAGTATTATACAAGCTAGAGTTTATAGACTAGAAACCCAGGCCTTGCATTTTTCATTCACAGTGAAATTGATGATACTATCTTCATAACGTGTTATGTACAATTTCATAGCAAGCTTAACAGAAAATTTGTCACACACATTCAATTCCACCTGCCTGTAGGACAGCTCGTTTACATTTCACTGCTTGCCATATAACAAGAAAAAGCTCCTTCTTAAAGACTGGAAATAAAATATTTGAACAAGTATTATGCCAATAGATTTTGACTGAGGTAACAGAACTACTTATCAAATTGCCACAATGATGTTGCACAATTAGTTTTATCAACATTTTATTAAAATTCCCTAAACTGGTTGCCTGGCGTGATGGCACATGCCTTTAATCCCAGCACTCCAGAGGTAGAGGTAGGAGGACTGCTGTAAATTCAAGCCTACCCTGAGGCTACATAGTGAATTCCAGGTCAGCCTGAGCTAGAGTGATATTCTACCTCAAAAAAACAAAACCAAAACAACAACCAAAAAAAGCCGGGCGTGGTGGCGCACACCTTTAATCCCAGCACTCGGGAGGCAGAGGTAGGAGAATCAACGTGATTTCAAGGCCACCCTGAGAATACATAGTGATTTTCAGGTCAGCCTGGACCAGAGTAAGACCCTACCTCAAAACAAAAACAAAAACAAAAACAAAAACAAAAACAAAAACAAAAACAAAAACAAAAAAACCCTAAACTGGTTGCTTCCTCATTCATTCCTCCTCTTTTCTCTTACAAATTCTCATTCCGAATTTAAGTTTATTGATTCATACAGGCTTCCTCTTAGATATACGCCACTGCTGTCCACTGTTCTTCCTCTGTACTTTCTACTCTTTAGCTAGATGAAGATAAAAATTTTTACAGAGTAATACAGAATTAAATCATCTACAACTCCTTCTTTTCTTCTTATCCTATTAACTTCAGAATGCAGAGCATTTTCAATGCTTTCCAGAGTTCATTGATATTTTGATTTTATAATCATCAATAAGAGAACACTACTTCACATTAATACCTACTACAAAATGACAGAAGTATGTTTAGGGACATTTCAGAAATGATTAGAAATTCTGTCCCAAGCCTAAGCCAAAATGCACTTCATGATTTCTTTATACAACTCAAATCAGAGACTCAAGCAGCAATTTTTAAAACCAAATATTCTTTTGTATTTACTTTAGTTATTTGATAGAAAGAGATAGAGGCATAGAGAGAGAGGAGAGAGAGAGGGGGAGAGGGAAAGAATAGGCATGCCAAGGCCTTCAGCTGCTGCATATGAACTCCAGACACATGTGCCACCTTGTGCATTTGGCTTACATGGTTACTAGGGAATTGAACCAGGGTCCTTTGGCTTTGCAGGCAAGTGCCTTAACCACTAAGCCATCTCTCCAGCCCTAAAATCAAATATTCTAACACAACATAATCTCAAGATACACTAATTTGATACTTAGATGCTGAAGAATAACCATGGGACTATCTGAAAAATCTTTGTTTTCTATAATTAAACCATTGTTTCCATAAGAACAAAAAATGTTGTACATACAGTAAAAACAATGCAACTCATAACACAATCATCTCCAACCTGAGCTGAGGTGTTTCAGACGGCGTTAGTTGGAGATGCGAGTGTGACAACATGGGCAGTGCTTAGTGCATGTGTTGCATTTTCAAACCAAGGCTGCAGTGATGTCAATGGTGAGACACGGGTAAGTGCTGCCAGGAGCAACTCCCTTGATTTGTTAATTTTTCATCACTGCACATTTGGAAATCTCTTAGAGTTGCCAAAATTTCCACAACCCCCATGTTTAGTTACTCTGCCCCATTTGTGGACACGACCCACAGTTTAAGAAGCTGTGTGGTTTAAACCAACTATGAGCAGAACCAACAAAGTGAGTTCCAAAGCAACTCAATTCTGGCGGGTGGCGAGAGTAAATTCTTCTTTGTAGGAACAAAAAGACAGAAAATGTCAATACCTTTAAGGACAGAAATATGTTGCCGGCTCTCCCCATCTGTAGGATAACTCCTGAATTCAATATCTTCACCATCTTTTAATTCAACCTTATCATAGCCATACCAGCCAAGGAGTTCATTCATGGTGTTCTCTGCAAAGTTCTGAAAGAGAAGCATAAGTCACTACTTATTTCTATAATCAATAATTACTTGAAAAGAAAGCATAAATTAAATTTTATTTGCCCCATCCCATTGCATGCCAGTCCTACCACACCTTCCCTAGCTGAGTGTTCACTCTTCAGTCATGTTCAAATGTAATGCATTTAAATCACACAATGATACAGCCAATTATCACAGGCCTTCAGACATTCTCAATTTAAAGATAATAAGAAAAACATATTCACCAGTTTCGCTACAAATAGGGAATCTTATTTCAGCATTATTTTTGGCAAAATCTATATCTCATGCTAATACAAAAACATTGAAAGCTAGTTAGGCGTGGTGGCACATGCCTTTAATCCCAGCACTCAGGAGGTGGGGGTAGGAGGATCGCTGTGAGTTCAAGACCACACTGAGACTACATAGTGGATTCCAGGTCAGCCTGACTAGAGCGAGATCTTGCCTCGAAAAATAAAAAATAAAAAAAGACATTGAAAGAACAAACAAAAAACTTTGTTTTGTTTTGTTTTGTTTTTCGAAGTAGGCTGACCTGGAATTCATTATGGAGTCTCAGGGTGGCCTTGAACTCACAGCGATTCTCCTACCTCTGCCTCCCTAGTGCTAGGATTAAATAGGGGAGCCACAACACCTGGCTTTAAAAAAAAAATTTTTTGAAAATAAAACACAATTAAGCTTTTTGTACTGCCAATTAATTTAAATTAGAATTACTTTCTGACTCTGGTTTTGTTACTTAACATAACTAATCACAGATTAAACAAAATCTGAGCAAAAATAATTTCTGAGTTGTCAACCACTACCATACAAAAAACTGAACAAGTGCTGAAGAGATGGCTTAGCAGTTAAAGTTCTTGCCTGCAAAGCCAAAGGATACAGCTTCAATTCTCCAGGATCCACATAAGCCAGATGCACAAGGTGGCGTTTGCATCTGGCGTTCCTTTGCAGTGGCTAAAGGCTCTGGCACACCCATTCTCTTCCCCTCCACCCCCATCTATTTCTCAAATAAATAAATAAAAATTTAAAAAAGAAAATATGAACAAAAAAAATTAAGGGTCTTGCCAGGCCTTTAATCACAGCACTTGGGAGGCAGAGGTAGGAGGATTGCCATGAGTTTGAGGCCACCCTGAGACTACATAGTGAATTCCAGGTCAGCCTGAGCTAGAGTGATACCTTACCTCAACAAGCCAAAAACATTAAATTAAATTAAATTAAGGGTCTGTATAATTTCCCCCTTTGTAAGAGTATTTTTAAAAACTATTTTATGTATTTATTTATTTGAGATACAGATAAAAACAGAGAGAATGAGGCAGGCACAGAGAGTAAATATGGGCATGGCAGGGCCTCCTGCCACTGAAACTAGCTCCAGACACATGCACCACTTTGTGTATCTGACTTTAAGTGGGTGCTGGGGACTGGAACCAGGCTGTCAGGCTTTACAAGCAAGTGCATTTAACCACTGAGCCAACTCACCAGCCCAAGTGTACTTTTTAATTTTATCTTATTTTACTCATTTATTTATTCATTTTGGTTTTTCCTTTTTTTAAAAAATATTTTATTATTTATTTATTTGAGAGAGATATAGAAATAGGCATGTAGAGAGAGAGAGAGAGAGAGGAGAGAATGGGTGCACCAGGGCCTCCAGCCACTGCAAACGAACTCCAGATGCATGCACCCCCTTGTACATCTGGCTTACATGGGTCCTGGAGAATCGAGCCTCGAACCTGGGTCCTTAGGCTTCAAAGGCAAGCGTTTAACCACTAAGCCATCTCTCCAGCCCCGTTTTTCCTTTTTTTTAATATATTTTATTTGTTTGAGAGAAAGAGGCAGAGAGACAGAGAGAATGGGCACACCAGGGCCTCCACTAACTGCAAACAAACTCCAGATGCATGCACCTCCTTGTGCATCTGGTTTACGTGGGACCTAGAGAATTGAACCGGGATCCTTTGGCTTTGCAGGCAAACACCTTAACCGCTAAGCCATCTCTCCAGCCCTCATTTTGGTTTTTCAAGGTAGGGTCTCTCTCTAGCCCAGGCTGACCTGGAATTCACTATTTAGTCTCAGAGTGGCCTCAAACTCATGGCAATCCTCCTACCTGTGCATCCCAGGTGCTGGGATTAAAGGCATGTGCCATCAAGGCCAGCTCCCAAGTGCATTTCTTAAATCAATATGCAATTTGTTTTGTTAGTGACAGATTCATTCTTCATGAAATTAAAGTTTTAGGGCTGGGGTGATGACTCAGCAATTAAAGATGCTTATAAAGCCTGCTGTCTGGGTTCAAGACCCCAGTACCCATGTAAAGCCATATGTACAAAGTATCACATGCATCTGGAATTCATCTGCAGCAGCAAGAGGCCCAGGCATGCCCATTTCTCTCTCTCCCTCTTCCTCTCTCTCAAATAAATAAATGAAAATATTTTTTAAAAAACAAATAAGAGGTCTATATGTGATATAGAAGTATTAAAAAAAAAAAAAGAAAACCTAAAGTTACTAGGTAGCCCAGATTTGGAATAATACATTAAACTACTTTATGAACTATAAGTTAATATATAAAGATATTATTACTTAAAATATCATATAAAAATCAAAGTTTATTATATATAATTTGAAAATAATGGGTTTTTTACCTTATGATTTAATATCTTATGTCAAGTGACTATTTTTTTTAAATTTATCGATTGCCAGATCTGTCTGGAAACTAGATGGAGCCTTGGTACTAATCTTGCCTAAACATCTGTCTGAACCTTCTCAACTAAAGTAGGAAAGCTATATATCCTAACCTCTGTGACTCAGAGAATCTTTTATTCTTTTTTTTTAATATATTTTATTTATTTATTTTTATTTATTTATTTATTTATTTATTTATAAGAAAGAATAAGAGAGAGAGAGAGAATAGGCACGCCAGGGCCTCTAGCCACTGTAAACGAACTCCAGATGCATGCACCCCCTTGTGCATCTGGCTTACGTGGGTCCTGGAGAGTCAAACTGGGATCCTTTGCCTTTACAGGCAAATGCCTTAACCGCTAAGCCATCCCTCCAGCCCCTCCAGCCCTCTTTTATTCTTCTTCTTAGAAGCTGTCATTTCTGCATTACACTGGGGTAGATAATTCATATACCTGAAACAGACCACCCCCACTAAGCCTTAGTGAGTATCGCCTCAACATGTGAATTTCATGTCTTCTTGAATTCCACTTGAGATTTCAGCAGGGTTGCATAAAAGATAAGACACTATTGATTGCACAAAAACAAACTTGCCATTTCAAACCACCCACAGGATGCTACATTTTTGGCTTTGGTGCCCACTTAAGCTCTGAGCTCCAACTGGGACAATCTGTGATGGTTTAGTGCACCAGCAATTAAAAGGAAAAAAATCTAGCCAGATTGAGTGGGTATTGCCTATAAGGCCAACATTCAGCCATATCAGCTTTAGTGAAACACTTCTCTCTGATGGCTGGTCACGTCCACATTAAACAGACATTCTTTTCATGGCTGTACAATGATGGTGGGCTCCATAGGAGCTTTAGGAATACCACTTAAGAGGACTGGGCAAAATGCTGTTCCACTTAATCAAAAGATATCCCTTTAATAAGGTACCACTGACCCCTAACATCTAATTCACTTAGCTGAGTGCTTGGCTCAAGAACAACGCCTCTCGGCTGGAGAGATGGCTTAGTGGTTAAGATGCTTGCCTGTGAAGCCTAAGGACCAGGGTTTGACTCCCCAGTACCTACATAAGCCAGATGCACAAGGTGGTGCATGCATCTGGAGTTCGTTTGCAGTAGCTGGAGGCCCTGGCGTGCCCATTCTCCCTCTATCTATCTGCCTCTTTCTCTCTCTGTCGCTTTCAAATAAAACAAAATAAAACAAAAATATTTTTTAAAAAGAAAAGAACAATGAACAATGCCTCTGTACACACAAACTCCATCAGGCAGCAGACATCTGGCAGCAGACATCTCCAAGGATGAAGCTTACCTCGCAAAAAAAAAAAAAAAAAAAAAAAGCCAACAGCATTGAAAACCAAGTTCAAGCCATCCTCTTGGTCTATGTGCCATTTGTCCAAATCTCTAAGTGAACTGGGCCAACAAAATATAATCTTTTGCCTATAACTCTTGGCTACTACACCCAATTTTGTGCACTATTTATATCCAGATGCCACGTTCTCTGTTCTGTCTAACCTCTGAAGTCACACAAAAGCAACAGATGCATAATTCATGCATCAACCTCCCAGCCAAGGACATAGGTTTGTTTGGTATAGTCCAGCTGCAAATCCATTCAGTCCTTTCAGAAACAATCTTATGGATGGGATCCAGAATTTTCAGACATTTAGGTTAAAAACTAAAACCTCAACCTGATTGCATTGTTTTAAAGTTGTGATGAAGAAAGAATAGCACTTTTTAGTTTATTTATTTATTTGAGAGAGAACGTCTGGGTGCACCAGGGCCTCTGGCCACTGTCAAGCAATTCCAGACATATATGCCACTTTGCACATCTGGCTCTTTCCGTGAGTACTGGAGAATCAAACCTAAACCAGCAGCCTTTGCAAACAAAGCTCCTTTAACAGCTAAGCCATCTCCTCAGCCCTCAACTTGATTATTAGCATCCATATAACTTGGGCATTTTAACTGCAACAGTTTAGCTTATGGTTATGCTGAAAACTCAGAGGCTTCATGGAACAATCAATACGAATTTATTCCATGATTTCCGAGTTACTATAAATGTTAGAGCATACTATAAAGTGTTCCCATTTTTGTCAGTGAAAATAAGAATAAATACCTCAGTGTTTTGATATATGATTGCAAAAGGAGAAAACAAAGGGTTTATAAAGGCTCAAGTCATAAGCCCCAACCTTTCAGGAAAGGAGGGAGAACAAGATGAAAGAGAAAACAAGCATATAGCTTCCAGAAACAGACTATAATCTCTGTCATAGTCACTAGCATAGTTTTTAAAAAAAATCAGGGGATGCCGGGCGTGGTGGCGCACGCCTTTAATCCCAGCACTTGGGAGGCAGAGGTAGGAGGATCGCTGAGAGTTCGAGGCCACCCTGAGACAAAGAGTGAATTCCAGGTCAGCCTGGACCAGAGTGAGACCCTACCTCGCAAAACCAAAAAAAAAAAAAAAAAAATCAGGGGAGAGATGGCTAAGTAGTTAAGGCACTTGTCTGCAAAGTTTAACAACACGGGTTCAACTCCCCAGTACCCATGTAAAGCCAGATGCACAAAGTGACACATGCACCTGGAGTTCATTTGCAGCAGCTGGAGGCCCTGGCACACCCATTCTCTCTGTCTCTTGTCTATCTCTCTCTGCTTGCAAATAAATAAATAAAATTTTTTAGAAAGTCTTCCAAGGACTAATTTAAATTTATATAGTATTTAATTTTCTCATTGCTGACACCAAATACCTGACAGGAAACAGCATAAGACAGGAAAGGCTTATTTCTGGCTTACAGTTCATGGGGATACAATCCATCATGGTCACAGTAGGCAGAGAGGTAGTCACTTTGCATCCACAGTCAGGAAGCAGAGAGAGGGAGCTGGAGAGATGGCACAGCCACTAAAGGCACTTGCTTACAAAGCCTGACAGCCTAGGGTTCAAGTCCCTAGTATTCACTGTAAAGCCAGATGTACAAAGTGGTGCATGTGCCTGGAGTTCATCTGCCTCAGAAAGAGGCCCTGGTATGTCTATTCTCTCTCTTTCAAATAAATAAAAACATTTTTCAAAAGGAAGTAGAGACTAGAGAGATAGCTTAGCGTTTAAGGCACTTGCCTGCAAAGCCTAAGAATGCATGTTCAAGGGCTGGAGAGATGGCTTAGTGGTTAAACGCTTGCCTGTGTGAAGCCTAAGGACCCTGGTTCAAGGCTCAATTCCCCAGGACCCACGTAAGCCAGATGCATAAGGTAGCGCATGCATCTGGAGTTTGTTTGCAGTGGCTGGAGGCCCCGGTGCACCCATTCTCTATCTATCTGCCTCTGTCGCTCTCAAATACATAAATAATAAAAATAAACAAAAACTTAAAAAAAAAAAAAAAGAATGCATGTTTAAATCTCCAGGTCCCAGGTAGCCAGATACACAGTGACATAAGTGTGCAATGTCACACATGCGAACAAGGGGGCACGTGCATCTGGAGTTCATTCACAGTGGCTAAAAGGCCCTGGCATGCCCATTCTCTCTCTCTCTCCCTCTTTCTCTCAAAAGAAGTTTTTTAAAACATGAAGTAGAGAGATGCATGACTAGGTTTCAAGCCTTTCTGGTACAGAATTTCAATAATTACTTTTTGAGCATTTTTTGTATTTTTGTCCTTTAAAAAATAATTTCAGGGGGCTGTAGAAATAGCTTAATGGTTAAGCTTAATGGCTTGCCTACAAAGCCTAAGGACCCGGGTTCAATTCCCTAGGATCCATGGAAGCCAGTTGCACAAGGTGGCACATGCATCTGGAGTTCGTTTGGAGTGGCTGGAGGCCCTGTCACACCCATTCTCTCTCTCTCTCTCTCTTTTCTGTGCCTCTTTCTCTCTCTCTCTCTAATAAATAAATAAAATATAAAAAATTAATTTCAGAGTTAGAGATATGGTTTAGCAGTTAAGGCACTTGCCTATGAAACCTAAAGACCCAAGTTTCGATTCCTTAGTACCCAACCTAAGCCAGATGCACAAGGTGGTACATGCAGCTGGAGTTTGTTTGCAGTGGCTAGAAGACCTGGCATGCCCACTCTTTCTCTCTCTCTCAAATAAATAAAATATTTTTTTAAAAATTTCAACTTAAGAGTTGTTCCTTTCCTAAGTTTCCTGTTTTACATACACACATGGAGAGAGAGCATAAAGATGAATTAAAATTTAGAAAGAGGGGCTGGAGAAATGGCTTAGTGGTTAAGGAGCTTGCCAGCAAAGCCAAAGAACTCAGGTTCAATTATTCCCCAGAACCCACGTAAAATAGGATGCACAGAGTAGCTCATGCATCTGGAGTTCATTTGCAGTGTCTAGAGGCCCTGGTGTGCCCATTCTTGCTCTCTCGGCCTCTTTCTTTCTCTCCAATAAATAAATAAAATATTTTTAAGGTAATAAAATGCAATAGTGAGAGATGCTGCTGTAGTTATGGGGATGTGAAATTTGCTTCCCCTCAAATCTTCAGTCAGCATTTCCCCTGAAGACTTCGGGCAGCAACCAAAGAAAAATCTCTTAAAGGTTTCTCCCAGCTCTAGGATTGATTATGTATGTGAAATCAAAGAACTTCTACTTATATGAAAACATAAAGTGCCTTCTGCAAAAAAAAAGTAAAAATTATACTGACCATATACATCATGAATTTTACTGAACAGTCATTATTTCAAGTACTTTATCATTGCTCCCACAAGCTATCAGAATGTGCCAAAAATTTCAATATTTTGGCATCTGAATTATATTTTTCAGACTGCCTCTTGCCCTTGGAAGTGACACAAAAATCCTCTCTCATACCATGTGGTCCAATTTGGGTTTGGAAAAATAGGTCACTGAAGTTATAATGATCGTGTCTAACGCTCTCCTCGCGCTTTGCAGTGTCTCCACATGCTTTCGCTCTCTCGTTCCTCTCAGTATCCCCATGTGCTAGGTGTTTGGTTTCCACAATAAACTTTTGCTGAACCTGAGTTTAAATCCTTGCTTGACAACAGAAAACTCGGAGTACCAAGAAGGCAAAACTCAGGTATAGCAGATCACCCACGAAAGTCAAAACTAAAATATGTGTGTTCTGACACAGCAGGCTCCTTTCTAGTATAAATGCTGCATGGTCTAAAGTGTCAGCCATTCCAAAGAATCTACCTCCTGGATCAACCAATAACTTGCAAAGAAATCATACTTACAAGATGTCAATATCATATTTAAAAGGTTTCCAAAATAAGTTTCTGTCTAGCTTAAAATTTTTCTTTTTCTTTTTTCTTCTTCTTCTTCTTTTTTTTTTGGTTTGGTTTTTCAAGGTAGAGTTTCACTCTAGTCCATGCTGATCTGGAATTCACTATGTAGTCTCAGGGTGGCCTTGAACTCACGAGGCTCCTCCTACCTCTGCCTCCTGAGTGCTGGGATTAAAGGCGTGTGCCACCATGCTCGGCTAAACTTATTTATTTATGAGAGAGTGGGGGGAAGAGACAGAGAATGGGTGTGTTAGGGCCTCCAGTCACTGTAAATAACTCCAGATGCATGTGCACCATGTGCATCTGGCTTATGTGGATTTTGGAGAATTGAACCTGGGTCCTTAGGTACCACAGGCAAGTACCTTAACCTCTAAGCCATCTCTCCAAGCCCCCTGAAAGTTTTCTTATGTTCACATTTGATCTTGGGCCCTGTACACTCCTTAATTCATTGCATTAGTGCTCAAAATTCACAACCTAAAGGGAACCTTCTAAATTTACAACTTGTTGGCATCACTCTGCTTTGTACCTCTAATACATCATCGCCACCCTTTTCCTCAACCTCTTTCACTTCCTTTTCTCACCACCACCCCCCATCCAGGACTCCTAATGAAAGACCATAATCCTAACAATTAGTGTGAAGGCTCCCTTTCTAGAATTAAATAAATAAATGGGTCACAGACAGATAGGTAGAAAGAAATTTTACTATTTCTTTTATACAGTTATTTTTATTTTTATTTATTTACTTATTTGAGAGACAGAGAAAAAGGCAGATAGAGAATGGATGCGGGGAGGGGGGCTCCAGTTGCTGCAAAGAAACTCCAGACATATGCACCACCTTGTGCATCTGGCTTATGTGGGTCCTGGGGAACTGAACCTGGGTCCTTTGGCTTTGCAGGCAAGTGCCTTTACTGCTAAGCCATCTCTCCAGCCCAATTTTACTATTTTTATACTTGAGTTCTTTTGCTGTCAGGAAAAGGGCGGGGGAAGGGGACAGTGGATCTTAATTCCCAAGACATTCACTAGACACCATCCTCATTACTAGAAATGTTACACAAATGTTAAAGTTCCATCTAAATAATGTTCAGTTGAACATCTGGTTACATTCATAATAGTTTATCTCAAGGCACTTTGAAAGTTGCTGAAAATACCTGTGAACATAACTTTTTAAAGCCCTTTACAAGGGCTCATGATTTTTGAAAACATGAGATTTCAAAATACAGGTAGGATCTCTGGTTATTTTATACCAGACTTTGCACATAACATTGTATTTTCAAATTTATATCCTGCCTAAGAGATCTGTAAGCATTAACAGTTCCAAATCAGGGCTGGAAGATGGCCCAGTGGTTAAAGATGCTTGCTTATGAAGCTTGCCATCATGGGTTTGATTCTCCAGTACCCATGTAAAGCCAGATGCACAAAGTGGGGCATGCATTTGGAGTTTGTTTACAGTGGCAAGAGGTCCTGACATGCCTACATTTTCTCCTTCTCCCCCCTCTCATAAATAAATAAAAATATCTTTTAAGTAAAATAAATAAATAAGAGTTCCCAGTCATTTACCCAATAGGGAAAGTTTGCCTTCGCTCACCATAGAAACATAATTCCCATTTTTACTCCAAATTGCAATTCTTATAGACTATGTCATCTAACCCAAATATGTCACTTAAGGATGAAATCTTTTACTTTATACCTTACTAGCACAATGCCTCACACTTAGAATGTACTCAATAAATTCACTAATTCATTTCGATACACTTACAAATAGTAATATATAGGGGGAAGGGAGAGAGGGAGACTAGATAGATAGATAGATAGATAGATGATAGATAGTAGAGAGAGAGAGAAATTAAGCAAAATTCAGAAAAGCCTGATGTTAATAAGTTTGTGAAACTTTAAAATTATAAGGCTGGGGAAATGGCTTAATGGGTAAAGTGCTTGCCAGTCAAGTATGAGCACCTGAGTTTGGTTCACCAGAACACACATAAAATGCCAGGCCTGGTGGCACATTCCTGTACTCCCAGCACTCAGGTGATAGAGACAGGGTATCCCTGGGGCCCACTGTCTAGCTAGTCTAGTAGAATCAATGGGCTCTGAATTCAGCAAGAGACCCTGTGTTATAAGAATAAAGTGGAGAGTGAATGAGGAAGACACCCAATGTCAACCCCTGGCCTTCACATGCGAATGTGAATATGCATACACATGCATGTACACCATGCACTCACACACACACAAAAGAAAATAAATACCAGTGAGCGCTCTCGTACTCCTGAGAACTTCAACTGATAGAACTTTTATTATTTTTCTATGACAAAGGGTTTCACACAGTCCAAGCTGGCCTCAAACTCAGTATGATGAGGATGAACTTGAACTTCTGATTCTTCTCAGTGCTGGGATTACAGGTGCACACCACCATGCCAGGTTTATGCAGTGCTGGGGATGAACCCAGAGCTTCGTGCATGCTAGGCAAGCACTCTACCAACTGAGTTATGTCCTCAGTCCAGATAAAACTTTTAGAAAGGATAATTTGACTCAATGACTTAAAAGCCTTAAAACTTTATATATCATTTGACTCAGGAATTTTATTTCTAGGCATTTCAAGAACTATCCTAAATAAATAAGTACAGAAATATCTGTGTTCTGGATTTTTTTTCATTGTTGGCTTTTAAAAAAAAATTAAATGCTAAACAATAGTAACTTAGTTAAATAAATTGCAATTTAGCTATACAATAGGATATTATTTGCAACTAAAATATGTGTTGTAGATAAATTTTAGTGCCATGGAAAGCTATTAACAATGTTTAAAATTTAAAGAAAAGCCAGGTGTGGTGGCGCACGCCTTTAATCCCAGCACTTGGGAGGCAGAGGTAGGAGGATTGCCAAGAGTTCAAGGCCACCCTGAGACTACATAGTTAATTCCAGGTCAGCCTGAGCTAGAGTGAAACCATACCTCGAAAAACCAAAAAAAAAAAAATTTAAAGAAAAAGTTAGGACATTATGAGATCATTTAAAAAAAAAACTGCACAGAGAAGGGCATGAAAAGACATACATCAAAATGTTGACAGTAATTGTGTCTGGGTGGGAAAATTATAGGCTTTGTTTTTCTTTTTGCTCATTTCTATTGCTTGTTCAACTATTTCTGACATGCCTGTGTATTATTTTTGTAAAATAAAAAACTAGTTTTAATTAAAAATGAACACAGTCTCACCCATAGACAATTATATCAGTCATCGTCACAGTTCTAATGATAATAAAAAGAATCTGTCATTTGCATTACTTAACTTCACAACATTCTGACATGCATTATTATCCAAAAAGTAGAGCACACGAGCAATACTTTCAAAGGAAAAAGAAACGCCCAATCCCGAACAATCTACAAGGCAGGGGGAAATGCAGATATCTCTGCTAGTTAAGGTTATGAATAATACAACAATCTGGGCTGGAGAGATGGCTTAGTGGTTAAGGCGTATGCCTGCAAAGCCTAAAGACTGAGGTTTGATTCCCCAGTACCCATGTAAGCCAGATGCACAAGGTGGCACATGTGTCTGGAGTTTGTGTGCAGTGGCTGGAGACCCTGGAGTGCCCATTCTCTCTATACATGTCTCTCTCTCTCTTTCTCAAATAAGTAAATAAAATTAAAAAGAAAATTCATCTTTGTATGTGTATGTGTGTGGTATCCATGTGTGTGCATGCATGTGTGGGTGCACATGGGGGGGGTTGCACATGCATCATGCATGTCAAATCCAGAGTTCAATGTCAGGTTTCTTCCACTATCACTGTCTACCATACATACACTCACACACACTATGTATATAATTTTTTTGATGTAGGATCTTACTGTAGCCCAAGAAGACCTGGCACTTACTGTGTAGTCACAGGCTGATCTTGAACTCACAGCGATCCTCCTACCTCTGCCTCCTGAGTGTTGGGATTAAAGGCATGAGCCACCATGCCCAGCTACTTTTTTGTTTTTTAAGCAGGATCTCTCACTGAACCCAGAGTTCATCAATTTAGCTAGACAAAGTAGCCAGCATGTCCAGCTTTTATGTGGGTGCTCAGGGTCTGGAGTTGAGTTCTTAAGCTCATAAGACAAGTGATGAACCTGTAACTGAGCCATCTCCAAGCCCCAGTGTTTGCATAATACTTCCTCCTCTTTGCTATGCCCATGTGTTCTGACTCACTTCTAGGGTAAAATGTTCAGCACCAATGGACTTCCCAAAAGAGATAACAACAGGGGAGAGAGAGAGAGAGAGAGAGAGAGAGAGAGACAGCCTTGTTCCAGTTCTAGGTAGAAGGAAGAATTAAACTTGGTCAGCAATGAGTTTCAGCTCTAGTTCCCGAGTTTGGCCCAGGGCTTGAGTCCAAGTTGTCACCCTTAATATGGACCCTGTGGGCCAGTTTTATTTTATGGTTATGCCAAGAAAAAGCTCAGAAAGCTGAGTGTGGTGGCACACATCTTTAATCCCAGCACTCAAAGGCAGAGGTAAGAGGAGCGCCATGAGTTGGAGGCCACCTTGAGACTACAGAGTGAATTCCAGGTCAGCCTGGGCTATAGAGTGAGACACTACCTCAGGAAAAAAAAAAAAAAAAAAAAGGTCAAAAGAAATATGCAAAGAGCCCTTCACAGATTACAAAGAACTTCCATATTCACAGTCCCGTTGGATCAGATGGCATAGTACAGATGAACCACTCCCCACAGAAGACCCATTATAAGGTCGTCACTATGCACAAACTAACCAAAGTGGCCAGACTGGCACATGTGGTATAGACTATATACACTGAGTTCTCTGATTTCTTTATCTGACTATAGCTTTCTAGCTTCAAGTCCCTTGAAAGTGATCACAGCCATTTTGGGTCACTTAGTAGCATTGTTATTAAGCTACAGCCACACTGACTTCAATGTATTTGTTGGTTGGTTGGTTGGTTGGTTGGCTTTTGGCTTTTTTGAGGTATCGTCTCACTCTGGAGTCCCAGGCTGACATTGAACTCACAGCAATCCTCCTACCTCTGCCTCTCAAGTGCTGGGATTAAAGGCGTGCGCCACCACGCCCAGCTTCAATGCAGTTTCAAATACACAGAATTCCTCCTAACACTAATGCCCAGTTGTATCAAGCCCAAGAAGAGTCTTAACTCTCCTATTGATACATATTCCAAACTTGATGGCTACATATATAATTGGCATCTAAAACCAAACTCGTGTGCTTCCACATGTAAAATCTCTGATGTTTTATTATGACACAGAGCAAACAACCATGCATCCACATTTTATTCTGCTTCTAAGACATCCACTGTCCTAAAAAGGTAAAAGGAATTCTACGAAACTATAGACACTGGCCCTCCACTGACATTGTGCCAGTCGTGGCAGGTGTACAGCTGTGTGCAGCTGTGTCCTATCACAGCTGCAGAATAGCCCTAAAAGTCACTAAGACTTGTTACATTGTTTTCCTCGCGGTGCCAGAGTCACTGGTAGGTCAGAGTTCCACAGGCCTTTAGTTATGCAAGAGATATTAACACTCATCAGTCTATAGATCCTAAAAGATACATTTAGCAAATCTCACTCACCATGAGCTTTCATGTCTGTTTATATGTTTCAGTTGGCACTATCAAAACAAAGTACTCCATTTTTCCCCTTCCTTCTACCCTGTAATATCCCTTCTCTTTCAGGAAAATATTTAATAATTTTATTACAGAATGGTCATGTGGCCAACTAGTCATGCCAAAGGGGGAAGTTTTAGACTTCAGGAATATTTTTATGATCCACCTTCTTTTTCTTCTAATGTTTTATTTTTAAAAAAAAAGTATAAAGTCCCAATAAGTAAAAAAGACATGTCCTTAGACATCAACATCCAAAAGTCTGATAACCCTAAGGAAACTATGTATTTTCCTGGATCTCTCTGTAGAGAGCCCCTGGTGCTCACTAATTTTTGTCCCTTTTTAAGGTCCTGTTTTTAACTTTCTTTAAAACTTCTGCTACCTCTTGGTTTCTATAAGTCTGTCTTTCACACAAGGAGAGCAGAGCTTGGCTCCTCAGAGCAGGGCTTGGCAAGCACAGAGGCAGGAAACGCAGAAGGGAATGTGTCTGTCAGACTCATTTTCTTCTAGTTCAAATGTTTATTTCAGCATCAAGAGGAAGTGGAGTGGTTCCTTTCCATTTCCTAGTCTTTGGAACCTGTGAGTTGTAAGAGGTTGAGAGAATGGCCTTCTGCTGCCCATGGTACTCAGAGACTCACAGATGGAGAATAACTCTTTCCAGAAACCCACATTTGAACAGGTCAGAGTGTGCAACTCCCCAAGCAGGACATTCTCTTGCTGGGTTAAGCTGGAGTCCTGAGTTAGGCAATCAAAAGCAATGCTGAAGGCTCAGGAACATCCCATGCCTGTTCCCAAGGGGCAATGGCCAGGCCCTGACTGCCATCAGTTCCCTAGCCCTGCCACATGGCACCCTTGAGGCTACTGCTCAGTGAAGACGGTCTGACAAAAAAATTTGTGAGTGTTTTAGGTGGGATCTGGTCCCATGTCCACTGTGTAAGTTCCTGAGACTTACTATATCTGACACTAGCATGGTGTTCCAGCAGCTAAAACGTAAAATATACCTGTTTTTGGAATAAGCTCTCTTCAACCTTATTCATGCTGACTTTTCCAATCCACACTCTGATTTCTCTAAAATTGTTTTAATGTAAAGCTATTCAACTCACTTGCTTTAGCCCTGAAATTTGCTTTATTGTCTACGCAATTGGCACAGGTCATTTCTAATGCCAAATGGAGACCATCAGAGACCAAACTAGACAATCTTGTGGTAAATTTCCTACTAAACTCTAACAGATGTGCCCGCCTCAAAATGTAGGCATCACGACTAAGGCATAATTTTAAGTATAAATTACTTATTGAGAGTATTTGTAGACAGAAACCTTCTTCAGCAAAGGCAAGACCCTGTGACATTTAACATGGATTACCCAGTAGTTTAGCAATTGATAAAGAAATCAAACACTGTAAGTACATTAATAATGGATTGTTTAAGAAACTTTCCAGAACAGAGATAAAAATTTGACTTATCATATCTACTTATAGTTTAGGTCTCTTAAGTTATACTGTTATTTGGTACACCTAAGATCACAGTTCACTGAAATCTATGTGCACACACACAGTCTTATACTATTACCACAAGATTTAGGCTCTTCCGCCTATATTTATATTTGCACATTCACCAATACAAACTAGCTTTTATATTATATCTACCATGTTCTGGAAGCACTCCTGAAACTAATGAGCCCTTCCCTCTATTGGCATACCTTCCTGACATCCATTTATTATGATACATGTAAGCTAATGGTATATCAGAGACACATTACATTAGATATAACCCAGTAATCACTTAAAAAAAAAAAACCCAAGTAGTCATAATATAAATGACATTGCCATCTCTTCCAATATCCTAATACTCACTATTAAATAAGGTACACTAATCATAAGTATAGCAAAATAATCAGGGAAAATCATAATGAAAAGAAGAAGAAGAAGAAGAAGAAGAAGAAGAAGAAGAAGAAGAAGAAGAAGAAGAAGAGGAAGAAATTAACGTCACAGAGGTCACAATAAGGCAAGCATTTCTCCTGGGATGGTATTCTCCCTAAACTACACCATCGCCAAGCTATGCCAAGTCATCTCCTTTTCACACATGAAATTTTATTGTATCAAATTTAAATTTGCTACAACTGCCACGTACATTAAACCAGTGATAACGAAAATGTAACCCAATATCTGATCTAGTGAAACAGCCACCAACATTAGCTCCCAGCCACATGAAGACAATCTCCGATGCCATTACTGGTGTCAGCTAAACCTCAGCCAGTTTGTCTTCTCTGGCCGTTTTTAAATAAATAGGTGACCATCTTGATTGGGAAATCATGGAGGAAGAAGACTCTGGGTGAGGCAGTTTGGTCACTCCTTCTCAGTCCCCTGCCTTTGCTGTACTTAAAATAGACACTTGTACCAATGTCCTTTCTATTAAATGAAGGCGGGGTGGTGGTGGTGGGGAGGGGTGATCACACACACACCGGTCCCTTTTCTTTCAGCTCACAGAGAAGCAACTCTATCCAACCAGTGTTGAAACCTGAGTAGGTCACTGTACACCATGATAAAATTCCCTAATCCCTGGGCCAAATCTCCCTAAGGGGGGCCTCGTCCTGATCCTCCACTTCCCAGGCTGCTTCTTCCATTCGCTCTCTCCTCTTTCCCCCTTTTATTTCCCCTACCTTCAAGCCTTGATATGTGATCCGAGGTAGGGGCTCAGGTTTCCGTTTTTACAGCTTAGGCCCAGCTAGCTGTATACATTCCTTTCTTGCTGCCGGGCACTGATTGCTTCCCAGGGCTTAGTTTACACTGGTCCAGATGAAAGCCGCTCAGATGAAGGCAAACATAGGCAGGCAGCTCCAGCAGCACACTGATAGGAAGCTGTACAAGGCTACATTGTGTTCTCGGTGACATTTTGTTGCACACATTTTTATACAGGGCAACCACCTTGTTATGTTACCATACACTTCAGTTCAGGAAGCTGAAGGGATAATAATACCATGAGGGGTTGGGAAGGGTTTTGTTGCTGTGGCTTATTAATATTAAAAACGGAAAAATATTAATGAGTTCAAAATATAATCTTTGACTTTGGGAAACTACTTTTTTATATTAAGGAGGTTTTGTGTGTGTGTGTGTGTGTGCTGTTATATTATAGGAATACCTACCAAACACCTCTACAAGACATACGGCATGGTGTGCATTGACATGACTGAAAACTTTAGTCAAGGGTCTCTCACATTGGTCCAAATCAAAGAGAAAACACTCATCCAACAGGCCATTGAATTATGTGCTGCATAAAATTTCCTGTTTAATGCTCCTCCAGACTGAAATGGTGAGGATTAAAACTTCAAATAGTAGGAGGTGATATGGAAGAAAAAAATGCATTTTTTTAAAAAAAAAAAAAAAAAGGAAATTCTGTGCACTAAGGTTAATTCCGTCTTTAGTTCTGCAGCACTGGCTGAAAATTGTGTAATTTTTCCCCTTCACACAATGTTGTTTTTGTTTCTTTCTCGCCAGTTCAGACAAACATCTGTTATACTGTAGAAGGACAGCTATCTCCCAAACCACGGAGTGCGCCTGCAGCCAAAGTCAACAACACCAGCCCCAAGCCCAGAGCACAGTCAGTCTTTATATCCAGCCGGGATAACATTTCACATGTTTTGATTAAAATTAGCTAATTTGTAATTCTAGAACCTATGAAACTTAAAAGCTGCCATCCATATACATCGCATTAGGCAGCGTTTTAAAGGGCCAGAGCACGCTGTGATTTCCTAGTGGCCTTCACCTCTCTCCTCTTTCCCCACCCGGGATTTAAAACAACATGGAAAAGTAATCTGTAAACTTGGGATCGGAGGGAAGGGCAAGTGAAGAAGAATGGTTACCGTAGACCAAATTCCACCTCACGGAAAGAAAACAACTTTTACTAGTATTCTTTTTTTTTTTTTTTTTAACTGTGTCTCCTTGGAATCAATGGTGGTTTCCATTACAAAGAATACCATTGATTTCCAAGGCAAACCTTTCCTACTTCGTGGGGCTGATTCTACACTTCATGCTTCCAGACACCACGTTATTCACCCCGAAATTAAAGCCCTACTTCCAAATCTTAGGTTGCTCCTGACACTTCGAGAAGAGGTAGTGCTGAGTTTACACACCTATGTCCACACGCCCGTCACGCGCGTGTCTCTTTGCTCTCTTCTGAGCCTGGGCTTCCTACAAAGCGCTCTCAGAGAATACGCTTGCTCCAATCGAGACGTTATAACGCAATAAAAGTGACTTGGTTGCGTGCCACTTAAAGCAGCTTGTCTATCAAACAAGCACAAACTTAACCAAACCTGACCAAGTCACCTGATAGTACTGAGTCTATGCAGAAATAGAGATCGCCCCAAGACTGCAACGCAAACCCGCTACTTTTTTGGTAACTTACAGAAATAACTGGATGGATAAAAATCATATATATATATATGTATATATATATGCATATATGTGTGTGTATATATATGTATATATGTATGTATATATGTATATATGGAGTGGAGAAATGGATACGGAATAAAATTCTCTCCCAGGTTGAAAAACAAAAAAACAACCCTTAACTTGGAGGCCATCAGAGACTAGGGGCGACGAGGAGGGTCCTGGCCGAGTGGTGTCCTCGGCCCAGGTGCTAACAGCTGGAGCGCCAGGCGGCTGCGCTGGCCACCTCTGGGGCACCGCTGTCCTGGCGGGGAGCCCGGCCCGGCGGGGAGGACTTGGGGGCTGGATCTTCCGAACAATGGGCCGGCGGCTGCGAAGGCCGAGCAGTTAGCTCGCATCTGGGCCGGCCGGCGTGTGCTTAGCTCCCAAGTCAGGCGTGCGGAGGCGAGCGAGAGACCTGGGCGGCGATGGACAGGGCCGGACGGTGCCCGGGTGACAGTGACAACCGCCGCACGGTCTCCCGCAGCCAGCTGCTTGGAGCGAAGCGGGATCACAGCGCAGGGGACGAGCCCGAGGGGTGAGGGTGGGATGGATGGTGAGGGGCGAAGGGTGGCCCCGAGGGCTCCCTCCCGGCGGCGTGCCTCGGCGGGGCGGCTCTTAACTTTGGAGGGGTCCGAAGGATGATTCCCAAACAAGGGAATGGGGGGAAAAGCAAAGCAAAACAAACAAACAAAAAAAATCAACTATGCCACCCACCAGGAAAGCTTCTCTCTGCCCGGTGCCCACCCTCCACTCGAGTCCCTGACACAGATGTGTGCCAAGCTCGGGTCTGCGCGGGTAGATGGTGTGTGGTCCAGCCCCCCCCCCACGCCCACGCCCCATCGAAGGTGACGAGGGACGCAGCCGGCCAGTTGGCCTGGGCTTGGCACCTGGGCATCGGACAGATGTGACAAGTGCGCCCCGTGGTCCCCACTCCTCTGCCCCCACCTCTCCTCCCCACCTACCCCCCCCCAAACGCAAAAGGTAGCGGACGGAAGAAAAAGAGCCCCCGCGTCCCCGAGTTCCCCCGACCTACCTTCATCTCCTCGTTGATCTCTCTTTTCACTGGGTGAGCCGGCTTCCTGCTCCGTTTATTTTCCGGAGGTCTTCCTTCTTTCTCCATTTCTGCCATGTTTTTGTGTCTGGTTTCTGTGGAGATGAAATGGCTGCTGCCGCCGCCGGCGGTGGCGGTGGCGGTGTCGGCGGTGGAGGTGGTGCTGATGGTGTGGCAAAGCTGGCGGAGGTAGCGGTGCCGCCGGGGCCGGGGCTGGGAGGGGGAGGCGGGCGGGCGGGCGCGGGAGAAGCGGGGTCTTGTCTAGCGGCGGA
Source organism: Orientallactaga sibirica (assembly GCA_036365145.1). Lineage (NCBI taxonomy): Eukaryota > Metazoa > Chordata > Mammalia > Rodentia > Dipodidae > Orientallactaga > Orientallactaga sibirica. The sequence continues at coordinate 24,135,083 of JAEOAD010000020.1, read as the reverse complement.
GGACGTCAGTGGCCGTCACCGGGGAAGGGAGCTCGGGGAGTCTCGGGGATGCCGCCGCCGCCTCTCCTGCTGCTGCTGCCGCCGCCGCCGCCAACGCCAACGCCGCTGCCCGTGTCGCCGCCGCTGCCCGTGTCGCCGCCGCCGCCGCCGCTGCCGCCGCTGTTGCTGCCGCTCGTGCCGCCGCCAAAGCCGCCGCCAACGCCGCTACCACCGGGCTGCATCCTCGGGGCCCCGCGGAGTCGTCAGCCATCTTCCGTCGCTCTGTCCGTCCGCATGGGCGAGGGGGACCGCGGGCCCCGCGCGGAGACAGAGAGACAGAGAGACAGCCAGCCGCTCCGGGCGTGCGTGTGCGCGCGGGTGTGAGTGAGTGTGTGTGCGCGCCTACCCAGGACCGTGCGCCTACCCCGGCGCCCTGCGCCTCCCGCGCGCGAGCCGAGCAGAGTCGGGGGCGGGCCGGGGGCCGGGCGAGGAGGAGGGAGCTGGGGACCACGGGAGGAGGGACGCCGGGAGGGAGAGGAGGGGGGAAAGGTGGGGACTAGGACAGCCCCCCGCTCCCGAGCGGGCGTGGCTTCCACCGTCACTGTAGACGCGGATGCTGCGCCGCCGATCCCCGGGACTTGCTCGCGGCCGCCGGAGCATCCCGCGCGGGCACCGGCGCTCCGCGGCGCCCCCTGCGCGTCGGGGATCTGCTCCCACACCCACCCCACCCCGGGCTCTTCTCCTTCGCTCTGTGTCGTGGGGTTGGAGTTGTGTGTGTGTGTGTGTGTGTGTGTGTGTGTGTGTGTGTGTGTGTGTGTGTGTGTGGGTTATTCTGTTTAGCCTGTTTTAGAAGCTGCTGGGCCGGGGTAGGGGTTCTGGGGAGTGGATGGGGAGGAGGGGAGCGAAAGGTAGATGGAAGGGCGCGCGGACCTAAGGTCGTCGCGCCACAGGGCAGCTTTCCTCTAGCGAAGGCAAACCGATCTCGCCGCCCCTGGATAAGTGGGGGAAACCCCAGGCTTGACCCGCCCTTCAGAACGGTCAAGGCAGTGTATCCTCTTCCAGGGACCGCCGCGCACTGCGTGGAGGCTGGGGCCGCCTGTGGAGAGGTCCCCCACCGCGGCGCACCCTCAGACCCTCTGATGGCTAGTAAGGCGGCTTTCTGCCTTTTAGAAGTAGGACAACTCAGCCTTCAACCTCTGATATCTCCTTTACTCTCTTCTCTCTCCTTTCTCTCTCCTTCTCTCCTCTCTTTTTTTCTCTCTCCTTTGCACCGCGCTTCCCCGCGCAAGCACACACTTAAGGTCGGCTACAAAGTGACAGCTTTACCGGATGACCCGGCGCGCGCGCCCTAATCAGCGTGTCCTGGGCTTAAGGATCCCTCTCTCCAGGAGCCCGATGCCCTTGTCACGCCCAGCGGGACGACCTTCTCCCCCGGGTCCACCCGGTCCCTATGGCTCTCCTCTGCCCTCCCCAGAGCCGCGTCCCGTCTCTGGTCCCCTGCGCACACTCCCCTGGCTGAGGTCGGATGGGGACCGACCCTGTCTTTCGGGTTGGATCTTTGGCAGGAAAGGTTTGAAAAGGTTTCCGTGACCCGCTCGGCCCTGAAGGCTCCTGTGCACTGCACTGATGCTCCGGGCTCGGCTTTCCCGCGCCGCCACACTTCGTAATTACCTGACACAATGTGATATGGGGGTGTCCATTGTTCCGCGGCTCACTATTACGGAGTGTTCGTCGTGACGGTGGTGGAATTTAAAATTACACATTTTTAAGAACTTAAACGATAGAATGAATTCGGTGTGTGTGGGGGGGGGTGAGTAAGCGTTCATTAAAACCTTAGTTCGGCCTATCTAACTAGGCTTATTCTGGGTATTACATTGCCTAATTTGCATTTTAGCATAGTTTTGTTTTCTTAAACGTCAAATTAGAGCTATGTAGGAGCGTACACAGGAGGACTGTGCGCTTCCACGTTGCCTGTTGTGCGTTTTTAGCATCACTTTGTCTCATCTACGCTAGATTTCGAGTGTTTGGGGGTGTACCCAGGAAAAAACACCTCTTCCGTGTCCCTGGGGAACACACTTTGCTCCTCCTCTTAACTGGATCCCAAGCAAGTCCGGGGGAGGCCTGAGAAAGGGGCAGAGCAAGAGGTCCATAAGAAACACTTGCAACTGGGAAAAGTTTAAATGCCTGGGACACGAGAGAATCACAAAAGGAGGACTAAGGGGTTTGAGGGAGCATCTTGCAGTAATAGCATGTTCTCTGAGATTTTCCCAGTAGCCTCTGGCAGTACACCCAGTTTGGGAATACCGAGTCTTCTGGCTGGATCTCCCAATGCTGTAGCCCTAAGATGACCCAGTGGCCAAGACATTGAGAAGAGTCCATGCCGCATGCTGTAATACGCCCCCTTCCCTGACCATTAACACGGAATTCAGGGTGCCTGTGCGATGGGGTGCAAGGAGAGAGGAAGCAAGGTCTTCTAGATGGTTAAGTCTGGATTTCACCCCAAGCATGACAATTAACATGTGAGTTTGTTCTTTCTGTTTTGTCGTCTTGGTTTTAGTGACAGAAAAAGAAAAAATTTTTTTACTTTTGAATATTTTAAAACTATAGGTATGTATTTTGTAAGCTGTATGCAAAAAGAAGCTTTTTGTCTTCTGGAAAAATATTTAAGTCCATTCTGTTTCCATTGGTGCCAAGATCATTACAATGGTTTTACTGTTGTTCGACTGCTATCAAATAACAATATGTTGTGTGTGTGTGTGTGTGTGTGTGTGTGTGTGTGTGTATGCCCCAAGTCTTAAGATACTGTTTCACAAGTTAAGAATAAAGTGAACAGAAAAGTAAACAATCGCCCAAAGTTATATTTAGAGGCAGCTATGCTTCCTTTAAAGAAAATAACTTTAAATAAAATGGCCTAGCTGTTTAATAAAAATGGCCATTAATCAGCCACTGTTCCTTTGCAGGCATACATTCTCCTGAAATCTGAGGTAAACACGTTGTTTGAACCCACAGTGCACATAAAGTACATATATGGGAAACTTTTAGTCTAGAATGAACGCTAGGACTGTGATTACACTATATGTTCCAAATATACTATTAAGAGGAAAAGTTATAACAAGAGTTGCTAATAAGCTGGGCGTGGTGACTCACACCTATAATTAGCACTTGGGAGGAGGAGGTAAGAGGATTGCTGTGAGTTCAAGGCCATCCTGTGCTGCAGAATGAGTTCAGGGCAGCCTGGCCTAGAGTAAGACCCTCCCTCAAAAAAAAAAAAAAAAAGAGAGAGAGAGATGGTCTGGTAGCACATGCCTTTAATCCCAGCACTATAGGAGGCAGAGATAGGAGGATTGTTATGAGTTCCAGGCCACTCTGAGTCTACATAGCTGAATTCCAGGTCATCCTGGGCTAGAGTGAGATCCTACCTCAAAAAACCAGAGAAAGAGAGAGAGAGAGAGAGAGAGAGAGAGAGAGAGAGAGAGAGCAGGCTGTTTTACATATGCACTTGATAAACTGAGGAGGTAATGCTCTCTGGATAACTTTCTTGTCAGTAAGAGTATAACTTGATGTGGGTAGAACACTACATAAACATGCCTCAGAAGAATCACCTCAACTTCCCCACCCCACACCCAGCCCCCATCCCCCAAGACTTTCCAGATGTACAATTTGTCTTCAATTTTCCCTCCTACCACCCCTGCCAGTTGCTAAGATAGACACATGACTGATTTTACTACATTTCCCAGATACCTTTTTGTGAGTTTTTTTTTTTTTTTCCTTGTTCAGGCTGCTCTTACTGTTCATTTTATCCTGCTTCACCCAGAAAACATACCAAAGAACAGACAGGAAGAGCCCAGGTGACCTGCTCCCTTCTCTGCATCGCTTCTTTGTCATCACCAAGAATTGATTAGCATACCCTAACTTCTAAAACTTTCACATATGGTTTCCTGTATACTGATTGAAATCAACGTCTTGAACAAACTCTGTGATCTAGCCAAAGGTGAGGACTAAAATATGTGGAATAATTACTAAGTTAGACACATTATAGAAGTTATCTCACTTAGTCACAAGCCCTAGGAGGTCATTTTTTTATTATCATGTCACATAAGGAAACTGAGGCTACAAGCTACTAAAACACAAGCTAATAAGTACTGGAACTTGAATCCATAACTTCCTGTCCAAACTGTTAGTACTATTCTAACCTGACTTAATGCATTCCCCACTAATGATCTATATTTTACCTAATCTAAGGCCCATATTTTACCAGATATAAGATTAGAATGCATATTACATCTCATTCTTAAGATTTAAAATGGTATCTATTTTTTCTAATGGCATATAAACTAAGAGCAAATTTCTCAGTTCGTGGTTTGTTTAGATTTCATTTAGTTACGCTGTGACAACCAGTCTTGGGAAAAAAATCTCAGAAGCTTAAAACAACAAAGGTTTGTATTTCTTCCTCCAACAAAGTCAGCTAAGGTTCCATGTAGCTCTCAGGAGCAAGTGTCCTCCATGTGAGTGTTCAATATTGAACCTCCAACCATTGCATGCTTCCATAGTTGCTACATGAGAAGAGAGAGTCCGGGGGAGGGGCATCACCAGCAGTTACGAAGCCTGGGGAACATAAATGAAGCCCACCTAAATGAGAACAAAGGCTATTTATTTAGAGCAAGGGACTCAGCTACTTGGACTTGGCAGAGAGTCAAGGGCAGGCATGGGAGTGGGAAAGCTTTGCAGTGGGGAAGAAAGGAGGAACGAAAGGAAGGAAAAACAGGAGGGAAAGAGAGAGACCAGAAGGAAGGCAAGCTCCATGTGTGATCTGACTGAAGGTTGTTGACACGGAGAAGCTACAGGTAAGTAAACCAAACAGCTCACTAAGTAGAAGCATAGCATCAGGAGTGGTTGCTTTAGGGAGCTTATGGTTTTCTTGGGTTAGGTGTGAGTTGGAAAAGGATTGGTAAGGAATAGGAAAGCCAGCAGGCAAGGACCAAGTCCATACCATTCTGATGGCAGCAGGAGATGGTGGTTTGGCTGCTTTGGCTTGTTGCCACAGCAGTTCTGAGCTCTGTTGTCATGTGTGGTCTGGCCCCTGTCCATTTGTATAGTCAGTCTCTCAAGTCATTAACTAGAAAATAATTTAGGTTTGACAACTGAGGAGAAACTAGATCAAAGACTAGGTGTAACAAAGCTCTCATTTGTGGTGAGATAATATTTTCATATATTAAGAAGTGTTTTATTTTGCTTATACCTGCCAATTCCTTTCTTTCCTGTTCATTCTTTCATTCAGATTTCATTGAGAGGAGAAATTCACAGATCAATATGAGTTGCCTCGGACTTTTAAAAAAATTTTTATTTATTTACAAGCAGAAAGAGAGATAGAAGAGAGGCAGACACAGAGAGAATGGGCATGCCAGGGCTTCCAGCCACTGCAAAAGAACTCCAGATGCATGTGCCCCTTGTGCATCTGGCTTACGTGGATCCTGGAGAATCCTTTGGCCTTTGGCTTCACAGGCAAATGCCTTAACTGCTAAGCCATTTCTCCAGTCCCTGCCTGTGACTTTTGAAGTTTTGTGCCCCCACCCCAAGGCAGAATCTCTCTCTAGTGCAGGTTGACCTGGAACTCACTCTTTAGCCCCAGGCTGGCCTTGAACTTGTGATCCTCCTACCTCAGTCTCCCAGATGCTGGGGTTAAAGATGCCAGCTATAGCTACCATATCCAGTTTTCTCCTTCTTCTTCTTCTTCTTTTTTTTTTTTTTTTTTTTTTTTTGGTTTTTGAGGTAGGGTCTCAACTCTAGCCCCAGCTGACCTGGAATTCACTTGTTATTCTCAGGGTGGCCTCGAACTCATGGCTATCCTCCTACCTCTGCCTCTGGAGTGCTGGGATTAAAGGCATGCACCACCACACCAGGCTATGCCCAGTTTTTCAACTTTGAAAATGGGCTTGAAAAATCAAAAGCAGTTACAGTAGCTTGAAAGAAAACTAGTCCTTAGGGTTTATAAAGCCTAGATTTTTGAGTATCAAGACCCAGTGGCCTGGAGGGAGCAGATATGTGAAGTCTGTGCAAACAAGATGAAGTATACAGAAAGAAAGGATAAACCAGAGGGAGTCTCCCCAATCCAGAAAGGGATTCCCAATTTCATGAGGCTGAGAAAGAGTAGCAGATGAGAAAAAGAATTTAGACACTGGAAAAAAAGCCTCGGGTTAGAGTCTCAGTCAGTTCTCACGGCCCAGGGCAGAGGGGAGAAGGAACACGTGGGACACTTGCTAGGTTTAACGAACTCTGAAGTACAGGACAGACAGCAGTGGTGGCTCATAGCCCTCAAGATGCAGCCCAGAATAGCAGTAAGCCTTATCAAATGCAGCATCTCAGCACAGTCCAGCAGGTGCATGAAGGCGTGCAGGGAGGTGTGGGGTGGCTGTCAGTCCTGTCCCTCCACCACAGTGTGTGTGCTTCATGTGTAACTGAAAGCGAAGCTGATGTGGCTCAGAGACACTATAGAATTGGTGTAGCTCTGTACCCAACGAATTCACTTACAGATTCCAAGAGGTAACTCTGTCTCAGAGGACACCAACAAGAGAGATGCTATGGCTACAGAGTAAATGCCATCCACTGTCCCAACCCCATGCGGAGGCCAAACTGGAGAGGAAAGCATAAAAGAAGGGCACAAGAGAAGTCCAAATTAGCTGAGATGCCATAGAGATTTCATTTTCAGCTCTTCACATAACAGTCTTGTGAAATAGATTGAGTTTGCTTTAAAAAAAAAAAAAAGCCAAGAATTATGGGTGGCTCATACCTGTAATCCCAGCACTGGAGAGGCTGAGGTAGGAGAATTGCCATGAGTTTGAGGCCAGCCTGACCCACAGAGTGAGTTACAGGTCATCCTGGGCTACAGTGAGACTCTACCTCAATGACAATAATAATAATAACAACAACAACAATAATAATGAAGTTCACATTTAGTGAATACCTTTGGATATTATATTGATCCTGCCCATACATGTATTTAATCTGTGACTCTAATTTGCTTTTAAGCAATTTGAAGAATGGGGTTTTCTATGTCCTTAAGTAAATTTGGGGCATTATCTGCCTAATTGTTAGCATCACCCCAATGAAAGTAGCTTATGGTTTCAAGGAAATATCATAACAAGACTAGTGTAAACACAGAACATTGTTCAGTTAGTAACCAAAATTCTGGTAAATATTAACCTTACCTTAGCATCTGCATTATCCTGTAGTTCCAGTGCCTTCTTGATGATATGCATTGATGAAATCTCTCTCTCTCTCTCTCTCTCTCTCTCTCTTCTCCCTCCCTTTCTCTCTCTCTCTCTTTTTGGATTTTTTTTCCTCAAGGTATGTTCTCACTCTAGCCCAAGTTGACCTGAAGCTCACTCTGTAGTTCCAGGTTGGCCTTGAACTCATAGCAATCCTCCTACCTCTGCCTCCTGAGTACCGGGATTAAAGGTGTGTGCCACCATGCCTGACTCTCTTGTGTTTTGAGGTAGTGTCTTGCTATGAGGCTCCAAGACCTGGTACTATGTGGCCCAGGCTAACCTTGAAGCACACAGTAATGCTCCTGTCTCAGCCATTTGAGTGCTGGGATTTCAGGCATGCACCATTAAGCGTGGCATTGAAATTCTCTTTATTTGACTTATAGAAATCAAATAGGTAGGCTAACAACAGTATCATTTTCTTTAGCTATATAATCAAATGCTATTAAAATTAGTAAATCTCTGACAATCTTATGTTGAGCTACACATAGATTATAAAATATTTAATTCCTTCTGTGAGCCAAGTATTTTGCACATATTATGTCATTTACTTCTTATAAACATCCTTGGGAATGTTGATGTCCCCATTTCACACCTTAGGAAAGTGACACTAAACACAAGGTTCCACAAGAAAGGGGCAGATCTCTGACAAAAGTCCCCAGTCAGCTGACTCCCCATGACTTAACACACTGCTGCTCCTCACTGCTCAGCATTTTTAACACTTTTAGGGTGGAAATCAAGCCTTCAGAAGTGGTAGATAATTATAATTTCTCCTCCTTCTTCTTTTTTTTTTTTTTTTTTTTTTTTTTTTTTTTTTTTTGGTTTTTCGAGGTAGGCTTTCACTCTGGTCCAGGAATTAACTATGTAGTCTCAGGGTGGCCTCGAACTCAACAGTGATCCTCCTACCTCTGCCTCCCAAGTGCTGGGATAATATCTTCTTTATTTTAATTTGTACATGGCTGTTACGGAAATTAAAACATCCATATCAAAGTACTCAACCTTTTGAAAGCAATATATTCTAATATTCTCCAGGCAAATATGGTATTCAATAAATGGTTACAGAGGATTGATGTCTATGTTCTGACCTACCTCCTCTGAGAAGCATTACATGTAGTAAAAAACATTTTTCCATCACAGAAAATTTGTCTCCAATGTGCTATTGGGCTATAAGTTGTCTCTTTATTACATCCCAGAGGGAGGAAGTTGAGTGGGAAAAATTCTGCAGTTTAAGTATGAGAGCACATTATACATTTCAGTGGAAGGAAAAAAATTTGTCAAAAGCTAAGCAGATAAATTAAAGATTCCATAATAAGTCTGAGGATACACACTATCCATTTGTGCTTTGTTAAATTACATTAAATCTACTAAATCGGTATGCTAGATGCTGAAGAAGGACTTTTGCTTCAACCAGTTTGGTCCTTTAACTGGATCTCCTTTTGAAGGCCTGGAGCAAAGAGCAGATATAATAGAAAGAGGAGAGGAAATCCAGCTATGATGATCCAGAAGTTGTGCCCCTGAAGAAAATCTCAGGATATACACTGTAGGAAGGTGCTGATGTCTCACACTGGAAACAAAGCAAAACAAAAGAAAAACAGAGCCTGAGGAGAAACGAAGTGTGAGGCTGACCATTGAATATGCACTTGGGTGGTCTGTTCATGTGGCCAGCCACAGAGTTCTGTGGTCTGAACACATGAGCAGTTACATTGAATTTTAGTAATAACAAAATCTACTACTTATCAAATGCTGCTTTATTCACCAGGGGCCATGCCAAATGCTTTATAGAGATTATTTCATTCAACCCTCACAACTCTACCACACAGCTACTGGTATGCTCCCATTTTACAGACGGTCAAATGGAGAGTTAAAAAGATTATCTATTTTCAGGTGGATATACCCTAGGAAATGGCCCAGAAACCTGACTCCAGAGTCTAGCGTAGAACTCACTCTCTCTCTCTCTCTCTCTCTCTCTCTCTCTCACTTCCTTGTAGCATTGATGGTTATCAACCAAGGCTCTTGAATCAACAATAACAAACTCTATCAAAAACAAAACCAGGCTGCAGGTGGTACTCTAGTTACTGCTCAGCCCACTGACCCAAACTGGAAGAATTCTACTCCCGGATATGTATCCAAAGGAACTGAAGTCACTATGTAGAAGAGACATCTATGATCACATGCTTTTTGTACTGCTCACTGTTCACATTAGTCAAGATGTAGAATGAATTAGGTGTCTGTTAATGGATGAATTTATGAATAATGTATAGTATATCTACACGACACAATACTATTCAGCCATAAAAGGGGGAAATCCTGTCATTTTAAGCAACATGGAAGATCTGGAAGACACTGTGTTAAGTGAAGTAAACTGGACACAGAAAGACAAATCCTGCAGGTTCTCACAAGTAGAAGCAAAATGTTAATGTTGGGGCTGGAGAGATGGTTTAGCGGTTAAGGCGTTTGCCTGCAAAGCCAAAGGATCCCGGTTCGATTCTCCAGGACCCACATAAGCCCGATGCACAAGGGGGTTCATGCATCTGGAGGTCGTTTGCAGTGGCTGGAGGCCCTGACGTGCCCATTCTCTCTCTCTGTCTCTGCCTCTTTCTCTCTCTCTCTCTCTCAAATAAATAAATAAAATATATATTTTAAAAAAGTTAATGTTGAAGTCCTACAGAATCATGGTTACTAGAGTCTGGGAAGGGTAGGAGAGGCTGGAGGGAGGGAAAAGGTAAAGTTGGTTAGGATGAATAACTTCTTTTTTAAATTTTTATTTATTTGCAAGGAGAGAGAGAGAGAGAATGGGTATGCCAGGGCCCCTAGCCACTGCAAAAAGGGCCAGACATATGCACCACTCTGTGCATCTGGCTTTATATAAGTACTGGGGAATCAATCCTTGGTCTTTAGGCTTCACAGGCAGGTGCCTTAACTGCTGAGCCAGTACTCCAGCCCTTGGATGAATAATTTCTGATGTTCTATACCATGATAGGAAACTATGGTTGGCAACAATTAGTTGAACACATCAAAATTGCTAGTAGAGAGGATTTTGAAAGTTTCCAGAACAAAGAGAAGATAAATGTGTGAGGTGGCAGATAGACCAGTAACTGTTCTGTTCACTGCACCCTTGCACATATATGCAAATGACACATTAAGCCTCAGCAATATAAGGTGAATGGGAGCTCACAGATCCCAGGAACCTGAAGAGCAGGGGAGGAATTCAGAGGCCAGGCCATGGGAAGACTCTATCTAAGGTGTTTCCACTCTGCTTCTACAGCTCCATACCCCTAGGAACCATCACAACACACTGTGCTGCTCCTGAGACATTCTTCCTTCATCTTAGGGAATGCAAACATGGGTGGTAGGGTCCGCTGCCAGCTATTGGAGACTATGTTCCATCTGCCACTGTGTGAGCCGAGTGAGATTTGAACCCTCTTCAGAGGAAAGTGAGATTCATATATATATATATATTTCTCTTTTTTTTTTTTTTTTTTTTTTTGGTTTTTCGAGGTAGGGTTTCACTCTGGTCCAGGCTGACCTGGAATTCACTATGTAGTCTCAGGGTAACCTCAAACTCACGGCAATCCTCCTACCTCTGCCTCCCGAGGGCTGGGATTAAAGGCGTGCACCACCACGCCCGGCGAGATTCCTATATTTCAACAAGACCAGGCGAGATGAGGAACACCCCAAAGAAGTATGACCTTGTCATTCCAGATTATGCACTGTGGCCACTTTGTAGCAAATCATCCCATTAGGAAAGGAAATGTAGGTCTGTAAAATAATTTTGAAAAGTTAGGCAAAGGTTGAATTATGCAAACATTAAATATTGCAAACCAAAACCTTACTGACCTAGAAATTCATCCTAATAGATATATTTGCAATCCCTAAATGGAAACTTTCAAAGGCAAATTTGGTAGCCCATATGCTGAGCGCCAATTAATTAGGATGCTTAGGGAGTGAAATGCTCTTGTGAACTTAAATTTCTAACTAGCCGTGATTGAACCTTTAAAAAGACCCATAAACCTTTATATTTCAGCTCTTGCCACTTAAATTCTTAATCACATATTTGTACTGTGAGGATTTTGCAATGGCTCAGAATTATTGATGCCTCATGTACAGAGAGAGGGGGTATTGTGGTCACCACTCTCCAGTTGTTAGCCTGTCTTTGTCCTCTCCACGGTGTAAATGGTGGGTGAAGTGGAGAATTTATTTCTTCTGCTCAAACATGTATATCACTTGACACACACGAAGTACAAGCACATTACGAGGAACTGGGGACATAGGTATAAGGATAAAGGCTTTGCAAGTGAGGGGCCTGGAGAGATGGCTCAGCAGGTAAAGGCACTTGCTTGCAAAGCCTGATGGCCTGGAGTTTGATTCCCCAGTACCCACATCAAGCCGGATGCACAAAGCAGTGCATGCATCTGAACTTAGTTTGCAGTGACAGGATACCCTGACATTTCTGTTTCTTCTCTCTCACTCCCTCTCTGTGTCTCTCTCTTTCCCTCTCTTTCTCCCTTTGCAAATAAATAAAAGAAAGTGTGACGGGAAATTTTATAATTTGTTTATTTTTTTAAATGTATTTATTTATTTATTTGAGATTTATTTGAGAGAGAAGAGACGAGAGAGAGAGAGAGAGTGAAAGAGAGAGAGAGAGAAAGAGAGAATGGGTGCATCAGGGCCTCTGGCCACTGTAAACGAACTCCAGATGCATACGCCCCCTAGTGCATCTGGCTTACATGGGTCCTGGAGAATTGAACCGGGATCCTTTGGCTTTGCAAGCAAACGCCTTAACTGCTAAGCCATGTCTTCAGCCTTGTGATTGGAATTTTAAAAAGCAGATGACTGATTCTGGATGAGGGTTGGAGGTGGTGATGATCTGAATTGCACCTTGAAGGATGATGAGTAGAAAACATACTGTCAGGTGAGGGAAAGAAGGAACATTTTAGACAGAAAAAAAAAAGTGGAGAAAGGGATCAAGATACAACTGTGCACAGAGTTAAGGGACGGGAGAATAATTCATTGCCTACAATGAATGTGCCAAGGTGGAGGGGTGGGGTGCACAGGGTAAGATAGGTCCAGATTGTCAGTGGTCTCAAATGCCATTTAAGAGTGTGAACTTTTCTCTTTTGTTTTGTTTTTATTAATTATTTTTTTATTGACAACTTCTATACTTACATACAAAAAAACACATGATATTTCCCTCCCCCCATTCCACTTCAGAACTCCAATCTCCATCATATCCCCTCCCTCTCTCCATTAGTCTCTCCTTTAATTTGATGTCATCATCTTTTTCTCCTATTATGAGGGTCTTGTGAAGGTATTGCTAGGCACTGCAAGGTCATGGATATCGAGGCCAATTTCTGTCGGGGCAGTTGCATTGTAAGGAGTCCTACCCTTCCTTTGGCTCTTCCATTCTATCCGCCCCCTCTTCCGCAATGGTCCCTGAGCCTTGGAGGGTGTGACTGAGGTGTTTCAGTGGAGTGTGAGCTTTTCTTCTGGGGGTCCTTGAAGCCAATAAGTCTTCAAACACAGCAGTGAGGAAGGGGGTATGGCTCCATTTCAGTGTGTTTACCTAGCATTCAGAAGGCCGTGGATTGATCCCCAGCCAAAGAACTAAATACTGTAAGGTACAGAAGTAATAAGATTGCATATGTGGGACAAGGAGATGAGGCAGGTAACAGGGCAAAGCAGAGTGAGAGGTCAGAGGTAGGAAATTACACAGTGGGGTTTGCAGTAGTCCAAGAGACAAAGGGTGAATGTTTAGACTAGTAAAGTAGTGGTTGGGAAGGATTTTTTCCCCTCAGTTATCTCATTGGTAGAATCCATAAGAATTAGTGTCTGATTGAACTTAGGGGAGGTGAAGAAAGAAAATACTGATTTAATATTTACTTAGTTAGTTAGTTAGTTAGTTAGTTAGTTAGTTAGTTAGTTAGTTGTTAGTTTTTTGAGGTAAGGTCACTCTAGCCCAGGCTGACCTAGAATTCACTATGTAGTCTCAGGGTGGCCTTGAACTCATCTCCTCATCTTAGACCTGTTGAGACAACCTGAGAAGTTCTCCAAGGCTTCTGATAATCAACTAGTTTGGAAAATCCCTGTCACTGAGCATGTGAATAGGAAATGACACCTAATAAGAGATCAGGAAATATGGTCCTTTCAGTCTACTTCTGAAACATATCCTGAATCTCAGCATTTCTGTCTCGTTCCACTCTGCCCAGTCTAGGCTGAAACATGCTTGCCAATTGCCAAACTCAGGAATAGCCTCCTGCGTGGAGTTCCTGCTTCCCTTTGTGCACCTGTGCAGTATGTTTTCCACAAAGCAGCCAAAGTGACTCTTTCAAATGTAAAACACATTGCGTACCTCCTTACTTAAAATGCTCCAGTGATTTCCTATCATACTGTGATGCCTGTCATTCTATTACCACTCTGTGGAAAAGACTATTTTTTAATCCCCTAGCAACTATTTATTTCTTGATTAGATACAGAGTCAGATGATGATTCAGTGTAAAATGCTTGTCTCATCCCTGGAACCCATGTAAAAGTCAGATGTGGCAGCACATGCCTTATAACCCCACAGCTGGGGAGGTGGAGATAGGAGGATCCTTGAGGTTCACTGGCTAGCAAGTCTAACCAAATTGGTGATCTCTAGCTCTAGTGAAGGGGTGGAGAGATTGCTCAGCAGTGAAGGCACTTGCCTGCAAAGCCTATGGATTCGAGTTCATTTTCCCAGTACTCACATAAAGTCAGATGCACACGGTGGCACATGAATCTGGAGTCCATTTGCAGTGGCTAGAGGCCCTGGCACACCCTTTCTCTCTCTCTCTCTTTCTCTCTCTTTCTCTCATTCTGCCCCACTTTCTCAAATAAATAAAATAAATAAAAATAAAGTGGTAAGAGTGATTGAGGAAGGGGCTGGAGAGATGGCTCAGCAGTTAAGGTGCTTGCCTGCAAAGCCTAACAACCTGGATTTGATTCCCCAGTATCCACGTAAAAGCCAGATGCACAAAGTGGCACATATATCTGGAGCTCGTTTGCAGCAGCTGGGAGCCTTGGTGCACCCATTCTTATTCTCTCTCTCTCCTAGGAAATAAATAAGTAAAATATTTTTTAAAAGAGTGATTGAGTGAGACACCCTATGTTGACTTCTGGCCTCCACATGCACACAGATATGTGCACACTTACGTACAAACACACATGCCATGAACACACACTGCACACGTCCATGTGCATAAAATGTGCCTACACACAATGAACATGCATACCACACACTTCATATATACATACATACATACACACACACACACACACACACACACACACACACACACAGACAAAAGAAAAAGAGCTAGAGTTTGCAGACTTTATCTAGTTACATGAATCCAAGGTATCGATTGCATTTCCTATCTTCTCTCACTATTGTTTAAGGTCATTCTGACCAGTGGAATGTGAACAGAATCCAACCTGTATCTTTAAGTAGAAAGGATGCATCTTCCATTTTCCTTCTCTTTCCTGCTGGCTGGAATGCCAGTGAGATGGTAACAGACTGGAAACTCTGGCGATCATTAACAAGGTGGAAGTCACTTACTATGTATGGCAAAACACCAGAGAGCCAGCAAGGGACCAGGCATGCAATAGCGTCAAGCCAGGGGTATTATTGCTCTTACATGAGGAGAGTAGAAAGCTCTATAACGTATGTAGGTCACTGAGTTTTGGAGTCTATTCATTACAATCTGTTTTAACTTATACCTAGCTTCTCATTCACTACAATCTAGCCAAAGTAATTTTCTTCTTTTGTCTTCTACTACCTTGAGGCCTTTGTACTTGCTGGTCTCTGTTTGCAGTCTTCCCCCCAGATCTTGGCATGACTAGCTGCTTACTTTTGGCTTATATTATTCCATGTGAAGTGCCTTCAGTTCTCTACCTAGTCGTCAGTAGCTTTGTTCTCAATGACTGTCACCTGCACATGAAATGTTCATATGTATCTGTCTATGTCATGCTTCACCGTCTCCACCTGACCAAGAACGTTGGCTGCCTTATTACCTGCTGAATTTCCAGTGACCAGAAAGGAAACGCACCTGGCAGGTGTGCTGTATCTGTTGTGCGCATCATAAATGAGTTAAGAATGAGTTCATGAACCTAGTCCTTGAGTCACTTTTCCATAATCCAGCCTCCTATACCTGCAAAATTAAGTAACAATAATGAGTTAAGTAAGGATTAACAAAAGCATGTCAGTAAGCCGCCTGTAACTCCATCAAGTACTCTGATTTAAGGAGGGGGAAAATTCCCAAGGAACAACACATAAGTCTCTGCTTTTGCTTTTTATTTTTGGAGAGAGACACAGAGAGAGACAGAGAGAGACAGAGAGGAAGACAGAGAGAGATGGGCAGCCAGCAGCATCTCAGCTGCTGTGAAGGAAATCTAGATGCGTGTGCCCCCTTGTGGTCAAGTGCGGCATTGCGCCCTTGCGTCATTTTGCATCTGGCTAAACGTGGGACCTGGAGATTGGACTTGCTGTAGATTGGAACCAGCGTTCTTAGGCTTAGAAGGCAGGTGCCTTAACCACTAAGCCATCTCTCCAGCCCTCTGCTTTTGCTTTTTAAAGCTCAACTGGAAAAAGAAAAGTACCTCATAAAAACAGTATGCATAGAGAACAGAGTATCTTTAAATCATGATAGTTTACTACATTGGCTCTAAGATGGCAACTATTGTGAAACACACCATTGTTTCATGTGCCATGAGAAAAGGAAAAAATGCTGCCCCGGTAGATTTTGTTATTGTTCCCAATTTCTGTCCCCAGCCTCACAGTTGGGTACAGCACACATCTGCACTCCATTGTCAGGCCTGGTCATGTGACCTGCTTTGGCCACATGAATGTGAGTGGATATGACAGAGCTCACATTGAAGCAGCTGTTACACATGCCTACAGTTTGGATCCACTTTAGCTCTTTCCAGGAAGAGTCCTTGAGTGTGGCTAGTGCGCCTTCCCTCTGGGCTCTGAAGTAATGTGGGTAGCTGTGAAGAGCTAACAGCCTAGGCAATCACAGCAAAAGCCAAGGGAGTTCCAGCCAGCTCACAATGTACACAGAAAAGTGTCACTGAGGGACTGGAGGGATGGCTTAGTGGTTAAGGCGCTGACCTGCAAAGCCAAATGACTGGAGTTTGGTTCCCCAGTACCCACAAAAAGCCCAATGCACAAAGTGTCACATGTGTCTGGAGTTCATTTGCTGCAGCTGGAGACCCTTCTGCACCCATTCTTAATCTCTCTCTCTCTCTCTCTCTTTCTACCCACTTGCAAATAAATAAATAAATAAAATTATTTTTTAAAAAGTGTCACTAAAAGCCACTGAGATATTGGTAATCACAATAAACACTTGGACAGCTAAACTATCATTATTATTATTACTATTTTCTTTTTATGAAGTGGGGTCTCACTCTAGCCCAGGCTGACCTGGAATGCACTATGTAGTTTTAGGGCGGCCTCGAACTTATGGCAATTCTCCTACCTCTGCCTCCCGACTGCTGGGACTAAAGGTGTGCACCACCATGCCTGGTCTCAGTTAAACTATTTTGCCATTAATTTTGTAAGTTGTATCTTTATTTCACAGATGTTAAAATGGGATCAAATTCATGCCTTGGAAACAATAGAATATGTTGTGTATGTTATATATCAGTACAAGATATATACTAAAGCCGGGTGTGGAGGCACACGCCTTTAATCCCAGCACTTGGGAGGCAGAGGTAGAAGGATCACCATGAGTTCGAGGCCACCCTAAGGCTACATAGTGAATTCCAGGTCAGCCTGGGCCAGAGTGAGAACCTACCTCGGAAAACCAAAAAATAAAAATAAAATAAAAGATATATACTAAATTGCCTTGATAATACATACATAATGAAGGAGTTCATATTTACAGTGAGAACTTTCTTTTTCTTATTTTTATTTTGGTTTTTCAAGGTAGGATCATGCTCTAGCCCAGGTCGATCTGGAATTCACTATTTAGTCTCAGGGTGGCCTCAAACTCCCTGTAATGCTCCTATCTCTGCCTTCTGAGTACTGGGATTAAAGGTGTGTGCCACCACTCCAGATTGAGAACTTTCTTGATAAGCCAATTTCGCCCTTTTAAAAATATTTTATTTATTTGTTTATTTGAGAGAGAGAATGGGTGCACCAGGGCCTCCAACCACTGCAAATGAACTGCGGATACATGCACCACCTTGTGCATCTGGCTTTACTTGGATTCTGGGAAATGGAACCTGGGTCTTTTGGCTTTGCAAGCAAGTATCTTAACCACTAAGCCATCTCTCCAGCCCCAAATTTCCCTTGGAATAACATTATCACCTCACGTACTAACTGAAATGGAAACTGAATAGAAGCAAAGTTCAATCTCAAGGAAAAATCAGTTGTGTCTTTTAATTACTTTTCATCTGACCCCACTCCACTATCACCTCGTGATTTCCTGACTTATGTAACAAAGGACTTTTCTCTCTCTCTCTCTCACACACACACACACACACACACAGAGAGAGAGAGAGAGAGAGAGAGAGAGACAGGCAGACACCATAGCCTGCACCATAGACCTGGATGTTCTATTTGGGGAAACCAGAGAGTTAACATAAGAAAAATGACCAGGTGTGGTTATACACGCCTTTAATCCCAGCACTCGGGAGGCAGAGGTAGGAGGATTGCTGTGAGTTCAAGGCCACCCTGAGAGTACATAGTGAATTCCAGGTTAGCCTGAGCTAGAGTGAAACCTTACCTAAAAAAAAAAAAAAAAAAAAAAAAAGATAACAAAATTGGAATTCAAAATCCACTAACAGAAACATGAAACAAAAATATTTGAGCCAGGCATGGTGGCACATGCCTTTAATACCGGCACTTGGGATGCGGAGGTAGGAGGATGGCTGTGAGTTCGAGCCACCCTGAGACTACATAGTAAATTCTAGGTCAGCCTGAGCTAGAGTGAGACCCTGTCTTGAAAAAACCAAAAAAAAAAAAAAAAGTTGAATGCATGCTTGTGACACGAGTTTTCATGTGCCCCTCCCACCTCCTCCACCTCCACCAACTAGACAGAAACTCAGTAGTATGAAGGTTGGGAATGGCGAAGCCATAGGAGCCACAAGCCAAGTTAGAAAGATGATATATATCATCAGTGAGGCCAGGTCCCCACCTGCTGTCAATACCAGAGCTGTGGAAACCACATGACAGCCTTGCTCACTGGATATGGTCCAAACTATTACTATACAGTCATAATATATAATTTGGATACTTTACCCAATAAAAATAAAACAGTAATAATAATGCTAATAATATATAACACAATATTAACCTGAACTAAGTAGGATATTGATTATATATCTAGCACCATGTTAAATGAGTTACATAAATTATCTCACACATTCAACATAATTATCTTATTAGCTTTTAATTCTATAATGTAAATCCTTTTTAAAATTTTGATTCATTTGTGAGAGATACAGACAGAGAGATAGGACGGGCACACCAGGGCCTCTAGGCACTGCAAGAAACCTCCAGATGCCTTTTGTATCTGGCTTACGTGGGTACTGGGGAATCAAACCTGGGTCCTTAGGCTTTACAGGCAAGCGCCTTAACTGCTGAGCTTTGATACAAACCACTCAAAAAAAAAGTTAACTTACCATGATTATCATCTTTATCATTAGTGTACAGGCCAACTAGAATCAAGTGACTTGGGCTGAGCTCTGCTGCCTTGCTCTTCTGAGGCTGTGGGCACAGTGAATCTGGGTGATATGCTCGGTCAGGTCCCCGTGCTGTGCCCATGTCTCTCATCTTTCTACAAACAGCTACCTGAGGCATGTTCTTCTCATGGCATTTTAATTTTTAAAATAATTTCTTTTTATTTATTTATTTGAGAGAGGGAAAGAGGCAGAGAGAGAGAGAGAGGAAGAGGGAGAGAATGGGTGCGCCAGGGCTTCCAGCCATTGCAAACGAACTCCAGATGCATGCACTGGCTTACGTGGATCCTGGAGAATCGAACCGGGATCCTTTGGCTGAACAAGTGCCGGCTAAGCCATCCTTTGGCATTTTTAAAAGCAAAACAAAGGCAAGTGGCTCACGCCTTTAATCCCAGCACTGGGAGGCTAAGGATCCATCTCTCCAGCCCCCTCATGGCATTTTTAAAAAAAAAAAAAAAAAAAAAAAAAAAAAAAGTCAAAACAAGCAAGAATGAAAACAGTGAATGCCAGGATTGGAAATGGCACACTATGACCTTTACCCACATGCTGTGACTAAGACTCATGTCCAAAGGGGGAAGTTATACACTTCCTCAAGGGAGGTAGGCGTGAGTATTTGTCAAACTATAACAAAATATATTATGAGGTACATATGCAGGTATTTTGCATCCATTTTTCAAAAGAAGAAACCAGGCCCACACAGGGTAAATGACTTGCCACAAACACACTTCAGAAAGGATGAAGTCAGGATTTGAATCTGGTACATTGGATTCCAGAGCCGTGGATCTTGCTATCATTCTGTATGGTTTTTATTTTTATTAATGATTTATGTGTATGAGTATGTGAGTTCAAGAATACACATGCCACAGAGCACACATGGAGTCCAGAGACAACTTTCAGGTCAATTGTTTATCTTTCTACCTCATTTGAGGCAAGTTCGCACACCTGGATTCTTGCTTTGCTATCGTTCTTTGCTGCTGGCTTCTGGGAAATTTCCTGTCTCTGTCTCCTTGCAGTGTGCTAAAATTCATGGCTTTTTGCTTCTTTAAAA
Organism: Orientallactaga sibirica; assembly: GCA_036365145.1. Lineage (NCBI taxonomy): Eukaryota > Metazoa > Chordata > Mammalia > Rodentia > Dipodidae > Orientallactaga > Orientallactaga sibirica. The sequence continues at coordinate 24,115,097 of JAEOAD010000020.1, read as the reverse complement.
ATATATATTTTAAAATTTATATTCAAGCAGAATGAGAGAGAGGGAGAAAGGATGGGTGCTGCCAGGGTCTCCGGCCACTGCAAACAAACTCCAGATGCATGCGCCACTTTGTACATCTTTAGAATAAGTATAAAGTCTTCCAAAGCCATCTTCCAAAATATAAAATCAAAAGGTAGGCTGGAGAAATGGCTCAGTACTTAAATGCACTTGCTTGCAAAGTCTACTGACCTGGGGTTTAATTTTCCAGTACCTGTGTAAAGCCAGATACACAAAGTGGGGCATGTCAGCCTAGAGAGATGGCTTAGCTATTATAGTGCTTGCCTGCAAAGTCTAAGGACCCATGTCCAGATCCCACATAAGCCAGATGCATAAGGCAACACAAGTGTGCAAGGTTGCACATGCGTCTCGAGTTCGATTGCAGTGCCTAGAGGCCCTGATATGCCAGTTCTCTCTCTGTTTCTCTCTCTCATAAAAAAATTACAAAAAAATTAAAATGTCACAAAGTCCTTACTTTGTATTTGGGGTTCATTTGCCATAGCAAAAGGCCCTGGTGTACCTCCAGCACACACACATTCTCTCTCTCAAATAAATAAATATATTTAGAAAAACAAATGGTTATAAACTTAACTTTGTTTGTATTTTGATTTAAATAAGTCAACTATATAAAGATATTTCTAAGACATTTTGAGTATTGATACTTTTGATAGTTTTGTCGGGTACAATTGTACTGTTGTTAGTTTAAAAAAAAGAAGTCATTTTTTAAATGCTAAGATATTTACAGAGAAAGCATTACGTTTAAATTTTGTTTCACAATATTCCAGCATTATTGGGAAGGAAAATTCAAAACGTTGACAATTGCCAAAACTGTACAATAAGAGCTCATTGTTCCATTTTTTCCTACCTTTGTGTAATTTTGTAGAATAAAAACTGAAAAATATCATGAGAAGATCAGAGAAATCTAATTCAAAAGATGTCTTCAATAGTTAATTAATTTTCCCTAAAATAAAATTATACTTTTCTGTGATGCAGTTGTGGGTGTAGCAGGCTCCTGCACCTACTCTGATGTTGGCTCTGGCAGAGGAACAAGTCTGTCAGGAAGTAGTGCCACAGTCACAGCTTTAAAAAACACCAGAAAGACAGGCATGGACCCAGCCTTTGTGATTCAGCGTGTGACTTGATCAGAGGCACAAGGGACAAGAACCTGAAAATGAAAGGACCAGTCTCCTTGTTCAAGACATTCAGAATCACTACAAGAAAAACTCTGTGCAGTGAAGGTTCAAAGACTCAGGATGTTTCCAGATGAGAATTGAGAATCCACTCCTTGAATTACACAGTCCCTCTGAGATTGTTAAACAGATGACTTCCATCAGCACGGAGCCAGGAGTGGAGGTTAAAGTCTCCATCACAGGGCTGGAGAGATGGCTTAGCGGTTAAGGTGCCTGCCTTCTAAGCCTAAGAACTCTGGTTCCAATCTCCAGGTCCCACTTTTAGCCAGATGCAAAGTGACGCAAGTGTGCAATGCCTCACTTGACCACAAGGTGGTGGATGCATCTGGATTTCATTCTCAGCAGCTGAGAGACTGCTGGCGTGCCCATCTCTATCTATCTCCCTCTCCCTCTCTCTCTCTGTCTCCCTCTGTGTCTCTCTCCAAAACAAACAAAAAAAGTCTCCATCACAGATGCCTAAATCAATTGTTTCAACAAATTGACTTAATCAGTTGTTTAAAAATTTTAAGGAAGGGCTGGAGAGATGGCTTAGCCATTAAGGTGATTGCCTGCGAAGCCTAAGGACCCAGGTTCGATTCCCCAGGACCTACGTAAGCCAAATGCACAAAGGGGGGGGTGCATGTATCTGGAGTTTGTTTGCAGTGTCTGGATGCCCTGGCATGCTCATTCTCTCTGTCCCTCTTCTTCTCTCTCTCTCTCTTTCTCTTTCAAATAAATATATAAAAATAAAAATAAATTTAAAGCGGAGTACAGTTGCTCACACACCTGCAATTCTAACAATGTGGATGCTGAGGCAAGGGAATTGTGGTTAAGTTCAAGGTCAGTCTGGACAAAAGTGAGACCCTGCCTAAAATTTTTTTTTAAAAAAAATTAAATTATACACTCTAAGCCATATAACTGGGAACAGTCTTAAAGCAACATCACCATAACATTTGTAAGCATCACAGTATTTAATTGTCGTTTGGATGTATGTACATGCTTATGTGATGTGGGTAAATTGCATTATTTGTTCTGGAATTAAGAACAGCTGTATCCCTAAAAGTAGAAGAAATAAAAACATTCATATTCTTCTTGGTTTGAAGGTAGGGGGCCCTTCCCTTATATAATGGAGACTTAGGAGGGCTCATGTTGTAAACTTCCTATGTGCCAGCCACTGACCTAAGTAGCTACTTAAGAGCTCAAGTTAACTTAACAATTGCCCATTGATAGAGTAATTATTGCTCTTCCCATTTAAAAAATATGGAAACTTATTTTACTGAGAGTTTATTGGATTTGTTCAACACTCTACTGCTGGTTAGTAGCAAGGCTGGAATTCAAACACAAGGTATCTGGCTCCCATGTCTGATCTCTTAATCACCAAGCTCTGTCCCTGTCTACAAAAAGAGCAATTCCTGTGAATTATTCCTTGTTTAGACTTTGGAGTCCCAGTCTCTTTTATTCTTAGAAAAATAAAGCAACTCTTACTGCCTTTGACATCAACATATTCCTTTCATTTTGTGCACTTCAAACCTATTACTCCCAACATAGTTAGACCAGCCCTATAATGTTCAAACATATTTCCTACAGATGTTTATTTATGGCATGATTTCAAAGAACAGAATACATCAGAGTTCTTCTGGGTGATTTAAACCAGGGCAATTTTGAGAAACAACTCTGATACAATGACATCTCTCTTATGTGGGTGTGAGCTTCTGGAATCAGCCTTACATAATGGCCCTGATCACTTGATGTTTTCAGATGGTCTTTAGCAAATTCTTTGCAGCCCATCCAATTGGTATCACTTCTTGCATATTGGCAAGGTTATTAATGGAATCCTTTCTTTCTTTTTTTCTTTTTCTTTCTTTCTTTCATGGCTTTAGGCTTTATAAGGGAAAAAGCCAGTTTTTAAAAAGTCAGTTTAGCTGGGCGTGATAGCATACACCTTTAATTCCAGCACTTGGGAGGCAGAGGTAGGAAGATCTCTGTGAGTTTAAGGCCACCCTGAAACTACATAGTGAATTCCAGGTCAGCCTGGGCTAGAGTGAGACTCTACCTCAAAAAACAAAAAACAAAAATAAAACAAAAAATAAATATATATATTTTTAATTCCTGGAGATCATCCAAAAAACACTAATGTCTAGTACTCAAGCCTGGGGACTGGTTCGGATGAGTGTGATGACTTTGATTTTCATGAGAAATGTCTAAGTAATGCTGAATGCATTGGACTTGTAATGTTAGAGACATTCCCTACTCTATCTGCTTCTGATCTTCTCATCATACACAAAACACAATTCAAACGATTTCCAAATTTGACTGCAAGTATGAAGCGAAGATGGGAATGAAGAATACTGCTTAGTTCATTTACTATTCATTCAACTGACCTGGTATTGAGTTCTTGGGAGATAGTACCAAACGCAGCCACTGAAGAAGTACGATAGCTGCATGTGGTGAGGGATGCTTGTAATCCCAGCACTTGGGGGGTAGAGGCAGGAGATCAGGAGTTCAAGGTCATCCTAGACTAAATACATAGGTCAAGAGCAACATGACACGGTCTCTGATGATTAAGTTCTGTGGTCAACTTGATCTGATTAGACGCCCCCTTCCCACCTGGCTGCCAGCCAGTGCTGTTTGCTGGTGAGTGCCTTCACTTGTAAGTGCATTACCCCGTTCAGCTATATTTCATTGGCATTGAACTAAGTTTCCTCGGCCTTGCAATGTGGACCAAAGAGCAGCAGCTGTCCAGGAAACCTTCTGGTCTTCAGTGCTGGATGGGGACTACTGAGGCATGCAGGCACGTGGACTGAGCAGCTACCGGGTTCCTTCACTCTCAGGCCTGCAGGCTGCTATTGTTGGACTGCTGTAAACTAGTTAATCCAATAAATTCCCTTTTTAATACAACTCATTCTATCGATTCTGTCCCTCTAGAGAACCCTAATACACTGTTTCAAAAAAAAAAAAAAAAAAGCCCAGAATGGTGGCGCACGCCTTTAATCCCAGCACTCGGGAGGCAGAGGTAGGAGGATTGCAATGAGTTCAAGGCTACCTTGAGACTACAGAGTGAATTCCAGGTCAGCCTGGGCCAGAGTAAGACCCTACCTCGAAAAACAAAACAAAAAAAAACAGAAAGCAAAACAAAGAAAGAGAAATATCATAGGATTCTCTCTGTAAACCTCAAGTTTGAATTTATGTTAATGACAAGATCAATCCTGTTAATGAACGTTGGGGAAGAGCAGTGAAGGTAGAAAAAGAATAAAATAAAATGACCATAAGAATCAGTTAATCTACTGGTTATATTTTGTTCATAGAATTAAAACAAGATGCCGGGAGTGGTGGCACACACCTTTAATCCCAGCCCTTTGGAGGCAGAGGTAGGAGGATGGCTGTGAGTTCAATGCCACCCTGAGATTACATAGTGAATGCCATGTCAGCATGGGCTAGAGTGAGACCCTATCTCAAAAAAAAAAAAAAAAAAAAAAAAAAAAAAAAAAAGAAAGAAAGAAAGAGTAAAATAAAATAAAAGAAAAAGAAAACCGACCAACCAAACAAACAAAAAATGTTTTGGCCTCAGCGGGGTTAAATGATGAGCCTACGGTCATGTGGTTATTCAGGACAGAGCTGTAAAACCCAGGTGGCTAGCCTTTTATAATGCTGTCTATGTTCAAGTAAAAACCTCAGCAGAATTTTTTCCATTCCAAGTTTCTAAAAGAAAATAGTCCCCTGGAAAGAGCCTTCGCACAAGAAAAGGTCCAACTTCTCCTGTTGAGCTAATCCTAGTGTGAAATTAACTAGCAGCATTGCTAGTCAGTCCCACACTGTGGTCCTGGAGGGAGAGAAACTAGAAAAAGGAGAGTGGGTCTTGGTCCATTTCCTCCCCAAACACAGTTGTTCTGAGGTCAAATGCTTCAGACATTAGAAGGAAATGGCAGGAGAGGACCACTGTGAAAATGAGGAGTGAACGTCTGAGAAACACTTCAAAATTAAGCCAACGGGAAAAATTATAATCATCCACTTTACATACCTTCTCCCATGCCGTCCAATGACTTTCCTCAAGGGCAAAGTGATGAACTCATACCTTACCGTAATGAGATTCCACTTGACACCCTTTTGTTGTAAGTTTTCAGAAGCCTGACAATGTCAAGCGTTGAGAGGGTATGATCAACAGGAGCTCTCATAAGTGGCTGGTGGAAGTATAAATTAGCAGAGCTACTTTGAAAGCTGTTTGGCATAATTTACCAAAGTTAAATATTCATATACCCTACAGCCCAGCAATTCCAGTGCTAGATAGACTCTCTTGCCATGTGCACCTGGAGGGCATTTGTAAACCTGTTCATGACAGCATTGTTATAATAGAAGAAAATCTGGAGGCAACCCAAACATACTTTGACAAGTGAACGGATAAAGTGTGGCATTTTCACACAGCGGATATTATACAGCAGTGAAAACAAATGAAATGCCACTGTACACACTGATTTAGGTGAATCTCAGAAAACTAATATTGAGCAAATAGGATCACAAAAATAGCCTGTAGCATGGAGCTTCCTTTTGAGATAAAAATATCAAACTAAGGCTGGAGAGATGGCTTAGCAGTTAAGGCATTTGCCTACAAAGCCAAACGATCCTGGTTCAATTCTCCAGGACCTGTGTAAACCAGACACACAAGGGGGCGCATGCATTTGGAGTTCGTTTGCAGTGGCTGGAAGCCCTGGTGTGCCCATTTTATGTCTCTTTCCCTCTGCCTCTTTCTCTCAAATAAATAAATAAAATATTTAAAAACATTAAAAAATCAAACTAAAGAATACATTTTTAGCCGGGTGTGGTGGCGCATGCCTTTAATCCCAGCACTCAGGAAGCAGAGGTAGGAGGATTGCCATGAGTTCAAGGCCACCCTGAGACTACATAGCTAATTCCAGGTCAGCCTGGACCAGAGTGAGACCCTACCTCAAAAAAAAAAATACATTTTTAGGAATATATATTTAACTAAACAGTACTTTAAAACTTTTATTGGCAAATTTCAAGCATGTGCATAATGTGTTTTGATCATAATCCTTTCCTATTACCTTCTGTTGTCTTCCCACCCCCTCCCTCTCAATTCCTTCTTTTTAATCCCTCTTTTAGTAAATGATATTTAAAAAAATATTTACTTATTTATTTGCAAGCAGAGAGATATAGAAGAGAGGCAGAGAGAATGGGCATGCCAGGGCTTCCAGCCACTACAAATGGTCTCCAGATTCATGTGCCACATTGTACATATGGCTTTGCGTGGGTACTAGGGAATGGAACCCAAGTTGTTAGGCTCTGCAGGCAAATGCCATCCCCTTAAATGATATTTTTGAGAAATTATTCAGGATAAAGGTAACGTCATCATGGGGAAGCAAGAGGGATAGGAGGAGCAAGGTCACATTGAAGTAAGCTATTGTCAGTATTCTACTTCTTATTTTAGTGGTTGCTTCACTTTATGTATTAAATTATTCTCAGGCTGGAGAGATTGCTTAGTGGTTAAGGTGCTTGCCTGTGAAGCCTAAGGACCTAGGATCAATTTTCCAGTACCCATGTAAGCCAGATGCACAAGGTGGCGCATGCATCTGGAGTTCATTTGCAGTGGCTAGAGGTGCTGGCATGCCCCATTCTCTCTCTATCTATCTGCCTCTTTCTCCCTCTCTGTTTCTCAAATAAATAAACAAAATGTTTAAATTATACAAAGATTAGTAGATAATGGTATTTGTTATTTGTTGCAGCATAGCAAATGATTCATAACTTACCAACTTAAAAAGATAAGCATTTATTATTTTACATAACTTAAAGGGCCCGTAATCTAGGCTTACTTTACATTGGTGAGTTTGGTTTGGGCGTCTCTTGTGAAGCTACTGTCAAGGTGTCAGTCAGGGTTGGAAGACCCACTTCCAAGAGGGCCCTTAGTATGAAGCTTAATCCTCACTAAGTGGCTCTCTCTGTAGAGCTGTCTATGGGATGGTTCCCCCAGAACAAGCAGCTGGAGAAACAGTGAAAACGAATGTACAAGAGAATATTAAAATAAAAGCTACTCTTTTTTTGTATTGTATGCATGTGCAGTATGTGGTGTATTGGGGGGTGTTGTACAAGTAGATGCATGTACCCCATGAGAATGAGGGTGGATGCCAGTGGAAGATGTGGGGTTTCCTCTTCTATCACTCTTTCACCTTATTTCTTTGAGACAGTCTCTTACTGAACCTGGAGCTTGATGTTTGTTGCTGTTAGACTGGCTGACCAGTAAGCCCCAGCAATCCTCAGTGATTCTCTTATCTCTAACCCCTCAGCACTGGGGTTATAGGCATACGTGGCTGGCCACCTCCAGCTTTTTTTTTTTTTTTCCTGAAATTCACTATGTAGTCTCAGGGTGGCCTGGAACTTGAACACGGTGCTCCTCCTACCTCTGCCTCCCAAATGCTGGGATTAGAGGTGTGCGCTACCAAGCCTGGTTACAACCAGCTTTTGACATGGGAATCTAACTCAGTCCCTGATGCTTGAACACAAGCATTCTTGCCCACTGAGACATCTCCCAGCCCTTACCTGTGTGTGTTTTAAGTATCAGTGCATCATCTGCTGGATTTCTTTCTTTTTTTTTAAATTTATTTTATTTAAGACAGAGACGGAGAGAATGAGTGTTCCAGTGCCTTCCACAGCTGCAAATGAACTCTAGACACATGCACCACCTTGTGCATCTGGCTTATATGGGTCCTGGGGAATTGAGCCTGGGTCCTCTGGCTTTGCAGGCAAAAGCCTTAACCACAAAGCCATCTCTCCAGCCCCTGGATTTCTTTTTTGAGATAATGTCTCATGTATTTCAGGTTGGCCTTAAATTTACTATGTAGCAGAGGATGACCTTGAACTTCTTATCCTCCTGCCTCCATCCCCCAAATGCTGGGATTATAAACCTGTGCTACCTGTGGAGTGGGAACTGAATGCAGGGCTTTGTGCATGCGATGCAAGCTCTACCCACTGAGTTACATTCCTGGCCCTCTGCTGGATATCATTAATCATGAAAACCAATCCTGGGTCCATGTGGAAGGGTCATTCAGTATTATAATGCAGCAATAGCAAAAAGCTATGCAGAGATCGGTGATAAAACTATGTCAAGAAAAATTATGTGTATCTGAGGCAGGAAAGTAAATGAATAAATACATAAAACTCATTACATTTTGAAAGTACATCACAGGACATCACAGCAGAGAGATGAGTTAGCTTTCATTCTGGCTCTTCCACTTTGCAATCTTTTGACTTTGGACTGGTTATTTGACTTCCTTCTCCTTCTATTTATAAAATAGGTATGAGATATTTATTTGCCTCTTAAGTTTTTGTTTTATAATGTCAGACATAAGGGAACACACCAGCACTTTGGGGCCTGAGGCAGGAGGATCATGAGTTTGTTCTTATTGTTGTTGTTGTTAGACTGGCTGACAAGCCCCAGCAATCCTTGGCCTGGGCTATGTAGTAAGACCCTGTTTCCAGGAAAAAGTTTTCAAGGCTGGGGAGATGGCTCAGTGGATAAAGCACTTGCCATGCAAACATGATGATCTGAGTTCAGATTCCCAGAAACCACATAAAGCTAAAAGCTGTAGGGAAGTTTCTGTACTCCCAGCATAGCATCCCTGTGGCAATATCACAGGCAGAGATAGGAGAATCATTTAGAAGTTCTCAGGAGAACCAAGCCTGCCAACACAACAGTGAACTCGCATGCTAGGGCATACATGTGCCCTTGCACAGGCACACAAACACATCATACACACAGATATACACACACATATCCCTAAACTTGTTCATGAAAATACATCCAAATATAAAGAAAATAGAATAGTAAAGTAAATACCATTTGTCCACAATCTGGAAGCAATGATTTTCTAGATTTTAGGTGTGCTTATTTCATCTGTTTTTCTCTTCCTGAAGTGGATTTAAAAATTTTTGTTTATTTATTAGAGAGAAAGAGAGAGAGAGAGAATGGGAGGGCCAAGGTCTTTAGCCACTGCAAAGGAACTCCAGACAGCATGTGTCACCATGTGCATCTGGCTTACATGGGTACTGGGGATTCAAACCTGAGTCCTTAGGCTTTGCAGGCAAGCGTCTTAACTGCTAAGTCATCTCTCCAGCCTGGATTTTTTTTTTTTGAGACAAGGTCTCTAACTTGCCCAGACTGGCCTTGAAGTCACTGTATAGCACAAACAGGCCTGAACTTAGATCCTCCCACCTCAGCCTTGAAAATGACTAGGGTTATAGACTTAGGCAACCAGGCCCAGCTTCAGAAGTATTTTTGTTTTGTTTTGTTTTGTTTTGCTTTTTGTTTTGAGACCATCTCATTATATGACCTCTGACTGGCCTGGAACTTGCTATATAGACCAGGCTGGTCTCGAACTCATAAAGATTGGCTTGCCTCTGCTGGAGTTACAGGTATGTATCACAATGCTAGGCTTGAAGTATCTTAAAACAAATTCCTAACATTGTGTTATTTTATTCCTATGTACTTTAGTATATATCACTTAAAATTTTAATCTCTTCTTATAGATCCACACATAAAAAATAGCTACTTTACAACATCTGACATTGAAAAAACTTATTCAAATTTTCTTGAGTTTTAAAACTTACTCTTTACAGTTAACTTATTAGAACGAGGATCCAAACAAGTCTACATGTCATACTTGTTTGGTTATGTCTCTTTAAAATCTTTCAGTTTGGGCTGGAGAGATGGTTTAGCGGTTAAGGCACCTGCCTCCTAAGCCTAAGAACACTGGTTCCAATCTCCAGGTCCCACGTTTAGCCAGATGCAAAGTGACACAAGTGCGCAATGCTGCGCTTGAACACAAGGGGTGCACACATCTGGATTTCATTCACAGCAGCCGAGAGACTGCTGGATCGCGCATCTCTATCTGTCTCCCTCTCCTCTCTATCACTCTCTGTGCCTCTCTCCAAAAATAAATAAAATAATTAAAAAAAAATTTTAAATCTTTCAGTTTAGAGAGGCTCCTGATGCTCCAAAACTTTATAGGGTATTGATTGTCAAGGCTCTTGGCTGGCCAGCAAAACTAGATGGTAAAACTCTATTGCTGAAGACTGCACATGCCTGGGCTGCAGGTCACTGAGAGACTGAGCTGGAGCTGACCTGTAAGCTTCCTCCCCGTTGACTAGCTGTCAGGATTCTGGAAAGAGTTGTGCAGCCTGTTCGGGGAGCAAAGTCATTAATGGTCTTAACCAGTAGTGGACCATGCCAACTTTACAGCTGGACAGCCAGGCCAAATACACCAATTGGTGCAACGGTGGCATGTCAGTTATGGGGGAAACCTGCTGCTTTCTGACTGGATTTGAAGCCTGCTCTATGGAAGGGAATTCATGACTGGTACTAAAAATCTAATCAAAAGCCTATGGCTGGGGAGGTCATAAGCTCTGGGGTGGGGGTGGGCACTACTACTGTGGTCTGGCTAAATGCCAGACACACTGCCCTCTAAATACTTAAGTTTATGCCCACAGATTAATGCTACTCTCGCTGTTGGTTAGAGAAGCTTCTCTTTTCAGATGGTGGTGACCACTGGGGAGACTCAAAGTTCTGAGAAGAAGTGACAGTGGAGTGTCCAGCACTAAGTGAACCATCTCTATCACACCCTCCAAGATTCGGGGACCATTGTAGAGAAGGTGGTGGAAAGAATAGAAGAGCCAAAAAGGAAATGTTAGGAGTGCTTTGCACTTCTGTCTTCCAGACACAATGTGGCTATGGCATTCCTGACCTCCCAGTGGCTGATGCTACCCACTCAAGACTTGTATAATAGGTGGGGGAAAATGATGACATCAAAATAGAAGAGACTGGTTGGAAAGAAGGAGGAACTTAGTGGAGGCCAATTCTGGAGGGAGAAAATCAGGGGTAGCAGGAGGGGATTATTATCATGGTACATTGTCTATATTTAAGGTAGTTGTCAATAAAAAAAAAAATCTTTCGGGCTGGAGAGATGGCTTAGTGGTTAAGGCGCCTGCCTCCTAAGCCTAAGAACACTGGTTCCAATCTCCAGGTCCCACGTTTAGCCAGATGCAAAGTGACGCAAGGGCACAATGCTGCACTTGACCACAAGGGGGTGCACGTAGCTGGATTTCGTTTGCAGCAGCTGAGAAGCTGCTGGCACACCCATCTCTATCTGTCTTCCTCTCCCTTTCTCTCTGTCTCTCTCAAAAAAAAAAAAAAATCTTTCAGGGCTGGCTGGAGAGATGGCTTAGCAGTTAAGGAACTTGCCAGCAAAGCCAAAAGACCCAGGTTTGATTCCCCAGCACCCACATAAAGACAGATGCACAACTGGCGATTGCGTCTGGAGTTCATTTGCAGTGGCTAGAAGCTTTAGCGTGCCCATTCTCTATCTGCCTCTTTCCCTCTCTCTCAAATAAATAAATAAATATATATTTTAAAAAACTTTCAGTCTAGAGGAGTCCTTTGTTCGCTCTCTTTTTACCCCTTGTTGGAGAAACCCAGACAATCGGCTAATAGAATATCCCACAGATGGATTTATCATTTGGCTTCCTTGAGATGGCATTTCACTTGTTCTAGTAACTCGCACATTTGTAAAATATTGGAAGTTAGTCCTAGAGACTTGATGATATCTAGATGCAACTATTTTTGCTAAACTATTCTTTAGGCGGTGTTGTGCATTTTACAATGCCCCACATCAGGAGGCACCTAAGTGCAGACTCCCTTCACTACTGATGTCGTGATTGACTAGTAGTTACTAATGGTGCCAGTCCAAGGCCTCCATCTGTAAAGTTCCCCCATCATCCTTTCATTAATAAATGACTGTTGCTTAAATCAGTTAATCCACAAAGAATTACAAAGGGTGCTGCCTCATTCTATTCTATCCTTTTCTCTTCTTTCTTTCTTTCATTCTTTCTTTCTTTCTGTTTCCTTTCTTTCTTCAATGGAATTATTTTCATAAAGAAGAACTTTTCCTTGCTGACTTAGAGAATTTCATTACCCTATTAGTAGAGCCTTATTCGTCTTCACATCCTCTCAACCCACCTCTTACATGACCCATCCTCTTAACCCATCTTGTACGATGACCATCACTGCAACTCCCTGCTCCCTACAAATATAACCCAACAGCACCTTCCTTATTGTATATATATTTTTGCATATAGCTAGGACATGTATACATCCCACTTTCTGCTTCCCCACAATCCCAGTTCCTCTGATTTCTTGAAGGTGGAATGTTTGCCTAACATACATGACAGCTTGGAGCTGTGAGGGAGCCAAAGCCCCAAGGGCCAATGGGAGGTGGGAGTGGGTAAACAAGTGTTCTCTCCGTGCTTCAAGCTGAAAGTTGTGAAGTATATTCTACATGGCTCAAGGCCTCCTTGCCCACAGTGATGACTAATTCAAGAACACCCTTGTATTGACTTACCTTGCTTCACACTCCCTAGCTATCCAGTGCTATTTCCTGAGATCACTGTCCAAAATCAACTCCCTCAAAAGGAAGCCCTTGTCTTAGGTTCAGTTTTCAAGGGGTAAGCGAGGCTAAGACACCACTAAATAGAAGTCATACAGGAAAGGCAGGATAAATGCTCAATTCTTCCATTCCATTGAAAATATTGATTATTGCCCCAGTTACAGCTAATAATCAACTCAGGGGTTTATATGTCACCGATGAGTTTCAGTCAGTTGTAGTTTTCACTCCTTTCTGATGCTCAGACTGTTTGCTTTGCAGCTAGTTAACCCCTTTGGATCTTTGACCTGTCCCACTAGATTTTAGCCTTTTAGACTTCAAAGCCTCCATGATAGCTGCTACCACAATGTGTTTCAGGTTTATCACACATAGCTTTTGCCCCAGCCTGCAATCTGTCATTCCCGCAAAGAGCTCATTACTCTTTAAAAAAAAAAATATATATATATATATATATATATATATATATATATATTTGAGGGAGAGAAAGAAAGAATGGGCACTCCAGGGTTTCCAGCCACTGCAAACGAACTCCAGATGTATTTCCCCCATGTGCATCTGAATTACATGGGTCCTGGAGAATCGAACTAGGATCCTTTGGCTTTGCAGGCAAATGCCTTAACCACTAAGCCATCTCTCCAGCCCCTGAGCCTCATTACTCTTTAATGGGAAAGGATGTATTATAAGTACAACATGATGCTAATGATTCTTACACTTTAAGATTGTTGTTATCCCTGGGTTTTTTCAGGAATGAAGCAAGCAAATGCTTTTTTTAAAAAGATTTTATTTGGGATGGAGAGATGGCTTAGTGGTTAAGGCATTTGCCTGCAAAGCCAAAGGTCCCAGGTTTGATTCCCCAGTTCCCACGTAAGCCAGATGCACAAGGTGACACACGCATCTGGAGTTCGTTTGCAGTGGCTGGAGGCCCTGGTGTGCCCATTCTCTCTGTCTATCTGCCTCTTTCTCTTTTTCTCAAATAAACAAATTAAATTAAGTATTTTATTTATTTGAGAGAGAGTGGGTGGGGAGAGAATGGGCACAGCAGGGCCTCTAAGCCACCACAAAAGAACTGCAGACACATGTGCCACTCTGTGCATCTGGCTTACGTGGGTACTGGGGTATCAAACCTGGATCCTTAGGCTTCACAGGCAAGCACCTTAACCACTAAGCCATCTCTTCAGGCCAATGCTTATTTTTTTAATATATGTAAATTTTTAATTAAAACATAAGATACACACACACACACACACAAATATATATATATTTGGAGAGAGAGAGAGAAAGAGAGGGAGAGGAAGACAGACAGAGATGGGCACACCAGCAGCCTCTCAGCTGCTGCGAACGAAATCCAGATGCATGCATCCCCTTTGGTCAAGTGCGGCATTGCGCCCTTGTGTCACTTTGCATCTGGACGTGGGACCTGGAGATTGCAACCAGCGTTCTTAGGCTTAGGAGGCAGGTGCCTTAACCGCTAAGCCATCACTCCAGCCCAAGAAATATATTTTTGAAATTAAAAACCATAAGCTCACACTACAGCATATTCAACTTTAATATTTTATAGACCCTACTTACTCTGAAAAAAATCCTTGCTACTAACAATGCTCATATTTGTTTTTGTATATAACACATAGGAATGATTTGACACTAATATCACCTATATTTATTCTAGAAAAAAGAATGTTGTTTAAGAGCTCTTTGTAGGGCTACTCATCTAGAAAATATATTTTATTCTCAATGTACAGCAAAAATCCCATTTTCTTATGTCATTTAGTTAATTACTTGGTATGTTTATGAGACCAACTTAATATAGAATTAGATCATTTGCTTTAGTTTGTTTATTTTTATTATTTTTTATTTTGGAGAGAGACAGAGAGAGAATGGGCATGCCAGTGGCCTCTCAGCGGCTGTGAATGAAATCCAGACGCGTGCGCCCCCTTGTGGCCAAGTGTGGCATTGTGCCCTTGTGTCACTGAGACTGGCTAAATGTGGGACCTGGAGAATCAAACGGGCGTTCTTAGGCTTGGCAGGCAGGTGCCTTAACCACTAAGCCATCTCTCCAGCCCTGCTTTGGTTTATTTTTAAATTTTAGAAATCATCTTTTTCTTTTGGATTAAAAATTATTTTAAATGTATGAAATATATACATAATTCTGAGATCAAAACAATATAGCCAAACAAGAGGACCTACACATATTAAATTCTCTCTAAACTAATAATGGTTAACCCATTTGTCTGGTTGCAGACTTCACTCTCTGTTGAAGAATCTGCTTCTCTTTTTCAGATGGATGCAGAACCCAAGGAGAGAATCAGCCCATTGCACCTCACCAGGGCCCAGCTGAAACCAGAGGAATTGGAGAAATGAGCAAGAGTGCTGCTTTCTTGGTGAATCTGGTATCAGCACAAGGGTGAATGAGATAGACACAAAGGACACTCAACTCCCACCAAGCCAGAGATCCAGAGACACAGAGGCTTCCAAGACCTCATCACTGAAGTAGACCTTAAATAAACCCAACATGGCTCAGGGAAATTCACAGAAGAGGGGATGGAAAGATTGTTAGAGCTGAAGTTGGGACATTATGCACAGAGACATTGCCTCTTCCCCATAACTGATGGCTACCCCCACAATGCATGACCCACAATCCCCATGGGAATAACTGGCATCCCTAACAAGGAGGGTCCCTTTGGAGGGGGGAGGACAGGGATGAGGGTAAGCATGGTACCAACATGTGCTGTTTACACACTGAGTATGTACATAACTCATAAAGAAAAAATGGTAAAAAAAAAAAAAAACACCAATATAGCCAAGATTTACTTAGTCTATCCTCCATATTGACCTTTGTTTCCTGTCCCAAATAGACCCACATGTATATTCATAGTTTATCTGTTTCACAAAAGTGCATAATATACTGTACTGTGTGTTTATACAGATATAAATATACATATATATTCATCTGAAGATGGATCATGTGACAAAATGGCTCACATTTTATTTTACAGATGCATAGCGTGTTTCATGAGAATCTACCCTAGTTTATCTAACCAGTCCCCACTTTGAGGTTGTTTGCATTGTTTCTTTTTTTTTTCTGTTACAAATAATACAGCAATGAATAAACTTGTGCAGCTGTCCCTTTGTATTTTGGGATGGTTTCCTAGAATTGGGATTTATGGGTCAAAGGCAAATGCACAGGTAGTATTGTGATTATCAACCTGTCCTTTTTGTTTTTCAAAGCAACAAGAAGTGGTATTTCAAGTACAGGATATGCTTCAAGCAAGCCGTACCTAGCATGTCTTTTTTTTGGTTAAAAATTTTTTTAAATGCCAGTGGGTATGTGTGTGGGGGTATATGTGTGGGTGTATGTGTGTACATATGAAGGCTAGAGAACACTCCCAGTATCATTTCTCAGGAATACTGTGTACCTTTCTTGGCCTGGAACTGCCAATTAGGCTAGACTGGCTGGCAGTCAGCCCCAGGGATCCTCCTGTCTTTACCTCCACAGCGCTGGGAATATGAGCATGAGCCACTATGCCTGGCATTTTTTTTTTTTTTTTTTTTTTTTTGGAGAGGGACAAAGAGAGACAGAGGAAGACAGATAGAGATGGGCATGCCAGCAGCCTCTCACCTGCTGTGAACGAAATCCAGATGTGCGCGCCCCCTTGTGGTCAAGTGTGGCATTGCACCCTTGCGTCACTTTGCATCTGGCTAAACGTGGGACCTGGAGATTGGAACTGCTGGCATTCTTAGGCTTAGGAGGCAGGCACCTTAACTGCTAAGCCATCTCTCCAGCCCGCCTGGCATTTTTATATGGGTTCTGGGGACTCAGGGCCTCATGCTTGCAAGGTGAGCACTTTACCAACTGAGCTATTTCCCCAGCTCATATTTTGCATTCTCAGTAGCAATAGGTACATCCCTCTTTCCCACAGTCTGTCAACCAAGTAGGTGGCCAAACTTGTGGGGTTTGGCTAGTCTGATTATGTGGCTTATTTTATCTATCATCCTGCCCTAAGATATGTGACAGGGGTACTTTCATCTGCATTTGCTCAGGATAAACAGAAAGCAATGGTGTTGAGGGTGTCTACAGTGTCTGTATGTCCATTCACCTGACCATGAAAATGCTGAAAGTCCACAGCATCACCATCCTCAGCACAGCATCACCATCCTCAGTATAACCTTGTGTTTCCAATGGTTGATTTGGGTGGGTTTCTAGCCAAAGAAAAGGACATCAAATAGGGCTTTTTTTCCCCCAAGGTAGGGTGTTAATCTAGCCCAGGCTGGCTGGCCTCGAACTCATAACAATACTACCTCAGCCTACTCAGTGCTGGGATTAAAGGCATATGCCACTATGCCCAGCTACACAGAACCTTTCTTAAAAAATATTTGCAGGGCCTGGAGAGATGGCTTAGTGATTAAGCGCTTGCCTGTGAAGCCTAAGGACTCCTGTTCAAGGCTCGATTCCCCAGGACCCATGCACAAGGGGATGCATTCATCTGGAGTTTGTTTGCAGTGGCTGGAGGCCCTGGCATGCCCATTCTCTCTCTCTCTCTCTCTGCCTGTTTCTCTTCTGTCTGTCTGTCTGTCGCTCTTAAATAAATAAATAATAAACAACTTAAAAAATAGTTGCAAGCACAGAGAGATAGAAGACAGACACAATGGGTATGCCAGGGCCTCCAGCCGCTGCAAACAAACTCCAGATGCACAGGCCACTTTATGCCTCTGGCTTTATGTGGGAAATGGGGAATTGAACTTTTACATGCAAGCACCTTTAACCACTATGCTGTCTTCCCAGCTTGGACCTTACTTTTTTTAAATTTTTATTATTTTTTTTTTTATTTATTTTTGGAGAGGGAGACAGAGAGAGACAGACAGAGAGGGAGAGGGAGACAGAAATGGGTGCGCCAGCAGTCTCTCAGCTGCTGTGAATGAAATCCAGATGCGTGCGCCCCCTTGTGGGCAAGTACGGCATTGCACCCTTGCCTCACTTTGCATCTGACTAAACGTGGGACCTGGAGATTGGAACCACTGGACATTGGAACCAGCGTTCTTAGGCTTAGCAGGCAGGCGCCTTAGCCACTAAGCCATCTCTCCAGCCCGGACCTTACTTTTTTATAAGAGCAGTCAAATGGAGTCAGCTAAGTGAAGCCCACTTGCTAAATAAAGATCTTATCTTTTGTTAGCTTGTTACCTCTGGAACAACTCCATTGTCAACCTGAACTCTCTGTATATGGTTGACCACAATCCTTAGGGCTGCTTACACTCATGATCTTCTTTTCTAAAAGTTTTATTAGAGACAAGGAGAGAGGCAGACAGAGAGCATCGGTATGGGCATACTAGGGCTTCCTGCCACTGCAAATGAACTTCAAACACACGTGCCACTTTGTGCTTTTGACTTTACGTGGGTACTGGAGAATTGAACCTGGGCCATCAGGCTTTGTAAGCAAGCATCTTTAAACGCTGAGCCATCTCTCAGGCTCTCTGATGCTTTGTGAGGGCATCTCTATGAATGGACATAGCTTTTACTTTTAGCACCTCTTCTAGTTCAGTGAGCTATTTTGCCCACTGGGGGACAGGCATTTGGCCATATTTGGAGATATACTGGGTTGTCACAATTTGGAGATGGTCCTTCTGGCATCTAGTAGGTGGAGGTCAAGGATGTTACTAAACATCTTACGACCATCAGGACAGCCTCCCTTCTCCCTCAACAAGTAATTACCTGGTTAAAATTTCCATAACAGCAAGATTGAGAAAGCCAGCTTTATTCCCTCTTTATGCATATTCACATACATTTTTTAAAGTAACTATTATTGGTGGCAGAGGAAGGGCAGAATCACAGAGACATGCCCTCCCCCCTGCTCCTGTAAAAGCTACTAGCAATTCGGACATTTCTTTAATCATAAAGATCTAAAGAATTATATATGTATCTGGAAGATTAAAGAACAGATACTACATTCTAAAAACTGATTATCATTAGACATTGTGCAACCTTTTAACTGGAAGTATAAAAGGAAGCTCTGGTTATTTAAAGTAAATGGGACCAAAAGTCCCATGAATAATCAAAAACCTGGTTAATAGAGTATGACCAGAGAATAATGCACTTGGCTTCTGTGAAGAAATGAAAGTACATGCTATGAATTGTTATTAAGGAAATTGCATGAAAAGTTACTCTAAAGATACCATGATTCTGAAGAAACAGCCTCCAGTGCACAATATATCACGTTCAGTCTTTATCTCCCTTTGGAATTTCATGACTTCTTTCACCTTGGATAACCCAGTCTGCTCAAGTTGGAACTTTCAGGAAGTTATCTCATTTTCCACATTGATTTTCATCTAGTCACAGACTTGCATTTTATTGCCAGGAGTCTATCTCCTTCATAGGAATTATTTTCAAACTTCAGCTTACTTCACGTGACAGGAGAGACTGTCTTTAATAACTTTCAGCATAATTCACATTAAATAAAATGTACTTGTTAAAAATAGTTTTTTTTTTTTTTTTTTTTTTTTTTTTTTTTTCCAGGTATGGTATGGTCTCACTCTGGCCCAGGCTGACCTGAAACTTACTATGTTACTATGTAGGTTCCTGGTGGCCTTGAACTCACAGCGATCCTCCTACCGCTGCCTCCCGAGTGCTGGGATTAAAGGTGTGCGCCACCACGCCTGGCTTTTTTTTTTTTGCAAGCAGAGAGACATAGAGAGAGAAGCAGAAAAGGGGTATGGGCACACCAGGACTATTTGCTGCTGCAAATGAACTCCAGAAATACACACACTTTGTACGAGGAACTGAATCCAGGCTGACCAGCTTTGCAAGGAAGCACCTTTAACCACTGAGTTCTCTCTCCTGTTCTAAAATGTAATCTTAAAAAGTTTTCTCTAAAGTCAGGCATGGTGGCACATGCCTTTAACCCCAGCACTCAGTAGGCAAAAGTAGGAGGACTGCTATGAGTTGGAGGCCAGCCTGACACTACATAGTGAATTCCAGGTCAGCCTGGGCTAGGAGACCCTACCCTGAAAAACCAACCAACAAACAAAATTTAAAATTTTTTTGTAAATAAGATAGAATTTTTTAATCATAGGAGAGATTTGCCACTCAAGGGGAACCTGTAGCTAGACCTTTTGTAGAGAAAAAGTACCTTGTTTTGAAATGTGACCAATTTCTCTTTTATATCTTTTTTTTAATTACAGAGAGAAGAATTGGTACATCAGGGCCTCCAGCCATTGTAATCGAACTCCAGACATATGTGCCATCTTGTGTGCATGTGACACCTTGTGCACTTGCAATCACATTGTGTGTCTGGCTTATGTGGGACCTGGACAGTCAAACATGAGTCCTTTACAGGCAAGGCAAGTGCCTTAGTTGCTAAGTCATCTCTCTAGTCCTTATGTCCTTTTTACATATAGCTAAAAAAATCTAGTCCTTTGCATGATTCAAAATTTAAAAATATTAACTATTAGTTTGGATTTTGATATTATATATTTGAGAGAGAAAGAGGCAGATAAAAAAGGGCACACCAGGGCCTCTAGCAACTGCAAAGGAAGTCCAGATGGATATGCCACCTTCTGCATTGGCTTATATGGGTACTAGGGAATTGAACCTGGGTCTTTTGGCTTTGCAGGCAAGTGCCTTAACTGCTAAGCCATCTCTCCAGCCCATAAGCTTTTTTTTTTTTTTGGTTTTGCAAGGTAGGGTCTCACTCTGGTCCAGGCTGACCTGGAATTAACTATGTAGTCTCAGGGTGGCCTCGAACTTCTCGGCGATCCTCCTACCTCTGCCTCCCAAGTGCTGGGATTAAAGGCGTGCGCCACCACGCCCGGCTCCATAAGCTATTTTTAAGAATACAAAAAAGTCATGTATTTTCTTTTTTATACAGTCAACAGATGTTTCACACATTTTGGAGAGCTGGAAGTACATGATCAAGGTATTAGAAGATCTGCTGGTGCAGATAGTACATTTTCACTATGCCCCATAGTGGAAAATACATTATTTAACAATTTATTTGTGATGCTAGAAATCTAACACAGAGCCTTGTGGAATTGTTTTATTGCTTACAAGGACTTCACACATGTTTTGGGTGATGAAAAAAAAAAGCAAGGTGCTAGACACTATGTAAAGAATAGGATGGATGCATGACCTGAGTGTGATGGCCTATCTGTAATCTCAGCACTTGGGAGGTGGCGGCAGGAGGGTCAGAAGTCCCAGGCCACTCTCCATTACATAATGAGTTCTAGGTCAACCTGGCCTACCTAAGGCTACGTCTAAAATAAAGAAAAAGGAAAAAAGGGTAGCATCACTGGAAGGTAATCACATTAACTATTTTCCTTTAGTTAGCCTGCTACCTAATGTAAGGGTGTAGTTACAAGTATGTATTTAAAATCCAAACTAACCAGAAGTGGGGGTCCATGCCTTTAATCCCAGCACTCGGGAGGCAGAGGAAGAGGATCGCTGTGAGTTTTGAGGCCATCCTGAGACTACATAATGAATTCCACGTTAGCCTGAGCTAGAGACCCTACCTGGAAAAACCAAAATCAAAACCAAAACCAAACAAACAAAACCCTATTAGGTCTGGTATGTAGCTCAGTGGAGCAGCACTTCCCTAAACGCCCAAGGCAAAGGAAAATATACAGATTCTGTGTTCTCAAACTCCACTGGTGTGGCCTGAAGGGATTTACATAACTTGGTGGTATGTTTCCTCATAAAACATGCAGAGAATACTAATATCTTTAAAAGTAAGGAAATTGTTTTGAAATTAAATGACCTAACATATGAAAAGCACTTGGGCCACTTAAGTTCTGAATCCTGGTGAGTGGGGTCTCCACGTTGGAGATATATATATATGACAATGAGCCAGACGTGGTGGCACACGCCCTTATCCCAGCCCTCCGGAGGCAGAGGTGGGAGGATCGCCTTGAGTTCGAGGCCACCCTGAGACTACAGAGTGAATTCCAGCTCAGCCTGCGCTGACCCTACCTTGAACACCACCCTCCCCCTCCCACACACAAAAAAGAGACTATGAGGGGAGCGGGGATGGAAGCAGGCGACGTTTCATCCGTCCTCTCGAATCCTCTGGCAGATGTACCGCCGTCTCCGCCAGCCTGGCTTGTTCACCAGAGGAAACCACAGCTTAACCACTGTTCAAACAACGATCCCACCCGAGGCCGCTGCTAGGGACCCTGCTCAAGTTCTAGGGCCGGGGGCAGGCCGCAGCCCGGAGGCGGCCTCACGCCGCTCCACGGCGGGCAGCGCCGCAAGGCTTCGGGAGGAGTCGGAGCCTCGGCGCGGCGCCCGTACAGCCGGCCAAGAGCAGGGATTTGGCAGCCGCATTTACGCACGCCCACACTGTGCACGGCTCCAGGGACGATCCGACGTTCCCGGACCCGCCCAAACACCAGGAGCAAGGAAACCACTCGGCGTGCACATCCTTTCCAGGACACCGTACTTGTTCAGGTCCCGAGACCTTGAGCACTTCCTCCAGTCCCTGGCCTTGCAGGGTTCACCGCCAATGCCCTCGGGCGTTCACGGCTGCGTCGTAACGTTACCTCCTAACGGGCCCGCCCTGTCGCTTTACGGCAGGCCGTATTCCACGCCCCCAACATGGCGCCCTCCATAAAGCCGGTAGTTGTGTTATCTAGCTAAGGTACTACGGTAGCGTTTTGCCGGGGCTGCGTTTCATCTAGCCCGGGCTGCAAGAGCGACATACTTGGTTATTAGTGACGGTTCCGCATCCTTTTTTATTTTAGTTCGTAAAAGTTCCTCCTCAGCCCTTGGGTTTCCCCGTGCCACCTCCGGCCACCCTGCCGGGCTCTGACACCTCTCCGACTCAGACATGAGCCTTCGGCCGGTGCTGTTGCGCTTGTCCCGGCAGTTCGGGGCCTCGGGTCTCCCATGTCGCCGGTGGTGGTGGTCTAGGTCCCTCGACACCACGTCCCGCCGCGCTCTGTCTTCCAAGTCCCCGCTCCCCTGGAACCAGGTGGTGTCGGAGGCGGAGAGGATCGTGGGCTATCCCACGTCCTTCATGAGCCTCCGCTGCCTGCTGAGTGACGAGCTGAGTAACGTGGCCATGCAGGTGCGCAAGCTGGTGGGGACTCGGCACCCTCTGCTTCAGACCGTCAGGTGAGCCGCCCCCCTGCCACCCACCCACCTCCGCACCCCCGCGCTGGTGCCTCCTTCCCTGGCCAGCGCTTCTGGCCAACTCTCGTCCCTCTCTGTCGTCCCTTGGTGTCTCTTGTCCAATCCACTGAGCATTTCTTTTTGCTCGGCTGAAGTGGATAAATGGTTTTTCTAAGGGCAACACGTAATGCTTTTTTCCTTGTTGCGATTTTGCTTCTTAATTGATACTGGTGAAAACATTCCAGTGGTTTATAGCTCCAGTGATTTGTGGGTTTATTGAGTCACTTTTTAGAAAGGGTCCTTTAAAATGGAACAAGTTGAAAGTTTTGTTTTGTTTTGTTTTTCCGAAGTGGGGTCTTGCTCGAACCCAGGCTGACCTGGAATTCATTGTGTAGTCTCAGGCAGGCATCGAACTCACAGTGATCCTCCTGTAGGGATTAAAGGTGTGTGCCAACATGCCCAGCTACAAATTGATTTTAAAAAAATTTATTTGTTTATTTATTTGAGAGAGAGAGAGAGGGAAACGGGCACGCTAGGGCCTTCAGCCACTGCAAACGAACTCCAGATGCATGGCCCCCTTGTGCATCTGGCTTAAGTGGGTCCTGGAGAGTCCAACTGGGATCCTTTGGCTTTGCAGACAAATGCCTTAACTGCTAAGCCATCCCTCCAGCCCTACAAATTGATTTTAACATTTGCACTATCAAGGTGCCTCTTCCAGAAAGACTAGTTGAGGGGGGACAGATACAGTAAACAAACAGCTTTTTCCAGTGAATAGCCAGGCTTGAAGTAATACTTTAGCCAGAAGTTATTATCTTCTTGGGAATTTTATCACTTATTCTGAACTACTACAAAACCTGCCATTGTGGATTTTTTTTTCATTTGTTTTGAGATAGGGTTTCTAGCTCAGCTTGGCCTCAAACTTCATATGTAGCTGAAGATGACCTTGAACTCCTCATCTTGCCTCCATCTGAGACCCGCCACTATGCCTGGTTTATGTGGTGCTAGGGATCAGACTTGTGGCTTCATGTGTGTTAGACAAGCACTCTACAAACTGAGTTACATCCTCAGCCCGAGCATTAAAAAAAAAAAATCCCTTTTTTATACTTAAAAATTACAAAAACCCAACTCACTTTTTTATTTGTAAATAATTTTAAATATATAGAAAAGTTGCACTTTTCTGAAAACATGCTTATAATCAGATTCACCTACTATACACATGCATGTGTACACACACCCCCTACACACTATTCATATAGATATACATAAATTTTCCCTGAATCATTTGAGGGTAGATTGCATTCATCATGGTCTTTTTATCCTACTTTACTGTGTATTTCCTAATAAAAGGACATTCTCTTACAAAGCTGTATTATAGTTAATAACTTAAGTACATTTTATTTATTGGTATTTTTTTCCCTCCTATTATGCAGGTCTTGTGCAGGTATGATAGACACTGTGTAGTTATGAACATACAGACCATTTTGTGTCTGGAAGATTGTGTTGTAAGCAGTTCTATCCTTCCTTTGGTTCTTACAGTCTTTCTGCTACCTCTTCTGCAATGGTCCCTGAGCCTTGGAGGTTGTGATAGAGATGTCACAGTGTTGAACACTCCACTGTCACTTCTTCTCAGCACTGTGGTGGCTTTTGATTTACCTCAGTGGTCATTGCCATCTGAAAAGAGAAGCTTATTTAACCAAAATTGAGAGTAGCATTAATATATGGCATAAACATAAGTGTTTAGAGGGTAATTTAATGGTCATAATATATCCATATAGCCAGACAGCAGTAGTAGTTTCCCCCCTAGGATTTATGACCTTCCCAGCTGTGGCAGTTAGATTCAGGTGTCCTCCATAAACTTAAGTGTTCTGAATTCTAGGTTCCCAGCTTATGGAGATTTGGGAATTAATTAAGGCCTCCTGGAGGCGGTGTATTGTTAGGGGTGCACTTATGGGTGTTATAGCCAGTTTCCCCATGCCAGTGTTTGACAACTCTCCTGTTGCTATTGTCTACCTTACGTTGGCCAGGGGGTGATATCCACCCTCTGCTCATGCCATCCTTTCACCCTGCCATCATGGAGCTTCCCCTCGAGTCTATAAGCCAAAATAAACCTTTTCTCCCCTCAAGCTGCTCTTGGTCAGGTGATTTCTGCCAGCAATGTGAACCTGACTACAACACCAGCCAATAGGCTTTTGATTAGCTTCTCAGTACCAAGCATGAATTCCCTATAGTGAAGTGGGCCTCCAGTCCAATCAGAGAGCAGTAGGTTTTCCCCATAACAGACATGCCACCATTGCACTAGTTGGCATATTTGCCCTGGTTGACAAACTGTAAGGCTTCCAGGGTCTGCTGCTGATTAAGACCATTGATGACTTCTCTTCCCCAAAGGCTGGGTGCTGCATAGTTCTTTCTAGCATCCTGACAGCTAACAGCTAGTCAACAGGCAGAGGCTTCCAGCTCAGCTCCAGCTTGATTTCTCAGTGACCTGCAGCTGAAACATGTGCAGTCTCCAGCAATAGGGTCTTACCATCTAGTTCTAGTGGGAAACCAAGAGCCTTGGCAATGGCCAGTAATATTTTGAGGGCATCATGGGCCTTCCTGGCCAACAACTCACTGGGAAAGTATCCCACCCCTGGCACTGAAATTTTTCTAATAACCTATGGTTTCTGGGCATAGCATCATCTGCCCCCACAGGTTACTTCTGCTTATGTTTTTATTTTATTTTGATTAGAGTCTGTCCCTATTCCAGACTGATCTGGAACTCAGTTTGTAGACCATGCTGGCCCCTAACTCACAGTGATCATCCTACCTCAGGCTCCTGAGTGCTCCTATTAAAGGTGTGCACCATCATGCCTGGCCAATTTAAGTACATTTAGTATTATAAAATATTTTAATCTAATCTACCATTTATATTCCAACTTTGTTAATTGACATAACAATGTTCTTTTAACAACATTTACCTTCAGTACAAGATGCAGAACAGGGTCAGGTATTCTTCATGTACTTTTTTCAAAAATATTTTAAAAAATATATATTCATTTATTTATTTGAGAGAGAAAGAGGGAGGGAGAGTGGGCACACCAGGGCCTCTAGACATTGCAAACGAACTCCAGATGCATGTGTCCCCTTGTGCATCTGGTTTATGTGGGTCCTAGAGAGTCTAACCAGGATCCTTTGCCTTTGTAGGCAAACACCTTGACTGCTAAGCCATCTCTCCAGTCCTCAAAAACATTTTTATTTGTAAGCAGCGAGAGGGGGAAGGAGGGAGGCATTGGGTACACCAATGGCAAATGAACTCTAAATGCATGCATCACTTTATGCATCTGGCCTTATATGGGTACTGGGAAATCAAATCTGGGCCTTCACATTTTACACACAAGTGCCTTTAACCACTGAGCCATCTCTCCAGCCCTTGTACTTAATTTTTAATATCTCTTTAGTATCTTCTAACCATTGGAACAATCTGTCTCTTCCCTAGGGGACATTTGGCAATCCATGGAGCAATTTTGGTTATCACAAATTGGGGCAAGTAGGGGCCAAAGGTGTTATCCTCCAATGCCTGTGACAGCCCCAGAAGAAAAATTTGTGCACCTTGAAACATCAGTAATGCCAAGATGGAGAAATTCAGGACAAAAATAACTTCTCCCTTGGCTCCCATAAACTCACAACCATCCATGATGTAAAATGCAATGCTTTCAGTCCAGTGTTAAAAGTACCCATAGTTTTTCAATCCTAATACTGTTCAAACATCCTGATAGTCCAAGATCTCTTAACTGTGAGCTGTAAAAACAAAACAAAAAACAATGGTGCAGAATAAACATCCACACTGCAAAAAATGTCATTGGGCATAGCAAATGAAGACTGAACCAATGCCAGATGTAAAACATGGCTATCCTCCTGCTTCTGCCTCCCAAGTGCTGTGATTCAAGGCGTGTTCCACCATGTCTGGTTGTATTCATTTTTTTAAATCAGCATTTGGTTGGTTTTAGGTGTTAGGAAAAATGCTGCTGTGGATATGTTTGCATGTTCCTTGGTGTGCATATCTTGAGGGTATAGATACAAGAGTATGATTGTTTGATAGGTATATGTGCAGCTTTAGAAAATAATATCAAATGATTTTCCAAGCTGCTTGTGTCAGTTTATATACTCACAAGCAATGACTTAGCCATTGTTTTTCTAATCAGAGTCAGTCATTGTGTCTGTTGGAAATGATAGTGTTAGTGATTGAGGTTTTTCTTGATTGTAGCCTACCTTACTTATCATTCTCATAGTACTACTGAGAGAGTTGTTGTTTTGTTCCTCACCAAGTTTCTCTCTCTCCCTCTTTCCCCCTCTCTCAAATAAATAAATAAATAAAATATTTTAAAAATTTTAAAATGAACTATGGTTTACAATGGAGACTCCAGGATTTTGGACATGCCCAGACTAGGGGAATGGTTGCCAAGAAAAGCTGCTGGCTGAGGTAGATTCTGGTTGGAAAGCACATAGCATGGCTGGAGTTGCCCAAGCCCTTTGGAGCCCAGAGGATTTCATCATAAGACTCAAGTTCTGGACATGGAACTGCAGGATTGATGTTTGCCCAGCTGGTTTTCAATCTTACATTAGTCCCATCTTTTCTTGCTATGCCTCCCCTACTTTCTTTTGAGTGGGAATGTTTACTCTTTTCCATTATGTGGTGGAAGTATGACTTGTGTTGTAGAAGGCTGCTATACCACTAACACAACACCACCCACTGTGTTTTGATTTTACAGGGATCACAGTTAGGAGATTGTCTTAAGTCTCAGGTGAGACTTTGGAATAATGCTGGAACTGGTAAAGATTATAGGGGCTTTCAAAGTTGGACTGAATGCATTTTGCATCATGAGATGGCTCTGAGTGTATATGGGCCATAGGCAGAATGTGGTGGTTTGAATGTGAAATGTCTCACATAACCTCAGTTGTTTGTGATTAAGCCTCGTATTTAATCCCCAGCTGGTGGAGCCTTTTGGAAGTAGAGCCTGGTTGGAAGAGATGTGCTACTGGTGGCAGGCCTTGGAATTTTATAATCCAGCCCCACTTGCCAGTACAGCAAATTCATTCTTGCTGCTTCCTTCCAGGTGATGGAACAAGATGTGATGCACTGCCTTTTTTGTTTTGTTTTATTTTAAATTATTATTATTAACAACATATTTTGTATGGATACATTATATGTTGGTACCCTCTTTTCTGTCATCCCTGCCCCCATTCCACTGGGAACCCTCCTCAATGGGGCTGCAGGTCTTCCTCATAAGGTTGTGGGTTGTACATTGTAGGAGCAGCAGGTTTTTTTTTTTTTTTTTTTTTTTTTTTTGGATGGGGGACAAGGAAATGCCTCTGGGCATGATGTCTCAACATTGCTCTTACAATCTTTCTGGCCCCTCTTCCACAAATTTCCCAGAGCTGTGGTGGGTGGTCTACTTGGATGGTGAGCTCTTAGGATCCTGTGGATCTCTGTTTTGGTAAGTGTTGAGTATCCTCAGGGTCTGTCTCCTTCACCCTGACACTGATTATCAGGGTCACCATGGAAGCAGCACTCTTGCTCATCTCCCCAATGTCTCTGTGGTTTCAGCTTTGGCTTGGCTTAAGTACCAGGGGTAGTTTAATCTCCTTTAGTCTCACTACCTTTTGAAAAAGAAGAACAGATTTCCATGTG
The DNA here is from genome assembly GCA_036365145.1 of Orientallactaga sibirica. NCBI lineage: Eukaryota > Metazoa > Chordata > Mammalia > Rodentia > Dipodidae > Orientallactaga > Orientallactaga sibirica. The sequence goes on along the minus strand of JAEOAD010000020.1, from coordinate 24,086,690 downwards.
TGCACCCTCTGCAGCAGGGGATCCAGGAGCCTTTTGTGTTTTCTATGCTTTTCCCACACAGTGAAACTTTCCCTTGAAACTGTAAGCTGAAATAAACCCTTGCCTTCCATAAGCTGCTTCTGGTTGGGTCAGCAGCAAGCTAACTGCTATTGTATGTTTGGAGTGAATCTAATAGCTATAAAATTTAGCTAAATTGGTGCTGGGCCAATAATCATGCCTATAATCCCAGCACACAGCAGGCTGAGGAAGAAGAATCACTGTGAGTTCAAGGCCAGCCCAGATGGGGCTACACAGTGAGTTCCAGGTGAAACTCTTCCTCAAAAAGTGAGAAACAGGGCTGGAGAGATGGCTTAGCAGTTAAGGCACCTACCTGTTAAGCCTAAGAACGCCTGTTCGATTCTCCAGGTCCCACATTTAGCCAGATGCAAAGTGAGGCAAGGGCGCACTGCCTCACTTTCCCGCAAGGGGGCACACACGCCTGGAATTTGTTCACAGTGCCTGAGAGGCTGCTGGGCACCCATTCTCTGTCTCCTCCCCCTTCACTCCAAACAAAAAAAAAAAAAGAGAGAGAGAGAAAATGAATTGTAATTTTTTTTTTGGCAAACAGCAGGAGAAAAAAACCCGAAATTGTCATAATTCTTATTTATCACTTTGTTTTCTTTACCTAAGTCACCCCTCTCTTTCTTCCCTCCTCCCTCCCTTCCTTCTGGCCTCTTCTAGTCAGTCATACCCTTTCTAGGTATGAAGAAGACTTGGGAAAAACAAGAATAAGCATTATAGTGGAGTACAATGAGAGGCATAGTAGAGCTAGAATAGCGAAGAGGGGGACATAAAGAGGGAAGGAACCATTCCCCTGACTATTATAAAGTCTTACATATAGCTGTGTTAGTCCAAATAGTGTGATATATATTGGCCGAGACATAGAGGGATCAGTGGAATACACCACCAACCTCAAAAATACAAATATGAAATTGAGTTTTATAAGTGCAAAAGCAATTCAGTGGGGCCTGGAGAGATGGATTAGCAGTTAAGTGCTTGCCTGTGAAGCCTAAGGACCCCGGTTCAAGGTTCGATTCCCCAGGACCCATGTAAGCCATATGCACAAGGTGGTGCATGCATCTGGAATTTGTTTGCAGTGGTTGGAGGCCCTGGTGCGCCCATTCTCTATCTGTCTGCCTCTTTCTCTCTCTGTCACTTTCAAATAAATAAATAATAATAAATTGTATTGGGGCTGGAGGGATGGCTTAGCAGTTAAGGCATTTGTCTGCAAAGCCAAAGGACCCAGGTTCGATTTTCCAGGATCCACATTAGCCAGATGTACAAGGGGGTGCACACGTCTGGAGGTTGTTTGCAGTAGGTGGAGGCTCTGGTGCAACCATTCTCTCTCCCCCCCCCTTTCTCTGTCAAATAAATAAATAAAAAGAAAAGAAATTATTTTGGAACAATCATCATAGACAAAAAGAAAAGCCTCAACCTAAACTTCATTCCATATTTTGTAAAAATAATATAAGCTGTAGGATGTGCTCAATGCCCAGCCCACTGCCTCTTGCAGTGTATAATAAACTTTTTTCTTAAAGATTTTATTTTTGTTTTATTTATTTATTTATTAGAGACACAGAGAGGGAAAGAGAGAGAGGGAGAGTGAGAATGGGCATGCCAGGGCCTCTAGCCACTGCAAACGAACTCCAGGCACGTGCGCCCCCTTGTGCATCTGGCATATGTGGGACCTGAAGAATCTAACTGGGGTCCTTAGGCTTCACAGGCAAATGCCTTAACTGCTAAGCCATCTCTCCAGCCCAAACTTTTCTTTATAAAATAAGTCAATATAAACTGATTATTGTGTAAGGTGAATTTAAATAGAAAGCATAAAAGTATAACATTTATAGGAAAATATAAGTAAGCATCTTTTGAACCTGGGGCTAGGTGAATGAAAAGGGCTTTTTAATTTTATTTTTTTATATTTATTAGATATGGACATATTTAGTATGATAACAACACACGTTGGTACCATCCTTTCCCTCCTCCCTAACCCTTTTCTGAAGAGGCCCTCCTTGTTGGGGATGCAGGCCAACCCCATGGGGATTGTGGATCATGCATTATGGGAGGGGGGAGAGACAACGTCTCTTTGCAAAATGTCCCTACTTGTGGCTCTAACATTCTTTCTGCCTTCCCCACCTCCCGCCATGTTGGGTGCATTTTAAGTCTACTTCAGTAATGGGCTCTTAGGAGCCTCTGGATCTCTGCTTTGGTAGGTGTTGAGTGTCCTTATTGTCTGTCTCCTTCACCCTTGTGCTGGTTAAATGGGATAACCATTATTAATTTAGAGCAAATTTAAAGAGTGGAGACCCTCTTATAGCCCAAGATTAGTGGGAGCTTAACAATGGAAAGCAGAATCATTATCTGGATATGATTCTGACTTGTTTCCCATTTCCAGATATGGTTTCCTTTCCACTGAGTGCATCTGTTAGCCAATCCAAGAGCAGTTGGTTACCTACGATGACTGTGTGCCACTATTGGCACTTGTATGAGCAGCCCGTCAGGTTGTTTGCTTCTGAGTCAGTAGATTTTGAGCTGCTTGGACAGATGCTGGCCACTTTTCCCCAGCAGCTCATGTGGTGCCTTTCAGCACACTGTCCAGCTAATTGAACAGTTCTTTAGATATGGCTATATGAAAGACCCTATGAATAGGATGAAAAGATTAGTTAAGGCTAGGCAGAAGTATTTCTAAATCACATGTCTGAAGGACTTATGTCCAGAATATGTAAAGAATTTTTTTTTTTGGCTTTTCGAGGTAGGGTCTCACTGTAGTCCAGGCTGACCTTGAATTCACCATGTAGTCTCAGGGTGGCCTTGAACTCACAGTAATCCTCCTACCTCTGCCTCTCCAGTGCTTGGATTAAAGGCATGTGCCACCACGCCCGGCTGTAAAGAAATTTCTAAATAGAATAGTAAAAGCAAACAATGAATTGGGTAATGGACAAAAATTAGATCTAAAGATGGCAGATTTACTTGTGAAAAATTGTTCAAAGTCATTAGGAAAATGTAAATTTAAGTCACCCTGTGTCCACCCAAGAGGCATGCCTGGATTTCTAACCAGATCATGTTGACAATAGAACTGAACTATCACACCCTGAGATACTGTCACATACTTGTTAGAATGACTAAAATAAAAGTACTGACAGTATGGAGTCCAGGTGAGGAAACATAGAAACTAGAATTCTCTTAGGTTGCTTATAGGAATATAAATTGTATAGCCACTGTGGCAAATAGCAATTTCTTATAAAATTAAATATATACTTAACCACAAACCCCAGAAATCATACTTCTAAACATTATTCCCCCAAAATATAAACTTACACCTATATAAAGCCTATACAGGAGTGTTTATGATACAGAGATTTTGCTGTAAGTTTGCCAAAGTCTTGCAGCAAAGCATTGATAAGAGAAAGTGTATGGCACAATACAGGCCTGGTCCTAGCCAGACCGCATGGCAGAAGAAAACAGGAAGTGGCTTCTGTGAAAATGGCGTTCTGCGCAGGCTTGGTATGACAACAGTTACAGTCCCATGCTCGTGAGAAGTCTGCTACGAGATGTCCTGTCCAGAGACAGGCTGTCATTGGTCACAAAAAGGGGACCACCCCATACAAGGATTAGCAGCTCCTTAAACCCTATGTGCATTGTGCTAAATAAACGAGTTTGCGGAGTCTCGCTTCCGTTTTCACCCAACTCCCGGAGTCTGTGTCATGACTCTGTGCTGCTCACCCCAATTCGGCAGAGACCCTACCGTCCCTCCTGAGCTGGACTTGGGGGGGACCGCAACAAGGAAGCATCTCTCAGCATGGGTATTTGGAATATTTGCAAACCCACCAACCCAAGTATAATTCAGTGGTGAGTGGTTGACTAAACTGTGAAACATGTAACAAGAAAATGTTACTTGATCATACAAGGAATAGTAATATTAGTGCATGTAACAACTTGAATGACTCCCAAAGGAATTATTCGAAGTGAAAAAAATCTCATTCTCAAAAAACTGAAAATAGTATCAGCTGTATAATCCAGTAATTCCACTTCTGGGTATATTTCCAAAAGAATTGAAAGCAGAGTCCCAAAGAAATATTTACATGTCCGTGTTCCTAGCAGCATTGTTTACAGTAGTCAAAAGTAGAAACAACTCATCGAAATGTGTTGTATACATATCATGTATTATTCCACTTATACAACATGTATGCCATTTCCAAATGCCCAAACTAGAGATTGAGAACAGGTGAGTGATTTTGTTTGTTTATTTATTTAAGAGCAACGGACAGAGAGAGAAAGAGGCAGACAGAGAGAGAAAATGGGTTCTCCAGGATCTACAGTCACTGCAAATGAATTCCAGATGCATGCGCCATCTTGTGCATCTGGCTTATGTGGGTCTTGGGGAATTGGGCCTTGAACCAGGGTCCTTAGGCTTCACAGGCAAGTGCTTAGCCACTAAAGCCATCTCTCCAGGTCCCAGGTGAGTGATTTTAGAGTTGGGGACAATGTAGGGAGTAGGAAGAAGTGAAAATACAACGAGGTGTATTGTGATGAACAGTTTGGAATCTTGATGGTGGTAGACAAGGGATTAGGTTGCACAGGACTACATATATTTACAAAGTGAAGATTGAAAATGAAAATGGAATAAGGTCTATTGTTAACATTAATGTCCTATTGCCAATTTTTTGTTTTGTTTTAATATTATGCTGCAGCTAAAAATTATATCACCATTGGGTGAAGCTAGATAAATGATACATAGGGCTGTCTTATATTTTTGCAACTTTCAGTCTAATTATTTCATTGTTTTGAAAAGCTTACTTCAAATCAAGACATGGTGTGGGTGGGAAGAAACCAAGAGGGAGAGGGAGGTAGAAAGGGAAATGGAGAGGCTTAGAGTATGGACCTCTGTGTTCCAGTTTCCGCTCTGTAATTACACACTGTTTGACCTCAGAGAAGTCATTTCATCTTTCTGGGCTTCTGTTTCCTAAGAAATGAAGTTAGGAGTTTGACTAGGCAAGTTCTAATGGTATTGCCAATTCTAGACTTGGTAGAAGTTAGTGGTGTACCTGTGTGCGGCCCTTCTCCTTTGTCAAGGGGAGAGTGAAGAGCTTGAGTGCACTGCAGTAATGCAAAACAGTAATTCTTTTCCACAATTTAAAAGTCCTAAAAGCTCAGAAAATAGAATGTTTTTCCAGACTTATAAATCTGACTTCAACAAATGTGTGACTACTTATAGTCATTATTTATATCCCTCACTGAATATTCATGCATTTTGCGGCAGAAACATTAATGCTGTTGATTAGAGGATGCTGCCCCAGTTCCTTCTGGAGTATAGTTAAAAGCACCTTCTCACAATCAGAAAAGACCTGAACTTTGAAAACCATGGGATCAAGGGCTGTGGGTGAAGTGCAGTGGACCTACCAAGCTGGACCATGGTCTGTAGGATGCCCAGGTATGGGATGTAATTGTTAGTGTGAGAGAAGGTGAAGGTAGTACCTCAATAAGTCCAGTCAACTCCCTGCCCCTTCCTGTCGGCACAGCTTGTGCCTGTAGCTTCATTACTGTCTCTAGTTCAGTGTAATTATCCACCTATGCAAAATAGTTTTTTTTACTTTTATTCTCTTAATTTTTTGTTTTAATCATTCAAATTTAGTACTTTTAGCTTTTGTAACTTTATTTTGTATGCTGCCTACTATCTATAGCTTAAATGCTTTGGGATCATATGCAGAGTACTTAATTGTTTAAAAGAAGATACTTTTTCTTCTACAGAACTGGGGAAAGTTGTTGTTTAAACATACCTGACCTCTTTAAGTAGTGGAGCTTTATTTTCATTGATTATTCTTGACAGGTTTGGCTTTTAGGATTAAATTTTTGTTTAAATATTCTGTGATTAAGCTTTTGCCTTCAGAATTCTCTGCTTTCTATTTCAGATTTAGATAGATGGGATTAATTTAGTATGCAGTTATAGGAGAAGCTGTGACATTTGGTTCTTCTCTTAGGAGGCATTGATTTCTTAGTAGAGATTTCTTGTTCCAAGTCCACTATCATTCCATGACTACCTGAAAAACCTGTTAGTCTTTTCTACATGTAAAATTTTTCAGAGCTCTTTGAATTTATTATTAGAAATTTAATTTTAGCTTTCCATGTTTATGAAGGACCCTTTCTAGATTCAGTTATATAATTACTAACTGAAAACCTACATTACTTACAAAGAACTTTTTCTTGGTGGCTAGGAAAAAATTATAAATTTTAATTCATTCCACAAATATTTGAGGTACTCTGGGTATGGAGTATATAAACAAGAATAAGACACAGTTGTTGCCATCCAGGAATTCATGGGAGACAGTGTAGTGAGCAAGAGCTCAGGAATCAGACCGCTTGGATTCACATCCTGTCTCCACCACTACCTTGCTATCTCAAGCAGTTTACTTTACCTCTCTGTGCCTTAACTTTCTCTTCTGTAAAATAAGGGTAGGAATATTATAGAGTTTTGTGAAGTTTTAATGAGTTTCCACAGGAAAAAATGCTTAAAGTAGTACATAGCATGTAGAAAGTGTCCAGATGTAGCAGTTGTCACTCCTGTTGGAATGTGTGCAGCACATGCACAGAGGCAGAGTACCTGTGAGAAGTGTAGTATGTGTGATCAGCAGGCTGCAAAGGTAGACAAGGAGGAAATGAAGGCTTTAAAGATGAGGTAGATATGAATCCAGTCATGCTTGATGAAGAGATGACTGAGGCAGGACAATAAATAAAGACATAGAAATTGTTTGGCAAAGTGTTGGAAAATTTGTAGTTTGGTATAGAGTGGACATAAGATGGTATGAAGGAAAAGGATAGGTTGGAAATGTCTGCTTTTGCCATGATGGAGTAGGAAATGCTGGGCGTTCCCAACATGTGTCCACTGTATTTGCATTGCTAAATGCTATCCCATTGCATAAATATAGAGCAGTTTGTTTACCTATCCAACTTAAATGAACACTGAGACTGTTTCTAGTTTTTGGTTACTATAAATGAAGTTTCTATGAACTAAATAAAGTTGAGTTAAAAGATGAAGGAAGAGCTGGAGAGATGGCTTAGTGGTTAAGGCGCTAGCCTGTGAAGCCTAAGGGCTCAAGTTTGACTCTCCAGAACCCATGTAAACCAGACGCACATGGTGGTGTATGCATCTGGAGTTTGTTTGCAGCAGCTAGAGGCCCTGCTGGCACACCCATTCTCTCTGTCTCTGTCTCCCTCCCTCCTTCTTTGTCTCTCATAAGTACATAAGAAGAAGAAGAAGAAGAAGAAAGATGGAAAGGTAGTACCAGATTTTGAGATTTTTATGTCAAATTAAGATATCATTTTATGCTGATGTCAATAGAGACTCTAAAGGTTAAGGAGTAGAGAGACATGACCAGATATGCCTTTTACAAAGCTGAATTGGGCAGTTGTGGAAGTTATGAATTGCAGAAAAGAAAAACCTGGCCATAAAGGCCTGGCAGAAGACCACTATAGTTTATTAGTGTTTCTTCCCCCCCCATCCCCAGAGTAGTATGTATAAGTCTTTGTAAAAGAATCAAACTCAGTAAATATTAGAGTCCAGAATTAATTTGTTTCTTTACCAGCTAAGTATGTCCCCTACTGGCCAGGGACTGTGTTTTTTACCAGAGGGTACAGACTACCAGATATCAAACCACTTTGTGCTTTTTCTCCTGGGGCTTCCAGTCAAGAAAAGGAACATTAAAAAGTCAGTGCATCCGGGTGTTGTGGTGCATGCCTTTAATCCCAGCACTTGGGAGGCAGAGGTAGGAAGATTGCGTGAGTCCGAGGCCACCCTGAGACTACAAATAAATTCCAAGTCAGCCTGAGCTAGGGTTCCTTACCTCAAAAAAAAAAAAAAAAAAAAAGTCAGTGCAAGAAAATGTTACATATATGTTAGGGTGAAGGTGTTTGCAAGGGGCTGGGTAGATAGCTCAGTGATAAAGTGGTTGTCATAAAAATATGAGGGCTGAATTTTGATCCCAGAACATATGTAAAATGCCAGATATAGTGGTGTGTGCTTACAATGTCAGCACTAAGGAGGGTGAGACAGGGAATCCCTCCAGATCACTGGCTACCTAGTCTAGCCTGATTGGCAAGTTCTAGGTTCAATGAGAGACCCTTTCTGAAAGAATATGGTGGAGGGTGAGAGAGGATGACAGCAGACGTTTGACCTCTGATGCACCTGCACATACAGGTACTGACACAAGTATGCATACACATGCACACACAACACAAATGTGCCAATTAATAAGTAAATAAATGTTTTATAGTAAAATGATGATACAGGAAGTAGAGTGGTTCATGGAGCAGGTAAAATGAATCAAGAAGTCTTAGTGAGATCCCTTGAGTTATGAAAATTGAGATGTTCTTGATGATTTCAGGATGAGAGTGGCATTATGAACTTGGGCAGCAGTGGTAGAGATAAAGAGGGAAGAATGGGTTCAAGGTACTTTTATGAAGTGGGCATTGTCTCTCTCTCTCTCTCTCTCTCTCTCTCTCTGTGTGTGTGTGTGTGTGTGTGTGAACGTGCATGTGCATGTGTAGTGCATCTCAGCTGAATATGTTGAGATATCCGGGATGTTTGTAGGCAAAAATTTTGTAGGTATGTTGAACTTGAAGTGCATGTATAAATATCTAAAGTGTAATTAGGAGTGAGTCAGGTGCTGCTAACAGGTGGACATAGGAGCTAGAGAGTCATATGTATTCAGTCCAGTTAAGATTGAAAGCCATAGAGGTTTGTGCTATCTCAGAAACAGGGTATAGAATTATCTGAGCATGATTTATTTACAAGCAGACAAACCGATTTTGGATTCTTTTAGCAGGGAGGAACTAATCAGGCCTTAGGAAGCATGGGGACTGGGGAACCTCTAAGGAAGTTAGAAGTAGGAATTTGCAGTCTAAGGATGGCACTGCTTTTGGGAAGTTCTGGCTAGGCTGTCTTTCATCACTGGATGGATCCTCAGGCTTTAAGGCCTGTAGGAGAGTCTATTAGGTCTTTCTTGCATCTTAACCCTAATTCAAATGTTTCCTGCAAGCAGGTAATGTACTATGATTAGCCCTGCCTAGGTTTTAGCCATCCCTTTGGTCAATGGGGGAGAAATTACCATACTTTACAGAGTAAGAGAAAAGAATTTCCCTAAAGATAAATGAGATGTTGTTAGGAGACAAACGGAACAAATTCTGGATAAGGCAACCCTTGCTTGAATTTACTGTCCCCCCCCCCCCGTTTCTTACTGTATACATAATTTAAAAGAGTCTCCTACTTAAAAGGATGTAATAATCCTTTATATTGCCTCTCCAATGAAATGATGTATTATCAAGCTTAGGTCTCTGCTTGTTAGGAGCCTCTTCTGGTGGGGGTATAGTTTTGTGGTCACATGGAACAGATAATCTCAGATGCTATCCCATTCCCAGAAATTGCTCAAACTGTCCTTCTCAAGACCACCTTGTCAGTAACTATTCAAACAATTCTGATCATTCAGCATTCTATTAGACATGCCAGAAATTGCTGTGTGGATTCTGACCCCAGACCATTTATTTCCAGCACAGTAAACAGTGATATGTTCAGCTGTCTGCCCTCAACACAGAATATTCCTTCTCTCACCTAATTCTCAGGATTACCCTTGAATGGAGTTTTGTCCAATAATATATATTTGCTGCTGGTTCTAACATAGTGTTCAGGTCTTTTGTGTAACCAGAGAGCCGCTTTGTTTCCCTCCAGCTTGATGGCCTCTGGGAACTCATAAAGCCATAGAAACAGGTTGGGGTGAGATAGCATATAGCAGGAGTACCCCTACGAGTATGTCAGAGATCTGATTTACAACTTAATTGTGCCTTGAGAGTCTGTTTGGGCCTGCTGGAATCTAGAACCAAACGAATCCCATAAGAATTAACAATAGACAGCTAGACTGCAAGGTTACTAGTTCCAGTTTTTGTTTTTTTTTTTTTTTTTTTACTGGAGTCAGTAGCAAGCCAGAAGCTCTTTCTCAAATGGAAATAATTACTTCAGCTGCTTGCTGAAATGGCCATGGCTTGTGCTGTATTCATTGGGGTTTTTCACAGGCTCATAGAACATCTATTTTAGGGTAAACTATTTTAAACTATCCAGTAAGAAAGTGGTGGAAGGATGGCTGCATATAAACTTGCTCTTCAAACAAGGTATTCCCACCCAGAATCTGTAATGCCTTTGTCTCATAACAACATTTCACTCTTTCTTTAGAAACTGCCCCTGAAAAATGCAGTGTTAATAAGGAAAGAGAATTTGATCACCTTCTACTTTGTGCTTAGTATTGTAGTTCTCCCTCCTGATCTAGATAGAGCCACTGTAGGGATTCTGAAAACTTGAATATGTATGGGGGTTGTCATGATGTCTGCTGTGAGCAGAGGTTGAATTAGAACCCCCCCCCCACTATATACATCTCCATGGTGGACCTGTAATATTAACTTTTAGAATTATTATTAACATAAAGCCAGTATGTAATAATCATCAAGACGATTGAGTCTTTCTTTTTTGGCAGCTCATGATTCTGAGGAAATAGCCATGAATCCATTTGGGAGAAATACTTCCAAGAGCTACAGCCTCCCCTCCATTGGGAGAACTTCCTTCAGAGGTCTTGGGTTAGGTGAGTGTTCATGACTCTCTACTGCCTCAAATGGGTCCACTAAACCTGGAGTTGTTTTGGTTATTTAAATCAAAACAGATCTAAGTGGGTTGCTTATTGATTTGAATTCTTAAGTATGATTAGTTAAATATGGTCAGGGATTTCTGCCTCTCACAACAAAGCCTGAGATACCCAACCTCACACCCACCCTGCGCCCATTAGCATCTCTGTGCTCACTTTGCTTCTGGTAGTTAACTGCTGCCTCTGGGGTCAGCCTTGCTCTGTGTTCCTCCATTGCTTTCTCAGTTCAGCGAGTTCATTCAGTGGCAGTCTCTCCCTACAAGAAACAAGAGCCACTGAAGTGATTAGTGAGTGCTCTGTGTGCCTCACCAGTCCATTTCTGTGTCAAGAGTGAAAGAAGGATTTTCTGGACCCAGTAATAGTACATGACTGATTTCATAAATTTGTATAGAATTCATTCTTCTTGTAGGTGTCCCATATTGCTGTCACCAGTTTCATACCAGTAGTAGCAAATACCATCATTTGTCATAGGGAATTAATGCTGATTTGAATAAGTGTTATTTCCAACTTCTTAGTTTTATAAGAACTTTTTTGCATGTGTGTGTTGTGTCTGCATATTTGTCTGTGTGTGTTTTTGTGTGTATGTGTGTGTGTGCACGCGTGCACATGTGGTACATGTGGTGGCTAGAGCATGAAGCAGAGCTGACCACATTGGCAGTCAGGCAGCTGAGAAAGAATAGGAAATGGGTCAGACTACAAAACTTCAAGGCCTACCCCCAGTGACTCACTTCCTCCAACAAGACTCCACCTCCTAAAGGTCTCACAACCTTCCAAAACAGTGCCCCCGCTGGAGACTAAGTTCAAACACACAAGCCTATGGAGGACATTTTACATTCAAACCACAACAATCACGTACAGCACACAGTATTGATGGGAAGCATTTGTCAGTATAGTAGTAATGATTAAGATGAGAAAAAATGCCATGATTCTAATTTGTCAGGAATCACAAAAAATTAACTTAAGTATTGTAACACTTTAAACCTATAAACTTATCCTCATTAATTAGAATTGGAATCATGAATGGAGACTATTTAGTATCTCAACTTTGAGGAACATATGAGCCTCTTTATAGGGTACAAAGGGTAAAAATTCTGGGGCTGGTGATGTAGCTCAGTGGACAGAGTCCTTAGCATGCCCAGGGCCATGTATTAAGTCCATAGAATGGCAAAGCAACAAAACAACAACAAAATCCAAAAGATAGAAATTCAGTTATTCATATTATTTAAATATGTAAAAAAGGATAAAGTGTATCTTAAAATTTATTATTCAGGGCCTGGGGGGTGTCTCAACATTAGTGAAATTTAGGTGGGATCAGAAGTATAAAGACATTGTGGTAGATGATAGTTGAATCAGATGTCCCCATAAATTCATATGTTCTGAATGCTTGGTCCCCAGCTAATGGCAATTTGGGAGGTGGAGTCTTGCTGAAAGAGGCATGTTGTTGGGATGGATTTTGGATGTTGTAGCCAGCTCCCCCTTGCCAGAGTTTGGCTCACTCCTTTGCTGGTGTTGTCCACCTGTTGTGGCAGAAATGACTGCTCATTTTCCTGCCATCATGAAGCTTCCCCCTAAGACTGTAAACCAAAACAAAACTTTCCTCCCATCAGCTGCTTTTGGTCACGTGTGTTATCTCAACAACAAGAAGGTAACTGCAACAGTCATCCTCCACTTAGTAGATAATTTTAGCCTTGCTTGGGCTATGTCAGACCCTCTTTCAAAAACAAAACAAAATAAACACCTTATAGGCTAATTCCTTACACCAAATATTCATTTGTACTTGTAGTTTTAAAAAACTTCAATGGATGTTTTTCCAAAAATAGTTATCTAGAGAAGCTTTTAAAAATGAGTCCTATGGGCTGGAAGAGATGGCTTAGTGCTTAAGGTGCTTGCCTGCAAAGCCAAAGGACCTAGGTTCAATTCCCCAGGACCCACGCAAGCCAGATGCACAAGGTGGCACATGTGTCTGGAGTTTGTTTGCAGTGGCTGGAGGCCCTGGTGCCCATTCTCTCTATTTCTCTCTCTCTCAAATAAATAAAAATAAAATATTTTACTAAACGGGTACTGGGTATTTACCCTTCTCACGTTATTCTTGTTGGAAGTTGTAGATGTAAAGCTGTAGTTTCTCACTGTGCTACATTTACTTCTCTTCCTGTGACTCACCAAAGATTCTTCTCAGCTGTTCAGTGATGGTTTCTCGTTTTGTATACTGAAACTTCATTAAAATTTTTTTAAATTTATTTCATTATTTGAGAGAGAGAGAGAGAGAATGGGCACACTAGGGCTCCCCACCCTGCAAATGAACTCCAGATGCATGTGCCACCTTGTGCATCTGGTCTACGTGGGTCTTGGGGAATGAAACCGGGGTCCTTTGGCTTTGCAGGCAAGCACTTTAACCACTAAGCCATTTCTCAGCCCTGAAACTTCATTTTATAAAAATTTATTTTTAGGGCTGGAGAGATGGCTTTGGGGATAAGGCGCCTGCCTCCTAACCCTAAGAACACTGGTTCCAATGTCCAGCGGTTCCAATCTCCAGGTTCCACGTTTAGCCAGATGCAAAGTGATGCAAGGGCGCAATGCCGCATTTGGCCACAAGGGGGCACTCACATCTGGATTTCGTTCGCAGCAGCTGAGACACTGCTCGCGCGCCCATCTCTGTCTTCCTCCCTCTCCCTCCCTCCCTCTCTCTCTCTCTCTCTCTCTCTCTCTCTGTCTCTCTCTCCAAAAAAATAAGATAAAAAAATTTATTTTTATTTAATTAGAGAGAGAGAGAGAGAGAGAGAGAATGGGTGTGCCAGGGCCTCTAGCCACTGCAAACAAACTCCAGATGCATATGCCACCATGTGCATCTGGTTTACGTGGGACCTGGAGAAGTGAACTTGGGTCCTTAGGCTTCATAGGCAAGTGTCTTAACTGCTAAGCCATCTCTCCAGCCCTGAAACCTCATTTTAACAAATACAGAAAAATAGCTTTAAAATTTACAATTCTTGCCTGGTCACACCTTTAACCCCAGCACTCGGGAGGCAGAGGTAGGAGAATTGCCATGAGTTCTAGGCCACCCAGCCTGGGCTAGAGCAAGACCCTACCTCAAAAAAAAAAAAAAAAAAAAAAAAAGATTACAATTCTTCCAAGATTGCCTTTAGATGTTAATTAATTTGCTTCAAAGATTTTTAAAAGCAAATTTAATTGATCTTGTTTAAAGCATGGTGAGCCCAGAGATGGGTCTGGTGTATATTATAGTAAACCCTAAAAGCAGAAGTGTTTTGAATTTGCTAACCATTGATACTTTGCACAGTCTTGGAAGTATTTGATAATTATAGGGGCTTTGTGACAGATGATTTTTGTTAACAATTGTTAAATTCCTCTAAATAGATGGAATTGACTTTATATACTTGGAGTGAAAGTGACATCTTAAATCTTCTACTTTGTTGATATACCTCTGTAACTTTAGACTCTTTCCTTCCCTCTTCCTTTCCCCCTTCTCTCTCCCTTCCCCTGTCCTTCCCTTTTCTATCAATTAAGTTATGATTCAGGGTTCCAGGGTAGGGATTGCTATCTACCTAAATCCCCCTTCACTACCTTGGGAGAAGGACAGAGGAAAGGTAGAGTGAGGCCTGTTTTCTGTCTGGCAGATGTCGTAGGTTGACATCCAGGAAATGAGGCAAAGGGAATTGCACACAAAGGATATCATTGGCACCCAGAGACAGCCCCTTTCATGGTCACAGCTTTCTTGCCACAGTGGAAGTCTAGATTGTTCTGCCATCAGTTCCTGCTCTGGTTCTGGGTGGAGAGAGGCTGTCAAAAGGGTAGTCTTGTGGTTCTTCATTTTGGCCTGGATGTCTTTTGCCCTGGTGCCCATGCCTACAGCTGCCCTGCAGCAGCATGCAGCTCAGTGTGACTCTTGGTCTGGACTGTTTATACTGCTATATGTTTAAGAGGAATGCTGTTTATTTTCACAGAACAAGTACTGTAGCATATACAAACTTTTCATTTAAAGTAGTTCATGTTTGGCTTAAAAGTATATTTTATTTCTCATTTAAAAATTTTATATTTTATTTCAAAATTCTGTAGTAATCATGATTAAAAACAGGGATGACTACCTGACAGTACAGTGCACATGGTATAATTTTATGAGGACATAGAAAGGAGCTAAAAGTTGCTAGTACTGTCCCTATTTTTTTTTTTTTTGAGAGAAAGAGACAGAGAGAAACAGAGGAAGAGGCAGAGAGAGAGAGAGAGAATGGGTGCACCAGAGCCATTTCAGCTGTGAATGAACTCCAGATGTGTGCACCCCCTTGTGGGCAAGTGTGGCATTTCACGCTTGCATCACTTGCGTCTGGCTAAACGTGGGACCTGGAAGTCGAATGGGTGTTCTTAGGCTTTGCAGGTAGGCACCTTAACCACTAAGCCATCTCTCCAGCCCACTGGCCCTATTTTTTAAAACATATTTTATTTTTATTTATTTACTTATCAGATAGAGAAGGGGGAAGGAGGGAGGGAAAGAGAGAGAGAATGGATACACCAGGACCTCCAGCCACTGCAAACATACTCCAGATGTATGTGCCATCTTGTGCATCTGGCTTTATGTGGGTACTGGAGAATTGAACCTAGATTGTTAGGCTCTGCATGCAGGTACCTTAACTTCTGAGTCATCTCTCCAGTCCAATTATTTTTATTTTGAATGTTGGCTAAAATAATGACTTCTTTGTTAAATGGTCAGAGTAATATCTCTTGTCCCAGACAGAACAATCTTGGGACTTTGATGGTTTAAATTTCTCCCCAAACTATAATATGTCTGACTATCTGTGTCTATTATCCAGTGAAAACTTTCTTTTAAATTTCTGTCATATATTATCACCTGTTTGCTGCTTCTACCACTTTAATTCAGCAGTGAGTTTAGGAATGCAGACTGGTCTTAATTTCAACTTGAAATTCCATCGAATTTTCATGGAACTTAGTAAAAACATAAAAATGGCACTGAAGTTTAGGGAGTATTACTGTATAATATTGTAGATGAGAACATGGGCTTGTGACCCTGTCAATACTTAAATCTTAATTCCAACAGTGCCATTTCCTATTTGTGTGAACTACAGCATTCCTTGAGCTTGATTTCTCACTTGTAGAAGAGATAATATTTTATTCTTGTCTCACAGGATTGTAATGATGGGGATCACATGAAACAACATATTGCCAAATGTAGCTTAAACATTTAACAAATATAACTGCTGCTATTACGTATTACTTGTGCCTAATAATTTCTTTATGATCTTAGGCTAGTCATCTCTCCTTCTACATTTTTGCCCAAGTTTCCTTGAATGATATTTTCGAGAAGACACAGAAGTATGATGGAGTAAAATGATATGAAAGATAGGCTGCATTGTACAAATCCAAGGTGGAAGTGAGATTATGGTAATTATGAGAAATAATAATAGTCAAATTTGCATGGTATAGTGAAAAGAACTTGGTTTGGAAAGTAGACAGAACTGGCCTAGATCATTTACTAAGTTAACTGCTCAGAACTTGAGTTTTCTCATCAGCAAAAATGGGAACGTACTTTCTATCTTGTGGACTTGATGAAAAAATTGTCTTGGCCATATATTAAATATACAAAACTAATGAAAGCTAATGGACAACTAAAAAGTCTTGAGTAAAATTTTTGTGATGTCCACCACTACTGATAAGCAAAAAGTCCTCACATAATAGTCCTAAGTATGGGACACTTGATTTGGAGAGTCTTATAAATCATGGAGGTGGTCCCAAGTTTGGGATCACTAATAATTTTTTTTAAGTATATATTTAAGTAATAAAATTTCATTAGTTTTCTTTCTCTTTTCCTTTCCTTTCCTCCTTCCCTCCTTCCTTTTCCTTTCCTTTCCTTTCCTTTCCTTTTCATTTGCAGTGGCTGGAGGCCTTATGCACCCATTCTCTCTCTCCCTCTTTCTCTGCTAAATACATACATAAATAAAAATACTTTAAAAAGAGTTATTGAAAGATTTGTATTTATTTTTGTCATTTTTCTTGTTTTGTAGTTCTTCTGGTTTTACCTTTGCTCTCCTGTATTAACTAGTATTTGTATTGTTTCTTTTTTCAAGGTTCTTTATATGTGTACTTTTCTTTCTCTTCAGCAGGGATGATCCTTTCAAGTATTTTCTGTAGAGCTGATTTTGTCTTCAAATATTCCTTTAGCCTGCTTTTCTTGTGGAATGTTCTTATTTTCCATCTATTTGAATGTATAGCTTTGCAGGATAAAGTTGGTTGACAGTTGTTATCTTTCAGAACTTGGAATACATCATTCCAAGCCCTTCTGGCTTTTAAAGTTTATGTTGAGTAATCTGCTCTATTCCTGATGGACTTGCCTTTATATGTGACTTGATTTTTTCTCTTAAGTGCTTTCAATATATTTTCTTTGGTTTGTATGTTTGGTAGTTTAATTATAATATGGCAGGGAGAGGTTCTTTCCAGGTTTTGTCTGTTTGGTGTTCTAAAGGCTTCCTGTATCTGCATTGGCATCTCTTTCCCACTTTGGGGGAAGTTTTCTTCTATGATTTTGTTGAAAATGCTTACTATGCCTTTGGTGTGAAATTCTTCTCTTTTTACTATACCCTGAATTCTTATGTTTGATCTTTTCATTCTTCCCAAATATCTCGAAATTCCCATTCATACCTTCCTATTAGTTTGTCTTTCTCTTTGTTGGTCTATATTAGAACTGTCCCCTGGTCTTCTAGTTTAGATACTCTGTTGTCTCCTTCATCTATTCTACTGGTGAGACTTTCTACAGAGTTTTTTATATCACTGACTGTATTCTTCATTGCTAGTATTTCTGAGTGGTTTTTCTTTATTATTTCTATTTCCTTATTTATGTCTTGTATTGACCTCTTTATTTCTTTAAATTGGTTTCCTGTGTTGTCTTTAATTCCTTTGAGTTCCTCTTTGAGGTCTTTGAACATATTTACAATCATTCTTTTGAAATGCTTTTCAGGTATTTCCTCTAAATCAGTCTCACTGGAGGTCATTTGTGATGTATTAATAGTTTTTGGTGGATTTGTATTGTCCTGATTTTTTTTGTGTTTCTTGTGTTATAATATAGAGATTTTTGCATCTTGGATTAATTTAATGCTTGGGTTTTCTAATTATCTGTAGTATTATTAGATGTATCAATTGTTCTGATGTTCTATATCTTCAGGGTAGGAGCTGAAGGTGCTAGGTGTGGCAGACTCAGTAACCACAAAATGACCCTAGGTGTTGGGTTTGCCTGCTATGAGAGATTGAAGTAGGCTGAGTGGAACAAAATACAGGCAAATTCTAAAAATTTAACTAAACAATGTACACATTCAATGAAAAACAGCAGAGAGTCTTTATGCAAGAGTAGGTATTATGAGGAACAGATCCTCTAACAATGTCACAGTCCCTAAGAATGTGTGTTGCCCCACACCCTTAATCCTGTCAACTGGGAGCCTAAGATTGTGGAAGGTTCCAAGGTCAGCTTGTGACTGAGTCAGACCCTTCTCTAACGAATGATAGAAGAGGAAACAAAGGAACTATAAATCAGGAAGCAACAAATGACAAGCACAAAATATAGCTTATTTAAGAATGGCAAATCCGACCATCCATCTGATTTAACATATAATATACCCTGATATGGAATGTACAATTAGCACTTCTGATGTAAGCCTGTATACCAGGCTTATTTGGTGGGTACTGACCTGGTGTAATCACAGTTACCTTTTGGGACGGCTTTGGTCTCAGCTATGTTGTATGGCTGCTTGGATCCCTCTTTCCTGTGCAGTGGGCTCAGGTAGGCTGGCTGGGTCTGTGGGTTGCTGCTCTGATCACCTGTGCTGGGTGCTGTGTAGGTGAGCTCCCTTCCCCAGGTCTCTGGTGCTTGCTGGAGCTGGAGGTGGGTGGAGGGGAGGCTGTGGATGGTGGTTGAATTCTCCCACTGGTCCTCGAGATCCTCTTCCTCATGAGCCAGTCCACTCTTCCCTGCTGTCTTCCCACATTTCATGAGTTTGTGAGGAGGCTGGTGTGAGCAGAAAATCCTCTCACCTGGTTTTTCCTAAGTAGCTCAGGCCAAGCCTGGTGGCTTTCGCCACGTGGAACTGGTGCCGCTGCTGCTGGAGCTGCTTCTGCCTGCGTCTGTGGGCTCTAGAGGCTCTGGATCTCTACTACTACTTTGCTATGGTTGATAATTTATTATACACCTCACTTTTTAGTTGAAGGGTATATTTTGCTGTTTTTTTTTTTTTTTTTCTCTTAGGCTGCTTTGGCATGGTTCCTATGGTGTCATCTTAACCAGAAGTCTCAGGAAATTTTTAAAATGTATTTTTAAATATTTTATTTTTATTTATTTATTTGAGAGAAATATAGAGAAAGAATGGGTGTACCAGGGCATCCAGCCACTGCAGACGAACTCCCGATGCATGCACCACCTTGTGCATCTGGCTTATATGGGTTCTGGGGAATTGAACCTGGGTCCTTTAGCTTTGCAGGCAAGCGGCTTAACTGGTAAGACATCTCTCCAGCTCAGGAAATTTGCCTATATCCAATATATAGTATGAAAATATATTAGTCTTAAGATATTGTAGAGTTAGAATTGGGAAACAAAGTCTAATCAACAGGTGCACAGCTTCCGCTAAAAATAAGTGAGTGTTATTCAGAAATTTATTACTTCATTAAAAACGGCTGTTTGTAAATATGGCTTCATGCTGTTGACAAATTCATTACAAATGATGCAGGAAGCAACTCTTGTTTCATATGAGTGTGATTTGTAAAAGCAATTTAGATGTAAACTATCTGCAAATCAACCTTTAAAGTAATAATCCTATCTAAACCATTATATTTTGGCATTTTATAAGAATGTCATAAGTTTAAATTCTTGAAACTCTAAGCAGAAATACAAGAAAAGGCTCATTTAGAATGTAATGGCAAACTTTCTAATAGGGTGAGTTCTTATTTTGGTTTCTGTCCTCCTCCCACCACTTAACCAAACTTATAACCTAACATCTGGACTTATTTAAGCAGTGTAAGTATTCTTAAAAGAATGGGTCCTTAATCAGAAGCCTCTTTCTGGCATTGAAAAATTACTTTTGGATATAATTGGTAAAAATGCCTTTGAATTCATGTAAAGGTCCTTTCAAATCATAAATGTACAGTTGGGGACTATTGACAACCAAGACTGATGGAGTTGTTAATGTGCTTTGAGACGGGAGTAATCCATTACCCCACAAGTGTCATTTCCTTGGCTCTATTAGAATATTCTCCAGTGAAGACATCTAATTTCTTGTCAAGTAATAGTCATTTTATTATGAATGAAATGTGCCAAAGGCATTAATTTCATTTTATCCTCCTCTTTTTCATTTGTTAAAACATATCTCAGGGCTGGAGAGATTGCTTAGCGGTGAAGGCATTTGCCTACAAATCTGAATGACCTTGGCTTGATTCCCCAGGACCCACATAAGCCAGATGCACAAAGTGGCACATGCATCTGGAGTTTGTTTGCAGTGTCTGGAAGCTCTGGTGTGCCCATTCTCTCACTCACTCTTTCTCTCTGTCTGCCTCTTTCTCTCTTGCTCTCTCAACTAACTAAATAAATAAAAATTAAAAAAAACATATTTCAGGGCTAGAAGAGATTGCTTACTGCTTAAGGCACTTGTCTGTGAAGCCTGGTTTGATTTCCCAGGACCCATGTAAGCCAGATGCACAAGGTGGCACATGTGTCTGGAGTTTGTTTGCAGTGGCTGGAGGCCCTGGTGTGCATGTCCCCCCCCCATTTCTCAAAAAGAATAAATAAAAATAAAAAATATAAAACACAGGGCTGGAGAGATGGCTTAGCAGTTAAGGTGTTTGCCTGCAAAACCAAAGGATCTTGGTTCGACTCTTCAGGACCCACTTAAGCCAGATGCACAAGGAGGCGCATGTGTCTGGGGTTTGTTTGCATTGGTGGGAGGCCCTGGCATACCCGTTTTCTCTCTCTCCCTCTCTCTCTCTCCCTCCCTCCCTCTCCCCCTTCTCTCATAAATAAATAAATAAATAAATAAATAAATAAATAAATAAATAAATAAATAAAATATATTTAAAAATTAAAATATGTATACATAAAACACAATTTACTTCATGGTAACAAAGCTCCTATCTTTATTCTTCTTTGTAGTTTTGTTCTTATAAGATAGGATATGTAGAAAGAGTAATAACTATTTGTTAACTTATTATTGCTGGAACAAAATAGCTGACAAAAGTCAGTGTAAGGGAGGAAACATTTATTTCCCCTTACAAGTTCCAGGTTCCAGTCCTTCATGGTGGAAACAGCATGGTGGCAGGAGTTTGAAGCAGCTTGTCACATTCAATCCACAGAGGGAAGGCAGAGAGGGATAAACACTGCTGCTCAGCTGGCTCTCCTTTTTTGCAGTCCAGGACCTGGGCCTATGGAATGGTGCTGCCCACATTTAGGGTGGTCTTCCCACCTCAATTAACCTCACAGGTGATTCTAGGTTTTATCAAGTTGACAGTCAGTATAAGCCTTTGGAAACAACACTGGTATCAATTAAGGAATGGAAGTGAAAAATATTCCTGTGTTGCAATGAATCAGCAATGATTTATTAACCTCTTCTGCAAGGGAACGTCAAGGTAGAAAAGGTTCCTCCAAGAGAGCTTAGGTCATTATTAAGCTAATGCATGAAAACTTAAATAATCATACTAAGAGAAGGAATCATAATTATTAGTAATGTGAGGTTAGCCAAGTGTCTCTCAGGTGTTGAGGGTAGACCACTGAAGGCTAAACCAGGGCTTTGGGGAAAGAGAGCATTTTAAGCAGCTGTTTGAAAACTTGTAGAATTTTGTACAGATGGACCATGGGAAGATGTTGCTTCTGTTCTGCCTGCTAACTACAAAGTATGGAAATCAGGAAGAGCAGAGTGTATCATGCTAACTCCAAGTTAAAATTAGTATTTAATCATGTGGGAGGATTTTAACCTCATGAACCCTAGCAAACCACTTGATATTTTCAGCATGTTGTAAATTGAGGTCCATAGAACAAAAATGAACTAGAGTTTTTTTTTTTTTTTAAATACTCTGAAGGCTGGGAAAGTGATACAATCCCAAGCATTCACACTAAAAGCAGAAAGTACTCTTGAAACAGACACTGAAAACATTTTAACCAAGGAAGGAACATGTACAAAGAAGCCATGTTTCTCTACTGGAGAAACCTGAACTCTCAACTGAACAATAAGCCTTGATAATTATAGACCATCAAATAAACCTTCTTGGAGTCCTGATTTGACACAAGTTACCAATCCAAATCAGAAAAGATGTCCTTCAAATTAAAAGAGAGACTAATGGAGAGAGGGAGGGGATATGATGGAGATTGGTGTTCTAAAGGGGAGGAAATATATATGTTTTTTGTATGTAAGTATAGAAGGTGTCAATCAAAAAAAATTAATAATTAGAAAAAGAAAAGATGTCCTGTCAGCTTTCATTGTTCCTTACCCTCAGAACTGATGTGAATCGATTTTTCTCGAGATCATAATATTAAGGTGATATTACCATTCTTACCATTTAATTCTCTTTATCTTTTTTGCCCGTCAAAGTTTAAATGTATGCTTCTTAGTATGTTATTATCAAATTATCATTAAAATATCTATACAGGGGGCTAGTGGTTTAGTTCAGTGGTAGAGTGCTTGCCTGGTATGAGTGAGGTCCTATATTAAATCCTTAGTACCTAAAAAAAAAAAAAAAAGACAAAATGTCTATACAAAGCCATAGTAATTAAAACATCAGAGTATTACATAAAATAGGCACATAGCTGAACATAGTAACTGTTAGTTACTCAGCACTAAATGAAGCATCTACATTACTGACTCCAAGACTCAGGGAACATTGCAGAAAAAGGGGGTGGAAAGGAAATAAGCAACAGAGGATGGGGAGGAGTGCTTTGGAACGCTATCTTCCTGATACGAAGTGGTTGTTGCACTTATGACCTCACAGTGGCAGTCATTATCTACACAAGATCTACACAGTAATTGGGCCATCAACATTCTGTCATGTGTGATGGAGGAAGACAAGAAAGAAGGAGTTCAGTAGGAGGAGGATGGGGACAAAAGAAGGAAATGGAGAGGGGATAGTGATCAAAATACTTTATGTACAAGTATGAAAATTGTCAATAAAACTGGTACCCATAGACCAGTGAAGCAAAATAGCCCAGAAGTAAGCCTGCATATATACCCCTGACTGATCTTCCAACAAAGGTGGTGAGAGAATGCATTGGAGAAAGGACAGACTTTTTAATAAGTGGTACATGGAAAGTTTGATATGTATATGCAGAAAACTGAAAGTAGGTCCCTATTTCTCATCAGCTACAAAAATTTACTCAAAATGGATTGAAGACCTATATGGAAGACTGGAAGTTATGAAACTGCTAGAAGAAAACAGGGGAAATGATTCAGGACATTGGAATGAGCACTTAAAAAAAAATAAAACCCCAAAAACACAAGAATAAAAAAGATCTTTTAAAAATATTTTTATTTATTTATTTGAGAGAGAGGAAGAGTCAGATAGAGAGAAAGAGAGAATGGACACACCAAGGACTCCAGCCACTGCAAATGGACTCCAGATGCATGTGCCCCTTGTGCATCTGGCTTATGTGGGTCCTGGGGAATTG
This sequence comes from Orientallactaga sibirica, assembly GCA_036365145.1. NCBI lineage: Eukaryota > Metazoa > Chordata > Mammalia > Rodentia > Dipodidae > Orientallactaga > Orientallactaga sibirica. The sequence continues at coordinate 24,063,323 of JAEOAD010000020.1, read as the reverse complement.
AACCCGGGTCTTTTGGCTTTACAGGCAAACACCTTAACCGCTAAGCCATTTCCTCAGCCCAAAAGATTTTTTTCAAATTGAAAAGTTGCACATTAAAGGAAACAGCACAGAGAAGGGATAGTCTACAAAATATGAGAAAATATGCATCTGAAAAGTGCTAATAACCAGAGTATATGAAGAACCTGGATAATTGTAAAAATTCAAATAGTCCAATTAGAAATGGAAACTAAGTAGACATAATAGATATAAGTAGACATTTTCTCAAGATATACAAAGGGCCAACAGGTATATGACTAAATGTTCAAGATAACTATTCACCTGGGACGGGCCATTAAAACCACAATGAGAAAAGCGCCTCACTTCATTATGAGAGTTGTTACCAAAATGACAAACTGGCAAGTGAGGATGTGGAGAAAATGGAACCATTATAGTGTTTGTAGGAATGTAAATTAGTAGTGTCATTGTAGAAAATGATGTGGAGGTTCCTAAAAAATTAAAAATAGGGGCTGGAGAGATGGCTCAGTGGTTAAGACACTTGCCTGCAAAGTGTAACGACAATCCGGGTTTGATTCCCCAATACCCACGTAAAGCCAGATGCATAGAGTGGAGCATGAATCTGGAGTTTGCTTGCAGTGGCTGGATTCTTTCTCTCTCTTTGTCCCTCTCCCTTTCTCTCTCCCTCCTTGGAAAATAAATAAAATTTTAAAAAAAGTTGGGAGCTGGAGAGATAGCTTAGCGGTTAAAGTGCCTGCCTGCGAAGACTGCTCGTTCGAATCTCCAGGTCCCACGTTTAGCCAGACACAAAAGTGATACAAGCATGCAATGTTGCACATATGCACAAGGGGCACATGCGTCTGGAGTTTGTTCACAGCGGCTGAGAGGCTGTTGGCACACCCTTTCTCTCTCACTCTGTGACTCTCTCAAATTAAAAAAAAAAAAAAAAAAAAGTTACAAATAATAATCCATCAATACTACACACACACACACACACACACACACACGTATGTATGTATGTATGTATGTATGTATGTATGTATGTATGTATGTATGTGTATAGAAATGAAGTCACAGGTAATACCTTTCATGCCCATCAACAGATGAATGGAGAAAGAAAATATGGTGCATATGTGTACTAGAAATAGTAGACTACTGCTCAGCTATAGAAAAGATGAAATCCTGTTGACAGCATTATTGGAACTGGAGGCCATCATGTTAAATGAAGTAAGGGAGGACTAAAAGACAAATTTCACATAATCTGCAGAATCTCAAAATGTACATCTTGTAGAAGATGAGAATACAATATTAGTTACTAGAGGCTGGAGAGAAAAGCAGAAAGGCAAAGTGAGGAAATATTGGCCAGTAGGAGTGAAGTTGTCACATAGAAAAAAGCTCTGATGCTCTGCTTTAGAACATAGAGAATAGTAACACATGAGGGCAGGGAGATGCTTAAGCAGTGAAGGTGCTCCCTTGCAAAGCCTGACAACGCTGGTTCAATTTCCCAGCCACCCACATAAAGCCAGATGGTCATTCATTTGCAGTGGCAAGAGACCCTGGTTCACCCATGCTTGCATGTGCGTGCATGTGCACACACACGCAAACAAATAAAAATATTAGCATCTGGGCTTGAGAGATGGCTTAGCAGTTAAGGTGTTTGCTTGCAAAGCCAAAGGACCCTGGTTTGATTCCCCAGGACCTATGTAAGCCAGATGCACAAGGGGGCGCATGCATCTGGAGTTTGCAGTGACTGGAGGCCCTGGCACGCTCATTCTCTCTTTCTCTCTCCCTCTTTCTCTCATATAAATAAATAAAATATTTAAAAAAATATTAGCATCTGTACTTTGAAGAAGCTAGAAGGAAGGATTTTTGGATATTTTACTAGTAGTAAATGATAAGTGTTTGAAGATAATACATATGTGTTGATTCCGATTTGACTATACAATTCATAAATGTATTAAAATATCACATGGTGGTCTTACATTTGTAGTGTTTATCAGCTGAAGGCTGGTACTTCTCCAGCTTACTTGTGTGGGACTGGTCTGGCTGAGGCTAGAAGGTGACAGTGCACTGTTAAGTAAGCCTCTAACATCCAATTTAGTAGTGAATTGGAGGAGGAAAGTTTTTGAAAATAGGAAGTTGTTTCTAGTGTTAAAGACTTGCCTTCATTTAAGTTCATTCTGTAAGAAATTTTCCTTTAGTGTTGTCAATGCAAGGCTATTACAGAGTGTTTAGGATAGGGTTGCCCTTCTTGAAAGCAAAGGAGTAAATGAGTAATCGCTCAGGGACCCTATGCTCTTGTTTTCATTTTTTACAATGTGTCAGGACTTGAGTTTAGATTTTATAGCAACTGCAGTCTGGACTACATAATACCAACACTCAGCATGCATGTGGTGTTAACTCTGCTCTCTTATATGCTACATGTGGCAGAGTTACAGTTGCTATGGAGATCAATCTTTGGACACACTTGGCTGATAAACCAATGTCTTTCATATGTGGATTTTGCTGCTAAAAGAATGTGAGGTGATGCTGAGAGTTGACCAAAAGATGCATGTGCCCGTCATTAATTTCTCTGTAGCCTAGTCTCACATTTGCTTATCAAACATTGTACAGTGTATATGAGTTTTGTAAATGTATGAATTTGATGCCTGGAAGATGGAGGGAATATATGATTTAAAAACACATTATCAAGCCAGGCATAGTGGCTCATGGGAAACTGATGCGGGAGGATTGTCATGAGTTTGTAGCTGGTCTGGATTGTGAAGTGAGTTTGAAGCCAACTTTGGCAATAGAATGAGACTCTGCCTCAAACACACATATACACACAGGGGGCAAAAAACCCACATTATTAAGTTGGATGTGGTGGTGCAAACTTATAAACCTAGCATTTGGGAGGCAGAGGCAGAAGGTCCCACTGAGTTTGAGGTTAGCCTAAACTATTGAAGTTCCAGGCCAGTCTGAGCCACATAATGAAACCTAGTCTCAAAAACAGCAAAGGGCTGAGGATGTAGGTAAATGGTTGAGTCTACACACATAGTAAGATCCTGTTTAAAAAAAAAGTAAAACCGTTCATTGTGTCAGGGAACAACATACTGGAAAAATTCAGTGTTTAATCCTATTTAATTTTTGTCAGTTTACAATAAGGTCACTTGTTAGTTAAAAAAGTGAAGAAAGCACAATTATTTTGTAAACTTCCCTAATTTGATTGTAGCTCCTTGGGTGCCACCTTGTGCATCTGGCTTTACGTGGATACTGGGGAATTGAACCTGGCCCTTATTAAACAGGCTTTGCAAGCAAGCGCCCTAACCGCTGGGCCATTTCTCCAGCCTGCATCTGAAATCTTAAATATTAGCTAATCTTTTATTTTGGAGTACACTGATAGAAGTAATACGAAATATTACAGAAAGTTTTTTTAAACCGTAAGTTTTACTGTTTGTACTAATTTCTTGTTACTGTTATACCAAATTATACCAAATTATCATAAATCTAGTGGCTTGAAACAACACAATTTATAGAAATTCATTAACTAGTATCCTGGAAGTCAGAAGCCTGAAATGAATCATTGATGTCTGGTTAAAATGTAGTCCAAACAGTCTTCTTATGGAGCTATGGAGAAATATAGTTCTGCTATTTCTGTTTTGTTTTTGTTTTGTTTTTCAAGGTAGTGTCTTACTGTAGCCCAGGCTTATCTGGAATTTACAATGTAGTTTCGAGGTGGCCTCGAACTCACAGTCATCTTCCTAACTGCCTCCTAAGTGCTAAGATTAAAGGCGTGTGCCACCATGCCTGGCTCTAGTCCTACTATTTCTAAATACCTCCCACAGTACTTCACTGGCTGATCTATCACTGTGACTTCTGGCTCTAACCCTTTTGCCTCCCTCATATAAGCACTTTTGTGATTGCATTGGCCAGTTTAGGTATTCTAGTATCATTTCCTTATGGAAAAAAAACCTTAATGATAAGGCAGGCATGGTTATGCATGCCCTTAATCCTAGCACTTGGGAGGCTGAAGGAAGAAGATACTGTGAGTTTGAGGCCAGCGTGGGCTACAAAGTAAAGTTCTAGGTAAGCCTGGGATATAAAATAAAATAAGAAGAGAAATCTTTAATCAACTGTGCAAAGTTTCTCTTGTGGAGCCAGGGATATAGCTCTTTACTTTGGCATGTGTAAGGCCTTAGTTCAGTCCCCAGCACTGTAAACAGAAAAAAAATCCTCTTGACATCTCTCAAAGTGTTCTCAGCAGTTAAAGTAAAGCCTGCAAAGCTAATGGCAGAGTTCGATTGCCCAGTACCCACATAAAGCCAGATGCACAAAGTGACACATGCATCTGGAATTCATATGTACTGGCAGGAGGCCCTGATGTGTGCATACTTACTCTCTGTCTGCCTCTTTTTCTCTGTCTCTCTCAAGTAAATATTTTTAAAAGAAAGGCTTTTACGAATTATATATAAAATGTTACCTTGACTTAAATGTAATTGATTTGAGCATGTTTCTATTTATAGTTTCTTGTGGTATTATTATCCAATCACTTCAAGGTTTAGTTGTTTTATCACTAATCTTTTTGAAATACATAGTCAAACTTTGTTTAATCTGTTCCAAGTGCTTTTTAAAAAAATTTTTTTTAAATGACACACTTTTCCTATTTTTAAAAATAATCTTATTTATTTGAAAGCTTGAAAGAGAGGGAGAGAGAGAAAATGGGCGCACCAGGGCTTCCAGCCACTACAAACAAACTCCAGATGCATGTGCCACCATGTACATCTGGCTTACATGGGTCCTGGAGAATTGAATCGAGATCCTTTGGCTTTGCAGGCAAGCACCTTAACCGCTAAGCCATCTCTCCAACCCCCGAGTGCTTTTTTCAACACAGAGTTTTAATTTGAAATGTTACCAGTTTGCTGTTCTGTTTTTCTGCACACTTATATTTTTCCATGTAACAAAGGTTTGAGGTGAACGTCCTGTTCAGTTTTCTTTGACTTTGTGACTTAGTTACTGACCTTAGTCAAGTCTAACAAGCTAAGAAGTGCAAGGACTTAAGGTCTAATTTATCAGAATTGGAAATGGTGTTTTAGAAGGACTTGGAGAAGAAATCTAGAAAGTTTTGCCTCAGTTTAAGATGTTTGTTGCCCTTTGCTGGAAGGTTTATTCCCCATGCTGTCATGTTGTGTATTCATCCAGATAATTGAGAATTAGAGTAAGCCATCTTAGTTCATGATAAACAGACCGAATGTACTTTAATTACATTCTAATTTATTATCTGGTGAAAGTACCTTGCTAACAAATCAGCCCGGATATGACTTATTGGATAGCCTTTGCACTTAGAGGAATAATCAGTCTGTAATCATAAACAACATGAACCGTTCATCTTCTGGATTGCTATTATATTTATTGCCCTCAAATGTCTGTGCCGAGTCTCTTTCCTGTTTGCTTCCCATTTCATGGCTTGCGGGCCTCCATCCTGCCTCCTGTAAGTTGGAATACTGTTTATAAATTGTTTTTCCTTGAAATAAGGATAGACACATTCCTGGGAACAGAGTTCTGTCATTTTACACATAGGAATAAAATATATTTCCCTCCCATGACAACAAGTAAAATAGAGTGTCACTATAATGAACTAATATGTGATTTATTCCCTGCTACCCTGATAAGAACTAGCACAGTTCTAATCCTACAAAGAAATAAAAACACCACCCACAAGAATAGCCATGTTCTTTAGTATTCTCTAGTACTTCCTTTTGGTTCTAAAAAGAAGGAACATAAATTAAACTATGAACTAGACAGCCTCTGTTCTTTTCATCTGAGACAACTTCTGACAGAATTGATACCTAAGGGTAGATTTTTTCTAAGTGGATATAGATCTCTGATACAATACTTTTTTATAATTCCAACACTTAACACAGATGGCATGACACCTTTGACACTAGCTCCACAGAATGACTTAGAGGTTTTTGTATTGTATTTTCTCAGTTGAGGAAAATTTTCAGTTGACTCAAATCTTCAGTGATATTTTGCTAGGTATTTTAGTGGGATAAAGGGTTTGCATATATTGTATAGAACAACTTAAATAATATTTATAACCTGTATCACCTATCTGGAGATACAATAAACATTTGTTTGCCCTTTTTGTTTCTTTGGCCTTTTCAGACTCAGGGATCCACCTACCTCAGCCTCCTGGGCATTGAGACTATAGGTGTGAGTCACCATGCCCAGCTCCTCCTCAGACTGACCTTGCTTAGTATCTTTAGCAGCTAAGAGAATAATAATCCTGATCTAGAGTATCACCTCTTTATGAGCCAGGATTTTATACCTAGGAGAGACCTCGCCAGTGGCTTGGGTATTTATTCTAGCACAACAAAAATAGTCCCAGATAGCTGGTAAGGGATAGAGAGGGCCTAGAGCTTAGGCATTTTAGTGCTAAGAGTATTTCTTTTTCTTTCTTTCTTTCTTTTTTTTCATTCTTGGTTCAAGTCTAGATCCAGCAGTTATCCCATCTGTAACAAGGGTTGGGGAATAAACTGGAATACCTTTGCTTTTTTCTCCCGGGCAAAAGAAGGGTTTCTGAGCAGCCAGGCCTTATATAGGTAGCCATGTATTTTATGAACTTAAAAATGCATGTGTACTTGCAGGGGCTTATACCCAGGCAGATCCTTTTCTGAAATCAACGTCTCATTTGCAACAGAAGGTGGATTTCTTTGCCACTCCCTTTCTCCATAGCTGTTGCTTCCTAATTGCACCATTGTCAGTTTCCTTTTTCTTAAAAAATGCTCTTTATATCCCCTTCCAAACTTTCTAGCCCTATGCTTCCTGCCTCAGGACAGGCAAGTCTAGGTGAATAAAAGGAACTCTCATTGTCTCATAAAGCCTTCTGCAGTCCCTAGTTACCAGGAACAATCTTCCCTAGTCTAACCTCACCCACTAGCCTCTCTCTTCAGTATACTACCCACATTCTGAAGAACACAACTTAGAAGTGAACAAATCGAGAACATACTATATTCTTTTTTTAAATTTTTTTTAATTTTTTTATTTTTAGAGAGAGACACAGAGACAGACAGAGAGAGAGGGAGAGGGAGACAGATAGAGAATGGGCGCACCAGCAGTCTCTCAGCTGCTGTGAACGAAATCCAGATGTGTGCGCCCCCTTGTGGGCAAGTGCGGCATTGCACCCTTGCGTCACTTTGCATCTGGCTAAACGTGGGACCTGGAGATTGGAACCGCTGGAGATTGGAACCAGCTTTCTTAGCCTTAGGAGGCGGGTGCCTTAACCGCTAAGCCATCTCTCCAGCCCCATACTATATTCTTGAAGGAAGTCTCAGAATCACAAAGTATCGATTCCCTCTAATTTACAGAGTAGACAGGCGTGGTAGTCCCAGCATTTGGGAGGTGGATGCAGGAAAATTTGGAGTTCAAAGACAAAATGAAAGTACAACTTATCAGAACCTTTGAGATGCAGCTAAGGCAGCTGCTAAGAGAAAAGGTCACACTTTAAAGTGTTACCTTAGACTGAGCGCTCTCAAATGTTAGCTTAATGGTGCATTTGAAGTTCTTAGAAAAACAAGAACAAGTCAAACCCAAAAGCAGTATATGGTGGGAAGCAAAAAGACTGGAGGAGAAGCAAGTTCTAGAGCAGCCTGGGATACATGAGACCTTGTCTCACAAAACAAAAATAAAATAAAAGTTTACAAAGTAACTCTAGTGAAGACACTGGAAAACTAGTGATTAAATTAATAATGAATGGTGAAAAACCTTGAAGCGTTAAAAGAAAAAATGAAAGTTAGAATAGTTCTCCCAAGTGTTAAAATATAAACTCAAGCTGATCATAGTGGCACACGCCTTTAATCCCAGAACTTGGGAGGCAGAGGTAGGAGGATTGCTATGAGTTCAAGGCCACCCTGAGACTACAGAGTGAATTCCAGGTCAGCTTGGGCTAGAGTGAGACCCTACCTTGAAAAACCAAAATTAAAAAAAAAAATAATGCCGGGCGTGGTGGCGCATGCCTTTAATCCCAGCACTCGGGAGGCAGAGGTAGGAGGATCACCGAGAGTTCGAGGCCATCCTGAGACTACACAGTTAATTCCAGGTCAGCCTGGACCAGAGTGAGACCCTACCTTGAAAAACCAAAAAAAAAATAAAAATAAAAATAAATAATAAAAAATAATAAAATCAAGCTTCAATTAAAGCAGATAGTACTGATACATGAATATTATATGCATATGATATGATACATGAATATTAATGAATGGACAAATTAAAGCATAATTGAAACTATAAATAGAGTAGAAAATGCCAATTAACCAGCAGTAAGGATGGACTCTAATGAATGGTATTGGTACAAGGTTGTTGCCCCTGGAACATGATGTTATATACTTCCTTAAACTCCAGATAGGTTAGAGGTTTTTTGTTTGTTTTTTTGTTTTGTTTTTCTTTTGTTTTTTAACATAAAAATGTGAAAGCATGAGAAAGTTTAATTATATTCTTAGTCTTTCTAAAATTGTGACTTAAAATACAAAAGTCAAAAGATTGGTAAATTTGCCTTTAAAAATTTCTATGACCCAAACTTAATAAAAGCAAAGTCAAAGAGAAATATGAAGTAAAGAAAAGATTGTTGCCTCTACACACAAACAGAGACATAACAGAAAAATGGCAAAGGACATGTCAGTAAATAGTTGACTGTGGCAGTTAAAAATGTGACAGGTGCGACCAAATGTGGCTGAGACAACAAAGCAGGTGCAGGTGCTTCCATGTTGTGCCAAAGTAAAACCTGCCTGAGTACCCAGTGACTAATGACATCACCATCAGAAGGGGCTGAAGGACCATCCAGCAAGAGACAACACCACAGACAGCCACCATGGGACCAATGGGGAACATTGGGGGGGATATAAAAAGGCATGTACTTCCCCGAATAAACGAGTCCATTTTCACCTCTACTGGGCTGCCGGAGTCTGTGTCATTAACTCTGCGCCAACTCGCCCTCACCCCCGAGGGTCCTCATCAGACCACCGGCTACAGTTGATAAACATAGAAATATTGCTGGAGCAGAGTTGAAAACCTCCTCCCTGTAGATCAGCTGACAGAAAGCTAGAAAAACTATGCTGTATGCAGCCCTATGAGAGAGCGTAGCCATCAGTGGAGGTAAACAACAGTGGACACTGCAAGCTTTTAAGTTTGGCCAGCCAGGCCAAATGTGCCAACAGGTGCAATAGTGGCATGTCTGTTATGGGGGAAACAAACCGCTTTCTAATTGGACTGGAGGCCTGCTCCATGGGAGGGAATACATCCATGATACTGAAAACCTAGTCAAAAGCCTATGGTGGAGGAGGTTATGGGCCCTAGGGGTGTAATGCATACTCGTGTCTGGCTAAATGCTTATGTTATGCACACCAAACTGCCCGGTAAGCACTTGTCTTAATATTCATATCCATATATTAATGCTACTCTCACTTTTGGTGACGGAATCTTCTCTTTTTAGATGGCAGTGACCTCTGAGATGACTCAAAAGGCACCATAGTGCTGAGAAGAAGTGAAAGAAGGGTGCTCAGCACTGAAATATCTCTGTCACACCTTCCAAGGCTCAGGCTCCATTGCGGAGGAGGTGGCAGAAAGAATGTAAGAGCCAAAGGAGGGGTAGGATTCCTTACAGTGCAATCTTCCAGACACAAAATGGCCTGGATATCTATGACCTCACAGTGCCTGACACTACCTACACAGGACCATCATAATAGGAAAAGATGATTACATTAAAATAAAAATAGGGGGAGGGAATATGATGGAGAATGGAGTTGCTAAGGGGAAAGTGAGGGGGTAGGGAATTATCATGGTTTATTGCTTATAATTATGGAAATTGCCAATGAAAAATTTTAAAATAAACAAAATTTATCAGGAAAAAATAGTTGACATAAAAGGAAGTTATATCTGCTTCTTGTGGTGGTTTGAATGCAAATGTCCCTCATAGCCTCAGGTATTTTTGATTAAGCTTCCTACTTAGTCCCCAACTGGTAGAGCCTTTGGGAGGTGAGCCTTGCTGAAGGAGGTGTATTGCTGGTAGTGGACCTTGGGGTTGAGGAGTCCAGCCCTACTGTGTGTTCAGAGCCAGCTTGCACTGGCTGTTCTCTCTCTGTTGTATGTATGAAGTGAGCCAGCTTGTTTTACCTTGATGACGCTTCCCTTCAAAACTGTAAGCCAAGCCAGGCATGTTGGCACATGCCTTTAATCCTAGCACTTAGGAGGCAGAGGTAGGAGGATAGCTGTGAGTTCGAGACTACATAGTAAATTCCTGGTCAGCCTGGGCTAGAGGGAAACCCTACCTGGAAAAACTAAAACAAACAAACAAACAAAAAAACTGTAAGCCAACTGGACATGGTGGTGCATGCATTTAATCTCAGCACTTGGGAAGCAGAGGTAGGAGGATTGCTGTGAGTTCGTGGCCACCCTGAGACTACATAGTGAATTCCAGATCAGCCTGGGTTAGAGTGAGACCCTACCTCGAAAAAAAAAAAAATTAAGCCTGTAATAAATTCTTTCCTCCCATAAGCTGCCTTTTGTTTTGTCCCAGCAGTGAAAATCGATCTGCTCTACTTCTTGAATATAGGAAAGGATGTTTAACGTCACCTCAAGCAAGAGAAATACAAATTATACTTATTACATTGGTAAAAACCCAAAAGTTTGGTAACTTCTTTTGGTTGTCTAGGTTTTGTACGTTGTTGATAAAAGAGAGAAATTTTGCAGTATCTGCTAAAATTACAAAGATGCTTGCTCCAGCAGTCCTTCTTAGAAGCTTGTCTGCAGTCGTAGAATCCAGCAGTACTGATGCTTTTCTTCTCATCCACCTTGTGACTGATTAAATAACCCAGGGCATAAACTGTGGCGTGTTAAAAGCTACAAAATAAATAACAACAACAAATTGGACACATTAAGTGAAAAAAAGCAGGGACTATAGCAGCATACATAGTGTGCTGTCTTTTGTACAAGGAAGGTGGGAAATGTGGAAGCATATGTGTGTTAATATCAGAACACATGCACTATACATGGGACCATGACTCATTGAGTGTGGAAGTGGAGGAAAGCAGGTAGACACGGTGGGAGTGAGACAATACACTTAAAAAAAAATAATTACGTTCTTTTGATTTAAAAATGCATAGAAGAGCTGGGCGTGGTGGCGCATGCCTTTAATCCTAGCACTTGGGAGGCAGCGGTAGGAGGATTGCTGTGAGTTCGAGGCCACCCTGAGAGTACATAGCGAATTCCAGGTCAGTCTGAGCTAGAGTGAAACCCTACCTCAAAAAAACTGAAAATAAAAATTAAAAAGTAAAAATGCATAGAAGTATCCATAAATGGAATCATGCTGTCCTCCCCTTTTAACTCCAGCAGTTTTGTCTTGATCTAAGACTTTAAATATGAATGGCTTGCCTACTGTGGCAGACAGGTTTAGGTTCACTGAGATGAACTTCCAGACAAGGCACAGTTACGGAGGAAAGGATTTACTGAAGCTTACAGATCCAGGGGAAGTTCCATAATGGCAGAAGAAGCTGGCCTGCTCTTATAGGACCAGGCAAGAGAGAGAGAAAGCCAAAAGCCACACAGCACAGCACACTTCAGGAATTCCAGCTAGGCACACTTTTCCTATCTTTAGATTGAAATGTCAAACCTACCACCACACCTTGAGATCCACCCAGTGACGCTGCCTCTAGCCAGATGGCTGCAGATACAAGCTACAAACTAATAAAATACTGAATATATTGGGGGATGTCTATTCAAACTACCACATTCTTCTTCAAGTTTTCCTCTTTTGAATACCTGGGCCTTTGACCCTTCCTCAAATTCCATCACTAGGTTTTCCCCATGCTCTTCCCTTTGCCTGAAGAGCAGCTAAAACCTATTTCATTCTTTGATCTCTGCAGATTGTTGCTTGTATCCACCCAGAAGTCACCCCAGATGAGGTTCCTTCACATGCAGTGTAGTAGCATCTTGCTCATCCCTGTCCAACTATGGTCATAGATGCAGCTGTACACTCTGTATTGAGATTATTTAATGGCCACTCCACACTGTTACAAAGGCTCCTGAGAGCAGGGACCCTGGGTTCTCTGGAAATCAAAGTCCATGTTTGGTAGGCTAGTGCAGGTCACATGAAGTGATCTACGTTAGATGCTTAGCACAGTGTATAGCACATAAATATAATGTTAGCTACAAGATAACTGTTTTAATTTTAGAAAGATAGTACTGTTTGTGACTAAATTAACTGGATAAAGTTAAAGGAAGAACTCTTCTTCTTGGCCAGAGAAAGGATTACGTTTGGAAAAAGAATTGCCTTTGGAGGATTACTTTTGGATTGCTCTAGTCTTTCTTTTTTTATTTTTGTGAGTAGATAAAAACATTTTACTCCTTCACTCTTCTTGGTTGCTGTATCTAAATCAAACTCTAAGAAAGTAGCTTTTTGCCAAAAGATATTTTTTAACTCTTCCCAGCTGTATTACTTTTATTGATTTATTTTAATCAAACAGCAGACAGTTTAAAATGGAAATGTATTGGAATCTAGGAAAATAACACATACAATTGGAAATCTGTATTTGTCATATAAACTAAAGTTGTAAAAATAAGGTAAAATTCAGGACAGTATGATCTGATATGATACAATAGCCAGTTCATGTCGTGGTCCAGGAAATAGGATTGTTGTGAATCACGGGGTCTTGTTCCTTATGTGTCTGTAGGGTGACTACAAAGAGTTTTAGAAGTTACATTCTAGCTGCTTAGTCGTTTCTTCCAGTGTTCTCCAATTACCATGGCCTGATCTCATTTCCTGACATTTTAAAAGTTAGTCAATTATTTCAACATGTACATCAAGTGCCAGACTTACTTTTTACATAGTAGGGGTATTAACATTGCCTTTCAATTTACTCCATTGGTTCCTTTGTTTTACATTACAGGCTGCTGCTTGCTCTCAGAGAATTGGAGCCTTAAGTCCAAACTGAGATCTGCAGAACTTAGAAGTTTTGCCTCTTGCCCTTTTCCTTCAATGCTTAAAGAAGGATTAAAGAAGGAGCAGAAGGCACAAACCAGGTGCCTGTGGGCTGTTTAGGGCTCTCAGATCCATTTTACTTAGTTTATTGATCATGCTGAAGAATTTGAACTTCGAGCCTCTTTTGAAAGTTTAGAATGCGAGCCGGGCGTGGTGGCGCACACCTTTAATCCCAGCACTCGGGAGGCAGAGGTAGGAGGATCACCATGAGTTCGAGGCCACCCTGAGACTACATAGTTAATTTCAGGTCAGCCTGGACCAGAGTGAAACCCTACCTCGAAAAACAAACAAACAAACAAACAAACAAGCAAACAAACAAAACCAAAGTTTAGAATGCATAGTAGTGGGGATTCAGAATGCATGGTTGACAGGTTAGCAGGAAGAAATAGCAATGGGCAGCACCACTGTGGATGTGGCAGAAGCACTCTAGGTTGCCAGTTTTCCTTCTCTACTTTCACATCCATCCTTCTTGCTTGCTGCATTCACTTGCATTTCTTACCTGGTCTCTGGCTCTCCAGGTATTTGAGATCATGACAGCTGGCACAGAGTGTAGGGCACTCCCAGGTTATATGTCAGGGAAGCTGAAAGCCAGTGAGTACGCTGTGCTGATTCAGTTGAGCAGTCTCAGAGGACTTCCATCCCTTTTGCATGGTCCCTTTCCTGATAAACGAGACTTTAAACAGCAGTGGGTGGGGTGTTTTCTAGAAAATGGGAAGTTAAAGAATTTTAAAGGAGAACTCACCTATAACTAACAGGTTGAAAAGTTAGTAAGTAGAATAGAAAGCAAGTTCCTCACACCTTCAATTGCTTTTTCATTGCATTCCCATCAACCAGAGTAAAAGTTCTCTGAATATGTGGGATTCAGGGGAGACCACAGAAAGGCCCCGCCATTATATGGGAAGTAAGTTGATTCTAGAATGAAGATTATTGTAAATCTGGGCATGTAATGCAAGAGCTCAGGAGGCTGAGGCAGGAGAGTTGTAGTGAAACTGAGGCCAGCCCGAGCTCCATAGAGTTCCAGGCCAGCCTAGGCTATAAATGTCTATATCTAAATGTACCCAAAATCTAAGCCCATATTCAAACAAGTTGGTTCACATATAGTATAACTGCCAACTAGGTCAAAGATCAATCTTATTTATGTGAATATAGCGATATCTGAACAGTTAAGAGCATAAAATCAATATTTGACAATCAAAAATTTAATAGACACATCTAAAAACAGGAAAATATAATGTATAACTAAATAAAAATCAATATAATTAGATCTAGAAATAGCAGAAATGATGGAATTAGCTGACAAGAGTTTTGAGACAGTTTTAATAAGTACAGCAAGTATGTCCAAGCAGTTAAAGGAAAACTGAACATTATAAGAGAAGTATAAATATAAGGAATCAAATAAAATTAGAGAAATGAAATCCAATCACATCAAGTAACTGCAGACAGGTGATAGACTGCAGAAGATAAGATCAGTGATCTGGGGAGGGGGGAAATAACTATCCAGAATGAAGTATAGAAAGAAGGAAGACTGAATTCAAAGAAGTTTTCTAATATTTAGGCCAGTGTTAAGTAGTTTAAAACACGAGTAACGGGAACACCAAAAAGGGAGGACAAAAATATTTGGAGAGGGGCTGGAAAGATGGCTTAGTGGTTAAGGCATTTGCCTGCAAAGCCAAAGGATCCCAGTTTGATTCCCCAGGACCCATGTAAACTAGATGCACAAGGGGGCGCATGCATCTGGAGTTCATTTGCAGTGGCTAGAGGCCCAGGCACGCCCATTCTCTCTCTCTCCCTCTTTCTGTCTCTCAAATAAATAAATAAATATTTGGAGAAATAGTGTCCTAAAAATTTTCAAATTTGATGGAAAGTATCAGCTAACAGATCCAATAAATTCAAAAAATAAACCCCAGGTAGGATAAAGAAAACCAACACCAGGCTATATTTTAATCAAATTGCTGAAAAACATGTGATAAAACAGTATTAAATTCAAATAGAAGTAGTAGTTACCACAGACTTAACAGAATTTATGAAGAACAAGCATCTTTAAAGTCTTGATAGTAAAAACAGAAAGCCCCATCAACCTACATTACTATGCCCACTAAAAATGTCTATCATAAGTGGAGAAGAAATGCTTTTTTAGACAAATTAAAATAGAGAAGGCATCACTAGCAGCCAACTGCTACAAGAAATGTTAAGTAGGTTTGTTTAGAGATACAGAAAATGCTGCCTAGGGAAAACTTTGAGCCGAACATAAGAATAAAGAGCTCTTGGTGATATTAATATGTAGGGAACTATAAACGTGGGGTTTTTATGTAAAGATAGGGACTGGGAAGATGGACCAGTGGATAAAGTGCTCGCCACTCAGGCCTGAGTACCCAAGTTCAATCCTCCGACCCCATGTGAAAATCTAGGAGCCATGGTGGGCTTCTATAATCAATCCCAGAACTCTGATAGTGGAGACTGGAGAATTTCCCAGAAGTCTCAGTGAGCACAGCAAAGCAGCAACAGTAGCAGAGCTGAACCTAGAGAAACTGCCTCAAATGAAATGAAGCTGCAAGGAAAGACAGATGTGAAAGCTGTCCTCTGTCCTCCACACATGTGGCACATGCATGCCTGCACTTACACACATAAATAAATAATGAAAAATAAGGATAGATAAAGCTAGGGCTGGGGAGATGGCTTAGTGGATAAAGCACTCACCACTGAAGCCTGAGTACCTGAGTTTGATCCTCCCTAGATTCACATAAAAGCTGGAAGCCATTCTGGGCTTCTGTAATCCCAACATAGAACCACAGCAGATCTAAATCTCAACAGCAGAGTAAGAGCCAGAGAGGAAAACCCTGCCTCCACATGTGTGCACTTACTCACACACACAAACACATGCATGTGAACACAAAATTAAACAAAAATAATAGCAATATATTGTGGTGGGCTTAACATTTGAAGAAGGAAAGTGTATGAAAACGAGAACAGAAGGTAGGAGGGGGTTAACTGAAATACACAGTAGTCTTCCTTTCTCTACAGTTTTTAAAAGATGTTTTTATTATTTATTAGAGAGAGAGAGAAAATGGACACACCAGGGCCTCTAGCTACTGCTAACAAACTTCAGATGCATGCACCACTTTGTGCATCTGCCTTTACATGGGTACTGGGGAACTAAACCTGGATCCTTAAGCTCTGGATACAGCTAAAGCAATACTAGACGGATGTGTTAAATTAGTAATTTAAGTGAGCTTGAGTCAACAGAGGTAAGAAGAGTAAATCCAACCCAAACTGAATAGACAGAGGACAATAAGAAATCAGAGAAATAGGGGCTGGGAGATGGCACAGTGGTTAAAGGCGCATTCTTGCAAAGCCTGCTGGCCTAGCCTCCATTCATCAGTACCCAAGTAAAGCCAGATGCACAAAGTAACACATGCATCTGGAGTTTGTTTGCAGTGGCTGGAGGCCCTTACCCTGCCCATACCCACTCCCTCTCTACCTTTTTCTGTTTGTTTCTCTCTTTCAAATAAATAAATAAATATATTTTAAAAAAGAAATCAGAGAAATAGAAAATGAACTAATGATGGGAAAAAAAAAACATCAAAAGCCAGGCATGGAGACACACGCCTTTAATCCCAGCACTCGGGAGGCAGAGGTAGAAGGATCACTGTGAGTTCGAGGCCACCCTGAGAATACAGAGTGAATTCCAGGTCAGCCTGGGCTAGAGTGAGACCCTACCTCAAAAAACAAAAAAAAAAAAAAAAAAAAAAAAAACCATCAAACCAAATTCTGAATTTCCTTAAAAGATTAGTAGACCCAGCAATATCTGAAGGGACATTGAGAAGAGACATGGGCAGCCCCCATGTGGGCATTAGGACAATGCATTGGGTATGGGCCACTAAGAGAGGACATGAAATGGGCTTGACTTCAAGAAGGGAGTTCTAAGATTGAGGTCTGGATGGACCCCTCTGGAGTCTCTAGAATTTCCTCACACTTCCGACACTAGGTTGAATTGGAAGGGGCAGAAAAGAGAAATCAGGAAAAGACTTTGACCTCATTCTTTCTACTTGTTTGTGTGTTTGTTTCTTTATTTGAAAGCAGAGAGAGACAGAAGAGAGAATAAGAATGGGTATAACAGGGCTTCTAGTCACTGCAAACAAATTCCAGATGCATGCACTATGTTGTGCATTTGGCTTTATTTGGGTATTGAGGAATCAAACTCAAGTTGTTAGGCTTTGTAGGCAAGCACCTTAACTGCTGAGCCAGCCCTCCTTCTTTCTTCATTGAAAATTTAGATGCTTTGAAAGCCTTAAGCATCATAGTGATTTTCACCATTCAGAATAAAGTTAATGACTTGTATTTTCATTACTTTAATCTTTTTTTTGGCTAAGATCAAATGTTAGTTTTATGTATGAAGGACAAATGAGCTGGGTGTGGTGGCCCATTCCTGTAATTCCAGCACTCTGGAGACAGAGAAGGAAGATAGAAATTTGAGCCAGCCTGGGCTACACAGCATGACCCTGTGTCCAAAATAAATAAAAATACAACAAAACAAAAAGTCATGGCAAAAGTTTTCTTTTGAGAACTTTAAAGATGACCATATTTTAAATAGTAAGTATAAGGTTTTTTCCTGTTACCTTGAGTGTTGCAATGTCTGACCATGTTTTTTAGTTGGAACATTCATTTTATTGTTGACTGATTGAAATTTATTATTGCTTATGGTGCTGAAATATTGAGGTACTAGTCAGGAACCTTGTTAGTATGTGTCTGACCATGTTTATTCCCCGCTCCCCCTGCTCAGTAACCCTAGGCAATGCACTGAAATCTCTCCCGTGTGGCAGTGTGCTGAGCTGGACAGGCCAGTAATTATAGGTTTGGGCAGTATTAAAGCACATGTACCTGTTTGTTTATTTTCATTTGAGGTGCAGAGTTTTAGTTAGATTATGTTTTTTGTTTTTGTTTTTCAAGGTAGGGTTTCACTCTACCCAGGCTGACCTAGAATTCACTATGCAGTCTCAGTCTGCTCTTGAACCCAGTGATCCTCCTATCTCTGCCTCCCAGAGTTGGGATTAAAGGCGTGCACCACCAAGTGCAGAACAGTTATGTGTTTTTCTTTTGAAGAACAAGAAACAGATCATGTATTATTTCATGGGTGGGAGGGGCTGGAACTCAAGTGAAGATCTCAGGAGCTCTGTTGCACAGCTCAAAGAGTCTTTCCTCACTTCGCTACTGTATCTTCAATTTTAATTCTTTGAGCTCCTGGCACTGACTCTCCTTTTCTGGTGGCCACAGCTCTTCCTCTTATGTTGGATAACATAATCTTCAAACCACTCAACCTGATTGGAGATCCAGAACATAGCCACAGGGAAAGTGAGGTAGAGGGTCATCCTTCTGGGAAGCACTTCTTCAGATCAGCAACCTTAGGTTCCCCAAACTCAGACTCTCTATTTGGACTTCCTATATTGAGTGTCCTTCCTCTGGGTTTCCAACTTTAAGTCTCTCCCAAATCTCAAGTTTTTTCTATGGAGTACCCCTCTCTTTGCATTTCCTCCCTTTTATAGCCTTGTCTCAAATCCTGGAGTATCCCCATACAACCCATTCCACTAACCCCATGTTTTTTTTTTTTTTTTTGATGAAGGAAATTAGCTGGGCTCAAGTGTCAGATTATTTTTAATAAAAGGAGAGTCTTGATAAATATAAAATTCAAACTCTAAGCCAGGTGTGGTGGTGCATGCCTTTAATTCCAGTACTTGAGAGGCTGAGGTAAGAGGATCTCTGTGAGTTCCAGGCCTCCCTGAGACTACAGAGTGAATTCCAGGTCAGCCTGGGCTAGAGTGAGACCCTACCTCGAAACCCTCCCCCCCCCAAAAAAAATCAAACTCTAGGGGTTTTAAAAGAAAATTTTCTTATATGAAAAGTTGCTGAAGTGCTTTTAAAAATTCTATTTATTTATTTATTTATGAGAGAGAGAGATTGAGCAAACATGGAAGCGTCAGGGCCTCCCATGTAGCAAACAATCTCCAGAGCCATGCACCACACTGTGCATCTGGCTCCACATGGACACTGGGGAATCGAACTCCAAGCTCCAGGCCCTGTAAGCAAGCAGCTTCAACAGCTAAGCCATTTCTCCAGCCCCTAAAGGACTTTGGATGAAATGTTTATTAATGTACCTGACAAAGAGATGCTTAGATTAAAAAAAAACAAATGTTAAATTCTAGACAGTAGGTTGTAGAGGGATTTCCTTCCTTTACATCTTTGTATTTGTTTGAATTAATTAAAAATTTAAAATAATGAACATCTAGCATTTTTTTCAGAGGTATTTATTTATTTATTTTTATTTTTGGAGAGAGAGACAGAGAGAGCTACTGTGAACGAAATCCAGATGTGTGCGCCCCCTTGTAGGCAAGTGCGTCATTGCACCCTTGAGTCACTTTGCATCTGGCTAAACGTGGGACCTGGAGATTGGAACCGCTGGAGATTGGAACCACTGGAGATTGGAACCGGGTTCTTAGGCTTAGCAGGCAGGCGCCTTAACCACTAAGCCATCTCTCCAGCCCTTCAAAAGTATTTAAACAGACATTCAAAAAGTACTTACCTAAGCCAAGCAAGAGACCCTGCCTCAAAAAAATAAAGTACTTACACATAAGAAATAGAAATACATGCATTTTGAATAAATGAACAAATAGAACTGGTTTTGTGGGAAAAGTAAGGATAATATGTATTACAGTATGTTGGATTTAGTCATTATATGCATTAATATATTGAACATGCTAGAAACAATTTGGGCACTACTTCTAGCTTAGTGCCTCCCACATGGATGTTTATATCATATTTGCATACTATGGATACTCAATATCTTTAAGACTCCAGGCTTTGTATACTGCTGTGGGAGAAAAGTGTAACAAAAAGGATTTGCTTTCAAATGATTTTTTTTAATATGTATTTTTTAAAAAATATTTTTATTTATTAATTTGAGAGAGAGAGAGATACAGAAATAGGCAGGTAAAGAGAGAGAGAGAGAATGGGCATGCCAGGGCCTCTAGCCACTGCAAATGAACTCCAGATGCATGTGCCCCCTTATGCATCTGGCTTACGTGGGTCCTGGAGAATTGAGCCTCGAACTGGGATCCTTAGGCTTCACAGGCAAGCGTTTAACCACTAAGCCATCTCTCCAGCCCTTCAAATGATTTTTATACCCATTCTGCAATGCTCTTTCCCCATTTGCACCAGAGACTATGTCTGGCAATAGGAGCTCTGAAAAATGTTGTTAGCCTTTACCACAGCAGACCCAGTTATGTACAGAGTTAATTTAAAGACAGTCTGATAGCTCCCAGCCAGCATAGAAGGGGGCTAGTTAGTATTTAGTATTTTCTTTTACTCCCTCTTACCATTATTGGTAGTATTAAAAAAGAACCTCCTTTCTTTTCTTTTTTTTCTTTTCTTTTCTTTTCTTTTCTTTTCTTTTCTTTTCTTTTCTTTTCTTTTCTTTTTTCTTTTTTTTTTTTTTTTTCTTTCTTTCTTTTTTTTTTTTTTTTTTGGAGAGAGATACAGAAGAGAGGGAGAGGAAGACAGATAGAGATGGGCATGCCAGCAGACTCTCAGCTGCTGCAAACAAAATCCAGATGCATGCGCCCCATTGTGTGCAAGTGCAGCATTGCGCCCTTGTGTCACTTTGCAGCTGGCTAAACCAGCGTTCTTAGGGTTAGGAGGCAGGCGCCTTAACCGCTGAGCCATCTCTCCAGCCCAAAAGAACCTCTTTCTTTGGTTTCCTTCTTATCTCTCATAAGCTATAGCTATGGTTAAGGGCCTCTCAGTTCACCAATGGCTTTAGGAATAAGATGGGCTTTCTTTTCACGTAACCACATTGTTCTTATCTCTTCTATGTGAATGAAATCCTTCAGCCCTAAACATAAAACTTGAATGGAAAGGAAGTTCTTACTATTAAAAAGTTTTTAAGGGCTGGACAGATGGCTTAGCAGTTAAGGCGTATGCCTATGAAGCCTAAGGACCCCAGTTCGATTCTCCAGGTCCCATGTGAGCCAGATGTACATGGTGGTACATGCGTCTGGAATTCATTTGAAGTGGCTAGAGGTCCTGGGACACCCATTCTCATTCATTCTCTCCCCAGTCTCTAATAAATAAATAAAAAAATTTTTTTAAGTTTTTAAAATCACAGATCTTTTTTCTTCTGCATTTTTTGCTTTTGTCAGTTCTAGGTATCTTTTTTGGAAGATTGCTTTGTATTTCATATAATTATCAGTTGCAAAAAAAATGTTATCAATGATGGAACCCAATTACACTTTCTATTAGTTACTAATGAGTTCAGTTATTCTATTTTAGGAGGTGGATGTACTGGAGATTGAACTGAAGTCCTTACTCATGCTAACCATGTGTTCTGCCACTGAGCTATTATTTTTGCCCTATTCTGTAGATTTTAAAAAGCTATGTATTGGGCTGGAGAGATGACTTAGCAGTTAAGGTTCATGCCTGCAAAGCCCAAGGACCCAGGTTCGATTCTCCAGGTCTCACATAAGCCAGATGTACATGGTAGCGCATGCGTCTGGAGTTTGTTTGCAGTGGCTAGAGGCCCTGGTGTGCCCATTCTCATTCTATCTGTCTCTCTTCCTCTGTCTATCTCTAACAAATAAATAAAAATAAAATCTTTTTTAAAAAGCTATGTATTTATTTCGGCAATGTCTCACTCTGTAGCACAAGCTGGCCTGAAACTTACTTACTATGTAGATCAGGCTGGCCTTGAATATGTGATCATTCTGCCTCAGATGAAAGTAGACTTTGATCATACACTAGGTAAACAAAATGACCTGGTTCTTCCAAGTTTATATCTATGTTCTTGGCTAATTTTTCATGTAGTTTTTATTTTTATTTTACAGTATCTTTGTATGTGTGAAAAAGCTGCACTCACATTCAGAGATTCCCTTGTACCCTCCAGTAGTTTGCACTGTCCTTGACATCCTACATAACTATGTTACATTGGTTAGATCTGGGAAGTCAAGTGCATGACCATTAACCAGATTCATAAAATTATTCAGATTTCACTAGCTTTTCTGCTAATGACCTTTTTTTCTATTTCAAGATCCAGTTCAGGGTACTTTAGATGTCATGTCTCCTAGTCTCCTTTGTTATGTGACAATTTATTAGTCTGTCCTTAATTTTTATTTTATTTTAGTTTTTGGTTTTCCAAGGTAGGGTCTCACTTTAGCCCAGGCTGACCTGGAATTCACTCTGTAGTCTCAGGGTGGCCTTGAACTCACAGTGATCCTCCTACCTCTGCCTCCTGAATGCTGGGATTAAAGGCGTGTGCCACCACGCCCGGCCTGTACTTATTTTTTATGACGAATATTTTTCAAGAGTATTGGTCAACTGTTTTGTGTATTGTTTCTCGGTTTGTGTTTTTCTCTTGTGTGCTGAAGTTACACTTTTGGGGAAATATGTCATAAAGAGTTCCCTTTCTCATTATATAATATCAGTAATATATCTTTGATGGTAACCTTGATGATCTGTCCAAGGCAGTGCGTGGAAGGGTTCTCCACGGTACAGTTACCCCAACACCTAAGTTGAGCTTACCTTCAAAATTGAGCTTACCTTCAAGATAAGAGAAGAGAGGAAGGGAGAGGGAGAAGACAGAGGAGAGAGAGAGATTGAGGTTCAGCTTCCAAACCTGAGTTACCAGTTCTTTTGGTTTTACCACTGAATAGAAGAGTTAATCTACTTGGAATTATTTCAGCTGTAACTTCTTTACTGAATACATGTGGAAAAGTGGCTTAATATAGAGTATAATAATGATTGTAACAGTGACTTTCAGACTGTGAAAGAAATCCAAATATTTTCTCATTTATCCAAGAATGATATTATTATGAGCTATTCAAGTCACTAGTATTTTGCTCATGATAGTTTATACATAGTGACTTTGTTTTAGCCAGACTACCCCATCCAGGGGGCTGTATTTGTTGTGTTTGGCTTTCATCCTATTACAGAGGTTTTCTATATGAAGGATGTTTTTAATTAAAAAACATGGAAAGTATAGTATCTCTTACATTAGGGTAGAATTTACAAGATTTCTCATCTATTCAAAAGAAGACCCAGGTTTGATGCTACAGGGTTTTTCTTGGTCTAGGAGTTGTCCTTCGTCATTCTTACTGACTCTTACTATTGTATTACTACCAGTTTTATGTTCTTCATGAGTATTTTTTTACTTTAAAATGGCATAATTCAACATGCCAGGAAGCATATAGCATTTACTTTAAGAAAGAACTGTAATCATTGGTTATAGACTGTAGAGGAAACTTGAAATTATTCCATCAGTTGAAGTAAATGAGAACATGGAAACATGCAAGCTGCAAACAGTTTCTGTGCTGCTTCCAGACTGTCCTTTAATCTGCCACATTCAATGACATCTCAGGCTTTTCCTTCTCCTTATGTTAAAAAATTGGCCCACTTTCCTAAGTTGAAAACTTTGCTAACTTACAAAATGGGCCTTTCTTACTGATGGTTTACAGAAAATCTCATTTACTATAGTTGTCTGATGGTCAACATTTTCTTTCTTATTTCTTCTTCTTCTTCTTCTTTTTTTTTTTTCCCCCGAGGTAGGGTCTCACTCTACCCCAGGCTGACCTGGAATTCACTATGTAGTCTCAGGGTGGCTTCGAACTCACGGCAATCCTCCTACCTCTGCCTCCCGAGTGCTGGGATTAAAGGCATGTGCCACCACTCCCGGCTTGACATTTTCTTAATGCATTCAGTCCATCCATGTTTAAAGAGATAAAAAAGGAGGATTGATCTAATTGTGGCCTGGAAGTTAGAGGCTCAGAGGTACCTAGATTTTCTTAACATCAACTATCTTCTAACACCTGAGACAAGGTGGCAAAATAAATTATTCTGGAGTTGTTACCTATAGGTCTAGAATTGATGTTTGCTAAATTGGGAAAGAACAAAATGGATACCCAAATATCCTGTATTGTAACCAGAGAGGGAGGAATTAAAATTTCATTATTGTTGAATGTGCACTTCCTTATCTTGGAAATATACTCCTGCTATGTATACTTAAATGGCTGACTCACAATTCAACATTGTAATGCATACCATGCTATCTTTGGAGATTCTTTAATTTTGCAGATGCTATTGAGTACAAAGTTCCTGAAGGAAACTGCATATCCAGAAGATTTCTTTGACTAATGAAATCCTGTGTGCAGATCAAAGTCTGGTAGTGTATTTAGATCTTTGAAGGGTCTTGTTTTCTTAAAATTGGGATCAGTTTTGAAGGTGATCTTGTATATGAGGAATTATTGATGCTTTCACTGAAACATCCTAATAATCACTACCACCAAAATATTTGTCAGTTTTCTTGTGGGTCAAAACAAATGCATGACATATATATTTATCATATCAACACTAAAAGCAAAAAAAGAACAACACATCTACAGTCCCATTATATTAATATAACAAGTTGGTAGTAGCTCAGTAACCCAAGCTCTTGGTTAAATCCATTTAACCCTCTGCACTCAAATTCAGTGCAGATTAGCTAGAAAGTGTTCTTTACAGGGTATTTTCTATCATCTTTCCAAAATACTTGAGTACATTTTTTTGTTGCAGTTTTATGGACATTGAAGCTTGGGTACGTTACGTGATTTGTATTGAACCAATCAGGTAGCAAATGTTCAAGCTGATGTACATCAGTCATTTAACTTTAAAATCCAGTGTTTTGGGGTGGAGATTGCTCAGGGGATAAAAGTGTTTACTATGCAAGAATGATGACCAGACTTCAGATCCCCAAAACCAATAATAGCCAGATGCAGTAGTGAGCATCTGTAAATCCTAGCCTTCTTAAGGTGAGATGGGAGGTAGAGGCAGGTGAATCCCAGAAGCCTATGTAGTCTGGAGTATGTGGTGGTGAACAACAAAAAGGCCCTTCCTCCAACAAGGGAGAAGATGAAAACCAGTGCTCAGAGTTGTTGTCCACGCTCCACACGTGTACATGGCATGCATGTGGCCACACACACAAACACACACACAGTAAAACCAGAAAAGACTCCAGTGTTCTGCCTGTATTGTACACATGTCTTTGGTATCTGAAGAATAAAATGGACTTGCTGTATGCTGATATGAAGTATCCTTTTGTTTCAATATTCTTGTATATTTTTGGAGATGCTTGCTGCCTCATAAATAGCAAGTATTTCGCTCAAGCAGTAATAAGTGTATTAAATAATGTAAGCAACGTATAATTAATGTAAGGAAACAGTATGTATTTAAAGTTTGTAAATATCTAAATATTTATCAAAGACAGTAATGTTCCCTCACACTTCAGCCAAGGCCCAGTAACCACAGAGGATTTGGGGAGATGAGCAAGAGTGCTGCTTCCATTATGAGCGTGACAGTCAGTGCCAGGGTGAAGGAGACAGGCACTGAGGTTACTTAACTCATACTAAAGCAGAAATCCAGAGGCTACTGAGACCTTATCACTGAAGTAGACTTAAAGCACACCCACCACAGCTTAGGGAATTTTGTGGAAGAAGGAACAGAAAGATTATAAGAGCCACAGGTTGGGACATCATATCCAGAGGCATTGCCCCCACCCCCCAATAATTGCTGCTTTGACATTTTGTAACCCACAATCCCATAGGGAATACCAGCAACCCCACTGTGGAGGGCCCTCAGTGTATTGGGGCCAGGGAGGAGGGAAAAGATGGTACCAACACATGATGTGTCCATGCAAAGTATGTTCTTTTTCTTCTTCTTTTTTTTTTTTAGTTTTATTTTTTATTGACAACTTCTATACTTACAGAAAATAAACCATGATATTTCCCTCCCCTCCCCCTTTCCCCTTCACAACTCCACTCTCCATCATATCCCCTCCCTCTCTCCATTAGTCTCTCTTTTATTTTGATGTCATCTTTTTCTCCTATTATGAGGATCTTGTGAAGGCATTTCTGGGCACTATGAGGTCATGGATATTAAGGTCAATTTCTGTCTGGAAGAGTGGTACCCTTCCATTGGCTCTTACATTCTTTCTGCCATCTCTGCCACAATGGACCCTGAGCCTTGGAGAGTGTGATAGAGATGTTTCAGTGCTGGACACTCCTCTGTCCCTTCTCAGCACTATGTTGCCTTTGGGGTCATCCCAGTGGTCATCACCATCTGAAAAGAGAAGCTTCTCTAACCAGAAGTGAGAGTAACATTAATATATGACTATGAACATTAAGTGTAGTGCTTTCAGGGCAGTTTGGTGAGAATAATATATACATTTAGCCAGGTAAGAGCAGGCTTTATATCTCTAAGGCTCATGACCTCCCCTGCCATGGGCTTTTGATTAGGTTTTTCAGTACCAGGTATGTATTCCCTCCCATAGAGCAGGCCTTCAGTCCAATTAGAGAGCAGTTGGTTTCCCCCACAGCAAACATGCCACTGTTGCACTCAATCGGTCATTTGGACTGTCTGGCCAAACTTGAGGCTTCCAGTGTCCACTGTTTTCACCACAGATGATTTCTGTCTCCCATACAGCTGCGTGCAGTGCAGTTTTTTCAGCTTTCAGTTGGCTGGTCTAGAGGGAGAAGGTTTTCTGCTCAGCACCAGCTTGATTTCACAGTGACCTTGTCTTCAGCAATAGGGTCTTACCATCTGTTTCTCAAGGGAAACCAAGGGCCTTGGCAATAGCCTGTAATATTTTTGGGAACATCAGGGACCTCCCTGGCCAACAACTCACTGGAAGGTATCCCATCCCTGGCATTGAAAATTTTCTAGTAACAATCTATGGCTTCCGGATGTGTCATTATTCAAAAAAGTAGGTTTTCATATGTCTTATTCAGAATATCTTGAATTTTCATTGCCCTCCCCCGCACTTTACACAATCTCTTCCCATGGCCTCGAGAAGGCCATACCCCTCTCTGTAATCTTTTCTTCTACTTACATATATACAATACCATCCCCTTAAGTCCTTCCCTTTCTTCCCTCCCTTATAGACTTTTTCTAGCTTACTGGCCTCTGCTACCGATTTTTGGTTCCAGCTCACACACAAGTCTAAACATTTGTAGCTAGGATCCATATATAGGAGAGAACATGTGATGTTTGGCTTTCTGAGCTTGGGTTACCTCACTTAGTATAATCCTTTCCAGATCCATCCATTTCCCTGCAAATCTCATAATTTCATTTTTCTTTACTGCTGAATACAACTCTATTGTGTAAATGTACCACATTTTTATTATCCATTCATCTGTGGAGGGACATCTGTGCTGGTTCTAGTTCCTAAGTATTGTGAATAGAGCAGCAATAAACATGGTTGTGCAGATATCTGTAATATATTGAGAAGAGTCATTAGGGTATATGGCTAGGACTAATATAGCTAGATCATATTGTAACTTTATTTTTAGCTGTCCCAAGAACCTCCACACTGATTTCCACAATGACTGTACCAGATTACATTCCCACCAATAGTGTAGCAGGGTTCCCCTTTTTCCGCATCCTCGCCAACATTTACTGTCATTTGTTTTCTTGATGGTAGCCATTTTGACAGGAGTGACATGGAATCTCAAAGTAGTTTTAATTTTCATTTCCCTGATGGTTAGGGATGTAGAACACTTTTTTAGATATTTATATGCTATTTGTGTTTCTTCTGATGAGAACTCTCTACTTAATTCCATAGCCCATTTTTTAATTGGGTTGTTTGAGTTATTATTTAGTTTTTTGAGTTCTTTATATATTCTGGCAAAGATTTTCTCCCATTCTGTAGGTTGTCTCTCTGCTCTATTCTTAGTGTCCTTTGCTGTACAAAAGCTTTGTCATTTCATGAAGTCTCAGTGGTTGATTAGTGGTTTTATTTCCTGAGCAATTGGGGTTATATTCAAAAAGTCATTGCCTATGCTAATATGTTGAAGGATTTCCTGTACCTTTTCCTCTAGCAATTTCAGAGTTTCAGGTCTGATAGTAAGGTTGCTGATCCAGTTGGAATTCTTTTTTTTTTTTTTTTTTTTTTTTTTTTTTGGTTTTTTGAGGTAGAGTCTCACTCTGGTCCAGGCTGACTTGAAATTCACTATGTAGTCTCAGGGTGGCCTTGAACTCATGGTGATCCTCCTACCTCTGCCTCCTGAGTGCTGGGATTTTAAAGGCGTGCGCCATCACGCCCGGCTCTGGAATTGATTCTTGTGCATGGAGAAAGACAAGGATCCATTTTCATCCTATATATAAATACCCAGTTTTCCCAGCACCACTTGTTGAGGGGTTGTCTTTTCTCCAGTGAATATTTTTTGCATTTTTGTCAAAAATCAGATGGCTGTAGCTGCTTGCATTTAAATCTGGGACTTCTGTTCCATTGGTCTACATGTCTGTCTTTGTGCCAGTACCATGCTATTTTTTGTTACTATGGCTTTGTAATATAGCTTAAAATCAGATATGGTGATACCACCAGCCTGATTTTTGTTGCTCAAAATTGTTTTAGCTATTCAAGGTTTTTTGTGCTTCCAAATGAGTTTTAGGATTGTTTTTTCTATTTCTGTGAAAATGCCATTGGGACTTTAATGGGGATTGCATTAAATGTGTAGATTGCTTTTGGTCAGATTGACATTTTCACAATATTAATTCTTCCAATCCAAGAACAAGGGATGTCTTTCCATTTCCTTGTGTCTTCTGTAATTTCTCACTTGAGTGTTTTAAAGTTCTCAATTCTACTATGTTTCTAAAAGTGTTTATCAGCTCTAACAGTTTTCTGGTAGAGTTTTTAGAGTCCTTTATGTATAGAATCATGTCATATGCAAATAATGATAATTTGATCTCTTACTTTCCAATTTGTATCCCTTTTATGAGTGTCTTTTGCCTTATTGCTATAGCTAAGACTTCCAGTACTATATTAAATAAAAGTGGGGACAGTGGACACCCTTGTCTTGTTCCTGAATTTAGTGGAAAAGCTTTAAGTTTTTATCCATTTAGTATTATGTTGGCTGTAGGTTTGTCATGAATAGCTTTTATTATGTTGAGGTCTGTTCCTTCTATTCCCAGTTTCTGTAATACTTTTTTTTTTTTTTTTTTTTTGAGGTAGGGTCTCAGGGTGGCCTCAAACTCACAGCGATCCTCCTACCTCTGCCTCCCAAGTGCTGGGATTAAAGGTGTGCGCCACCACGCCCGGCTTTCTGTAATACTTTTACCATGAAGGAATGTTGGATTTTGTCAAATGCCTTTTCTGCATCTATTGAGATGATCATGTGATTTTTTTGTCCTGCAGACCATTTATATCATGTATTACATTTATGGATTTGCATATGTTGAACCATCCCTGCATCTCTGGGATAAAGCCTTCTTGGTCAGGTTGAATAATATTTCTGATATATTTTTGTATTCTGTTTGCCAATATTTTGTTCAGAATTTTTGCATCTATGTTCATGAGGGAGATTGTCTGTAATTTTCTTTTTTTTGTTCTTTGTCTGGTTTTTGGTATCAGGGTGATGCTGGCTTCATAGAAGTAATTTGGTAGAGTTCCTTCCTTTTCTATTTTATGGAAAAGTTTGAGAACAGTTGTCTTAGTTCTTCCATGAAGGTCTGGTAAAATTCACCAGTGAATCCATCTGGGCCTGGACTTTTTTTAGTTGGGAGACATTCTATAACTGCTTGGATCTTCTTATAGGTCTATTTAAATAGTTTATTTAATATTGATTTAATTTTGGTACGTCATATGAATCAAGGAAATCATCCACTTAAAGTATGTCCTTACGATTTTCTGAATTTTTTGGTACCTGTTGTAATGTTGTCTTTTTTCTCTCTAATTTTATTAATTTTTGTCTCTTCTCTCATTCTTCTGGTCAGATTTGCTATGGGTTTATCAATCTTGTTTATCCTTTCAAAGAACCAACTCTTTGTTTCATTGATTCTTTCAATTGTTTTTTTATTTCTATTTCATTAATTTCTGTCCTAATCTTTATTATTTCTTCCCATCTACTGATTTTTGGTTCACCTAATTCTTCTTTTTGCAAGACCTTAAGGTGAAGCATTAAATTGTTTACTTGTGAACTCTCTAATTTCTTAATATAGGCACTTAGAGCTATAAATTTTCCTTTTAGGGCTGTCTTTATTGTGTCCCAAAGGTTTTGTTATGTTGTATTCTCATCATCATTTGATTCAATGAATTTATTGATTTCCTTTTTGATTTCTTCAATGACCCATTCATTATTCAATAGTGTACTGTTTATTCTCCATTAATTTCTGTATGCTCTGTAGTTTTTCTTGTTGCTGATTTGCAGTTTAATCCCATTATGGTCAGATAGAGTACAAGGGATTATTTCAGTTTTTCTGTATTTGTTAAGATTTGCTTTGTGTCCTAATATCTGGTCTATTTTAGAGAATGTTCAATGTGCTGCTGAGAAAAATGTATATTCTGTAGCATTTGTATGGACTGTCCTGTATATATCTGTTGGGTCAATTTGTTCCATGACATCATTTAATCCAGATGTCTCTCTGTTTATTTTTTGCTGGGATGACCTGTCAATTGATGAGAGTGGGGTATTGGAGTCACCCATAAAAGTTGTTTTTGGTGTTATCTGTGACCTTAAGTCTAATAGAGTTTTTTTTGATGAAATTGGGTTTTTTGATGAAATTGGGAGCCCCCATGTTAGGTGCATATATGTTTAGGATTGTAATGTCCTCCTGTTGGAGTGTTCCTTTAATCAGTATAAAATGATCTTTATCTTTCCTCATTAATGTTGGCTTGGAGTCTATCCTGTCAGATACTAGGATAGCAACCCCTGCTTGTTTCCTAGGCCCATTTACTTGAAATACTGTTTTCCATCCTTTCACCCTAAGACAGTGTCTATCTTTTATTGAGAGATGAGTTTCCTGGAGGCAACAAATGGCAGGATCTTGCCTTTTAATCCAGTCTGCAAGCCTGTGTCTTTTGGTTGGGGCATTGAGACCATTGATATTAAGAGTTATTATTAAAGGTATGTATTTATTCTCACCATTCTTCTTATTTTGTAGTGCTTCCTGTTTTTCTTTACTCACTTGTTTTAACTGTTCTTTGAGTATGGTTTATTTTTTCCTGTTAACTCCTCTGTGTGTTTTGCTTTCACTTCAGCGTGAAGGATTCCTTCAAGTATTTTCTGTAGACATGGCTTAGTTGTCATAAATTCTTTTAGCCTATTTTTGTTGTGGAATGTCCTTATTTCTCCATCAATTTGGATAGATAGCTTTGCAGGATGAAGTAATCTTGGTTGACAGTGGTTATCTTTCAGAAGTTGGAATATATCATTCCAAGCCCTTCTGGCTTTTAAAGTCTGTGTTGAGTAATCTGCTCTTATTCCGATGGGCTTGCCTTGCTTTTTCTTTCTAACTTGACTTCTTTTTCTCTCTCACTGCTTTCAGTATATTTTCTTTGGTTTGCGTGTTTAGTAGTTTAATTATAACATGGTGAGGAGAGGTTCTTTCCAGGTTTTGTCTCTTGGTGCTCTAAAAGCTTCTTGTATGTGCATTGGCATTTCTTTCCAAATTTGGGAAAATTTTTCTTCTATGATATTGTTGAAAACACCTACTAAGCCTCTGGATTGAAATTCTTGTCCTTCTACTGTACCCTGAATTCTTATGTTTAATCTTTTCATAGTGTCGCAGATATCTTGAAATTCCCATTCATACCCTCCTATTAGCTTGTCTTTCTCTTTGTTTGACTATATTGGGTCTGCCACCTGGTTTTCTAGTTTAGATATTCTGTTCTCTCTTTCATCCATTCTACTGGTGAGACTGTCCACAGAGTTTTTTATTTGACTGACCATGTTCTTCAGAGCTCAAATTTTAGCCTGGTTTTTCTTCAGCATTTCTATTTCCTTACTCATGTCTTATAATGACCTTATTTCATTAAGCAGGTTTCCTGTGTTCTTTTTCAGGAGTTTATTTTCTTCTTTAATTCCTTTGTTTTCTTCTTTGATTTCCTTGAGTATAGATAAAAATCATTGTTTTTTGAAATCTTTGTCAGGCATTTCATCTACAACAGTCTCATTGGTAATGGATTTATAATTTGTGGTGGGGTTATATTGTCTTGATTCTTTCTGTTTCTTGTATTATAATGTAGCGACTTTTGCATCCTGAGTTGATTTGCTTGGGTTTTCTACTTATCTGAAGTGTTCTTAGATGTGGTGATCCACCTTTATATACTTTCAGGATATGAGTTTAAGGTGCCAAGTGTAGCTCTTGTACCCCAGTCCAACTGCAGAAGTAATCCTAGGTGTTGAGTTTTCTTGCTAAGCTAGTATTCTAGTGGACTGCAAAGAACAATTTACTGGCAAATTCTAAACTTTAACTGAACAATATACACGTTCAGTAAAAACCAGCACAGAGTGTATAAGTGTGGGGATTAAAACAAATTGTCTTATAAAGCCAAAGTCCTTAAGGGTGTGTGTTGCTCTACAGCCTTAATCCTGTCAGCTGGGAGGTAGAGAATTCTGTTCTGAATTGGGTTCCAGGTCAGCTTGGATCTGGATCAGACCCTGTCCCCAATAATGACAGAAGAAAAAGACAAAGGCCCTATAAATATGAAAGCATCAAGGCAAAAATATTCAACTCCCAAATACAGCATATCTGAAAATGGTAAAGCCAACCAAAAATATGTAACCTGCCCTGAGATAGAAAGAGAGCACTTTTAATTCAGGCCTATGTACCTGTTTCTTTCTCTTTCTCTTTCTTTTTCTCTTTCTTTCTTTCTTCCTTTCTTTCTTTCTTTCTTTCTTTCTTTCTTTCTTTCTTTCTTTCCTTCTTTCTTTCTTTCTTTGTTGGTTGTTGGTCATTATCTTTTGGGGTGGCTTCCAATCTCCCCAATGCTGAGTGTGCCCACCTCGATCCCTCCAGCTGTGGAGCTGGAGTTCTGTTCAGCTGTGCTGGATGCACTGCCTCTGGGGGGGGATGGAGGAGGTGGGAGGGTGAATGTCGGAGGTTCGCAGTTCTGATGGTTGGGGATGGGAGAGTGCAGGAAGCCTGGAGTTGCTTGCCCAGTCCTGCCTGTATCCCTTTGAGTAGTTCCTTAGTTGATCTCAGCTGTCTTTCCTTCAGATTTCTTAACTTTGCAAGGAGGCTGATGAGGTTGGCAAATCCCCTTGTTTGGTCTCTGCTGCTGCTGCTTGGTGAGCTGGATGGGCTGTGCTGGGCACACGGATTGGGAACTGCAAGCGCCTCAGTGGGATTCTGGCCCTTCTCCTCCTTTGTGATGGATCTTGGTCTGTCCTGCTTCTCCGCTGTGTCTAAGAATAACCTATACTCCTTCACTTTTGAGAAGAAGAGTGTATTTTGCTGTGGTTTTGCTTAAATCCCTCCCTAGGGTGGTTTGGCGTGGTTCCTATGCTACCATCTTACCCAGAAGTCTCACAAAATATGTTCTTAATAGTAATAACAATAATAATAATAATAAAAGACAATGTATAGACCACTCTAATACAGAAATGATGTAAAGATGAATAGAACAGGACTAGGGAGATGGTTCAGTGGATAAAGTGCTTTCCATATAAGTATGAGTACCTGAGTTTGGATCCCCAGAACCCACAGACAGCTGTAGTGGGTAGCTGCAGTCTCAGCACACCTGTGGCAAGATGGGAGGTAGAGATAGGAAAATCCCTCAGAAGCTTGTGGTCCAACTAGCCTGGCCAATGCAGAGGTGAACGGTGAGAGAGCTGTCTCAAAAAAGGTGGAAGGGGATGTCTTTTGATCTCCACACATTGCATGACACATACATGCTGGGATGAGCATGCACACCACTCCACTACAAAAAAGCTGAGTGTTTTCTTAATTTGGTTGTAATCTAATGGAACTTACTCAGATGATAAAAAAAATAGGTTGAGTATTGTTGAATTGAGGGGGGAAATAGCAGAAGGTTAAATGAGTTCAGAAACTCTTGGCCTGTAGGTTCTGAGTTGAAAGTAGAGTGTGAAATGCACAGGCTCTGATAGTGGGCTTGTTCTGAGAATGAAAAGACATGGAATCTAAGGAGCCAATGGCTGTGACATTGTCTTGGTTGAGTGCAGTGAAGTTGTTTTCTTTCAAGTGAAATAAGGAAAACCCCAGATAACCAAAACCATTGAATTGTAGTTTAGATGGCTGTAAGTCTTAACATCCTCAGAAAGCTGTTTGGGAGATAATTTAAATTGAGAAACTTTTACACTGACTTTTTTTCTTTGAATTGGGATGTTCCAGGGATATCAGTTTAGCTGGTAGCAAGTCAGGCAGTGAGATCCACTGGCTGTCCTAAGAGTGTTGCACCTGAAGCTAGAGGCTATTTATTCCTTGCTATCTAAAAATGTGTCTTTTAGAGACATCATGTAGGTGGGACCTGCATTGTAAATCCAGTTTAATTATTGCTGCTTTCTGAGCTAGTTATTTAGTCCATTCACACCTTATCAGTATGTTTGGATAAGTGGTTTATTTTCCTGTTTGTTGTTTTGTTTCTTATGTTCTTCTGTTTCTTCTTTAGTCTTTTCTTTTGTATAAAATGTGTTTTAGTGTACCGTTTTAATTTCAATGTTCTGTTTGTTTGTTTTAGATTTTGGAATTGAGTGTTTGGTATCCCAGGTTGATCTGGAGCTCATGATTCTTCTGCCTTAGCCTCCCAGGTACTGACATTATAATTGTGAACCACCATGCCTGACTTTTTATGAATGTTTAAGTCTGAATTATTTTCTTAGTGATTGTTCTTAGGAATTACAGTAGTACTCATCCTAATTTATCACAGTCTGCTTCAAAGTAATACATTATAATTTCAACATACTAATGAAATAATGAAATTTCACACCCGTTTCTCCCTTTATTGCTATTTATTTATTTATATAATATCCATATGTTGTTAAGACCATTAATACATTACTATAAATTTTGCTTTGTATATTCATATATTTTATAAAAAGAGAAGTAAGAAGACTTGTAGATTATTTTTTGCTCACCAAGAAAGGAACAGAGTAACAAAGAAGAATTAGAAATGAAATAGCCATGTTCAATACCACTAGCCAGTACACCTCCAAAATATCAATCCAGCCAACCAGAACTTCACCAAAGAAAATCACAGGAAAAACTCTCTCACTAATAACTTTAAATGTGAATGGCCTCAACTCACCAATTACAAGATGCAGACTGACTGGATTAAAAAATAAGATCCAACTCTCTGTAGCCTTCAATAAACTTACAGTTAGCAAGGATATCCACAGCTGAGTGTCAAAGGATGGAAAGCAATCTACCAAGCAAGCGGAAACAGAAAACAAGCAGATGTGGCTACTCTTAAATCTAATGATGGAGACTTCAAACCAAAGCTAATCAAAAGAGACAAAGAGGGGGCTGGAGAGATGGCTTAGCAGTTAAGGCATTTGCTTGCGAAGCCAAAGGATTCAGGCTCAATTTCCCAGGACCCACGTAAGCCAGATGCACAAGGGGCACACATGTCTCGAGTTCTAGAGGCCCGGGCATGCCCATTCTCTCTCTGTCTCTCTTCTATCTCTCTCTCTGTCTGCTTGCAAATAAATAAAAATTTAAAAAAAGAGAGAGACAAAGAAGGATACTTCATATTAACAAAGGGAATATCTTATAAAAAATAACAATTGGAAACATTTATGAGCCAAATATTTGGGATTCCCAGGTTCATAAAAGAAATACTAAAAGGCAACCAAAGTTCAGACACAATAATAGTGGGAAATTTTAATACCCCTAGAATACACACATATTTAGATAGGTCCTCCAAACTAAAAGTTAGAAAAAGTACTTGTCACTTAAATTATACCATAGATCAGCTGGATTTTACAGATACCTACAGAACATTCCAACCTAAGAAATAGGGACCACACATTCTTCTCAGCAATATAGGGAAGCTTCTCCAAACTTGACACATCATGGACTGTGGTTCCTGGGGTCTCCAGGCCCGCGGTTCCTCAGAGACATCCAGGCAACCCAGACAGGGTCTTGAGCGGCCGTGAATGTGATGGGAAGAAACACCCAGGAGAAAGCTTCAGAGATCAGATCTCGTTTATTCAACAAGGAACTGGGTTTCTATAAGCATTCGAGAGAGAGCAGGAAGAGGGTCCCAAGGGGGTTGGTGGGTTCAAAGGTTGCTTGCCAATGCGTAGTTGGCATATAGGGCCATTCATTCCAGCAGGTAGGGAGAGGGTCAGGTGATCTACATAGTGGCAGGAAGAGGTATAGGGTATGAGTAGGGGGATGGGGCTGTGTAAAGGTTTTTGGTAGATAGAGTATAAGGAGTTTCCTAGGTAACTGGCCAAAGATCAGGGCTGAGAGAAGCCTAAGTCTTCTCAGGACAACCAGGCACCCTGGGGCTGGCAGTGGGGGGGGGAGTAGGAGTAAGGTCCCTCCCCTTCTTGGGGGTCGCAATGAGCTTGGACATCCCCAGACAAATCTCAGGACCCCAAGACCTGCAGGGCTGTTCCCTACACCTTTTCCCAGTTCCTTATTGAATAAACAAGAGCTGTTCTCTGAAGCTGTCTCCTAGGTGTTTCTTCCAGGAGCACTCACGGCTGCTCAAGACCCTGCCCTGCCATTGCCTGGAAGTACCAGGGAACCATGACCCCAGAGACCCCCCGAACCACAATGGACCACAAAGCAAGCCTTAACAAATACAAAATTATTTGAGATAATTCCCAGTATTTTATCAGATCACAGTAGAATAACTAGAAGTTACCAGCAAAAGAAACTTCAGCAACTACACAAACATTTGGAGACTGAACAATACGTTTTTGAATGAACAGTGGGTCATTGAAGAAATCAGGGAGAAAATTAAAAATTTTCTAGAAATTAATGAAAATGAGCCAGGCGTGGTGGCGCACGCCTTTAATCCCAGCACTCGGGAGGCTGAGGTAGGAGGATTGCCATGAGTTCAAGGCCACCCTGAGACTACACAGTAAATTCCAGGTCAGCCTGAGCTAGAGTGAGACCCTACCTCGAAAAGCCAAAAAAAAAAACATAGAAAATGATAACATATTTCCTTTGGAATATAATCAAGCAATCCTAAGACGAAAGTTTATATTTTTAAGTGCACACATTAAAAATTTGGAAGGATGGGCTAAAGAGATGGCTTATCAGTTAAGGTGCTTGCCTGTGAAGCCTAAGAACCCAGGTTTGATTCCTCTGTACCCATGTCAGCTGGATGCACAAGGTGGCACATGTGTTTGGAGTTCATTTGCAGTGGCTAGAGGCCCTAGCGCACCCATTCTTTATCTGCTCCCCCTCTTTCTCAAATACATACATACATACATACATACATACATACATAAAATATTTTTAAAAATTCTGAGGAGGCTGGAGAGATGCCTAGTTGCTAAGGCACTTTTTTTTTTTTTTTTTTTTTTTTTTTTTTTTGAGGTAGGGTCTCGCTCTAGCTCAGGCTGACCTGGAATTCACTCTGTACTCTGTACTCTCGGTGGCCTGGAACTTATGGCGATCCTCCTACCTTTGCCTCCCAAGTGCTGGGATTAAAGGCGTGCGCCATCACGCCCGGCTAAAGGCACTTTCTTGTTAAGCCTAAGGACCCAGGTTCAATTCCCCATTTCCCACATAAGCCATATTCATGTGTCTGGAGTTTGTTTGCAGTGGCTGGAGGCCCTGGCATGCCCCTTCTCTCTCTCCCTATCTGCCTCTCTCTTTCTCTCTCTCTCTCACTCTCATAAATAAATTAAAAATTCTGAGGGATCTCAAATAAACAATCTAATGATATAACTTAAGGTACTAGAAAAATAATAAGATGCCAGTCTGAAATCCTGTAGATGCCAAAAAATAAGATCAGGGCAGAAATTAATGAAATAGAGACTAAAAGTACAATATACAAAATCAACCAATCAAAGAGTTTTTGAAAATCTTAAAAAGGCTGACAAATCCCTAAACAATCTAACCAGAAGGTAGAGCAATAAGACCCAAAGCAATAAAATTAGATATGTAAAAGGAGTTATTACAGCAGACCCTAATGAACTGAAATCATTAAGGAATACTATGAACTTTCAAAAAGTTTGAACACCTAGATGAAATAAATTCTTAAATGTATATGACCTGCCAAAATTCAAATCAGAAGATATGCTGAGCATGGTGGTGTACGTCTTTAATCCCAGCACTCTAGAGGCAGAGGAAGGAGATCTGCTGTGAGTTTGAGGCCAGCCTGAGACTAAGTGAATTCCGGGTCAGCCTGGGCTACAGTGAGACCCTACCTCAAAAAACAAAGAAACAAAAAAGCTAGAAGTTATAAAAAATTCAAGCAGACCCATAATATGCAATGAGATAGAAGATAATTAAAAAAAGAGCTCACAAAAAAGAGCTCAGGGCCAGATGAAGACTATCAAACTTTCATGGAAGATATAATACCAACAGTTCTCAAACTATTGTCTAAAATAGAAAGGGAAGGAATTCTACCAGCTCAATCTATGAAGCTGGTATCCTGATTCCAAAACTGGGTAAAGACACAACAACAGAAAGAAAATACAGTGGAGGGGGATTTGGCAGGAAGGCATTTGACAAGGTTCAGTGTGCCTTCAAGATGAAAGTTGGGACTCCCAACTTCATAAAATATTAAAAGGCATAAAAGGTAACATAGTCTCAGACACAGTAACAGTAGAAGACTTTAATTTCCTGAAATACTCTATATTTAGACTCCCCTTCATTGGTGACTGTTTTTGTTTTTTGTTTGTTTGATTTTTTACAGCGGTAACATCTGTGCTCTGCTGTTTTCTCCTGTTTTATGTGTATGGCTTCCTAGTCGTTTTCCCACATTTCTGTCTGTACAGCTTGAGGATCAACCAGATTGGTCAGAAGTTCTGCCGAAACACCTTGGGCCAGTAAGGCTTTCAGACTCTCCTAATGAGTATAGGGAGAACCTTCAAGTTCGGACTGCCCCGGCTGAATTCCTGGTGGGCCCTCTCATGTCTCATCTGCTCATGCTGCAAACACTGGCTGCCAGGAACACATGGAACCTTGCTATTCTCTGCTACGATACACACACTTCTGGTCAATCCCCTTCTTGCTGCTGGAACTCCCTGCTAAGTCCCTGGCTGGTCTGTAGTCTGCTCCTTGCTCCTGTGAGGTTTGTTTGCTCAGGCCATTTCTGCTTGCCCTGGAGATCATTGTTTCGCTAAGCATTGAGCCCCCCCGGTTAGGGGACAAAAGTGGTGCTTTTCTCAGCCTTCTCTTTCCTGACACAATTGCTGTGATGCCAGGAGTTGGGGATGGAGGGAGAAACAGCCCTGGAAAAGCTTGTAATGGTTCTACCAGAATTTTGGTAGTTTTCATGTAGTATATGCCTTTGGTTGAATTGCAGAGTGCCAAAGTTCCTTTTTCTATTTTGTTCAGTTACATAGTTGCTTTCTGAGGGAAAGTTGTCAACCAGCTGGTTCCACCATCATGATAGCTGGGATCTTGAAGCATTAGTAGTTTCGATTGTGTTGCTTCTTTGTTTGTTGAAACATGGTCTCCCACTAACCCACGCTAACCTGGAAACTCACATAGTAGCCCTGGTTAGCTTCGAACTCATGGAGACCCTTCTACCTCAACCTCCCAAGTGCTGGGATTATAGGTGTGAGCCACGTATATGTTCTTATATTTTATGCATATTGTTTATAATTGAAGCTTCAATTGGTTAGTCTTTTAGGAAGGTAGCTAATTTCTATTGTGTAAAAATATAGAAGATTTGGCCACGTGTGGCGGCACACACTTTTAATCCCAGCACCTGGGAGGCAGAGGTAGGAGGATCACCATGAGTTTATGAGTTCAAGGCTACCTTGAGACTATATAGGGAATTCCAGGTCAGCCTGAGCTAGAGTGAAACCCTACCTTGAAAAACCAAAATATATATAAATAGAAGATTTGTTACATAAGTGAAATAGTATTTTAAAGAAAAGACACTTGTAGGGTCAAGTAGAAAAAAAAAATCAATCCTAAAGTTTTCCTTGAAATACAAATAGAAAAATGAAATAGAATAAAGAGCATCTGTTATTTTAGAACTATTTTTCTCAGTAGTTTGTGACATCATATTGCCTGCTACAATGAAAGAATCCTTTGTTAAATTGTCCTATATTCACATGAAATGCCACAAAAAGAACACAAAATATAGGATGCTAATTTATTTTTATAGATTTAGAAATTTATTGGCATTTATGTTACATTTACCTTTTATATTTAGAATTATTAAAGGAATATCAAAAGAATTTCAGTAGATTAGTAAGAAATTATATGTCATTTGCAAATTGCCATATTTACGCATTTAAAAGAGAGCATTCCTTAAAATGTACAGCACTGTTTTGTTAAAATTCTAATTTTTTCACAATGAAAGTTTTCCAAATAGGATTTTTGGTATTTATCATATATCATAGATATTATAATAAATGTAAATTATAGCACTAAATGCAAAATAGTTTGGCATAGTTTTTCTTACTAAAAATAAGCTGTCCTGTACAGAAATCAGATATCTGTACCTCTAACACTTGAAATTCAATTTTCATGTATGGTAAAATGTTGTTCTTGTTAAAGGAAATACTGCCCAGTATGTAAATTCAGATGTGGCAAGTTAGGTCCAAGTTTCTAATGTTGGAGATATCACTATACATGGAGTCAAAACAAAACAGTATTAACAGAACTTTTCAGCCTGGAGGCATTCTTTTGTAAAAATACTAACCACTCTTCTTCACAATGTTGAAGAAACAAATTTGTTGAGTATGAGAACTCCAGAGCACTTGGTAACTTTTCAGTGAAGGCAAAACCAAAATGAACAACGCTGTCCTCTTTGTGATTTGATTCTAAATTCATCAGATGTCTGTGTCCAAGGAGCATATAGGACACTAATGGCAGCCTGTCTGCCAGACTGCGCCCTTCAGTGGGCTTGATTCTTTTCAGATTTCATCCTAAGCTCACCCATGTTTGGTCACTGATTCTCCTCAAACATTCCCTACTGCTTTGTCTTGGTGTCTCCTGGAGTACTTTTACATGCCCTGTGCTACAAGTGCTACATTGGTGATGAGGGGTTGTGGTTAGTAAGCAGTAGTTAGGCTTGAGAAGAGAGAATTCAAAAGAAATGCATGAGACAGAGGAGGCCAGTTCCCTTCATGTATGGGATAAGCCTAATGTTTACTTGCCAGCACTCTTATTTTGTCCTTGACCTAATATTTTATGAATCTCCAGTGTTCTTCAGCTCTTTGGAAGATATAAAACTTGGGAATAGGTTTACAATATGTTTTGCCCACAAAATTCATATACAAAGAACAAAGCAAAACAGTACATTGTTTTCATGCTCCTAGGTCATTTGCTAGGTTAAGCCTGAACTAAATTGCTTCTCCAGCCAGGAAATGTCCTTGATGGAAATTCGTATGTAAGCAAAATGATAAATATTTTGAGAGACTAGGAAAGGAACTAAGAGTTCATTGTGGGGAAGGGGAAGCTACTTCCAGTCAGACAAGCTTTAATATAATGAAAGATACCTATTTTTCATTAGTAACATGGACTCATGTTTCTAATTTCTTGTCTCTTTAGACTTTTTGGCAGTTAGTGACAGAAAACCATAAAGTCAAAACCAAGGCTACATCTTAAAGTTGGATATGTGATTTTATTCCTTTACTTGGTTATCCTAGTCTTTGATGCCTTAGATCAAAAACTATTTAATAGGATGCTAGAGCTGCCGATTTACTCTACGTTGATGATATCTAGTGTGGACTATCGTTTACACAGGAACATGAAATAGAGAAGCAGTCTTCCACATCCATTCATTTCCAGCTGTCAGGACCCTGCTCCTTTTTGGGCCCTTTGGTAACATTGACAATGTCTGTTAGCATTTTTGTTACTAGAACTGAGGGTCTGCCACTGGCATCTAGTAAGTAGATGTTGGAGATGCTCCTCAACACCTTACAATGGACAGTCCTAGCAACAGAGGCCCAGCACAAGATGTCATTAATGCCAAGACTGAGAAAACCTTGACCTTATCAGATGAGTTTCACTTAAAATATCATCTTTCAGCTAGGAATGGTGGTACATGCCTTTAACTCCAGCACCCAGGACACTGTGCTGAGAAGATCCATGAATTCAAGAATAGCCTAGGCTACAGAGTGAGGTACAGGTCAGCCTGGACGAGAGTGAGACCCTACCTCAAAAAAGATGATATTTTATTTATTCATTCATTCATTCAAGTATGGTCTTACTCCAATCAAGCCTAACTAGGAACTTATTCTGTAGCCCAGGTTGGCTTTAAACTCATACCTTAGCCTTCTAAGTATTAGAATTAATGGTTAATGGTGTGAGCTACTATGCTTGACTTAAATATCATTTTTCATGTTCTCTATCTAAAAACTGTAAATAAAATATTTATTTTATATCCTGTCTGTAAGATTTTATTC
Source organism: Orientallactaga sibirica (assembly GCA_036365145.1). NCBI lineage: Eukaryota > Metazoa > Chordata > Mammalia > Rodentia > Dipodidae > Orientallactaga > Orientallactaga sibirica. The sequence goes on along the minus strand of JAEOAD010000020.1, from coordinate 24,021,017 downwards.
ATTTATTTTATTTTTTATTATTTTTATTGACAGCTTCCATAATTATAGATAATAAACTATGGTCATTCCCTTCCCCCCACCTTGCCTTTGTAACTCTGCTCTCCATAATATCCCCTCCCCCTCTCAATTAGTCTCTCTTTTATTTTGATGTCATCATCTTTTCTTCCTATTATGATGGTCTTGTGTAGGTAGTATCAGGCACTGTGAGGTCATGGATATCCAGGCCATTTTGTGTCTGTAGGAGCATGTTGTAAGGAGTCCTACCTATCCTTTGGCTCTTACATTCTTTCCGTCACCTCTTCCGCAATGGACCCTGAGCCTTGGAAGGTGTGATAGAGGTATTTCAGTGCTGAGCACTCCTCTGTCACTTCATCTCAGCACCATGGTGCCTTCTGAGTCATCCCAAGGTCACCACCATGTGAAAAGAGAAGCTTTTCTAACCATTAGTGAGAGTAGCATTAATAAATGGGTATGGACATTAAGAGAAGTGTTTACTGGCAGTTTGGTGAGCATAGTATATACATTTAGCCAGACACCAGCAGACATTATACCCCTAGGACTCATGACTACCCCTATTGTAGGTTTTCAGTATCAGGGATGTATTCCCTCCCATGGAGCAGGCCTCCAGTCCAATTAGAGAGTGGTTGGTTTCCCCCATAACAGACATCCACTATTGCACTCATTGGCTCAATTGGCCTGGCTGGCCAAATTTAAAGCTTGCAGTGTCCACTGTTGAGTATCACCACTGGTGATTTCTCTTTCCCATTGAACTGCAGGCAATGTAGCTTTTTCCATCTTTCTGTCAGCTGGTCCACGTGGAGGAGGCTTTAAGCTCAGCTCCAGCAGGATTTCAAAATCTCTGACCTTGCAGCCCAAGTATGTGGAGTCTTCAGCAATAGGGTCTTACCATCTATTCCTAGTGGGAAACCAAGGGGCTTGGCAATGGCCTGTAATGTTTTGGGGGCATCGGGGACCTCCAAAAAAGCAGGTTTCCGTATACATATTCTTATCCTCTTAGATTTTGCTTAGCCCTCCCCCCACTTTTTCTTTACTCAGTCTCTTCCCCTGACCTCCCTTAGACCTTTTCACCCCCATTAATCTATTCTTCTACATACCATCCTCTTAAGTCTCCTCCATCCCTCCCTTTCTATTTCCTTTATATCCCTTTTCTAGCTTACTGGCCTCTGCTACTGAGTTTTATTACAACTCACATAGAAGTCCAATCATTTGTAGCTAGGAACCACTTATGAGAGAGAACATGTGACATTTGGCTTTCTGGGCCTGGGTTACCTCACTGTATTTTTATTTATTTATTTATTTATTTATTTATTTATTTATTTATTTATTTATTTTTGAGATAAGCCCAACAGACTGTCCTTTTTTGAATAAGAAAGAGAGAGAAGGGGAAGGGAGGGAGAAAATTGCTGTGCCAGGGCCTCTAGCCACTGCAATGGAATTCTAGATGCTTACGCCACCTTGTGTGCACATGCAATCTTACGTGCTTGCATCACCTTGTGCATATGGCTTACGTGGGACTTGGAGAGTCGAACATGGGTCCTTAGGCTTTGCAGGCAAGCACCTTAACCGCTAAGGTATCTCTCCAGCCCCATTTTTATTTATATTTGATCATTTTATTTATTTTTTTTAATTAAAATAAAAACTTTTACTTAAAAATTCATATAATCCCCCTCCACTATCCTTCCTTTTCCCTCTCCCACATTCCCCTCCACTGAGTCCCCTATCTCCTTTTCTATTTTAATGTCCTTTTTTTTTGTCCTTTCCTTCATCATTCACAATAACCTGTTTGATGGGCCCAGTATTATGCAGGTCTTGTGTAGGTAACCATAGCTGCTGTGAGGTCATGAGTACAACAGCCACTGGAAGAAATGTTCCAAAGCCCTCCTCCCCATTCTTTGATTCTTAGCTCCCCCCACCACCACCTTTTCCACTATAGTTCCTGAGCCATTGGACAGTGTGATAGAGATGTCTCATTTTGTGCTGAACACTCAACTGTCCCTTCTCAGCATGTTGACAAGTTTTGACTCTCCCCAGCAGTCATTACCATCCGAAAAGAGAAACTTTTCTCTCCAAAAGTGAGAGCATGGGCTGGAAAGATGGCTCAGCAGTTAAAGCACTTGCCTACAAAGACTAAGGACCCAGGTTTTATTCCCCCAAGGGCCCTGGTTCAATTCCCCAGGACCCATGTAAGCCAGATACACAGATAACATATGTGACTGAGTTTGTTTGCAGTGGCTAGAGCCCCTAGTATGCCCATTCTCTCTCTACCAGCCTCTCTCTCAAATAAATAAATAAGTTAAATATTTGACAAAAGTGAGAGCAGCAGCAATATATGGGCATAAACATAAGTATTTAGAGAGCAATTTGGTGGGCATAATATGTCCATGTAACCAAGAACAGTGGTAGTGTCCCCCTTAGGGCTTATGACCTTCCCTGCCATAAGCTTTTGGCTAGGTCTCAGTATCCAGCATGAATTCACTTCCATGGAGCAGACCTCAAATCCAATCTGAGGGCTCGTAGTTGCCCCCTTAAAAGACATGCCACTATTGTACTAGTGGGCACACATTGCCTAGCTAGCCAGTTGTGTAGCTTTCCAGGTCCACTTTTGGTTAAGACCACCGAGGACTTTTCTCCCCTAACAGGCTGCATAGCTCTTTTGAGTATCCTGACAGCTAGTCAACCTGGCAGAGGCTTCCAGCTCTGCTCCAGCTTGATTTCTCAGTGTCCTGCAACTGAAGTGTTTTTTCTTCAGTCATTGGGTCTTACCATCTAGTTCTGGTGGGCAGCTGAGGACAATGGCAATAGCCTGTATTGTGTTGTGGGCCTCCCTGACCAAAAATTCACTGGGAAGTATCCCACCCCTAGTACTAAAACTTTTTTGTAACAACCTATGGCATCTGGGTACAGCATTATTTAACCTTACCAAGTATTTCTGCCCAAACTCCTTCCGTTTTTAAAAGATTATATATATATATATAATAAAATGTATATATTTATACAAAAATTTCAATTAATTTTTATTTATTTATTTATTTATTTATTTATTTATTTATTTATTTTTATTTGAGGGAGAGAGAGAGGAATGGGCATGCCAGGGCCTCCATGCACTGCAAACGAACTCCAGATGCATGTGCCCCTTGTGCATCTGGCTTATGTGGGTCCTAGAAAATTGAACCGGGGTCCTTTGGCTTTGCAGGCAAATGCCTTAACCTCTAAGCCATCTCTCCAGCCTGTAAAAGTTATATGTATTTTTTAATTGGCTAACGAAGTAGATTTCCATATGGCTTATTTATAATATCTTTAGTTTTGATTAACTCTCCTTCTACCCCTCCTCTCCTCCATTTCCCTCTCCTTAGACCATTTTATGACAGTATTCTACCCCTCTACTTATATAATATCATATTTTTAAGAATTGTGGTTCTGCTTTTAGTCTTCCTATATTTTCCTTTTTTTGTAAACCATTTCGTTTCTAAGGGATTTTAGTTAGGTGTTTGTACAAGTAGATCATGTTGCACCCTCCTCAGTCTCTATAGACTATGGCACAGTAAACATAAAGCAGTCACTTGATTCTTGGAGTAAGTGGAGAACATAGCATTATCAGAGCATTGTGTAAATGAATATACCAAACTTTAGAAATATACCATACATGGGGAAATGTAAGCTTGAAATAACATCCACAGTAACAATTTGCATATTGATGCTTTTATACAGCCCTGCATGTTAGGTACTACTGTACGAATTTATAGTATTTGACTATGCTTACTTTCCTTTTTTCTTTTAAGTATTTTATTTATTTGTTTGTGAGAAAGAGAGAAAGGAACACACACACACACACACACACAGAATGAGAATAGGTGCGCCAGGGCCTCCAGCCACTGCAAACAAAACCCAGATACATGCACCACCTTGTGTATCTGGCTTACGTGGGTTCTGGGGAGTCAAACCTGGATCCTTTGGCTTTGTAGGCAAGCACCTTAATCACTAAGCCATCTTCTCAGCCCTGTGTGTACTTGCTTGTTCTATAAAGAAATGTGTTAGAGGAGCCAAGTGGTACACACCTGTAATTCCTGCTACTTAAGAGGCTGAGGCAGAAGACTGCAAGTGTGAGGCCAACCTGAGCAATTTAGCAACACCATGTCTTGAAAAAAAGAAAGTTAGGCCAGGCGTGGTGGTGCACGCCTTTAATCCCAGCACTCGGGAGGCAGAGGTAGGAGGATCACCATGAGTCAGAGGCTACCCTGAGACTACATAGTGAATTCCAGGTCAGCCTGGACCAGAGTGGTGAGACCCTACCTCGAAAAACCAAAAAAAAAAAGAAAGAAAGTTAGATCTTGGGAGAAGCCAGATTGTATAGGAGGTAGGTGGTTAACTAGAAAGGACTTGATAATAAATCTTCTATGAAGTCACCATCCAAGATGGGGTAGAACTTAGCGATAATTCAACTGCCTTTGAGTCACCCATGCTCTGTAAGTAACCCAATAAACTCAGTGGCTCACCAGAAGGGGGAAAAATAAAAAAGGAAACTAACAGAAACATACTGTACTAGATTACCTCTGCTGCAGTTCCAATTCAAGCATTCTAAATATCTTTTCATAAGATGTAAAGATTCCTTAAATGATTCAAACATGTAGTTTCTTAGTTATTGGAGGTAAAACAGTAAAAGATTATCAGAGGATAACCATTGCTTCTGACACAGTTATAGTCAGCTCCACATTGCTGGAATGAGCATCCAACCAAATGCAGTATTATAGGAGGAGGGGATTTATTTTCAAGCTTACAGATCCAGGTGCTGTTCAAATGGCAGAAATCAAATGGTGAAAGAAGCTGGTTCCCATTCATAAATCCAAGCAAAGAGACACCACCAAGCAGCCAACACCAGTACAGTCTGTGCCAGAGCACAGACTGCTCTCTATACCTTTGGCCTGGAATCAGATTTGCCTCCCAAACATACCTTTGGGCTAGACCTCAGGATCCACCCACCATGACACCTCCTCCAGCCAGGCAGCTGGAGAGCCAAATTGCAAGTTTAATTTTAGCACCTTAGTTTATGGAGGACATACATACATTCATAATCAAACCACTACTGATAGTTTTCAAATAAATATAAAATGTGGTGAAATGCTCTGAACTTGGGCAGGAGATTATTAGTATGTGTGATTCTTACCTCCCTCCCCCTGCCCCCAAGGTAGGGTCTTACTGTAGCCCAGGCTGACCTGGAATTCACTAGGCCTTGAACTCGCAGTGATCCTACTACTTCAGGCTCCTGAGTGCTGGGATTAAAGGTGTGCACCACCACACCTGGCTTCCTTTACTGCTTTTAAAAACCCGTGTGTCATTATTTGAGTCTGAATAAAAATTTAGTTCTTAGGAAATTAATCTTGTCAAGACAAAAGGCTGTTCTTCAGTATTTTTTTAATCGAGGCTTACTGTGAAGATGTTTGTTGTGGGATGTAGGAAATATATGTGAACTTCACTATCCTGTATGATCAGGACCCTATAGGAAAATACCTTTATATTAAATTAAACTGCAAAGCTAGGGATTGCTTTCACATGTGAATAGATGGACTTTAAATTTGTATTTATTTTTAAGCTGTTTCCTAGTACTGAAATAAATTTGGGTCCCAGCAGCTCATAACAGTTAATAGCCTACATGAATGGGTCCCAGGACTCCCGTTCTTTTACTGTTAATGAGTTCCATTGTGTGCTGCAGGAAGATGGAGTTCCTGTTGATTCTCTGCCCATCTCCCTGTCTCCTGTGTGCATATGTAAATGACATTAAGAAATGCTGTTTCCTCTTGTTTTCTGACATTTCTAGAATTCTGCCAGACATACTTATTCTTTAATAGGTTATTTGTTCCTAAATGCATTAGGGTGGTATTTCCCCCACCCTGTTTTCTGGGACTTAATTTTTTTTTTAAGAATTAGCTCTCAATCATGTTATGTTATGAAGACTTGGTATAAAATTATGATGATTTAATAGCACCAGATGCACAAATAGCCAAGTAAAGTTTTTCAAGAATAAATAGCTGATGGAAATTTTAATAGCCCGTGGATATGTAAGAAAAGAAACAAACAATAAAGGTAGAAACAATTTCACTGTTGTAGTGTGGTCATGGTTTAGCCTTTGAGGTCACTTGATTACATCTTTTTATATTTTCCATCACTGACAATTTGGAGAGCTTGCAATTATTTTATTCTATTTTCTGTTTCCTATCAATGAAACAAGTAATAATTGGTCCTGTAAATAATTTGAAAGGAGAACACCATCCAGATAAATGATATGGGAGGCCAGGCATGGTGGTGCACGCCTTTAATCCCAGCACTAGGAGGCAGAGGTAGGAGGATCACTGTAAGTTCGAGGCCAGCCTGAGTCTACAGAGTGAGTTCCAGGTCAGCCTAAGCTAGAATGAGACCCTACCTTAAAAACCACTACCAAGAACAAAACGATGCGGTAATTGAAAATGTCATAGCCTTTCTTGGTTCTTGGGTAGGCAATAACTCAGGAACTAGGGTGTCCAGCACTCAAGGTCACACAAAGCTTCCACTGAATGAGTGACCTTTTGGGTTCTTGTCTTTTGTGTTTCAATGAATGAAACCTACTGACCAGAATATAAAGTACATAAAAATCTTATTATTGAGATAGAGCTTAAGAGGAGGAAAGAATATAGACTCCTGACCAAAGAAGGAGCAAGGGAGAGGTTCCTGAAAAAATGAGAAAGCCCAACTAGAGACCCAGATACTGGGTTTTACAGGACAGAGACTGAACCGGATGGTCTAGTCCCAACTCCAGGTGTCAAGGTGCTGCCAGGTTTTCAGAAAGAAGAGTGACCACATCTCTTAATTTTCTCTTCCAGGAAAAACTTAGATAAGGAAAACCAGAGGCTCCCCTATGTTCCTGTTCTCTTGCACGGTGGAGGTTACTAGGGCTCCTTCAGGGGAAAGGAGATAAGGATGACCCAGATTCAAGGACGTTCCTCGCTTTTACTTTCAGGGCTCTCTCACCACTAAACTGTCTCATAAACCCTGTTATCCCGATCTATTAGACATTAGCTGATTGTCTGTATGGTAGAATGTTTTGAATTAACACTAGTGATCTATTGCATTTACTTCACCTTTTTAGGGGACAGTATACCAGTAAGTTTTATTTTAAAATATGCATTTATTTATTTATTTATTTATTTATTTATTTATTTATTTATTTATGATAGAATGGGGGTACCATGGTTTCTTGTCATTGCAAATGAACTCCAGATGCATGTGTTACTTTGTGCATTTAGCTTTACATGGGCATTGGGGAATTGAACCTGGGTTGGCAGACTTTGCAAGCAAGTGCCTTTAACCACTTTAACCATCTCTCTGGCTCACTAATAAATTTTTAAAAGACATGTTTTGAACATATGGTATAAAAGTGTATGGCAGGTATTCTTTCTTACCTGTTGATGCAAAACAGAGCTCTTACCCAAAGGGATTACAAGTGCATCTTCTCAAGGTAAATAAAGTGATCATGACCCAAGAATATGGGCTCAGGTTGCCTCAAATACCAAGAATATGGGCTCAGGTTGCCTCAACTACCATGTTTTGATGTGGAAACAGTTTCATGAACTGTTTATTGTAATAGAGCAAAGAAAGTCATAAATTGGGGGCACCTTTTGAATATACTGGGAGAATATCAGATAGGCAGATTATAGCAAAGCAGAGAGACCTCTCAGAGCTGAAGCTAAAGGCATTTGATTGCAAAGCTAGTTGGCCAGGGTTCAGTTCCCAAGTACCATTTGATGCCAGATGCATAAAGTAGCACATATGTCTGTTTTTTTGTTTTGTTTTATTTTGTTTTGTTTTGGTTTGGTTTGGTTTGATTTTTTGAAGTAGGGTCTCACTCTAGTCCAGGCTGACCTGGAATTCACTATGTCATCTCAGGGTGGCCTCGAACTCACGGTGATCCTCCTACCTCTGCCTCCTGAGTGCTAGGATTAAAGGCGTGTGCCATTGTTTTGTTTTTTGAGGTAGGGTCTCACTTTAGCCCAGACTGACCTGGAATTCACTTGGTAGTCTCAGGATGGCCTCGAACTCACTGCAGTCCTCATACCTATGCCTCCCAAGTGCTGGGATTAAATTCTCCTCCTCCGACAGCCTCCATTTTACATACACATAATGTATTTTGGTCATAATCTCCTCCCATAGGCCTTCTTTGTTCCCCATTCCCTTCATTGAACCTGTCTTCTTTCCAGCTTATCCCTCTTATATTTTGTTGTCTTTCCCCCCCTCCTCCATCATCCATGACAACATGTTAATGGGGCCCAGTATTCTGCAGGTCTTCTGCAGGGTACCACAGCTACTGTGAGGTCATAAATGCAACTATCACATTGTGTCTGGAAGACAGCATTCCAAAGCACTGCTCCTCATCCTTTGGTTCTTACATTCTTTCCTCCACCACTTCAACAATGTTTCCTAACTTTGGAGGGTGTGAAAGATGTCTCTAGTGCTGAACACTCAGTTGTCACTTCTCAGCACTCAAATGCATTATGCATCTCTCTGCTAGTCACTGCCATCTGAAAAGATAAGGTTCTCTAACCAAACTGAGAGAGGCAGTAATATATGTGCATCAACATAAATATGTAGGGGGCATTTTGATAGGCATAACATAGCCATGTAGCCAAGAACATAGTAGCTTCCCTCATAGGGCTTAACCTTCCTAGCCATAGACTTTTGGCTAGGTTTTCAGTATCAGGCATGAATTCCTTCCTGTGGAGTGGGCCTCAAATCCAATCAGAAAGCAATTGGTTACCATGGGGAACATTTTTAAACTACCTAAGCATGGGCCTCACCACTAGAGATTTTGCCCAAGTTGACATGTACTGGGATGTGAGTATTGTTTAGTTTAAAGTTCATCAGGTGGGCTGGAGAGATAACTTAGCGGTTAAGGCACTTGCCTGCAAAGCCAAAGGACCCAAGTTTGATTCCCCAGGACCCACGTAAAGCCAGACGCACAGGATGGCGCATGTGTCTGGAGTTCGTTTGCAGCGGCTAGAGGCCCTGGCATGCCTATTCTCTCTCTCTGTTTGCTTCTTTCTTCTTTCTTTCTTTCTTTCTTTCTTTCTTTCTTTCTTTCTTTCTCTCTCTTTCTCTCTCTCTCAAATAAATGATAATAATAAAAGATTTAAAAATTAGAGCTCATTAGGTGATTTTATTTTGCTGAGAATTCCTTTTAGATGCATACCACTTAGAAGGTAAATTAAACTAAGAACTATTAGTATCTATAGAGTTTTCTATACTGTTAGTTCTACAAAAGATTGCAGCATGATTGTGGATAGTTATGTAATCACTAGTAGGGCTCGCTATATCAACACTTCAGTGCAGGCATGATTGAGGGCTGGATGAGATTGATAGCTGGTGGAGACTCTCCAGGCTCATTGCAAGGTTAAGGAATTATTTCATATTGCCTTATGGCCACAATTTTTTCTAAGATAATTTAAAACATTCTTCCACGTTGCAGTCAAATATTAATCTAGAGCAGCCTCTGCCAGTTTTAAAATGTTTTAATTGAAAGTTTTTCCATATATACCTACCTTATATCAGCCAATTTCACTCCTTGTATAAATAGATACACATACTCCTTTTCTGTATGCCTGTCATGGATTGTCCTGTATAGTGAAATACCTCACTTCTGATTAACTTACTTTAGTGTAAAAGAAGCATAGAAAGAATTTATAAATGGTAAAAATCAGCAAATTTAGGGATAGATACATGAAAATAAGACATGATGGGAGGGAGAATTGAGGGCAAATACTGTTTACCAAATACTGTTTTATAAGGGTAATCAAAATGATCATTTATCTAATTAAAAATAGCAAACATTGCCCCATATGTTTTTAAGGAAAACCTTCTTCACACTAGTTCAGGGAAGACATAAGACCTCTCTGGTGACCTTGGGAAGAAGGTTGCTGGTGCCCTAGTGGAGCCCTAGCCTCATGTTTAACACACCTCTGACTTCCTCTCAGATACTGGGTCACTGCCTCTGTTGTCTTAATAGTACATGCAGGAATGGCTGCTCAAAATTTTACTGCCAGAGTAATCACATTTATAAGTTCTTGGCTGCTTTTAGTTTTCTAGCAAGTTAGCACAGTGGAATTCAGAGCACCTGTATTTCTGAAAGCCAGTACTATGTCCGTGGAATAGAATCCAATGTAATTTTTTAAATGAAAATTTTGCCATTTGCATTATACCTGGTTTTTTGTTTTGTTTTGTTTTGTTTTGTTTTTTTTTTGGTAAGGGAACTCTTTGTAGTTCTTTTTTATTTATTTTATTTATTTTTTTTTTTTCGAGGTAGGGTTTCACTCTAGTCGAGGCTGACCTGGAATTCACTATGTAGTCTCAGGGTGGCCTCGAACTCATAGTGATCCTCCTACCTCTGCCTCCCGAGTGCTGGGATTACAGGCATGCGCCACCACGCCCAGCCTCTTTGTATTTCTTAATTTCTTATTTGTTCACTAAGAAAACATGGCAAAGGAATATGATTACAAGCATGGTTCCACTTTTGTTACTTCAATCCATTATTTGCTCCTCATCACATTCATATTTGTGGTTCTATGCCCTGCATGGCAAGTGCTGAGAAAACATTTGTACAACATCTTGCCAAGGAAGACTGTTGACTATATGGAACAGAGTTACTTCACTATTTGAGATCTTTATGTGTTTATTAAAAGAGAAAATCCCCCTGATAGTAGTTAATTATATTCATTTGAATTACTACATCTTGTGGTTAATATATTGAATTATTAAATAGCTTAAGTGTGTTCAATACAGAATTACAGCAGTTTTATTGATACACTGGCAAAGAAACAAACATGACCATTCTTTACCATCTGTTTATAATGCTATATAAAGAAGACCATGTTGGTTGCCATGGAAACTACATTTCCAAAACCACTTGAGTGTTTGCTTAAATTCTCTAATCTTTCAGAGTCACAAGCTTTTTTTCCCCCCTGAGAATGGAAAAAAGAAACATCTTAATTTCTTCAGTGATTTTTGAAACTATTTCTTCTGTAAAATTTATGTCTAGACTGATTGTTGCCTCAAGATTTCTTGAATTTAGTTGAGGGCTCATTTCTTTAAAAAAATTTATTACTATTTATTTGCAAGGAGAGAGAGGAAGAAAAAAAGGAGAGAAGGGAGGGAGTGAGGGGAGAGGAAAGAAGGAAGGAAGGGAAGATAGGAAGAAAGGGAAAGCCAGGGCCTCTTGACACTGCAAATGAACTCAAGACACATGTGTTACTTTGTGCATCTGGCTTTACATGGGTACTGGGGAATCAAACCAGGCTATCTGGCTTTGCAATCAAGCACCTTTAACCACTGAGCCATCTCTTCAGCCCAGAGGGCTTTTTGGGACGTTTTTCATGCATGTACATAAAGTATTTTGATTCTCATCCTCTCCCATTACTGTTTTTTGTCCCCCATTTACTTCCACTGAACCCCTTCTTTCCAACTGGTCAAATTTGAGGATCTTTGATATTTTCAAGAACAGGGAAGCTGGGTATGGTGGTGCAGGCCTTCAATCCCAGCACTCTGGAGGCATAGGTGGTTTACTGTGAGTTCAAGGCCACCCTTAGACTACGTAGTAAATTCCAGGTCAGCCTGGGCTAGAGAGTGAGACCCTACCTCAAGAAACCAAAAAAAAAAAAAAAAAAAGAACAACAGGGGAGAAAATGTTATTGGGCCACCTGGTGGTTTTATTTATTTATGTTTTTTCGGTTCTTTGAGATAGGGTCTTCACTCTAGCCCAGGCTGACCTGGAATTCACTATGTAGTCCCAGGCTGGCCTCAAACACAGTGATCCTCCTACTTCTGGGATTAAAGGCTTGTACCACCACACCACACCCAGCCCACCTGTCCTTTTAGAAGTAAAGAACTTTGCTTTTTCAGAGAAACTTTTATTGGAATAACAATGAAAAGGAATCTGAATAGAAAATAAATATGTTTAAATGATATCTGCAGAGGAATGTGCTGATAATATAATTTAGTTAATGTCATGTTTACTAATATGACAAACACTATAGCAGGAGATACTTGGCTTTAAAAATTCAGACATTTAAAAGTGTGGCTATTGGGCCGGGTGTGGTGGCGCACGCCTTTAATCCCAGCACTTGGGAGGCAGAGGTAGGAGGATCACCGAGAGTTTGAGGTCACCCTGAGACTAAATAGTGAATTCTAGGTCAGCCTGAGCTAGAGTGAGACCCTACCTTGGAAAACCAAAAAAAAAAAAAAAAAGTGGCTATTGGGGCTGGAGAGATGGTTTAGTGGTTAGGTGCTTTCCTGTGAACCTTAAGGACCCCAGATTGAGGTTTGATTCCCTAGTACCAACTTAAGCCAGGTGCACAAGGTAGTGCATGCATCTGGAGTTCATTTGCAGTGGCTGGCCCTGGTGTGCCAATTCTCTCTCTCTCTCTCTTTCTACCTCTTTCTCTCTATCTGTTGCTCTCAAAGAATAAAAAAAAATTTTTAAGTGTGGCTATTATAAAGTACTTTGTTGACCGGGTGTGGTGGTGCATGCCTTTAATCCCAGCACTCAGGAGGCAGAGGTAGGAAGATCACCATGAGTTTGAAACCACCCTGAAACTACTTAGTTAATTCCAGGTCAGCCTGGACCAGAGTGACACCCTACCTCAAGAAAACAAAACAAAACAAAACAAAACAAAACAAAACAAAACAAAACAAAACCAACCAAACAAACAAACAAAAAGTACTTTGTTGGACTGTAGAGGTTGCTTAGTGGTTAAGGCACTTGCCTGCAAAGCCAAAGGACCCAGGTTCCATTCCCCCCAGGACCCACATAAGCCAGATGCACAAGGTGGCACATGCATCTGGAACTCATTTGCAGTGGCTGGAGGCCCTGGTGCACCCATTCTCTTTCTCTCTCTCTCTTCTTGCAAATAAATAAATGAAAACATTAAAAACCACAAATCATTGATTATATGGATAACAGTAGTATTTTTTATATATTTTAATTAGTTATTTGAGAGGCAGATAGAGATACAGAGAGAATAGGCATCCCAGGACTTCTGGCTACTGCAAATGAACTCCAGATATATGTGTATAGAATCATGTCATCTGCAAATAGGGCTAACTTAACATCTTCCTTTCCAATTTGTATCCCTTTGATTTCTTTCTCCTGTTTTATTGCTTGAGCTAGTACTTCTAGTACTGTGTTGAAGAGCAAAGGAGAGAGTGGACAAATGCCTTGTTCCTGATCGCAATGGCAATTCCTTCCATCTCTCCCCATTAAGTATTACTTGGGCTTTCAGAGATTTATATATAGCCTTTATTATGTTGAGATATGAACCGTCCATGTCTATTCTCTCCAATGTTTTGATCGTGAAGAGATGTTGTATTTTGTCAAAGGCCTTTTATGCATCTATCAAAATGATCATGTGGTTTTTGTGTTTAAGCTTGTTTATGTGGTGTATTACATTGACAGATTTCCAAATGTTGAACCACCTCTGCGTTCCAGGGATGAAGCCTACTTGATCAAGGTGTATAATGCTTTTAATGTACTATTGAATTCGGTTTGCAAGGATTTCGTTCAGGATCTTTGGGTCTATGTTCATCAGGGAACTGGGCCTATAATTTTCCTTTCTTGTGGCATCTCTGCATGGTTTTGGAATTAGAGTGATACTAGCTTCACAGAAGGAGTTGGGGATCTTTCCTTGTTCTCCAATTGTGTGGCACAGTTTGAGAAAAATTGGTTTCAGTTCTTCCATGAAGGTTTGATAGAATTCAGCTGAGAAGCCATCTGGTCCTGGACTCTTCTTCAATCTCGAAGGGTGTGATAGCTTTGTTTAGGAGATTAATCTGCTCTGGGCTTAGCTTTGGTAGGCGGTATGTGTTGAGGAATTCATCCGTTTCCTCCATATTCTCCTGTTTTGTGGAGCAGAGGTTTTTGAAATAAGTCCTGATGATTCTCCCAATTTCACTTATGTCAGTTGTGATCACTCCTTTTTCATTTCTAATTTTATTAATTTGAAGTGTCTCTTTTTTTTTACTTAATCTAATTGGCCAGGGGTTTATCAATCTTGTTAATTTTTTCAAAGAACCAGCTCTTTGTTTCATCAATTTTCTTAATTGTCTTCTTAGTTTTCAATTCATTTATTTCTGCTCTGATCATAATTATTTCTTTCTATCTGGAGCTTTTTGGGTTGGCTGCTTCTTGTTTTTCCAATGCCTTTAGGTGGATGGTTAGGTTATTGATTTGGGATCTCTGTCTTTGTTATGAAGGCATTTAGTGCTATGATTTTTCCCCTAAGGATTGCCTTCATTATGTCCCATAAGTTTTGGTATGATATGTCCTCATTGTTGTTCAATTCTAGAAATTTTGCAATTTCATTTTTATTTCATCTACAACCCATTTATTGTTTAAAAGTGTGTTGTTCAGTTTCTAGGAGCTGGAGGGATTCCTGGCATACCTTTTGTTGCTAATTTCTAGCATTACAGCATTGTGGTCTGATACCATACAGGCAATTATATCGATTTTCCTGAAAATATGGAGGCAGGCTTTGTGGCCCAATATATGACCTATTTTAGAGAAGGTTCCATGGGCTTCTGAGAAGAATGTGTAATCTGTAGGTTTTGGGTAGAACTGGTTTTGACTACATATGTTCCTTTAGCCTGCTTTTTTTTGTGGAATGTACTTATTTCTCAGTCTATTTGAATGTATAGCTTTGTAGGATAAAGGAACCTTAGTTGACAGTTGTTATCTTTCAGAACTTGGAATACATCACTCAAAGCCCTTCTGCCTTTTAAAGTTTGTGCTGAGTAATCTATTGTGATCCTGTTGGGGTCTTTGTATGTGATCTGGTTTTTCTCTCTAACTGCTTTCAATATATTTTCATTGGTTTGTGTGTTTGTAGTTTAATTATAATATGATGGTTAGAAGTTCCTTTCTGATTTTGTCTGGCATTCTGTAGGCTTTCTGTATCTGTATTGGCATCACTTTCCCTACTTAGGGGAAGTTTTCTTCTATGATTTTTTTGAAAATACCTGTTATGCCTTTGGAGTGATATCCTTCTCCTCCTACTATGCCATGAGTTCTTGTTTGATCTCTTCATAGTGTCCCTGGTGTCTTGAAATTCCTTCCTATTAGCTTGTCTTTCTCTTTGTTGGCCTGTATTTGATCTGCTACCTACTCTTCTAGTTTAGATATTCTGTCCTCTCCTTGATTCATCCTACTGGTGATACATGCTATAGAATTTTATATTTGACTTACTCTATTTTTCATTTCTAGTATTTCTGATTGGTATTTTTTCATTATTTCTATTTCCTTACCCATGTCTTATAATGATCTCCTTATTTCATTAAGTTGGTCTCCTGTGTTCTCCTTCAGGAATTTGTTTTCTCTTTGATTCCCTTGTTTTCTTTTTTGATTCCTTTGATTTTTTTTCTTTGATTTCTTTGAGTATAGATAAAATCATTTTTTTAAAAATCTTTGTCAGGCATTTAATTTAAAACAGTCTCTCAGGTGGTCATTTCTGATGGATTTATAACTTTTGGTGGGATTGTATTGTCTTGATTCTTATGGTTTTTGTATTATAATGTAGAGATTTTTTTCATCTTGAGTTAATTTGATGCCTGTGTTTTCTAATTGTCTGCAGGGTTTTTAGCCATTTTAATCTGACTTTATATATCTTCACTGTAGGAGTTTAAGATGCCATATGTAGCTCTTATACTCCAACAGAAAGAAACAGCAAAAGTGACATTAGGTGTTGTTAAGTTTGCCTGCTATTCAAGTATTGTAGTAGACTGGGTGAAGCATATTATTGGCAAATTTCAACTGAGCAATAAATTCAATAAAAACCAGCACAGAGTACTTATATAAGCATGGAAATTATACTAAACAGATAATCTTTATTAATCTTTATATATATATGATTTTTTTTTTAAGGTAGGTTTTTGTTCTAGCCCAGGGTGACCTGGAATTCATTATGTAGTCTCAGGCTAGCCTTGAACTCTCAGCCATCCTCCTACCCCTTCCTCCCAAGTGCTGGGATTAAAGACATGAGCCACCTTGCCTGACTCTAAATAGTTAATATAATAAAGCTAAAGTCCCTAAGGGTGTTTGTTGCTGCACACCCTTAATCCTGTCAATAGGAGGTTGAAATTTCTAGTCTGAAATGGGTTCCAAGTCAGCCTGGGGCCAGTCATTCCCTGCCCCCAGCATTGTCTTAAGGAAAAGACAAAGGCCCTATAAATCAGGAAAAGTCAAAGACAGCAACAGTCAACACCAAAAACAGCTTATTTGAGAAGGGTAAAGCCAACTAAGAATATATCATTCAAATATAATACATAACCTTTCCTGACATGGAAAGAGAGATTAGCACTGACAGTGCAGGCCTATGTATCTAGCTTTGTATTAAGTAGGCCCTGTTAACCTTTTGGGATGGCTTCCAATCTCACCAATGCTGAGTGCCCACCTTGAACCCTCTCAGTGCCAGGCTGCTGGGGGTGAATGAGATCTCCAGATGTTCATGGCCCTGATGGATGGGGGATGGTAAACTATGCAGGGTGCCTGGAGTTGTACCCGAGCTGCTCAGCTGGTCCTTTTTGTATCTCCTTCAGCAGCTGCTCAGCTGACCCCTGCTTTCTTCTCCTTCAGGTTTCTTGACTTTGCAAGGAGGGTGATGTGAGTGGAAAATCCCTTCACTTTTCTTCTGCTTCTGCTGCTCTGCCTGTGCCAGCCTCATGGATCAGGGCCACAGGTGCCTCATCAGGATTCTCCAACAGTATTTTGGATAATAGTAATAACCAATGCCTATTAAGCACATATTATGTATAATACATATATAGCATGTTATGTGCTGTTTATTATTAGTCTCTATAATAATCGACCAGGCTAAGTCATGTAATTTCTTAGCAATGCTTTCAAGTTGTGCTCTTCCAATGTGAGACCCAGTAGTTCTCTGAATTGGTAATGTTGAGTTTCTATGATTCATAATACTTCTTTTTTAAAAAGTCTTCCTTCCCTAAAATGTCTTTAAAATATGATAATATTTTCCTACTATCTGACAAATTATTTCAGAAATATATGTCAATACATGGCTCAGGCTGTTTGGTAAGAAATTACTAGATCTCTGTATCATTAAGTAAAAGAACATTTTGGAAGAATTTAGTCAGAATAATAGCTTTTTAGGAATATGAGAATATTAGGCCCTTCAGACTAGTAATTGTACAAAATAATTATGCTGAAATTTTAACTACTATAATTTTTATGGAGGCACAGTATATCATATTTTAAGATCAAATTCAATGGGAGACAGAGTATGCAGTGAAAATTGTGCTTATCTTATATTTCATATAGCACTTTTCAGCTCTTGAATAATACGGGATAATCAAAGCCATTCACCAGTCATTGATTTAAATACAAAATGTTTGAAGGTGACACTTACCTTTTCAAATGGTCAAAGTGAAAGTTTGCATTTATGGATCAAACTGAAATTGGTGTGTGAATAATAACTACACCATCATTTCTGTCACTTTGCTGTCAAAGATGCATAACCTGAGTCCAGTCACAAACACATCAGACATGAGACATGACACCAGACATGAGTGAACTCCTACAAGATAGTTTACTTGCAATCTTCAAAACTGTCAAGGGACTCTAAGAGACTTCCAGATTAACAGAAACCAAAGAGATATGACATCTAAATGCAGTGTATAATTCTGGTTGATCCTTTCATTGGTGAACCTTTGTGATTTAGAGAGAGTATGACTGTAATCCTGTTTATTTCTTTTTATTTTTTATATATATTTTTATTTTTATTCTTTGTTTTTTCAAAGTAGGGTCTCACTCTAGCCCAGGCTGACCTGGAATTCACTATGTAGTCTCAGGGTGGCATCAAACTCATGGCAATCCTCTGCTTCCCAAGTCCTGGGATAAAAAGCGTGTGTCACCACACATGGCCTCCTGTTTATTTCTTGATTTCTGTGGTTACATTCTAGTTATTAGGAGAATGTTCTTATTTGTAGGATATATACCCTGTAAGATTCCAGAGTGATTGGGTATGAAGTCAGAAAATGATTTACTATTTGTTGTAGTGGAAATATTTCAGTTTAGAAATGTGAAATAAGCATTGTGCTACAGGGCAACAAAAGTAGATATTTCGAGTAATTATAGAGTTTAGGAACTATCAACAGTAGCTGTTTACTTTTGCTTAGTATTTGGTGATTGTTTAAAGACTCTTCAGTTTGTATCTAATAGTAAAGCCTAACCTGTTCATGTCACTCTTCCGTTCCCTTTCCCCGTTGAGATCAGAATCATATCTGTGCCTCAGCAGTACTGCTCTCTGGGAACCAACAAGCCTCACTAAATAACTAGGAGTTAAGGCGGTAGCTTTAAAGTCAAATAATCCTGACTTTGAATTCTGACTCTCTTACTTTTGGCTGTGAATAAGATACGAAAGGCTTTCAGCCTCCACTGTAAAATGGAGATAACTAAATGCCTACTGCATGAGTTGTGAAGTGAGTAGCCCATAGCATGTGCTGTAGTAATATTAACTTGCTCATGTTCCCTTCCCCATTTGCATCACCTCTTCTTCATAAAAGTCAGCCAAAAGGATAGGTGGGCAAGTGTTGATTCCGTTACTTGGTTTGTTAGGGGAAATCAGTGGCTTATTTCCTATTACTTTTCTTCTCTCTCTCTGTCTCTTTTTTTGTTTTTTCGAGGTAGGGTCTCACTCTGGCCCAGACTGACGTGGAATTAACTATGTAGTCTCAGGGTTGCCTCGAACTCAGGCAATCCTCTTACCTCTGCTTCCTGAGTGCTGGGATTAAAGGCATGCACCACCACACACGGCTCTTTTTCTCATTTTTAGTGAAACAAAATCTATTGTTGTTAGCTCATTCACAGCACTATTTTAGAAAGAAAAGAAAAAACCTATGGCTTGGAAAGATCGTTCAGTGATTCCCCAAACTACCCATGTAAATCAGACACAAAAAGTGGCACAAGTATTTGGCATTTGTTTGCAGTGGCTTGGCAAGAAGTCCTGGCATGCCCATACATGTGGGTGCAAATAAATATTTATTTTTTTTAAAAAGGGCTGGATGCCAGGCGTGGTGGCACACGCCTTTAATCCCAGCACTCAGGAGGCAGAGGTAGGAGGATCGCCGTGAGTTCGAGGCACCCTGAGACTACATAGTTAATTCCAGGTCAGCCTGGGCCAGAGTGAGACCCTACCTCCAAAAACAAAAAAAAAAAAAAATAAAAAATAATTAAAAAAGGGCTGGAGAGATGGCTTAGCAGTTAAAGCACTTGCCGTGAAGCCTAAGGACCCAGGTTTGATTTCCCAGAACCCATATAAGCCAGATGCACATGGTGGCACATGTGTCTGGAGTTTGTTTTCAGTGGCTGGAGGCCCTGGCATATCCATTCTCATTCTCTCTCTCTCTCTCACTCATAAAAAAGTAAAAAAAATAATTAATTAAAAAATTTTTTTTTTTTTTTTAAAAGAATACTGTGGAGGAGAACTGGCAGTCTAATAGAGACCACAGTGTTTCCAACATTTTCTGGACTTTCTGGCTATACTCTTTGTTGCCTCTTTTAAATGGGCTTTTTTTTTTTTCTTTAAGAGAGAGACAGAAAGAGAGAGAATGGGCGTACCAGCAGCCTCTCAGCCGCTGTGAACGAATTCCAGACATGTGCACCCCTTGTGGGCAAGTGCAGCATTGCGCCCTCACATCACTTTACATCTGGCTAAATGTGGGACCTGGACAATCGAACAGGCATTCTTAGGCTTGGCAGGCAGGTGCTTTAACTGCTAAACCATCTCTCCAGCCCCAAATGGGCTATTTTAATACTGATTAAGACAAAGTATAGGTATTTTGTTCCATACACAATGGAACAGAAAGTCAAATTTATAAAGTCATTAGGCTTTTAATGCAGACTTCCTATCTTACTGTATTTCTGGAAATAAGAACATTGAATATATAACCTGTTTCAATTAACTGAGTAGTCCTTCACACAACTATTTCTGTGCACAAGTTTACATTTTGCTTAGTTTTAAAGGAAAGACCCCAGGTACTCAAGAAAGAGTAAAGAAAAATGTGGTCTTCCCCAAAAAACTTTGTAAATCTGTGAACTGCTTTAGAGAATCAGCTGTCACAGACCAACAGCAGGGCACAGAGCCATAGACCACAAGCTGGGCCTAGCAGAGCCTCATTTTAGAGTAACACTCCTTGGCTGTGGGTTAAACCCTGTCTTCTCTTGCAGTCTGTGTGGTTTGTTTTTATTTTTGTTTTAAAAAATACTAAACTAAAAGGTTTTAGTTTTTAATCTGCACAGCACTTTCACTGTAGTACAGACTTTTCTGGGCCTCTGTGTGAATAGGGGCTATTGAAGACTTCTCATGGCCCTATGTTTAATGAGCCTCCAACTCTCCTGCTCTCTGTTACCTCTAAGCCTCTTTGAGCATGCACCAGTCTGCTCATCTAGCTCCCAGCAATACAACCTGGGATCAAAAGATGTTGCAAGGGGTATTAAACATAAATGAATTAAGATTTTTTTTATTGTTCCCCTTACCTATAAGGATCCTTTTAAATTCTAATTTTAAGCCATCATTTCTGTTTACTCTGTATTTTAATTCTGTTGTACTCATCCAAATTGACCCCTAGGTCTCTCATTTGTCAGTTATATTCTTTTAGGCAGGATGCATTATTAATTCATTAAAGACATATTGAATACCTTTTATACCAGACACTATTCTAAATACTAGTGATAGAACTGCAAGTTAATGTGTTCTAACATGCTTATTGTTGGTAGCGTCAACAAAGACAACCAAAATACATGATAAGTAGATAGTATATCTGATGATAGTAACTGTTGTGGTTTGAATGTGAAATGTTCCCCATAGACTCATGTGTTTGAACACTTGGTCCCCAGCTGGTGGTGCTACTTTGGAAGGTCATGGAACCTTCCATTAGGAGGTGGAGTCGTGCTGGAGGAAGTGGATCACTGAGAGCAGGCCTTAATGTTTTTATAACCCGGCCTTGCTTCCTTTCCACCCTCTGCTTTCTCACTGCAATGTGACTAGCTCTGCTTCATGCTTCTGCCACCATGCCATCCCTACCATGAAACTTTCCTTCAGAACTGTAAGCCAAAATAAACCCTTTCTTTAAGTTGCTTTTGGTCAGGTATTTGTTCACAGCAATGAGAAAGTAACCATTACTGAAAAAAATAAACTATCCCTGTGAGCCTTATAGCGTTATTAGCAAAATGGGAATGATGTCTGCCTCAAAGGTAGCTGTCAGGCCACATGAGACGGCACATGTGAAAGCAGGGGGAGACTGTTATAAATGAGACAGTCAACCTGGAAGCTTATTGACATTTTGATGGTTGAGATAGTTCCTCTCTGTCTCTTTTGACTAGCTTAGATAGACCAAATATTATTGTTCTCTGAAGCTTAAATTGGCTTAAATTCATTTCTGCTTTCTTCTCATTAAAGAGTTACTATCCTGTTCATTAACTGCCTTGTAAATGAAATTTCAGAAAACTGAATCGTGTTTTTCTGACATACATAATTTGAGAGAGAGTCCTCTCATGGTACTCTTTCCCCTTTACTACCTCTGTAGGTGGACATTTTAAGCATCTGTAAGGTTTTCAAGTTAATTAGGTGTCAACATTTGTGATTATGAGAGCTAATAGGTTTGAACTAGACAGCCAATTGTGGGATCTTTTCTCTGCTAGAAACTCTGTATGTAGGAGAAGCATACAGGCAGTGTGTGTGGTGCCACCCCTATCACTTCTAATTCCTCCATGACTTGGCCCTCTGTACACTAAATTAGTATTGACTGTGTAAAAATTAATGAGATTTTTTTCCCTAAAATTTTTACACTTCTGAGTCAAAATGTTGCATGAATATTGTTCTATGTCTTACTTTTCCATTTGCTTTTTAAAACACATTTTTCTTGCTAAAATGTGTTGTTTCCCATTGCTGTCCATCCTCCTCCTAATTTGCCCTTGAGGTATTATCTGTTTCTCTATAAAGTATGCCATCATTTTCCCCCAACCTGCTCACTGTTACTTGCTTCTTCAAAGCATCTGCTGTGGTGTCTTTTACATTTGGCTCTCGCCTCTTCATAATATGTTATGTAAACACCAATTATGTGACTATCTACCTTTTTATCTCTTTCAACTTGTTCAAGTACAGATACTCTAAATTTTGGGCAATTGGACCCTTTCATTAGCTAAGAGGGGACCCATACTCCAAGATGTAAATATACATTATTTACATCGAGACATTCTTTGTGTTACAATAATACCTACCTAGGAGACCAAGTAAACCATAGAAAATGATAGATAATCTGAGAGCAGGGTGGATTTATTTATTTATTTATTTATTTATTTTTTATTTATTTATTTTTGCATTTGAGTGGCAGAGTCTATTGAAACTGAGACTGCAAGTTGAGAAAAGCACTAAGTACTTGGAAATACCCATTCATTTCTGGTTGCTTTCTTCTTTGCACAGACAGACTGTGGTGATGGGAAATACAATTCACAGCACAGCACAATAGCTTTTGGCCAGTGTCACTGCTTGAGCACTGGAGCAAGTCTTTTGAGACTATGCAGTATAATGATGCTGTATACCAGCACTCCCCTTGATTCAATTTAATTTTTTATAATTTATTTTATTTTTATTTATTTGAGAATGACGGGGGGGGGGGCGGGGAATGGTTGCACCAGGGCCTCCAGCCACCATAAACAAACTCTAGATACATATGCCACTTTGTGCATCTGGCTTATGTCGGTCCTGGGGAATCGAGCCTCAAACCAGGGTCCTTACCCTTCACAGGTAAATGCTTAACCACTAAGCCATCTCTCCAGCCCCTCAATTAAAATTTTTTTTTTTGGATGCAAGCAAAGGGGGCCAATACATACAATTTATTGCATGAGAACATTTCAAGATTTATTTATTTATTTATTTTGGTTTTTCAGGTAGCATCTCACTCTATCTCAGGCTGACCTGGAATTCACTATGTAGTCTCAGGGTGGCCTTGAACTCACGGCAGTCCTCCTATCTCTGCCTCCCAAGTGCTGGGACTAAAGGCGTGTGCCACCACACCCAGATCTATTTCAAGAATTTTCAGTCTAACCAAAATATTATTTTTAAATGGCCTTATTTCATTCCATTAATATTTTTAAAAATCTTCAGTTATCATTACTTCATTATTTGCTGTTATTTTATGACAATATGTTTAATTCTAAGGTGGTGAGCTACATATAGCTGAAAACATGATTATGCTTTTTTGTTTTTAGTCATTTCAATTACCATTTCTGAAAAGCTCCTGGCTTGATTTCGCCCCCCCTGTTCAGCATTGGACTTCCTCTTTTCCCTTTTCTCCCAGGAGCTTGTCTTCTGCCACATGCCCATCAAACTTAATTGGAGCTTTGGGAGGGCTTTGGTGAGGCAATTCTCCATACTGCTGGGTCCCTTAGAGATTTAATTCGGGTAGCATGTACATGTGGCCCTCAAGCCATGTCAGCTCCCAGAGTCTAAAGTCTGATTACCTCAGGCCTAAAGTTGTTTCAACTCCAGGACAGTTTAATGCAGGATGGATTTGGCAGCAATATCACAATTTGGGTCATTTTGTCAATAGAAATGAACTCTAGTTCTTCTAATATTATACAAAAATGTGTGACATCTAGGCATATTTTAGTCACTTCTAAATTATACTACTTTAAAACTATTTTCATGAGTGTTAAGTTTTTTTCCTTTTACAACCAAGTAATATTACTGTCATCAAATTACTGATTACAGGGCCAGAGAGATGGCTTAGCAGTTAAAGAGCTTGCCTGCAAAGCCAAAGACCCAGATTCAATTCCCCAGACCTACGATGCACAAGATGCATATGGTCTGGAGTTCGTTTGCAATAGCTGGAGGCCATGGCTTGCCCTTTCTCTCTCTCAAATAAAAATAAATTACTGGACTGGAGAGATGGCTTAGCGGTTAAGGCACATGCCTGCAAAGCCTAAAGATCTAGGTTCGATTCTCCAGTTCCCATGTAAGCCATATGCACATGGCGGTGCAGGTGCATGGCTTTACATCTGGGGAATAGAACTTACGCATTAGGTTCTGAAGGCAAGTGCCTTAACCACTAACCTATTCCTCCAGCCCCTCACCCAGTTTTTACACTAGGGGAGCTTTCTTTAAGACTGTTAAGGGTGATGGTCTTTTCTAAGTGACAAGTGGGTTTTTTTGTTGTTTGTTTGTTTGTTTTGTTTTGTTTTTTGAGGTAGGGTCTCGATCTAGCCCAGGCTGACCTGGAATTCACTATGTAGTCTCAGGATGGCCTCAAACTCACAGTTATCTTCCTACCTCTGCCTCCAGAGTGATGGGATTAAAGGCGTGCGCCACCACACTAAGCTTACAAGTTGTTTTCTTAATATTAGATTATAAATTTATGTAAAGATTTTAATTTAAATTCCTAGGATAAGTTGCATTCTGACACAGAAGTTCCACTTCTGACATACCACTTCAGCTTTCCACAGAAAGTACTTCTACCCTCTTCAAAGTGAGAGCAGCACTCTGTCAAGGTACTGATGTGACAGTGACTTCAGTCAGGTCTCCCAAATCCAGAACTTTGGCCATGAAGACCTGACAGTTCTCTGGAGCACCTCTGGTGACGAAGCCATGCATGCTGTCTCCTCTGCTCCTCACAGCCTTTTATCCTTCTTTAGTTCACCTCTCCGCCATCTGTTGCCTTCTCTACTTTGTGTCACTTCCTCCTACCCTGGCTACTCTTGAACTACTCAGTTGTTCTTTGGCCGTTTGACAGCTGACCACCTGACCCATTCCAAAACTGAGCATTGGCCTGTTTAGGGGACACAGTCCTGAACTTAGTGAAGACTAACCTCTGGAACTTTCCTAACCAGAAGTGGGCAAACTGCTTCTAGGAGCAGAGCTTGAGATGGGAGAGCTAACTACTGGTAACCCCATCCCAGGAGTGGGCTAGCTGCCTCTAGCAGCCTGAGGAAAAAGGAAACTAAGGAGAAGTTGAAAGCCAACAGAAACCTGCTGCATCTGCTATCACCGCTGCTCTGAGGTCACTGCTGCTATGGCTTCCTCTCTTGCCTACGGGTTACTCATTGGCACTTTTATTATATGGGGAAACAGTGATAATATGTGGACAAGTAGGAAATTATATGAGCAAAGGGTAAGGAACTTTCAACGTTAGCTAATCCTTAAGCTTTTGTTAAAGGAAGGGATTTAGGGCTATGACCTGCTGGACTTTGCTGATCCAGAACATACACACTCTGATCACAAGAGCAATCACAGTAAGCCCACCTGCTGCCTTCAACAGATCTGTGGGCCTTTTGTTACTGAACTTGTTGTCCTCAGCTCTATGACCAACAGTCTCTCACTGTAGCTCAGGCTGACCTGGAACTCTGTAGTCCCAGGCGGGCCTCAAATTCATAATGATCCTCTTACCTCTGCCTCCCAAGTGCTGGGATTAAAGGCGTGAGCCACCATGCCTGGCTTGATCAACACTTCTTTCACATGTCTGTTTGTTCTGAATAGAGTCCAACCTGGCCTCTTAAGGAAAGGAGCACAGAGCATATCTTGTCAGTCAGCATCTTTCAGCATTGCTTGTCAACACTGGTTATCTGTGCTGTTCAGGCCAAAGGTAAACTAAGGCAGAGGAAACCTAGTCACATTGCTTTAAGTGGGTGGATTACACAGTTGTAAGATCAACTTTAAAGCAAGTCACAAGTAAGGAATTTACTGTCTTACAGCAATAATATTACAAAAGCTATTTGTGCCTGGCGTGGTGGCACATAGCTTTAATCCCAGCACTTAGGAGGCTGAGGTAGGAGGATCAAGTGAGTTCGAAGCCAGCCTAAGACTACATGGTGAATTCCAGGTAGGTCTGGGATAGAGCAAGACCCTACCTCAATAAACAAAGAAACAAACAAAAAGAGAAAAGCTATTTGTAAAGGTTCCTAGAAAATATTCCAAGAGTTCTTTCCCATAGTTCATTCCCACAGGAAAAAAAAACTGTGTGTTTTTATAGCTCATCCCCAGTCCATCACCAACAGACTGTTCCACTATCTTTGTTTTTCTATTTTATATCTCCACTGCTTCTTTTCTTCCTTGTGTTAATAGCTTAGCACCCACTACTGAAAATGACAAAAAGAGATGACAGGGAAGGAAGTCTTTCCTTGGGCCTCGTGTTGCAAAGGCAGGGGAAGCACAGTAGAGTGTCTCCCAGCTGATTTGCAGCCTGCCTATATAGCCCAAGAAAGGGTGTTTGGACCAATCACAGCCATTTGTTTGGGCCAATCACAGCTTTGCCTCTGAGCACTTGTCACAGCCATTGAGGCTTGTGTTTTGGACCAGTCACAGCCTTTCCTGTTTTTAACTAGTTAAAGCAGTACCTCTGTTGATCTGCCAGGGGAAGTATTTCCTTCTCTGTCCAAGGTGGAAATGATTGTAGGGTCTTCTTCAAGGTTTGGGATAGCAAAAATGTTTGGTACCAACCAGTTCAAACAGCCATAGCTGAGGCTCTGTTTTTGGGAGCCAGGTGCAGTCAGCTGCAGTCTTTGCAGTGTGGTTGGAGTATTCAAGATGGATGGTGCTGGGCATAAGGAAAACTTAGCTGATTGTCAGTCTGCTAGTCCTTTTGCTGGAGGTTGCCAGGACAGCAAAAGAGCTTCCAACAGCTACTAATTAGAGCCTGATTGACATATCTTCAATATCCTTGCTTATTTACAAAGCATAAGCATGAGAAGGAGTGCTTACAATATAAACTTCAAGAATTTAGCATTCTCCCAGTACCTGACACTCCCTACACAAGACCATCATAATGGGAGGAAAAGATCATGACATCAAACTGAAAAGAGAGACTGATTGAGAGGGGTAGGGGATATGATGGAGAGTGAAGTTTCAATGGGGAAAGTGGGGGGAGGAAGGGAAGTACCATGGGATATTGTCTACAATTAAAGAAGTTGTCGATAAAAAAAAAAGAAAAATTAGGGCTGGAGAGATGGCTTAGTGGTTAAGGCGCCTGCCTCCTAAGACTAAGAACGCTGGTTCCAATCTCCAGCGGTTCCAATCTCCAAGTCCCACATTTAGCCAGATGCAAAGTGACGCAAGGGCGCAATGCTGTACTTGACCACAAGGGGCCGCACACATCTGGATTTCGTTCACAGCAGCTGAGACACTGCTGGCGCGCCCATTCTCTGTCTCCCTCTCCCTCTCTCTGTCTGTCTCTCTCTGTGTCTCTCTCTAAAAATTTTTTTAAAAATTTTTTTTAATTAAAAATTTAAAAAAGAAAAATAAAAAAAAAGAATTTAGTATTACATGAATAATGATTTATTTTTGTAGGGGGTTGTGTTGTGTGTGTGTGTGCATTCTCGTGTGTGAATTCAGGCATGCGTATGTGATGGAACACATATGGAGGTCAAGGTCAGAGGATAAGTTTTGGCTGTCAGTCCTTACCTTCTACCTTATTTGAGGCTGTTTCACCTGCACCATGACTTTTTTTTTCCACATTAGCTCCATCTGCCCCCAAATCTTCTAGAGAGATTTCCTGTTCTGCCTTCCCTGTAGTCTGCAGGCTTGGCTGGGATTACAAATGCCTGCCACAATATTCAGCTTTTTACTTGGGTGCTGGGGTTCCAAACTCAAGTACTTATGTTTACATGACAAACACCGTGTAGCAGTCACCTTCTCATTGTTGGGATAAACACCCATCTGAAAGCAGTTTATGGGTGGAAAGGGTTTATTGTAGCTTACCGTTTCAAGGGCAAGTTTCATCATGGTGGAGAAAGCATGACAGACGTGAGCAGGAAGCCTGAGTCACATGTGTAACAGCAGCAAGGGAAGGAAGTAGTCATGGTGAGCTAGCTAGTGAACTGTCCGCTAGGGATGGGCTAAAAAACCTCAAGGCCTGCCCCCACTGACACACCTCCTCCAGCAAGGCTCTATCGGCTGAGTATTGTGTGTGAGGCTTAATCACAGTTCACACTCAAACCACCACATACCTTATCCATATCCCCAGCCCAGTGAATGAATTGTGTGTGTGTGTGTGCTTAACACCTGCTCGGTACCCCAGGGATAGGTAGGTTGCACTCTTCTGTCTCAGTTGAATGTGGCAAATGGATAACAAGCAGAAACCTGAGCATATTAACAGATCTGTTTGGGGAAGATGTATATGGTGGAGAGCCTTGAACTCCTTGATGTTGTTCATTCTCTAATATTTCACTCTTTTGAGGTCTAGTCTAAGTAACTCTGCTGAGCACAGGGCTTTTCAAGAAAACTGTTCCTGGGGCTGGAGAGATGGTTAGTGGTTGAGGTGCTTGCCTGCAAAGCCAAAGAACCTAGATTTGATTCCCCAGTACCCACGTAAGCCAGATACACAAGGAGGTGCATGCGTCTGGTCATTTGCAACAGCTAGAGGTCCTGGCCCTGACTGTCTCCTCTCTCTTTCTCTCTCTTTGCAAATAAATAAAGTTAAAAAAATTTTTAAAAAAATAACTGTTCCTTAGTGACCTCAAGGTCCTCCCAGTCTTGTGAACAATAACCTCAAAGCAAGGCTGCAAGCATAAATGACTGGACTTTCAAGTCTAAGTTCTGTTTTAAACCTTGCCACTTCCATTGCTAATTGACTAATGTGGCTAGTAATCATTGAACTTTTCTAAGCGTCCTTTTTAGTTTCCTCATTTATAAAGAGTCAAGACCAGCTATTCTGCATGGCTTTTATGAGAAAGTTGCAGGTTCTTACTATCACTATTACAGTTGTAGTCCAGTCGTCGTTCTTGTTTTTGTTACTCAATGTTAAGTGTCAAACTAGAGGTGTAAGTAAGTCCCATAAAGCCCCGTATAACAGATGATTGCTGCCATGGTTTCTGTGTATTGCACTGTTGAATCCACTGCTTCCACTGGGCACGTTTATGTCTTAAAAGAGGCTGTAGTTACCTTTGTATTGTGAGACAACGCCCGTGACAAAAATCAGCCAATGGGAGGAAAGGATTTATTTTTAGCTTACAGTCTGAAGGGAAAGCTCCGTGATGACAGGGAAAAGGATGGTATGAGCAGAGGCTGGACATCACCTCTGCCACAGCAGCAGGAGAGGGAGCTGAACTTTAGCAAAGGGGAGCTAGCTGTAACCCCAGCAACACACTTCCTTCAGCAAGGCTCCAGCTCCCAAATTACCATCAGCTAGGAACTAAGCATTCAAAGCAAGAGAGTCTGGAGGACACCTAATTCAAACCACCACTGAGGTCCTTTTATTTATGGACCTGATGCATTCCTTTGTATGGGCTACTCATTCTTCCCCAGTCTCCAAGCAAAGGAATTCCCAAGATTTCTCTTGTTTTTCTTCTGTTTACTTTGTTGTTGTTGTTGTTGTTGTTGTTGTTGTTGGCAACACTTTTCCTGCATAGTCCAGACTGGCCACAAACTCACCATATTCCTGCCTCATCCTGCAGAGTGCTAGAATTAGTGGCATGAGCCAATCATGGTGGTGCACGCCTTTAATCCCAGCACTTGGGAGGCAGAGGTAGGAGGATCACTGTGAGTTTGAGGCCACCCTGAGACTACATAGTGAATTCCAGGTCAGCCTGGACTAGAGCAATATCCTACCTCGAAAAAACAACCAAAAAAAAAAAAAAATTACTGGCATGGACCACCATGCCTAGCTTCTTTTCCCTTCTCATTTTTTTTTAGACCCTGTTTCAGAAAAGAAGAAGAAAAAAAGTATGAGGAAAACTACAAAATAGGGCTGGAGAGATGCTTAGTGGTTAAGGCACTTGCCTGCAAAGCCTAAGGACCCAGGTTTGACTGCCCAGTACCCACATAAGCCATATGCACATGGTGGCATATGTGTCTGGAGTTTGCAGTGGCTGGAGACCCTGGCATGCCCATTCTCTCTCTCTCTGCCTGCCTCCTCTCTCTCTCAAATAGATAAATAAATAAAAATATTTTTTAAAACTACAAAACATAAAACAAGCCATTGTTTTTTTGAGACAGGATTACATGTGAACTCACTAGATAGGCAAAGATGACCCTGAACTCCTAATTCTTTTGCCTCTATCTCCCAAGGGCTAGGATCTCAGGCATGTACTACCATGACTGCCCTTAAATGTTAATTTAACACAGTGCTTTGGACTTTGTAGACCTTTAAGTGTATTAGTTATTTTCTCATTGCTGGCACCAGATACCTGACCAGAAGCAACGTCAGGAAGGAAGGGCTTATACTGGCTTACAGTTGAAGGTCACAGTCCATCATGGAGGGGAAGGCATGGACAGGAGTGTGAAGCAGCTGGTCACATTCAGTCCACAGTGAAGAAGCAGAAAGTGATGAAGGCTACTCTTTTTTAATTTTAATTTTAAGTTTTTCAGATAGGGTCTCACTCTAACCTTGGCTGACTTGGAACTCACTCTGTGTCCCAGGCTGGCCTCAAACTGACAGTGATCCTCCTCCTCTGCCTTTCAAGTGCTGAGATTAAAGACATGTTCCACCAATGCCAAGCATTAAATACTCTTTATAGCAAACCTTTCCATCATTTTCCCTTCCCTCCTCTTCTGTACTCTTCCCTCCCTCCAAAACCAATTCATTTTTTCCTGATTCAGCCACCACATCTGTGAAGAGGCTTTCCAAATCTATAATACGGGAATTTCTAGCTCCCTGCTGCTCATCTCCATCTGGAAGACCTTCTTGCATTCAAAATTAATGTGTGCAAAGTTGAACTCATTAATTCCCGTTAGCTCCTCTTTTCAGTCCAACTGAGGCATCATCACCATCAGCCCACTGGTTTGAGTCTCAAATGCAGCCTTTATCTTTCCTTTATTTACCACTTATCCTTCTCTCTCCCCCCATCTAGTCAGTGGACCAAATGAGCCTATTCTACCCCCATGCAGCCACCAGCTTTTCTCTTCCATCTCTGCTGCTACTATCCTCATTGTCTGTTAGCCAGGCTACTGGATGAGGTGTCTCCTGACTAGACTCCTTCCTCGTATGTCCAGGCTACAGCACTGGACCCAGCACTGCCTTGCTGACAAGCTGTCCAAGCTTTCCATATTCCCTGCCAAGAAAGTGCCATGGTATTACATGGGCACTGGGACATGGAGTGTCACCAGCAGGCTTTGTAATCTGTATGTGATTTGCCAACTTATAGATAGGCTCCTGTTCACCATAGTCCCTTCTGAAGAGGCACTGAGATCAGAGTGCGTTAGGTGGAGATGACATAGACTGTGTGAAACATTAGACCTGAGTTTAAAATCACAGGGTTTTATGCTCAGAAGCAAAGCTCTATATTCTCTTTGGGTTGTGAGCTAATTTTTAAGCCCTGGGTTTTATCAGTTATCTCAGTACTGCTTTTAGAGTGTTAATAAAGTGAATTTTAGAAATGGATGGGCTGGAGAGATAGCTTAGCAGTTAAGGCATTTGCCTGCAAAGCCAAAGGATCCCGGTTCGACTCTCCAGGACCCATATAAGCCAGTTGCACAAGGGGGCACATGCATCTGGAGTTCATTTACAGTGGCTGGAAGCCCTGGCATGCCTGTTCTCTCTCTCTCTCTGCCTCTTCCCATTTAAAAATAAATAAATGGTGTTTTGGAAACAATTTACTCAGGCTATTAATCTGTCCAGGTTGTTAACTCCTGTCTTTGTGAACATTAAGGTGTGCTTTTCTGATGTTGATGATGGGGGATTCCATCCAAAACTGTATTTGGGGACTTGGGTGCCTGGTTTTTAGTTTCCTCATTTATAAAGAGTCAAGACCAGCTATTCTGCATGGCTTTTATGAGAAAGTTGCAGGTTCTTACTATCACCATTACAGTTGTTGTCCAATCGTCGTTCTTGTTTTTGTTACTCAATGTTAAGTGTCAAACTAGAGGTGTAAGTAAGTCCCATAAAGCCCCGTATAACAGATGATTGCTGCCATGGTTTCTGTGTATCGCACTGTTGAATCCACTGCTTCCACTGGGCACGTTTATGTCTTAAAAGAGGCTGTAGTTACCTTTGTACTGTGAGACAACGCCCGTGACAAAAATCAGCCAATGGGAGGAAAGGATTTATTTTTAGCTTACAGTCTGAAGGGAAAGCTCCATGATGACAGGGAAAAGGATGGTATGAGCAGAGGCTGGACATCACCTCTGCCACAGCAGCAGGAGAGGGAGCTGAACTTTAGCAAAGGGGAGCTAGCTGTAACCCCAGCAACACACTTCCTTCAGCAAGGCTCCAGCTCCCAAATTACCATCAGCTAGGAACCAAGCATTCAAAGCAAGAGAGTCTGGAGGACACCTAATTCAAACCACCACTGAGGTCCTTTTATTTATGGACATGATGCATTCCTTTGTATGGGCTACTCATTCTTCCCCAGTCTCCAAGCAAAGGAATTCCCAAGATTTCTCTTGTTTTTCTTCTATTTACTTTTTGTTGTTGTTGTTGTTGTTGTTGTTGTTGTTGGCAACACTTTTCCTGCATAGTCCAGACTGGCCACAAACTCACCATATTCCTGCCTCATCCTGCAGAGTGCTAGAATTAGTGGCATGAGCCAATCATGGTGGTGCACGCCTTTAATCCCAGCACTTGGGAGGCAGAGGTAGGAGGATCACTGTGAGTTTGAGGCCACCCTGAGACTACATAGTGAATTCCAGGTCAGCCTGGACTAGAGCAAGATCCTACCTCGAAAAAACAACCAAAAAAAAAAAAAAATTACTGGCATGGACCACCATGCCTAGCTTCTTTTCCCTTCTCATTTTTTTTTAGACCCTGTTTCAGAAAAGAAGAAGAAAAAAAGTATGAGGAAAACTACAAAATAGGGCTGGAGAGATGCTTAGTGGTTAAGGCACTTGCCTGCAAAGCCTAAGGACCCAGGTTTGACTGCCCAGTACCCACATAAGCCAGATGCACATGGTGGCATATGTGTCTGGAGTTTGCAGTGGCTGGAGACCCTGGCATGCCCATTCTCTCTCTCTCTCTCTCTCTCTCTCTCTCTCTCTCTCTCTCTCTCAAATAGATAAATAAATAAAAATATTTTTTAAAACTACAAAACATAAAACAAGCCATTGTTTTTTGAGACAGGATTACATGTGAACTCACTAGATAGGCAAAGATGACCCTGAACTCCTAATTCTTTTGCCTCTATCTCCCAAGGGCTAGGATCTCAGGCATGTACTACCATGACTGCCCTTAAATGTTAATTTAACACAGTGCTTTGGACTTTGTAGACCTTTAAGTGTATTAGTTATTTTCTCATTGCTGGCACCAGATACCTGACCAGAAGCAACGTCAGGAAGGAAGGGCTTATACTGGCTTACAGTTGAAGGTCACAGTCCATCATGGAGGGGAAGGCATGGACAGGAGTGTGAAGCAGCTGGTCACATTCAGTCCACAGTGAAGAAGCAGAAAGTGATGAAGGCTACTCTTTTTTAATTTTAATTTTAAGTTTTTCAGATAGGGTCTCACTCTAACCTTGGCTGACTTGGAACTCACTCTGTGTCCCAGGCTGGCCTCAAACTGACAGTGATCCTCCTCCTCTGCCTTTCAAGTGCTGAGATTAAAGACATGTTCCACCAATGCCAAGCATTAAATACTCTTTATAGCAAACCTTTCCATCATTTTCCCTTCCCTCCTCTTCTGTACTCTTCCCTCCCTCCAAAACCAATTCATTTTTTCCTGATTCAGCCACCACATCTATGAAGAGGCTTTCCAAATCTATAATACGGAATTTCTAGCTCCCTGCTGCTCATCTCCATCTGGAAGACCTTCTTGCATTCAAAATTAATGTGTGCAAAGTTGAACTCATTAATTCCCCGTTAGCTCCTCTTTTCAGTCCAACTGAGGCATCATCACCATCAGCCCACTGGTTTGAGTCTCAAATGCAGCCTTTATCTTTCCTTTATTTACCACTTATCCTTCTCTCTCCCCCCATCTAGTCAGTGGACCAAATGAGCCTATTCTACCCCCATGCAGCCACCAGCTTTTCTCTTCCATCTCTGCTGCTACTATCCTCATTGTCTGTTAGCCAGGCTACTGGATGAGGTGTCTCCTGACTAGACTCCTCCCTCGTATGTCCAGGCTACAGCACTGGACCCAGCACTGCCTTGCTGACAAGCTGTCCAAGCTTTCCATATTCCCTGCCAAGAAAGTGCCATGGTATTACATGGGCACTGGGGCATGGAGTGTCACCAGTAGGCTTTGCAATCTGTATGTGATTTGCCAACTTATAGATAGGCTCCTGTTCACCATAGTCCCTTCTGAAGAGGCACTGAGATCAGAGTGCGTTAGGTGGAGATGACATAGACTGTGTGAAACATTAGACCTGAGTTTAAAATCACAGGGTTTTATGCTCAGAAGCAAAGCTCTATATTCTCTTTGGGTTGTGAGCTAATTTTTAAGCCCTGGGTTTTATCAGTTATCTCAGTACTGCTTTTAGAGTGTTAATAAAGTGAATTTTAGAAATGGATGGGCTGGAGAGATAGCTTAGCAGTTAAGGCATTTGCCTGCAAAGCCAAAGGATCCCGGTTCGACTCTCCAGGACCCATATAAGCCAGTTGCACAAGGGGGCACATGCATCTGGAGTTCATTTACAGTGGCTGGAAGCCCTGGCATGCCTGTTCTCTCTCTCACTCTCTCTGCCTCTTCCCATTTAAAAAAAATAAATGGTGTTTTGGAAACAATTTACTCAGGCTATTAATCTGTCCAGGTTGTTAACTCCTGTCTTTGTGAACATTAAGGTGTGCTTTTCTGATGTTGATGATGGGGGATTCCATCCAAAACTGTATTTGGGGACTTGGGTGCCTGGAGAGATGGCCTGGTTGTTAAGGTGTTTGCCAGCAAAGCCAAAGGACTCAGGTTCAGTTCCCCAGTACCCATGTAAAACCAGATGCACAAGGTGTTTGGAGTGCATTTGCAGTGGCTAGAGGCTCTGGTACACCCATTCTCTCCCTCTCTCTCTCTTCTCCCCCCCTCAAATAAATAAGACTTTTAAGAGATGGGAATAAGGAGCAGAAGAGGGCTGGGGAAATGGCTTAGTGGTTAAGAGGTTTGCCTACGAACACTAAGGACCCCGGTTCAGTTCCCCAGGACCCACATAAGCCAGATGCACAAGGGGGCACATGCCTCTGGAGTTCATTTGCAGTGGCTAGAGGCCCTGGCATGCCCATTCTCCCTTTCTGTCTGTCTCTTCCTCTCTCTCAAATAAATAAATAAAAATTTTTTTAAAAAGGAGCAGAAGGGCTGGAGAGATGGCTTAGCAGTTAAGGCAAATGCCTGTGAAGCCTAAGGACCCCGTTCAAATCTCCAGATCCCATGTAAACCAGATGCACATGATTGCCCATGTGTCTGGTGCTTGTTTTACAGTGGCTAGAGGCCCTGGTGCACCCATTATCTCTCTCTCTCTCTCTCTCTCTCTCTCTCTCTCTCTTTATCTCTCTGTCTCTAATAAATAAATAAATGAAAATAAAATCTGTAAAAAAAAAAAAAACGGAGCAGAAGAAAGATAAAAATTGGCAAAATAGATTGCAAAACAGGAACAATAAGAATGTGGTTGCTGCTGGACATGGTGGCACACACCTTTAATCCCAGCACTCAGGAGGCCACCCTGAGACTACATAGTGAATTCCAGGTCAACCTGGGCTAGAGTGAGACCCTACCTCAAAAAAAACAAACAAACAAACAAACAAACAAACAAACAAACAAAAAGAATATGGTTTACTGGTCACTTGATCTCCTATTGCTTCCACAGTGTTACACACTTTATTCATGTTGTCTCTTCCCAAAACGAACGTTGCTACTCTCATGTCATGGACCAGGTGACAAAACCTCTGCATCATGTAGCTAGTGAATGACACCCAAAAGAATTTTTCAAATGTAGGCCCATCTGGTCCTGAAGACCTTTTTGCAATTTGACCTAGCAAGTAGTTTGACCACAAGATGAAGCAGGAGAGTCACTATGGCATAATGTTTTAAAGTGTCTGAAGACCCTAGTGCCCTTTTGCCTGGTTCAAATCCTGGTCTTCCATCTGCCAGCCATGGTTGCTTGGCAAGTCACTTGACTTTTCTGTGTACCTCATTTTCTTCATTTGTAAAATCAGGATAATTGGGTTATCTTCCTCTATGAGTTGTGAATTAATTTTAACCTTTTTTTTTTCAAGGTGGGATCTCACTGTAGCTTAGGCTGACCTGGAATTCACTATGTAGTCTCAGGCTGGCCTTGAACTCACAATGATCCTCCTACTTCTGCCTCCTGAGTGCTGGGATTAAAGGCGCGTGCCCCCATACCTGGCTTATTTTAACATTGTGAATGTGTAGTAAAAATTCATGATATAGTTCCTAACACATCAAAGGAAAATCATTAGGTAAGTAGTTACTGATGCTACTAGTAGAAATCCACTGTGAAAGGCCTCATTTCCTCCACGGTTAAGGTAGTTGTTGTTGTTGTTGAAAACGATTGTTGTCAGAGCTGTTTCATCAGTGTAACTTGGTGCAATTTGTCTCCAGGTTTGCCTGTTAGAGTTCTTAATTCCTTCCTTTCTTCCTTCCTTTCTGAGAGAAAGAGATGGATGGATGGACGGATGGATGGATGGATGGACGGACGGACGGATGGATGGATGGATGGATGGATGGATGGATGGATGGACGGATGGACGGATGGATGGATGGGCAGGCAGGCAGACAGAATGGGCACACTAGACCCTTTGGCCGCGCTATAAACAAACTCCAGACACATGTCCCACCTTGTCCATCTGGCTTACATGGGCACTAGGGAATCAAACCTGGGTCCTTGGGTTTTGCAGGCAAGTGTCTTAACCTCTAAGCCATCTCTTCAACCCATAAGTTCTTACCACGCCATCATTTGCTTCATCACTGATCGGACTCCATTCCCTAACACACAGTTGTGCATACACACATACAAAGCCTCACTTCTTTCACTGTCCTTTCTTTTTTCTTTCTTTGGTTTTTCGAGGTAGGGTCTCGCTTTAGCACAGGCTGACCTGGAATTCACTCAGTAGTCTCAGGGTGACCTGGAACTCACAGCCAATCCTCCTACCTCTGCCTCCCAAGTGCTGGGATTAAAGGAGTGTGCCACCATGCCCAGTTTCACTGTCCTTTCTAAACTTAAAGACCAACTCAGACCTTCTCTTTACTATCGTTATAAAAGATTCACTGTGATATATAAAATAAGAATATGGTAGCCTCTGTTAAGATTTGCAATTCAAAGCAAAACAATTTAGAAAAAGTTCCTATTTTACATTTGCCTATTCTAAATTAGGATTCTTTCTAAGTTCCCTGCAATTCAGCTCTGTAGAATTTAAGCAGATTCTTACATGATAATAAAGAGTCTGGGACTTATCTGTGGGTTGTTTGCTTCTGTTGTGATGGAACTTAATTGCCTTCATTTTCCTAGGAAATTATAACTTCTTTTTAAAATCTCTGGCACTTCTAACTCACTGAAGATCACCTACTTGGTTAAGAGGAATATAAAGCAGTGAAAAAGCTATAGCTTAACTTTACAGAGAACCTGATGATTTGTCTAATTAGGGGTAAGAAGGAGCTCTTTTATAAATTTCTGTTTAGAGGCTTGAGGGGCAAAGATGTTTCTTAAGTAATAGATTAGCTCATTATTTTTGGTTGGATTAATTTCATTTAATTCTTTGTTCAGAACTCACAAAGTCTTAATGAAGTATCATTATTCCTATTTTAATGCTGCTTTTGTGCCCTTCAAAAACTATACTTGTGGGCTGGAGAGATGGCTCAGCAGTTAAAGGTGCTTGCTTGAAAGTCTGAAGGCCTGGGTTCAGTTCTCCAGTATCCATGTAAAGCCAGATGCACAAAGTGAAGCATGCATCTGGAGTTTGTTTACAGTGACAAGAGGCCCTAGTGTACCCATTCCCTCTTTCTTTCTTTCTTTCTTTCTTTCTTTCTTTCCTTCTTTCTTTCTTTCTTTCTCTCTTTCCCTCCCTTTCTCCCTCCCTTTCTCCCTCCATCTCTCCTTCTAACTCTTCTTCTCTCCTTGCAAATTAATAAATCAAATATATTTTTTAAACTATATTTGTAGGGCTGGAGAGATGACTTAGCTGTTAAGGCACTTTACCAACAAAGCCAAAAGACCTTCCTGCATCTGTAAATGAACTCCAAGTGGGTATGCCACAGTGCATCTGGCTTTATGTGGGTACTGGGGAATCACCTGGGTCCTTAGGCTTTGCAGGCAAGCACCTTAACTGCTGAGCCATCTTTCCAGCCCAAGAGTCAGGATCTCTTGCTGCTGCAAACAGATACCCATTTAGGTTACATGGGAGGCTGGGACAAGCATCTTTAACCATTGAGCCATCTTCCCAGCCCCACAAGAACTTTATTTAAAATATTAATTTATTGCAATATTTTTTGCATAGTTTTCTTTCCTTTCCCTCGTTCCCTTCCTTCCTTCCTTCCTCCCAATAATGTCATTAAACCATTTGCAATGCTTTAAGAAGAAAAACCTATTCCTGGAAAATGTTCCTACCCTTAGTTAACAAATCATAAAAGATGGGCT
This sequence comes from Orientallactaga sibirica, assembly GCA_036365145.1. NCBI lineage: Eukaryota > Metazoa > Chordata > Mammalia > Rodentia > Dipodidae > Orientallactaga > Orientallactaga sibirica. The sequence continues at coordinate 23,982,481 of JAEOAD010000020.1, read as the reverse complement.
GAAAAGATTGCTCAGTGGTGAAGGCACTTGCTTGCAAACCCTGACAATCTGGGTTTGATTCATCACTACCCTCGTAAAGCCAGATGCATAAAGTAGTGCATGCATCTGGAGTTTGTTTGCAATGACAGGGGACCCTGGCACACACATTCATTCATTTCTCTCTCTGTGTCTCTCTCTCTCTCTCTCCCCTCTTGCAAATAAGTAAAGTATTTTTTAAGTCATAAAAGTTCATGCCTCATAGCAAAAGAAATATGATATTCTAAATTAAGGCCTTATTGTTGTTTATGATGTTTTCTATAAATAAGATTTTTGCTAGTGGTATTCATTTCTGTTTATTTACATGCATATTAAAATCATCTGCATTTTGTTTTAATCTCTTCATTCTCCAAGCTGCTTCTCTACCTATGAAGACAAATCACTTTTTACCTCTCTCTCTCACCACCAGCACTGTCATCAAATGGTATCTCTCCACCCAAGCCATATAGTTTCCATTTCAGTAATAAACTACCACAAAGTGAGTCAAAACTGTGACTTCCTCTTGCTGTCAGAGCAAATAATAAAGATTACAAGGGGTGCCAAAAGTGGGAGAGAGCTGACGTAACATGCACAAAACTGTGGATTCCATCCCAAAACTATTTAAACAATTATTTAAAAAGATTATAAAGTGGGAAATGTAGCAAATGAGAAAACCTAGAAAGAAAGGAGCAAGATCATCAAGGCTCACATTCCCCTCAAATCCCCATGGTAGGGTCTCACTGTAGCCCATGCTGACCTGCAGTACACTGTGTAGTTTCAGGCTGGCCTTGAACTTTCAGTGATCCTCCTACCTCAGCCTCCTGAGTGCTGGGATTAAAGACATGCGCCATCACACCTGGAAGGCTCACATTTGAGAGTGTCACTTTTAAAAACCAGTCATGGGCTGGAGAAATGGCTTAGCAGTTAAGGCACTTGCCTGCAAAGCCAAAGGACCAAGGTTTGATTACTCAGGACTCATGTAAGCCATATGCACAAGATGACATATGCATCTGGAGTTCATTGGCAGTGGCTAGAAGCCCTGGCATACCTATTCTCCCCATCCCCCTTCTCCCACATATAAATTTTTTAAAAACACAAAAAAAAAACTAGTCATGAGGGGCTGCAAAGCATAACGACTCAAGTTTTGAGTCCCTAGTACCCACATAGAAGCAGATACATGAGGTGGCACATATGTCTGGAATTCATTTGCAGTGACTGGAGGCCCTGGTGTGCCCATTTTCTTGCTCTCTCTCCCCACTGTCTTTTTCTCTGCCAGGTATGGTGGCCTATGCCTTTAATAAGTCAGGAGGCCGAGGTAGGAGGATAGCTGTGAGTTTGAGGCCACCCTGAAACTATATAGTGAATTCCAGATCTTCCTGGACTAGAGTAAGACCCTACCTCAAAAAAACAAAACAAAACAAAATAAAAATTAAAAAGTCATGAGTTTCTCTAGTTGTCTTGTGATCTCATTGCTTCCCCATAACTCTTTCTTCACATAACCATGTTTCTTTTCAGTAAGTTCTATTGTCTAGTCTTCAAACTTGGGCATTCTTAGGGCTGGAGAGATTGCTCAGTGGGTAAACGCTAGCTGAGTAAATGTGAAGACCTGACCTCAGAACCCAGCATCCACATAAAATGTCAGCATGGTGGCACGTGCCTTTAATCCCAGCATTAGGGAGGCAGAGACTAGCAGATCATTGAGCTCTAGGTTCAGTGAGAGACCCTGACTCAAAAAAAATAAGGTAGAGCCAGGCGTGGTGGCGCACGCCTTTAATCCCAGCACTCGGGAGGCAGAGGTAGGAGGATCGCCGAGAGTTCGAGGCCACCCTGAGACTACATAGTTAATTCCAGGTCAGACTGGACCAGAGTGAGACCCTACCTCGCAAAAACCAAAAAAAATAAAATAAATAAAATAAAATAAGGTAGAGAGCAACTGAGGAACACACCTGAGGTCCACACTCTGTGTGTTCACTGGCACCAATGCATACACACATGCATGCACATCAACCTACCACACATACACACTCCAAAGTGGGAGAAGAAAAGGAAGTGGTAGTAGTTGCTGTGTAGGTGACCTTGTAGCAGTTTTTAGCTTGATCTGCCTGATGCCATGAATTATATGGATTTTCTTTCTCTTCTTATTGGCAGGGGGTTTGTGTATGACACCCGACATAATCTCCAGCTGAGAGGCTTGGTGGTGTTGCTCATTTCTAAAGCAGCCGGGCCCAGCAGAATGAATACTTCATGTCAGGACTTTGATGTGGTCAGTGGCATCTATTCATGGTAAGAAGAAATGAGCCTTTCAGAATGGTTCTCTAGATGGTGTTTCTTTCGTTCGAGTCTTTGGCATTCTCTAACTCAAAATATATTATGGACTTTTTAATATTTTATTTTGTATTTTATTTTTTTTAATTTTTATTTCAGTGAGAGAAACAGAGATAGAGAATTGGCACACTAGAGACTTGGCTACTGCAGTTGAACTCCAGATGCTTGCGCCATCTAGTGAGCATGTGAGACCTTGTGCTTGCCTCACCTTTGTGCATCTGGCTAATGTAGGATCTGGAGAGTGGAACATGGGTCCTTAGGCTCCACAATGCCTTAACCACTAGGCCATCTCTCCAGCCCTTATATTTTATTTTTAATTTACTTATTAGAGAGAGAGAATGGATGCACCACTGCAAATGAACTCCACATTCATGCACCATGTTGTGCATCTGCCTTACATGGGTTCTGGGGAGTTGAACCTGGGTCCTTAGGCTTCGTGGGCAAGTGCCTTAACCAGTAAGCCATCTCTCCAGCCCTATTATGGGCTTTAAAAATGGATCTTTGTTATTACTAAGTCTTGGCCAGTGTAGATGCTTTCCAGATAAGAGCTCCACAGTGAGACCTTGTCTCAAAAAGCAAAAATAAAATTTTTGTTTTTTTGTTTTGTTTCCAAGGTAGGATATTACTGTAGCCCAAGCTGACCTGAAACTCACTCTGTAGTCCCAGGCTGGCCTCACACTCATAGCAATTCTCCTGCCTGTGCCTCCTGAGTGCTGGGATTAAAGGTGTGTGCCACCATGCCCAGAAAAATAAATATGTTTTATTTATTTATTTTATTTATTTGAGAGAGAGTAAGAGAGAGGGAGAAAATAGGTATGCCAGAGCCTTCATCTGCTGCAAACGAACTCTAGATGCATGTGTTAACTTGTGCATCTGGCTTATGTGGATCCTGGGAAATCGAACCTGAGTCCTTTGGCTTTGCAGGCAAATATCTTAACCACTAAGCCATCTCTCCAGCCCCCAAAATGTTTAAAATAATATAAATAAATAAAAATAAAATTTAAAATAAGTAGATTCTCTACTCAAATGTATAGAATCTACTATTATGTTTAGGAAATAATCCTGGCATATAGTTCTAGACTATTTTATATAATCAAACTTAACCTCATAAGCCATTGGTATCTTGGGTGACTTACACACTTGTTAACGTGAAAAAGTTATTTGGAATAGTACTTTGAGAAACAGTGTGTTTCTGTACCCCTGAAGTCAATTAATTTGGCTCCCACTTCCTTAATTATTGAAGTGCAGCTTTTGCTGGAGGCTTGTGTCTGTAATGCCACAGTGAATTATTTAACATTTGAGGGAAGTACTGATTTGGGAGCTTTTTAATTTACCTCCAAACTACTGGGCTTTACACTGTTGGTGTTTTTCTCTCATAAACTTGACTTTGATGTCAGCTAATGGGACCTGAGTCAATTACCTAAGGGACCAAAAGTGAGGTGAATTAGGTGGTATCTTTTGTTTAACCTCAGGATATATCTGGTCCTTTATATGTATCTGTATATGTATAGCAAAGAGAGGCAAAATTTAGGTTAAAATGTAATAGCTATGTTTTTGGAGGGAAAAAGGCAAGAGAGCAACATTTGTAAAAATACACTCTAGGCCTGAGGAGATGGCTGAGCAGTTAAAGTCACTTGATTGCAAAGCCTGCTGGCCTGGGCTCAACTCCTCATTACCCACATAAAGCTAGACACAAAAAGTGACACATCCATCTAGAGTTCCTTTGCAGCAGCAATAAGGGGCCCTGGCACACCCACGCATGCACACATGTATGTGCATGCGCACACACACACACGCACACACAATTTTTTTTTTTTTTGGTTTTCCAACATAGGGTCTCACCCCAGCCCAGGCTGATCTGGAATTCACTATGTAGTCTCAGGGTGGCCTTGAACCTCCTACCTCAGCCTCCCAAGTGCTGGGATTAAAGGCGTGCACCACCATGCCCAGCTAATTTTTCATTTATTTATTATTATTATTTGGTTTTTCGAGGTAGGGTCTTACTCTAGCCCAGGCTGACATGGAATTCACTATGTAGTCTCAGGGTGGCCTTGAACTCATGGCGATCCTCTTACCTCTGCCTCCTGAGTGCTGGGATTAAAGGTGTGTACCACCACGCCTGGCTGAATTTTTTTTTTTTTTTTTTTTTTTTTTTGGTTTTGCGAGGTAGGGTCTCACTGTGGTCCAGGCTGACCTGGAATTAACTATGTAGTCTCAGGGTGGCCTCAAACTCTCAGTGATCCTCCTACCTCTGCCTCCCGAGCCGGCTGCATTTTTTTATTTTTGAGAGAGAGGGAGAAAGAGGCAGAGAGAGAGAGAATGGATGTGTCAGGACCTTTCAGCTGCTGTGAATGAACTCCAGACGTGTGCACCCCCTTGTGTGCATGTGCAGCATTGCACACTTACATCACTTTTGCAACTGGCTACACATTGGAACCTGGAGACTCAAACAAGCGTTCTTAGGCTTCATAGGCAGGCGCCTTAACCACTAAGCCATCTCTCCAGACCAATAATAATTTTTTTAATTCCCTTGTAAACATTCACCAAATCCCTTTTTTTTTGCCAGCAAGATAATGGGTTTAAGGTTTATTCTACCAATCCTAACTTTAAAAATTGATTGTAAAGCTAGTCAACAAAATAGTGCTAGGGGTTGGAGATGTACTCAAGGGTGGAGCACTTGCCTAGTATGAATGATTCCCATGGTTCAGTGTCATGTACCAAAAGTAGAGAGAGACATTACTAAACTTACAGATATCCCTAACCATAATTAAGAAACCATTTCTGAGCTGGAGAGATGGCTCAGCAGTAAGGCGCTTGCCTATAAAACCTAAACACCCGAGTTCAATTCCCCAGTACCCATTTAAAGCCAGATGTACAAAGTGGTGCATGCATCTGGAGTTCATTTGCAGTGGCTGGAGGCCCTGGCACACCCATTTTGTCTATCTCTCTTTTCTCTCAGCTTGCAAATAAATAAACCAGCACAAGTCTGTGGACTTAACCAGTGAACTACAAGAAAAAGACTGCAGGGATGGAAGCCCAGTGAAGAAAGTGGTTCAAAAGGGAGGGCGTATTTGCACATTCTCACATGCAGAAGCTTAAAAGGCTGACCTCAGAAGTAGAGTGGTGATAACCAGAGAGAGGCTGGGTTAAGGGAAGGATAGATCCAGGTACAGAGGTGCAGTTGGATAGGAGAACAACTTCCAGTGTTCTGTAGACTCCTATATTAACTCTGGTTGCCAAATATTAATTGTATATCCCAAATCACTACTAGAATACATTTTAAATGTTCCATAGCACAGAGTAGTTATAAATATAGGAGATAATAAATATGCCATTTACTCTGATCTGATCATTGGACATTGTATATTTGTATTGAAATATACCAAACCCTATAAATATGTGCAATTAAATATCAACTAATTTCTTAAATGAAATAAAATCAGAATTCTGATGCCTTCAAAGAAGAAAACATAAGTCAGGCATGGTGGCACATGCCTTTAATCCCAGCACTCAGGAGGCAGAGTTAGGAGGATTGTCGTGAGTTCAAGGCCACCCTGAGACTACATAGTGAATTCCAGGTCAGCCTGAACTAGAGTGAGACCCTACCTCGATAAAAAGAAGGAGGAGGAGGAGGGGAAGAGGAGAACATTTCTAACTTTCCATTCTGTTGATAAGAGAATATTTTCATTTTATATACAAAATAATAGTTGTACCAATTATAATACATACGATTAAAGAATTTTGGTACTCAAGCAGCCTGCCAACTGGAGTTTGGATCCCCAACACCAGTGTAAGGCTGGGCTTAGAGTGGCACATGTGTCTGTATTCCCATTGTACCTATGGCAGTGAGAGGCAGAGTTAGGAGAAAACCCAGCGTGCAGGCTAGCTAGTCTGGCCTTCCCAGTGGCAAACAAGAGACAGTATTTCAAAGGTGAGGACCAACAGCCCAAGTTGTCCTCTGACCTACATGACCTTCATTTGAAGTAGCAGGAGAACCTGCCATGCCCATTTTCTTCCCCTACCCCTTTCTCTCCTTGACAATAAATAAATAAAATACCACAGCTGGGCATGGTAGCACATACCTTTAGTTCCAGCACCCAGGAGGTTGAAATTGGAGGATCACAGTGAATTTGAGGCCAGAGTGGGGTTACAGAGTGAGTTCCAGATCAGCCTGGGCTAGAGTGAGACCCTGCCTCAAAACACACACACACACACACACACACACACACACACACACACCCCATAGCCAGACACTCTTGTACACTCTTGTAGTCCTAAAATATTGGAAGGCTAACACAGGAAGACCACGTTTAAGGTCACCTAGGCTACAGATTACATAGTGAATTTAAGACCAGCCTGTGCTATATAGTAAAGTCCTGAGTCAAAACAAAACAAGGGCTGCGAAGATACCTCATTTGTTCAAGTGGTTGCCTTACAAGCATGAGGACCTGAGTTTGTTCCCCAGAGAATCTGTGTAAAAATGCTGAGTGTGGTGGTGCACACTTGTAACCTTCGCACAGGGAAGCAGAGTGCAGTAGGGTAGAGGAACAGAACTGATTGTATTAAGGGGATTTACTACATTGGTTTATAGGGTAAGAGCAGGGCAGTCCAACAATGACTATCTGAGGGCTAGAGAGTCAGAGAACCCTGTAGCTGCTCAGTCCATGAGGCTGGATGCCTCCGTAGTCCAGTGTGACACTGAAGGCCTGGAGGGTTCCTGGAGAGCCACTGGTATTCAGTCCACATTGAGAGGCGGATGAAGCTGGGTTCCAGTGTCCACAAAGGATAGCAGCAGCAGGGTAGACGTACACTCCAAGGAGTAGCATTGGCAGCCGGGCAAAAGGCCTTGTGCTTTCTTGGATCTTTACATATTGTCCAACATCAGAAGGGTCACCCACTGTGGAGAAGGTCTTCCTGCAAACACCCTCACAGACGTGCCCAAGAGGGCTGACTCTTACTTGATTCCTAATCTGATCAAGTTGACAACAGAATTTCACCTTCACACAGAGACAGGTGTGAAAGAATCACAGGAGCCCTATGGCTCACCAGCAGGCCAATATTGCCTAGTTGATGAGCTCTAGGCCAAGGAGAGATCCTGTCTCAAAAAGGGGGAAGGAATCCCAGCACTCGGGAGGCAGAGGTAGGAGAATCGCTGTGGGTTTGAGGCCACCCTGAGACTACATAGTGAATTCCAGGTCAGCCTGGGCTAGAGCGAGACCCCTTACCTCGAAAAACCAAAAAAAAAAAGAAGGGAAGAGCAACCAAGGTTGTACTCTGGCCTCCATCTGCACACACGTGCACCCACACAGGCATGCACACACACAAAACAAAACAGTCCCCACAAACTGAATATTTTCCCTCCTGAAACAAAGATTAAAAACACATATCTTTTTCTTCCCTAGTACCCAGCTAGACTTCGTTTCCCAGCTTCCCTCACAAATTGTCTGGGATATCTGACAGGAATCTAGCCAATAGAGTGTGAGCAGAAGTGATAGTTACTACTTCCTGACCGTAAAAATCTGGCATTTGTGTTACAGCTCAAGCAGGTATTCTTGGAAGTGGCCCATTCGAGAAGAAAGATTCCTGTATCCCTAAGGTGTTCTTTCATTTATAAAGGCACTTACATCTTAGGGTTAGTCTGTTAGCAGCAGCAGATGTTAACATACCTGACTGTTTCTGTAAACGCTATCACGATTCTGTTAACCACTTACCTCGCTGAACTTGGTCATCTCAGATAACTCCCACCATTTTGTTTCCTATGCCCCATAAACCACCAAGTCATAAGTTTCTGAAGATCTGCTTTGCTTTCAATCCATGTTCACTCCCCTGTTTCAGGCCCTTGTTACTTCATTTTTAGATTTGCCAATAGTTGTCTTTCTAGACTACCTGTCTTTAGATATTCTGTCTTCCAGTTTGACCTCAGGTCTTGCTGGATTAAACACTCTATAGTCCTACTTGGATCTCTCATTAAAGAAATAGTTACTAAGCACTTTCTGTATGTCAGACTCTGTGCATGTTGCAGGTCATACAAACTCAATAATGCTTAGTGTTTTTGCAAGGCTCAGCTGGGGCCAGAGTGAGACCCTACCTCAAAAAAAAACAACAACAAAAAAAAAGAAATGAGGCTTAAGTAAGAGTATGCTGATTACATTTTTTATTTGCAGTTCAATATTTTAAACATAAAAGAAGCAATATTGAAATATACAGCATTTAGAAGACAGTCATGGTGGTGTGCTACTTAGGATGACATGTTAAATGCAGAGAAAAGTTGAGAAGAAAGCTCATTCACCTGCTAGTTAACACTGGTTGGGAAAATGAGCCCGGGAATGAATGCAACAAGCATAAGGAAATAGTCAAAGGGAATTTTATTTGTAATATTATAGTTTTGAAATAAAAATAATATGTTTATTATTTTGTTAATTACTTTAAAAATCAAAAGAAAGTTGTATTTAATAAATTGTAAAGCAATAAAAGCATACCTCTAAATCTATCTTTTTGGACTTTAAGAACCTTAAGCTTGCCAGGCATGTTGGTACATGCCTTTAGTCCCAAAGCTTGGGAGGCAGAGGTAGGAAGATCTCATGAGTTCAAGGCCAGCCTGAGACCTCATAGTGAATTCCAGGTCAGCCTGGGCTAGAGCAAGACCATACCTTGAAGAAGAAAAAAAAAAAAACACCTTAAACTGGATGTGGTGGCACATGCCTGTGATCCTAGCACTCAGGAAGCTGAGGCAGAGGATTACCATAAATTGAGGTCAGCCTGGGCTACCTAGCAATAAAACACAAACACGAATGAGTCTGAAAAGGTCCGAGTGTTATTGACTTATCCTCAGTGATTTAAAGTGATTGTGCTGAATAACTGAACTTAGCTATAAGCTTCTGTAAATAATTTCAAAAGTTATGTCTGTTAGTTTTCAGAGGCCTCGAGAGAGCACTGCAACTTGATTACATATTCTTAGTGACTGTATTCCACTTTCAGCAATAAAGTAAGCTATATATACAAATCTAGCAATATTACTAATTCATTGCAACCAGCACTTATTTTCTTCATTAACTTTTTATTGTTACTTTTAACTTACACAGCATGCACAAATGCAGCAATTACATGTTGAGCAAGAAGGGGAAGGCTTTTCATGCTCAACATACTGTACATCAGAAGTCATTACTTCACCCAAGGTTTTGGAAAAACACAAAATAAGATCAGCCTCTTACAAAACAAGTATAATTAGCCACAAAAGTAGGTGGGCTAAGCTACTAATCTACTCAGCCTGAGAGTTAGCTAATTGTGTATAAATAACATGATATAGATTAGCTCTCCTGACTTCATCACAGCAAAACTAAGCTGCATAAATTGGTTTTTTAATGGTAAGAATATCTAAATCTTTTTAAGGGAAAGCTATATGTTAATAAGAAGATAAAGTTAAAGGCTTTGTATGCTTTTTTTTTTTAGTTTAGAGGATTTTATTAGATTAAAAGAAGGAAAAAGGAGAGTATTAAGAGCTCCTGCCCATGAGAAGGCAGGAGTGGGGAAAGCCCACCTGTTGACCCAAATTGGGGTCATTTATAGGTTCTGAATGGGGGCGGAGCTAAGCAAAAGGCTTTGTATCATAATAAGACATTTTAAACAGTGCTTGATAGTCACCAGTACAATGTTAGTTCTATGCACAAGACCTGCAGTTAAAACTTTTAAAAATGTGACATGCCTGTGATCCCAACTACTTGGGAGGTTGATGCAGGAGGCAAGTTTAGCTTGGGTAATGTAGCAAGACACCCACTTTTAAAAAAATGTCTAATGGTAGAGTCTGTTTAATAGCTTCATGATAAAATGCTTCCTGATCCTTTAAATCTAAACTCAGAGCACACACAGAGGTAAAAACTGTGTGTTGTAACAGTGTGGTGGCGCACGCCTTTAATCCTAGCACTCAGGAGGCAGAGGTAGGAGGATCGTCATGAGTTTGAAGCCAGCTTGAGACTACAGAGTGAGTGTCAGGTCAGCCTTGTCTAGAGTGAGACCAAAAAACACCAAATAAACAAGAAAACCCAGTGTGTTGTAAAAAAACAACATTGGGATTTATCTCAAATCTGTAAGTAAATCATGTTTGAGCTGAAGCAAGTCCACTGGATCTTACTCCTTTATAAGATAGAGTAATAAATGAGTTTCACATCAGGAGCTTAACTAACAGGGCATCTTGCCAGCTAGCCTGGAGTCCAGTACTACTTATCCTGGGCACCTCTTTTCCCCAAAGCCTAGGGCTAGGTGTGTGCAAATAAAAATATAAAGTAGTCTGATCTTAAACGACAAGGGTTTCCTGACATTGAATGCAGCTTCATTTCTTCATTCAAACTGCTGGCACTGTGTCCACATGTTCACATTCACTGTTAGAGCTACCAATTACCCAGGGCCATTGGCAGTCCCTTGGCTTACAAATAAACAGCCCTGGGCTGAGGAGATAGCTCAGCTGTTAAGAACTCTTGCTCCTTGAGCGTCAGGGCCATTTGGGGCAGAGACCACCAAGTTCTAACCCCCCATAATCTAAGTAAAAGGCTGGGCATGGCCCCACTTAGATAGCTGTAAGGGTGGCAACTGGAGAATCACCTCTGGATTAAGGGAAAGATCCCAGTTTCAAGTAGATAAAGAGAAAACAGGGTGGGCTTTATATGATTGAACCCAACTGTAGCAGACAGCTTCAGGTTCGCTGAGATGAACTTCCAGACCAGGCACAGTTATGGAGGAAGGGATATTACTTATTGAAGCTTACAGATCCAGGGGAAGTTCCATAAAGGCAGGAAAAGCAGCCTGCTTTCACAGGGCCAAGCAGAAAGAGAGAAAGCCAACCAGCCACCACAGCACACAGAGCAAAACTACAGCCAAAAGGTCACACAGCACACTTCAGGAACTCCTGCTAGGCACATTTGCATATCTTTACAATGGAATCTCAAACCCACCATTAACATCTTAGGACCGGCCCCCAGTGACATTGCCTCTAGCAAGGTGATTGCAGATGCAAACTATAACTAGTAAAACACTGAATATATTGGGGGACATATATTCAAACTACCACACCAACCAAGAGAACAGCAGAAGTGATAAAGATGCCAAGAGTAAATGCAGGTGCCAGAGAAGAGGAGTGATAGTGGAAAATTGAGCTGGTTTCAGAGGAACAGTGGTGTTACCCACACTGGTGAATTGAAGTTCCTTTCAGCTCTCAACTCCTCAGTTTGAGAGTTATATAAGGTTAAACATATCTTAATCATAAACATAGAGGATTTGGGTACTTCAGGAAAAAAAGGTGGTTTAATTATGTTAATCGTAGAAAATGATCTGTGGCTCAAAACGCTTAACATACTTTTTTTTTAATTTGAGAGAAAGAATGGGCATGCCAGGGCCTCTCAGCCGCTGTGAAAGAACTCCAGACGCATGTGCCCCCTTGTGCGCATGTGTAACGTTGTGTGCGTGCATCACTTTTGTGTCTGGCTAAACGTGGGACCTGGAGCTTCAAACGGGCACTCTTAGGCTTCGCAGGTAGGCATGCTAAGCCATCTCTCCAGCCCAACATACTGGTTTTTAGTGACTAGTTTATATGTATGTTTTCCCGCTTAAGTACCTTCTAGAGAATGCCTGTTTTAGTCCTCTCCCATCCTAATACCTCCCCTGCTACGGGATCCTCTATTAGAGTTAAGACCTTTGAGGTATTCCTCGTCTGTTTTACATGTAGTAATTTATATACTCATATTTTCCCTGTACTAGATTTCTAGATTGCTCATTGATTGATTGGTTGGTTGGTTGATTCAACAAACATTTGTTGAGGACCTGCTGTGTGCAATGCCGACTGTAACATACATAGAAATATAATAAGTATTATTATAGTTTAACACATACAGTGATATGTGTAAGTCTGGTAATAGTCTATGTTGTTCATATATATTCTTTTTTTTTTCTCACAACACTGGGTAAGAAACAAATAGCTATTCTTGGAAAACAGATTAAAGACATTTAATAGCCTGCTCAAGTTTATAGTGCAAGTAAATAGCACAGTTGTTTTCCAGTCGCCATTTGACCATAGAATCCATGCTCTTTCCGGTACGGTAGATAGCTCCTGGACTCAGTTGTCCAGAATAAACTTTCTTACTCATGTTGACATCCATCCACAGCACAGAGTACAAATCTTTATGCTCTAGGTTTGGCATGAATTCTGTATCGGTAGAAGCCAACTTAATAAACCTTGTTGTTGTTTCCAAAGCTCCAGCACTATGATACAGATGCTTTGTATATTATTGTTGATTCATTGAGACAGACTTTCCTTATGGACACAATTTTAAAGATAAAGTCTTTTGTGTTTACAGGCCATATCTCTTTTGCTACACATTTCCTTTCACCAATTTATTCTTAATTTATCATATTCTATTGAGGAATACTGACTTCTGAATATATACGTATATGTGTATATTTTTTGTTTGTTTGTTTTTCGAGGTAGGGTCTCCCCCTGGCCCAGGCTAACCAGGAATTCACTATGTAGTCTCAGGGTGGCCTCAGACGCACAGAGATCCTCCTACCTCTGCTTCCCAAGTGCTGAGACTTAAAAGGCGTGCACCACCACGCCCGGCCTTGAATTTTTTTTAACACAGGGAACTTTTATTTTTCAAAATGTGTTTCTGCCCTAAGCAGATGTTCTAATGGATCTCCTCTGCAGATAAGAAGCAAAATGTATTAAATGTCATTAGTCCTGAAATGCTAAAAATTTTAGTACAGCAAAATTTTGGTATTACATTTGTATTCACTGGAGACACATTTTCAAGGCATTATTTGGACAACTGTGTACCTACAAGAGCTCCTGCTGTCCATGCTGAAATATGGACCATCTATTGCTTCATGGTGATTGCTTACATCTTCATTGTAAATAACAGTACAGTGGATTTTCATGGGCCATGCAGAAGAGAACCAGCAAACTAAGAAGATGCAAAGAAAGTTTTCATCCCTTCTTTCCAAAGCTGTAGTTAATCACTTGAACACTATCCAATGTAGTAGAAAGCTGGCAGACTTTTCTTTGCAGCAGGCTATGTAAAAATGTTTATAATTCACAGCTTGTTATGCCATGCAAATGACTGCATTCCCAGTGAAGGAGAGTGAGAAAATATGGCTGTGAAATTACTTAACTCCCCTTTGTTAGTTGTTTTCTGGCAACAGTGAAAGGATACTTTGCACTTAAAATGCATTTCTATATTTAATTTTGTCATTCGATTCAGAACTTTTGAAAAAAAGAGGATTTACTTTGTATCTCTTGTTATAGGTAGGTTAGAGCAGTTTTAATTTAACAAAAACAATAAGCTAAAAATCAGAGTTGTCAGAATTTTCATGAAATAGTACAAAAGTATTAGGATTTTAATTCATTGTATGGCTTCAATTTTACAAAATCTGCTTTTGTTTCTGTCACACCTGCAGAGCTTAATAAGCAACTTCTTCTTTCCAAAAATATCCCATATGAACTGTATTGCATGCCTGCAGCACTTTGGCTGAAAGTTAATCTTCTTCAGGAATAATTAAAGGGGTGGGTAAGGTGACTGTGGACTATATGTAATCTGTCTACCCATTAGTTCTTTTAAAAAAATATTTGTTAGTTATTTATTTGCAAGCAAAGAGACATAGAAGAGAGACAGAGAGAATGGGCGTGCCAGGGCCTCCAGCCACTGCAAACGAACTCCAGATGCATGCAACACTTTATGCATCTGGCTTATGTGGGTACTGGGGAATTGAACTCTGGTCATTAGGCTTTACAGGCAAGCACCTTAACCCCTAATCCATCTATCCAGCCATTAGTTGTTTTCTTTGCAAAATAAAAAAAAATTATTTTTGTTTTTTGAGGTGGGATCTCGCTCTCTAGCCAGGCTGACCTGGAATTCACTATGTTGTCTCAGGGTGGTCTTGAACTCAGTAGCAATCCATCTACCTCTGCCTCCCTAGTACTGGGGTTAAAGGTGTGCGCCACCACGCAGATCTCTACAAAATTCTAATTTTATGGAAGATCCCCCCCACCCTTTTAGATTCATAAAGCTCCCTAAAGTCAAGATCAACCATTGTGATTTCCTTGTACTAGTTATACTGCTGTAGGCTTAATAAATGTGCCTCAGATGAGCTTCTGGTGGAAAAGCAGCTACAGCTGGTCTTTTGGTGTTCTACCCTGTGGATGGCTTCTGAGGAAGCGAGATCCTGAGGGAAGTGAGAAAAAACATAAGAACTGGCACTTACAAGCTCATGTAGCCTTTTTTCCCTAAATCTTCAAGATAGAGGGTATATCTAGTTTACGCTTCCCTGAAGGTAAAAGGATTTTTTTTTTTTTTTTTTTAGTTTTTCGAGGTAGGGTCTCACTGTGGCCCAGGCTGACTTGGAATTAACTATGTAGTCTCAGGGTGGCCTCAAACTCATGGCGATCCTTCTACATCTACCTAAATGCTGGGATTAAAGGCATGCTCCACCATGCCTTACAAAAGAGGAAATTTTTATGTTTAAATATTTAAAGCAATAAAAAACATACTTAACTTTTCTTTTTATTTAATATACTTAGAAGCCAGGGACTTTCTAGTACTTGATCAGTTAATTGAACATTCCTTTTTTTCCCAGTGCACAAATCATTGGATAGTTAGCATATTTAAATAAAATATTTTGTGTACTGCCGGGCGTGGTGGCGCATGCCTTTAATCCCAGCACTTGGGAGGCAGAGGTAGAAGGATTTCCGTGAGTTTGAGGCCACCCCGAGACTACATAGTGAATTCCAGGTCAGCCTGGGCCAGAGTGAGACCCTACCTCGAAAAAAAATTTTGTGTACCTACAACCTATGTTTTTGAGAAATAATAGATTACTGTCTCAGAGAGAATAGAATTTTGTGTTAGTATCAAAGCATCATTTTTACTGTCATTTTCTCTTCAAAGAACTTTTTGTTATAGAAATTTAACTTTTACAACCATAAGGGAGCATTTACTTGTTTCCTACTTAAAACATTCTTTGAAATTAAACATTAGAGCACCATTAAAGTTTCCGGTCAAGGTAAGAAGCTGACTGTAATGCTTTGTTGTGCTTTCTTGGCTGTTGTGAGATAAATAGGAGCCTAGGGGAGCCCAGCCCTGTGGTGGTTAAAATGGGCTGCTTGCACTGCTCTCCACTGACCTCTCCTGGCCTTGGGCTAGAAGAGTTGGTGATATGGGTGGCAGCCTCTTCTTGAGTATGCCTTGAGAGAGTTGGGAAGCCACGGAGCCAGCCAGTGTGCTTCTGTTTTTATGTTTTCTTTTTTGTTGTTTTATTCTGTTTGTTTGTTTGGGTGGCTATTTGAATGCTCAAGCCCAGGGCCTGTCCTGTGCTAGGCAAGCACTCTACCACTGAGTCATGCCCTCGACCACCTCAGCCAAGGTAGACTTTGTTGTGATCACTTCCCAGCCTCTAAATACTAGGACTCTTTTCACTAATCTCCTATCACCTTTGTAAGAGACTGGGTGAAGTGATACACTCTTGTAATCCCAGCAGTTGGGAGGCTGAGGCAGGAGGATTGCTACAAGCTTAAGGCCAACCTGGACTAGAGTGATACTATCTCTCAGAGAGAGAGAGAGATATGGATGGACGGACGGATGGATGGGTGGGTGGGTGGGTGGATGGACAGATAGATAGACAGACAGACAGACAGACAGACAGACAGACAGAGATAGCCAGCCAGCCAGCCAGCCAGCCAGCCAGTCTGTCTGGGGCTGGGGAGGTGGCACAGTGGTTCAAGTACTTTCCCACATAAGTATTAGAACCTGAGTTCAAATCCTGAGAGCCCACATCAAGTGCCAGCATAGTGTGCTCACTTGTGATCCCCATACTGGAGAAGTAGAGATGAGGCCCTGGACTTGCTGGCTAGCTATTCTAGCCAGATTCTAGGTTCAGTGAGAGACCATGTCTCAAAATATGGTGGAGAGCAAATGATATCTGCCTCTGGCCTCCCACTCATACACATGTGCACCCATCCATGTGTGACATTTTACATATAAAATAAAACTTGCTTTCCATCTTATTAGATACACTTATAAATACAATCTGAGCATCTGGTGACCTTGAGATAACTACCTGCTGCATCTTGCCAATGACTACAAAATAGAAGAAAACTGAGCTCTATTAGCAGATACACCTTTTACAGGAGTTTGCCCTTACACAGAATAATTCTGTTGCAGGTACTCTAAGCCAGGAACCTCTGACCTGGGCAGCATTGTCAAGCAGTAGTGCTCCCATTTTGTTTTCTTGTTGAAATGGTCATCATTACTAAGTATGATTTCTAAAAGTTATCCTTCCCTTATTCTGATCAAAATTCAAACATGTTTAAAGTATGATTTATACCATCTGCAGATTCTTCCTGTTTTGTTTTGTTTTATTTTGTTTTGTTTTGTTTTTCGAGGTAGGGTCTCACTCTAGCTAAGGCTGACTTGGAACTAATTATGTAGTTTCAGGGTGGCCTCAAACTCATGGTGATCCTCCTACTTCTGCCTCCTGAGTGCTGGGATTAAAGGCATGTGCCACCATGCCCAGCAGATTCTTTCAAATCATAAAATTTTTTAAAACTTGAACCATTTTAAGAGAAAGACTATGGTCATAGACCATAGTCATAAATAGTAGCTATACTAGGACATGATGGCATTTGCTTTTTGTATATTTGTTTTTATATTTTGCTTTTTGAGATAGGGGCTCACTATATAGCCCAGGCTGGCCTCAAACTCAGCAATCCTGCCTCCACCTTCTAAGTGCTAGGATTACAGACATATGCCACCTTACCCAGCCATGTTATTTTGCTTGTGTATAACGTGCTGCGTGTGTAGAGTGGTATATGCATGTGTATGAGTCCATATGCCTACCTGCAGCAGGGTCATTCACTCGCCTTTGGTGGCCAGAGTGAAACATCTGGTGTGTTCACTCTTTTTCTCTTCTACCTGGTCTTGTTTTGAGCCCAAGTGTCTTTCTACTGCTTCTGGAGCTTGAGGGGCTCCAAAGGTTCTCAGGTCTCTGCTCCCCTGCAGGACTAAGGTTACAGGCACACGTGGACACACCCAACTGTTTTATTTGGAATGTAGAGATTTGAACTGGCAATCTGATCTCAGGCCCCATAGAGTCTCATGCTTATGCAGGAAACACACCTAACCATTGAGCTATCTCTATAACCCCCCAGCCATATCATTTCCTTTTTTTAAGGTTTAGAGAGACTTTATTGGATTAAGAGAAGGAAAGAGGAGAAAGTATAGAGAGCTCCTGCCCCTGAGAAGGTGGAAGGGGGTAAAGCTCCAATATTACTATTTTTTTTCTTCTTCAGTTTTTCAAGGTAAGGTCTCACTCTAGCCCAGGCTGACCTGAAATTAACTATGTAGTCTCAGGGTAGCCTCAAACTCATGGAAATCCTCCTACCTCCCAAAGGCTAGGATTAAAGGCGTGTGCCACCACACCAAGCTTTTTTTTTTTTTTTTAAACCTTTTCATTGCTTATAGTCAGCTCACATTCAAATGGTTCTGTGACAATCTAACTCCATCTACCTGGGTCCCATCGATTGTCCTCTGAGGCCTGAAAGTCTACAAGGGTGGGAATCCTGCAGACCCTCAATTTACTCAATGCCTACTCCCCACAATGCCTTGCTTTTCTTCTTTCTCTGCAACAATAAAAATAAAAACAAGGGCTACAGAGATGTCTCAATAGTTAAGGTGATTGCCTGCAAAGCCTAAGAACTCAAGTTCAGTTCCCCAGTACCCACATAAAGCCAGCTACGCAAAGTAGCACATGTGTCTGGAGTTCATTTACTGTGGCTAGAGGCCCTGGCATGCCCATATTCTCTATCTATCTATCTATCTATCTATCTATCTATCTATCTATCTATCTATCTATCATCTATCATTGGCCTCTTTCTCCCTCTATCTCTCTCAACTAACTAAATAAAATATTTTTAATTTAAAATTTTAAATATCAGACTGGAGAAATGGCTTAGCGGTTAAAATGCTTCCTGAAAAGCCAAAGAACCTAGGTTCGATTCCCCAGGACCCATGTAAGCCAGATGCATAAGGGGCACATGCATCTGGAGTTCATTTGCAGTGACTGGAGGCCCTGGCATGCCCGTTGTCTCCGTGTCTGCTTCTCATCTCTTTCTCTGCTTGCAAGTAAATAAATAAAAATTTAAAAATAATTTAAATATCTATATAATAAAGTCTGTCAGACCAATTTCAGGATAGTTCTTTTTTTAAATATTTTATTTTTAGCCGGGTGTGGTGGCGCACGCCTTTAATCCCAGCACTCGGGAGGCAGAGGTAGGAGGATCGCCGTGAGTTCAAGGCCACCCTGAGACTACATAGTGAATTCCAGGTCAGCCTGGGCCAGAGTGAGACCCTACCTCAAAAAAACAAAAAAAACAAAAACAAAAAATATTTTATTTTTATTTATTTATTTGAGAGAGAGAAAGAGGGCGAGCGAGAGCATAGGTGTGCCAGGGCCTCCAGCCACTGCAAACAAACTCCAGATGCATGCGCCACCTTATGCATCTGGCTTACATGGGTACTGGGGAATAGAACCAAGGTCCTTTGGCTTTGTAGGCAAGCGCCTTAACTGCTAAGCCATCTCTCCAGCCCCAGGATAGTTCTTCTAATTTCTAAAAGAGACTCCTTAAGATTACATATTTTGATAATTGGTGGTATGTGATCCCATTTTGGCTAGTTCTTTCACTTGTCCCCTTTCTTAATATATCCTCCCCATGGTTCTAACTGGGTAGCATTCTTCCTCAGGCTCGCTTTAGGTGTTATTCCTGTCCTGTAGGATCCCTTACAACCTGTCTTTACTTCTGTGCTAGCACTCACTGCCCAGGATTGAAATCTTTTAGTTTTCTCTCCACATCCTTCTCTTATCTAGTCTTGTACTTCTCTAGCACAGAGCTATGCCCTCTACCTTTTAATTAAGTATATACTTTCTGTGGACACATCATGTGTTGGTACCATCATTTCCCTTCTTCCTGCCCCCAGTCCGCTGAGGGTCCTCCTCAGTGGGATTGCTGGTATTCCCATGGGATGTGGGTTATGAGTTGTGAGAACAGCAGTCAGTCATGGGGGGGCTGGCTAATGCCTCTGGATATGCCCTTCCAACCTGTGGCTATTACAGTTTTTCTACTCCCTCTTCCACAAAATTCCCTAAGCGATGGTGGGTGTGTTTTAAGTCTACTTCAGTGTTGAGCTTTCAGGAGCTTCTGGATCTCTGCTTTGATACGTGCTGAGTGTCCTCAGTGTCTGTCTCCTTCACCCTGGCACAGGTTGTCCGGCTTGCCCTGGAAGCAGCACTCTTGCTCATCTCACCAATTCCTCTGTAGTTTCACCTGGGCACTAGTTGGTGTGCGAGGGGTGGTTTATCTCCTTGGTTCATGCTGCCTTCTAAAAAAGAAAAACAGACTCTCCAACAGAGAATGATGGGATAAGCATTGTTAATTTAGGGAGATTTTGATGAATGTAGCCCTCTTTTGGTCAACGACTAGCAGGAGCTTATCATTAGAGACCATGATCTTGGTCTCCATAGGATTCTGACCTGGTTCCCACTTCCAGCTATGGGTACCTTCCCACTGAGCAGATCTCCTAGCCAATTAGAGAGCCATTGGTTACCCACCAAAGCTGGGTGGCACCATTGCACAGGTGTGGTATGTCTTGTCAGCCTGGTTGCTTTTGAAATAGCAGTGTCCCTTGCTTGCTTACAACGTTGTTGGCCATTTCCCCCCAGCAATTTATATAGCACTTTCTAGAACTATACAGGTTAACCATCTGGGAACTGGCTCCCTTCTGGATTCCAGCCGGATCTCACTGTGTCAGCAGCATGTGGTGTCTTCAGCATTATACCCCCACCTTTCAATGAATTTTCAGAGCCTATCACAGGGTCTTACACAGGACAGGTACTTAATTAATGTTCATTAAATAAAAGCCTTGAATAATGTTCTTCTAATATAACAATAAAATGGGAAAATATCTCTGGAATAGTATCCTTCTAACCCTAATGATTTCTTTTTGCTGCATATGATGTGGGTGTATATGTGTAGGTGCATGTGTGTGTATGAGTGTGCATGTGCTTGTAGAAGGCCAGAGGTCCTCTTTAGATCCTGTCTGCCTCTTTCATGAGACAGCTTTTCTCATTGGCCTGAGACTCACCAATTAAACTTGACTAGCTGGCCAGCAAGCTCAGGGGATCTCTTGTCTCCATCTCCCCAGTGCCTGGGATTACAGGAATGCACCGCCACATCCAGCACTTTACATGTCTGTCACCATGCCTGGGATTACAGGAATGCACCACCACATCCAGCACTTTACATGTCTGTCACCAGTGCCTGGGATTACAGGAATGCACCACCACATCCAGCACTTTACATGTCTGTCACCATGCCTGGGATTACAGGAATGTACTGCCACATCCAGCACTTTACACGTCTATCTCCATGCCTGGGATTACAGGAATGCACTGCCACACCCAGCACTTTATGTGGGTGCTGAGGATTGAATTTGGGTCCTCATTCATGGCGGCACTCTACCAACTGAACCACTTCCCAGCCTCCTTTCCTGATGAATCATTAACAATACTTTAGAAATAATCTCTTCAAGCTGTGCTGCATGTGGTGGCACATGCCTTTAATCCCAGCACTCGGGAGGCAGAGGTAGGAGGATCACTGTGAGTTTGAGGCCACCCTGAGACTACACAGTGAATTCCAGGTCAGCCTGAACTAGAGTGAGACCCTACCTCGAAACCACCCCCCCCGCAAAAAAAAAAAAAAAGAAAGAAATAATCTCTTCACAAGATCTCTTTGCTGAAATTCTTTGCTTTACCACTAATTCAAATGGTGTTAAAGGGTTATCTGCTAATTTAGTAAAATCCTTTAAGTTATTATTGTGAAATTTCCCTTCTTGACTGGTCTTTCTAGTTATAATCATTTTGTCCACAAATTACAATTTATTAAATATCAGTAAATGTGGGTTTTGCATAAAGATGAGGAGCCAAGGGATGACTTTAGGAAAATAAATATATGTAGCAATTTGTGAGTTTATAACCAAATTGTGCACAAAGACAGTATTTAAAATGTTTTAAAATAAGTTGATATAAATGAGGCATTTCAAAGTATAGTGTGGTACCTGATCATTAATTTTGTGACTTTTGTCAGTTGATTTAACAACCTTCATGTTATTTTTAAAATAGTTGTTTAAGGGTCCTTAATTAAGTAATATGATGTTTGCTTATTTCAAACAGTGTGCCTTTGTTCCTGTTAAAGCTGTACTGGCAGGACATTGCTTCTTTTCCTTGTTGTTAATATTCAATGTTAGATAATGGTTTCGCAAATAATAGATTCCAAGGACCTTTTGATCCACTATTACTGTAAAATAAAATGCAACTTAATTTTTTTCTGGGCATAATGGTTTTAACCTTGTGTACTAATTTAACTGGGCTTGTGGGGGCAGATTCTTAAATGAGACGCAAATGAAGGAAAAATTGCTAATGCTGCCACTGTATATCTAATGAGCACTGTGTAATAAACCATAACCTTTTCAACATTTCTCTGGAAAATGGCATGATTATTTTGGATGGCTAGCCCTTTGTGGATGGCTCATTACCGTCTGGCATAATATGTATTGATAGAGACTGTAATTGTCAACTCCTATTTGACATGCTGCCTCTAATAAATATGGCTTGCTTCACTGGAGCCCACTAATGGCTATATGGGAAACTGTAATTAAAGAAAAAAAAACATTTTAGGTTAAAATATATATGTATACATAAAATAGAAGATGATCTGTGTATTTGAAGCGTCCCCTAAGGATTGATTGGCTCTTGACTCAGCATAGGAGCCATATGGCAAGGGGTGAGGAGCGTGT
Organism: Orientallactaga sibirica; assembly: GCA_036365145.1. Lineage (NCBI taxonomy): Eukaryota > Metazoa > Chordata > Mammalia > Rodentia > Dipodidae > Orientallactaga > Orientallactaga sibirica. Next base: position 23,960,261 of record JAEOAD010000020.1, on the reverse strand, counting down.
ATGAGAAGGGAGAAGAATCCTCACAATGAAGAAGTAACCGTGAAATTCACCTCCTGTGTAGGTGGAAGATCACGAGACTAGAGTTCCCATGCCTGAAGTTAATGCTTTATAAAAGCCATTCCTGACACTTCTTTGTGCTTTTCTTAAACTTTACCTTTTCTTGAATCTCATTTTGTTATAAGAATTTGGATTTTTGAGAAGAGAAATAAAAGGCTATTTTACAAGCCAAATTACTATGAAATATGAATCACAAGGAAAATAAATGCCCACAGAATATTGTATACAATATTTGAGGATGAAAAAGTATAAGCTGAGTATGAGAATTAGACCCTACTTCATGCTGGGAAACATTTAGGCCTATTCAATTATAATTTCTGAAAACAGAGTTTCAAAAGAATTATATTTCTGTTACCCAGTATGTAATTATAATATATCCTGACCGTATAGACAACTTTTGGTTTATATACTATAATTCAGGACTTTTATGAAATGGAATTCTTATATGGCCTATAAAATTAGAACATGAACATGTATTTATACTTCCTGAAGTAAATCTAGAAAATAATAAGAAATGAGGCCAGTCTCATGTTTCTTCTTAGAAATTTAAAATGTGATATAATTTAGAAGTTAAGAAAATAGAGGCCAAGGGGAGAACATGACTGTTCAGCTACCCCTAGATTTGAACCTGCTTCTGATCCACATTTCTTGAAGTCTCTGAGCCCCTGTATGTACTCTGCACAGTGGGCCAGTGCCACCTACTTAGCAGTCGTTGTCAGGATTAGGTGACAAAGCATATATAAAGTTCTTAATGTACTATTTTGGTTATTTAGTAGGTAATCAAAAAATATTAATTGTCTTCTTTTAAAAAAAAATATTTATTTATTTATTTATTTGAAAGAGAGAGAAAAGGCAAAGAGAGCTGCTCCGGGGCCTTTAGCCACTGCAAACAAACTCCAGATGCATGCGCCACCTTGTGCATCTAGCTTATGTGGGTCCTGAAGAACCGAATCTGAGTCCTAGGGCTTCAAGTGTTCTCCAGCCATAATTTTCTTGTTTTTAAAATATTTTTATTGGGCTGGAGAGATGACTTAGTGGTTAAGGTATTTGCCTGTAAAGCCAAAGGACCCAGGTTCAATTCCCCAGGATCCACATAAGCCAGATGCACAAGCGGGTTCATGCATCTGGAGTTTGTTTAAGGGTGGGAAGCCCTGGTGCACCCATTCTCTCTATTTCTCTATATCTGCCTCTTTCTATCTCTCAAATAAATAAAATAAAATAAAAAGTAAAATTATTTATTTATTTATTTATTTGGAAACAGACAAGAGAACATGAGAGAAAGAGGAAAATAGGTGCACCAGGGCCTTTTGCCATTGCAAATGAACTCCAGATGCATGATCCACTTTATGCATCTAGCTTTACATAGGCTCTGGGGAATCAAACCGAGGCCATCAGGGTTTACAAGCAAGTACCTTTAACGGTTGGGTCATCTCTCCAGCCCTTAATATTTTCTTTGGCCCTTTGATTCTACCTTCTTCCTCTAGCCCTACAGAGAGCCACATTTCTTCCAAGTGCATTCAATTATTTTCTTTTTTAAAAAAGGTCTTATCTGTGAAAGAAAGACTTTACTTTGGATAGGTCATACTAACTAGGACTTGTTATCAGCCAGATATTCTTCTCATGTTCTTACATGCATGCTCACTCAATCTCAAACAGCAACCCTAAGAAGTAAATGTTATTATCACCCTGTGTAACAGACAGGAATTATTGAAGCACATACAGGTAAAGTAACTTACCCTAAGTGACACAATGGTGGGCCAGTATGTGAACCTACGTCTTACTCTAAATCCCATGCTCTTAGCTACTTAGCTATATTCCCTCTGCAGGCCATACTTCTCATGGTCATAAGACAGGAAAGAACTGGATCCAGCAGGGTTCAGAGGGCCCTGTCTGCCTTCCTCTGTGAGGCTAAATTATCCTTGAAGAACAAATCCGGCCTAGCTATTAAAAGTAGGGAAGGGGAGGCTGGAGAGATGGTTTAGTAGTTAAGGTGCTTGCCTGTGAAGCCTAAGAACTCGTACAAATCTCCAGGTCCCATGTAGCCAGATGTACAGTAACACAAGCATGCAATGTCTCAAGTATGCACAAGGGGGTACACGTGTCTGGAGTTTGTTTGCAGCAGCTGAAGGCCTGGCACGCCCATTCTCTCTTCCCCTCCCCTCTCAAAATAGATAATTTTAAATAATTATTTAAAAAAATAGTAGGGAAGGTGCCGGGCATGGTGGTGCACGCCTTTAATCCCAGCACTCTGAGAGGCAGAGGTAGGAGGATCACCATGAGTTCCAGGCTGCCCTGAGACTACATAGTGAATTTCAGGTCAGCCTGGGCTAGAGTGAAACCCTGCCTCAAAACAACAACAACAAAAGTAAAAGTAGGGAAGGTATTTCTAGAGGCTAGCTGGTAAACCATGGGAAGAGAGAGTAGACCATGCTATGGGATGCCAAGGCAAAGAGAAGCTGATGATTCTTATACTACGCTTTCTAGGAAATGCCAGGCACATAACAGTGCCATTTACTGTGACATTTCACCTGTGGGAACAGTATTCTTGACCTGGCTAACTCTTACCTGTTCTTTAAGATATAGTTCTGCTCTCATCTACTCCAGAAAATCTTTTCAGACGCCAGGTTAAGTATTCTTTTCTGAACTTTCTTGGCATACTGTGTGTGTAAGTCTGTCCACCACTAGTGAGAATAGTGGTAATAGTTTCTGTGTACTGAGCACTGATCAAGTGTCAGGAGATTGGACCATTAAAGAGGCAATTAAAATGAGGTCATAGGACTGGTGTTTTTCATAAGAGAAGGAAAAGACAATGGAGGGATCTCTTTTATACTCTGCACACACAAAAGAAAGGCCACATGCAATTGCAGTGAGAATGAGGCTGTCTGCAAACCAGGAAGAGAGCCTTCACCAGAAGCTGGACTGCTAGCACCTTGATCATGAACTTCTAGCCTCAGAGACTGAGAGAAATTAAATGTCTGTTAAAACCACCACCTCTGACGTTTTATTTTTGTTGTTGCTGACAGTTCAATAATAGATTATCACAGATTTGCTTGTTTTAGGTTTTAAATCAAATATTATTTGAAGAAATGTTCACAGTTGATTATTTGCCATGATCAATATGCAACTATGGATAGTGTCATAACTCAAGTTATGCCATTAATACTATAATAAGACTAGGTGTGTAGCCCAGTGATAGGGTACCTGCCTAGCATTGGGAGGCTGAGGGTCCAGTCATTGGCACTGGGAAGGAGTAGGTGAAGAAGGAAGGGGGAAGACATGAGGAGGAAGAAGAAGAGGGTGATGATACAGAGAAATTGAATTGATACTGGGTGTTCATAGTGACAGCCTTCTGTCCTCACCTAAGGAGCAGCTCAGGATCCTTCCCTGCACACCACGTGGGCTCTGGTACTTCCCTGGCTCTTCCTCCTCTCGGAATTCCTGGCTTAGTCCTTTCCCATTGTCAGGACTTAAGAGGACAGGTCAGTTCAGAACCATCTAAAGTATTAAACTGAAGGCCAAAGGAAGTCAAACAGGTATATTATTTTTATTTTTCAAGAAGGCTTGCTGATTTTTTATATATCACCTTCCTTCATAGTCTTTGCTACATTCTTTTCTTTAGAATAAAAGTAAAACAAAGGGCTTAGTTTGCCTCATTTATTCATAGAGTGAACTCTGTAAGGCCACTCCAATTAATAAGCAAGCCTCTGTTAGACCAGAGCAGGCCACTTGCAGCCAGATAAAAACTCTGCTGATGAAATTAGGTAATATAATGACTTGACATTCCAATAATTAACTGGCAGTGAATATTCTTCTGTGGTCTGTGAGTCCCAACTGTCAGCTCACATTTCTTTGGTTTAGGTAACCTCACTAAACAAAATATAAAATAAGAAGAATGTTGATGTTCTTTTGCTTTTGCATGAAAATGACTGTCGTAAATAGTGGCAACTCAATCATTTTGTTCTCTCTAACTTATCCAAATCATTTCAGGCTACGGCCAGACATAGAGATGCTCCTAGACTTTTCTCCTTTTGTATTCTCATTTCTTTTCCTCACAAGCTTTGTCTAGAAGAGACCCCCAAGCCTTTAAAACAATTAAACATATATTCATTTATGTGTGTAGACAGGAATATAAATTTTGATCAAGTAGAGCAGTATCATTGAAGTTGATAACCAGTTAGTAAATCCATAGACCAGAATGAAGTTGGCATGGGTTGTACTGAGGTCTGTCTCCTAACCCGGTGTGCCACCCATATTCCAGTTGCCATCTGCCAACTGCAGCCATGCTCATGCTCCACAGCAGCTGCCACTCTGCTCACTGTCTGCCAGAAGCAGTGCTCCCTAGCAGTGGCTAGCAGCCACTCACCTGGATGTTCCCCATCTAAGAAGAGCCCAGCTCTTTTGCCAGCCAAATCCTCAGGGGTCATCATTGTGTATCTTTGTAGCATATGGACCGTGGTATTAATATTACACTATATACGTCATAGTTCTCTTGTTAAATCTTTTTAAGCCACAGTACTATATCCCCACCTAAAATTTGAACCCTTAGGGCACAGACCATGTTTTAAACTACCTTTATAGAAAGGATAGGTACATATTTCATGCTTTGATATGTATTTGTTGATAAAATAAAAACATTTCTTTTTTTATTTATTTACTGGTTTTTTTTTTTTGTTTGTTTTGTTTTTTTGAGATAGGTTCTTGGTCTAGCCCAAGCTGACCTGAAATTCACTATGTAGTCTCAGATCATCCTCAAATTCAGTGATCCTCCTACCTCTGCCTCCTGAGTGCTGGGATTAAAGGTGTGTGCTACCATGCCTGGTTTCTTTTACACTTTTAGAGTCTGACACATAGCAGGAATTTCATAAATATTTTTTGATGATGATGCTAAACAATTGAGATTAATTCTCTTAATATTTTTTACCTGTTCTCTTTTAAATTATACATTGAGGTCCAGGCATGGTGATGCATGCCTTTAATCCCAGCACTTGGGATGCAGAGGTAGGAGGATTGCCAAGAGTTCGAGGCCACCCTGAAATTATATAGTGAATTCCAGGTCAGCCTGGGCTAGAGTGAAACCCTACCTTAAAAACAAACCAAAACAAAAAATTATACATTGAGCACTTCTAAAGTTTTTTTTTCCTCCATAAACTAACACAAGAGTAATTTCAATGTGGTCCTGAAATGCATAAAGTACATATTTTGGTTGTAATGGTACGCCACATAATCTGAATCTCTTACAATATTTTGCTGATGTTTGACTTTCAAATTGATTTGTGAACCTTTTTGTATCATTGGCTCTGGAAGTTTTTTAATGAAGGAACTTGGTGACTTCTCATATATTTCAGACATGTCTTATTCCTTACAGCCTTTATTATTTTAAAAAATGACTTCAAATACACCCATTTCTAAAGAAAGGAGTCACTCCAATTATTCTTTGAGTGGCATTGATTGGAAGAAAGTCTAAGAATGCGGATTCTTTCTATAAGAAACCGTACTGTGAGCACAAGAATGTTTAAAACAGAGAGAAGACAATGGTAACAGAATACAAACATGATTAAATGTGAATATATAGAAAAACCCCACAAGAAGAAGCTTGCTTAGAAAATTATGGAGACATTGTACCCTTTGATTAGAATAAGTACAATAATGTAGACAACCACACTTCTACTTTCCATTCCATAAGGCAGGAAAGTCTTATGGATACACATTTCCCATCTGTATGAGATGAAAGTTTATCAGATGAAGATATATAACATCAGATTGATTGATACATCTAATAATACTGCAGATAATTAGAAAACCCAAGCATTAAATTAATCCAAGATGCAAAAATCTCTACATTATAATACAAGAAACACCAAAAAATCAAAACAATATAAATCCACCAAAAAGTATTAATGCATCAGAAATGACCTCCAGTGAGACTGATTTAGAGGAAATGCCTGAGAAAGATTTGAAAAGAATAATTTAAAAACTCTGTATTGCCAGGCATAGTGCCGTATGCCTTTAATCCCAGCACTTGGGTGGCAGATGTAGGAGGATCTCCGTAAGTTCGAGGCCACCGTGAGACGACGTAGTGAATTCCAGGTCAGCCTGAGCTAGAGTGAGACTTACTGTGAAAAACAAAACAAACAAACAAACACTCTGTAGAAAGTCTCATCAGTAGAATGGATGCGGGATAGAACAGAATATCTAAACTAGAAAACCAGGGCAGATCTAAGACAGTCCAACAAAGAGAAAGACAAACTAATGGGAAGGTATGAATGGGAATTTCAAGATATTCGAGACACTATGAAAAGATCAAACATAAGAATTCAGGGTCTAGTAGAAGGAGCAGAATTTCACTCCAAAGACATAGTAGGCATTTTCAGCAAAATCATAGAAAACTTCCCCCAAATTGGGAAAGAGATGCCAATGCAGATACAGGAAGCCTTTAGAACACCAAACAGACAAAACCTGGAAAGAACCTCTCCCTGCCATATTATAATTAAACTACCAAGCATACAAACCAAAGAAAATATATTGAAAGCAGCTAGAGAGAAAAAGCAAGTCAGCTACAAAGGAAAGCCCAGCAGATTACTCAACACAAACTTTAAAAGCCAGAAGGGCTTGGAGTGATGTATTTATTCCAAATTCTGAAAGATAACAACTGTCAACCAAGGTTACTTTATCGTGCAAAGCTATCCATTCAAATAGATGGAGAAATAAGGAAATTCCACAACAAAAGCAGGCTAAAAGAATATTTGAAGACCAAACCAGCTCTACAGAAAATACTTGAAAGGATCCTCCATGCTGGAGAGAAAGAAAAGCACATATATAAGGAACCTGGAAAAAACAAACCATACTCCAATACTAGTTAATACAAGAGAACAAAGATAAAACTGGAAAAACTAGAAAACAAGGAAAATGGCACAAAGAAATACACACCTTTCAGTAATAACTCTTTCTTGATTTAATTTTTATTTATTTATTTGCAAGCAGAGAGACAGAACAGAGGCAGACAGAGAATGGGCACACCAGGGCCTCTAGCCACTGCAAACAAACTCCAGGTGCATGTGCCCCTTGTGCATCTGGCTTATGTGGGTCCTGGAGAATTGAACCAGGATCCTTTGGCTTCACAGGCAAATGCTTTAACTGCTAAGCCATTTCTCCAGCCCAATAATAACTTAATATCAACAGCCTCAATGCCCCAACCAAAAGACACAAGTTTGCAGACTGGGTTAAAAAGCAGTATCTTCAATTTCTTGCCTCCAAGAAACTCACCTTTCTACAAAAAATAAAAAATAAAAAAGGACACTATTGTATAGTGAAAGGTTCGGAAATGGTATTTCAAGCAAGTAGGCCTAGGAAACAAGCAGGGTTAGTGATCCTAATACTTGAACAGTAGATTTCAGACCAACATTAGTTAGGAAAGAAAGTTAGGAAGATCATTTTATATTAATTAAAGGAACACTCCAACGGGTGGACGTTAACAATGTTAAAAATATATGCTCCTAGAAATTGGCCTCAATATCCATGACCTTGCAGTGCCTAGCAATACCTTCAAAATAGAAGAAAAAGATGATGTCATTAAATTAAAAGAGAGACTAATGGAGAGAGGGAAGGGATATGATGGAGACTGGAGTTCTAAAGTGGAATGGGGGGAGGGGAGGGAAATATCAGGTGGGTTTTTTTTGTATGTAAGTATAAAAGTCAATAAAAAACAATAATTTAAAAAATTTTTTTTTTTTGGTTTTTCGAGGTAGGGTCTCACTCTAGTTCAGGCTGACCTGGAATTCACTATGTAGTCTCAGGGTGGCCTTGAACTCAAGGCAATCCTCCTACCTCTGCCTCCCGAGTGCTGGGATTAAAGGCGTGAGCCACCATGCCCGGCTAAAAAAAATTTTTTTTAAATATGCTCCTTATATGGGAATTCCTAGTTTCATCAAACAAGTGCTGTTAGAACTAAGGTCACAGATAACACCAAACACCATTGTAGTAGGTGACTTCAGGACCCCACTCTCATCAACTGACACGTCATCCCGGCAAAAAATAAATAGAGATGCATCTGGAGTAAATGAGGTAATGTAACAAATGGACCTAACAGCTATCTACAGAACATTTCATCCAAATGCTGCAGAATACACATTCTTTCCAGCAATAGAACATTCCCTAAAATAGACCATATATTAGGACAAAATCCAAATCTTATCAAATACTGGAAAATTGAAATAATTCTTTGCACTCTGTCTAATCACAGTGGGATCAAACTACAAATTAATAGCAAGAAAAGCTATAGAGCATACACAAAATCATATAAACTTAATAATACACTACTAAATGATGAATGGGTCAATAAAGAAATCAAGAAGGAAATAAAAAAATTCATAGAATCAAATGATAATGAGAACACAACATACCAGAACCTTTGGGACACAATGAAGGCAGTCCTAAGAGGGAAATTTATAGCTTTAAGTGCCTATGTTAAGAAATTAGAAAGGTTGCAAGTAAACAATGCCTCACCATAAGCCCTTGGAAAAAGAAGAACAGGCATATCAAAAATGAGTAGATGGGAAGAAATAATAAAGATTAGGGCAGAAATTAATGAAATAGAAACCAAAACAAAAAATCCAAAGAATCAATGAAACAAAGAGTTGGTTCTTTAAAAGGATAAACAAGATTGATAAACCCTAAACAAATCTGAAAAAAAGACAGAAGAGACACAAATTAATAAAATTAGAGATGTAAAAGGCACCATCACAACAGAAACCAGAGAAATTTTTTTAAAAAAATCATAAGGCCAGGCGTGGCGGCACACACCTTTAATCCCAGCACTTGGGAGGCAGAGGTAGGAGGATTGCCATGAGTTTGAGGCCACCCTAAGACTACAGAGTAAATTCCAGGTCAGCCTGAGCTAGAGTAAGACCCTACCTCGAAAAACCAAAAAAAGAAAATCATACGAATATACTGTAAGAACATATTTGCCACTAGGTTTGAAAATCTGAAAGAAATGGATGATTTCCTTGGTTTATATGATCTACCAAAATTAAATCAAGATGAGATTAACCATTTAAATAAACCTGTAATAAGTATGGAGATCCAAGCAGTTATCAAAAATCTCCCATCTCCCAACTAAAACAATTCCTGACCCAGATGGATCCACTGGTGAATTTTACCAGACCACCATGGAAGAACTAATATCAATGCTTCTCAAACTTTTCCACAAAATAGAACAGGATACCAAAAACCAGACAAAGATAGAACAAAAACAGAAAATTACAGACCAATCTACCTCATGAACATAACAAAATTTCTCAACAAAATATTGGCAAACAGAATACAATAATATATCAGATCATTTACCCCGACCAAGGAGGCTTTATCCCAGAGTTGCAGGGATGGATCAATATACGCAAATTGATAAATGTAATACATTATATAAGTGGACCGAAGGACAAATGACCATCTCATTAGATGTAGAAAAAGCATTTGACAAAATCCAACATGCCTTCATGACAAATGGCCTACAGAAACTGGGAATAGAAGGAACATATCTCAACATAATAAAGGCATTTATGACAAACCTACAGCCAATGTAATACTAAATGGAGAAAAACTTGAAGCTTTTCCACTAAAATCAGGAACAAGACAAGAGTGTCCACTGTCTCCACTTTTATTTAATATAGTACTGGAAGTGTTAGCCATAGCAATAAGGCAAGAGACACACATAAAAGGGATACAGATTGGAAAGGAAGAGATCAAGTTATCATTATTTGCAGATGATATGATTCTATACATAAAGGACCCTAAAAACTCTACCAGCAAACTGTTAGAGCTAATAAACACTTATAGCCATGTAGCAGGATGCAAAATAAACACACAAAAATGAGTGGCCTTCCTATATACTAACAACAAACACACAGGGAATGAAATCAGAGAATCTCTCCCATTCACAATTACATCAAAAAAAAAAAAAAAAAAAAAGTCCTTTGGAATAAACCTAACGAAGGAAGTGAAGGATCTCTACAATGAAAACTGAAAACACTCAAGTGAGAAATTGCAGAAGACACTAGGAAATGGAAATTCATCCCTTTTTCTTGGATTGGAAGAATCAATATTGTGAAAATGGCAATCTTACCAAAAGCATTGTACACACTTAATGCAGTCGCCATCAAAATTCCAGTGGCATTCTTCATGGAAATAGAAAAAACAATCCAAAAATTCATTTGAAAGAACAAAAAACCTTGAAGATCTAAAACAATTTTGAGCAACAAAAATAAGGCTGGTGGTATCACCATACCTGATTTTAACCTATATTACAAAGCCACAGTAACAAAAACAGCATGGTACTGGCACAAAAACAGACATGTAGATTAACGGAACAGAATAGCGGACCCAGGTGTAAATCCGGGTAGCTACAGCCACCTGACCTTCAACAAAAATGCCAAAAATACTCTTTGGAGAAAAGATAGCTTGTTCTGCATATGATGCTGGGAAAACTGGTTATGTATCTGTAGAAGGATGAAAATAGATCCTATCTCTCTCCATGCACAACAATGAAGTCCAAATGGATCAAAGACTTAAATATCAGACTTGAAACTCTGAAACTATTAGAGGAAAAATAGGGGAACCCTTCAGCGTAATTGGTCTTGGCAAAGACTTTCTGAATATAACACCAATTACTCACGAAATAAAACCATGGATCAACCTCTGTGACTCTGTGACAGAGCTTTGTACAGCAAAGGACATTGTGAATAGAGCAGAGAGGCAGCCTACAGAATGGGAGAAAATCTTTGCCAGCTATACATCTGACAGAGGATTAATATCCAAAGTATACGAAGAGCTCAAAAAATTAAGAAATCAGTAAGCTAGAAAGGGGATATAAAGGGAATAAAAAGGAAGGCAGGGGGACTTAATAGGATGGTATTGTATATATGTAAGTAGAAGAACAGATTAATGGGGGTGAAAGGCCTAAGTGAGGTCAGGGGAAGAGATTGAGTAAAGGAACAGTGGAGGGAGGGCTAATCAAAATCTAAGAGGATATAAATAAGTCATATGGAAACATACTTTTCTGGACAATGGAACACTCGGAAGCCATAGATTGTTACTAGAAAATTGTCAGTGCCAGGGATGAGATACCTTCTGGTGAGTTGTTGGCCAGGGAGGTCACAGATACTCCCAAAACATTACAGGCCATTGCCGAGGCCCTTGGTTTCCCACCAGGAATAGATGGTAAGACCCTATTGCTGAAGACTCCACATATTTGTATTTGGGTGGCAAGTTCACTGAGAAAACCTGCTGGAGCTGAGCTGAAAGCCTCCTCCATGTGGACCAGCTGACAGAAAGCTGGAAAAAGCTATGCTGCATGCAGTTCAATGGGAGAGAGAAAACACCAGTGAAGGTACTCAACAGTGAACACTGCAAGCTTTAAATTTGGCCAGCCAGGCCAAATGAGCCAATGGGTGCAATAGTGACATGTCTGTTACGGGGGAAACCAACTGCTCTCTAATTGGACTGGAGGCCCGCTCCATGGGCAGGAATACATCCCTGATACTGAAAACGTATGATAGGGGTAGTCATGAGCCTAAGGGTGGAACGTCTGCTGGTGTCTCACTAAAAGTATATACTGTGCTCACCAAACTGCCCAGAAAGCACTTCTGTTAATGTTCATACCCATATATTAAAGCTCTCACTTTTGGTTAAAGAAGCTTCTCTTTTCTTATGGCAGTGGCCTTGGGATGACTCCGAAGCTACCATAGTGCTGAGAAGAAGTTACAGAGGAGTGCTCAGCACTGAAATATCTCTATCACACCTTCCAAGGCTCAGGGTCCATTGAAGAAGAGGGGGTGGAAAGAATGTAAGAGCCAAAGGAAGAGCAGGACTACTTACAACGTGCTCCTCTAGACACAAAATGGCCTGGTTATCCATGACCTCACAGTGCCTCACACTACCTACACAAGACTATCATAATAGGAGGAAAAGGTGATGACATCAAAATAAAAGAGAGACTGACTGAGAAGGGGAAGAGGTATGATGGAGAGTGGAGTTTCAAAGAGGAGAGTTGGGGGAGGGAGAGAATTACCATGTGTTATTGTCTACAATTACAGAAATTATCAATAATTTTTTAAAAAGCCAGGCATGGTGGCTCACGCCTTTAATCCCAGCATTTGGGAGGCAGAGGTAGGAGGATTGCTGTGAGTTCGAGGCCATCCTGAGACTACATAGTGAATTCCAGGTCAGCCTGGGCTAGAGCGAGACCCTACCTTGAAAAAACAAACAAACAAACAAACAAACAAAAACAGATGCACAAAGACACAGAAACTGCAGATACTTGTTTCTGGAGCTTGATTGCAGTGGTACACCTCTTCTCTTTTTCTTTCTCTTTTCTTTCTCTCCTCTCTCATTCTCTCTGTGTCTCTCAAATTAAAAAAATATTTTTTATTAAAAGATCCCACAGCTAAGAGGTTGTAGAGCTGGAATTTGAATTTAGGGAAACTGACTTTAGACTCTGCATTCTTAGGTTCTATGCTATCTCTAAAAATAGACAAAAGTCCTAAGAGAAAATTTAAAGAAAAACCTCAAATGTCTAAGAGTACAGGTCATGGTAAAAGCATGTGAATAACTGAAGTGCATTTTTTGTTGCTAGTTTTTGCTTTTTGTTGTCATGTGCGTGTATCATGTGCATATGTGTGCATGTACTTATGTGGTAGGCGTGTCTGTATGTATGTATATAATGACAAAAGGTTAACGTCAGATGTTGAAGTTAACTTCTCATTCCTGGTGGACAGTATCTGATCAAAAGCAGCTTGTGGGGTGTTTTTTGGGGGGTTGGGTTTTTTTGTTTGTTTTGTTGTTTTCCAAAGAGCCTCACTCTAGCCTAGGCTGATCTGGAATTCACCACGTAGTCTCAGGGCTGGCCTCGAACTCACAGTGATCTTCCTACCTCTGCCTCCTGAGTGCTGGAACTAAAGGTGTGTGCCACTACACCCACCGAGGATGAGAATTTAATCAGGGCAACAATAGTTCCATTGGAAGACTTTGAACAAAGACTAAATTAGGCAATTGAATGAAATGCAAATTTAGAAAGTGAACTTGATGAAAAGGAATCTTTTTTGGTCTCTGTACAGAGGTGAAAGGATGAAGCAAGAGATTTAAGGTAAGAGCTAGCAGTTTGGAACAACTGGAAGCGACCTGAAAGTCAGCTCCCAGTTCTCCCGACTAGACTGTGAGAAGATGGATTCTGCTATCCAAGCCTCACTCCCCTTGCCAGCAACTCCTGTTGGCAAAGGAACAGAAAACAGTTTTCCTTCACCAAAAGCTATACCAAATGGTTTTGGAACCAGTCCATTAACTCCTTCTGCTAGGATATCAGCACTAACCATCATGGGGGATCTCTTATGGAAAGTGCGTCCTTTAGAAACCAAATTAGCAGCTTTCAGGAAGTTTGCAAAAGGCCAAGCATCATGAAAATCCTGTATTTTAGGAAATGTTAACTGCAGGGTGATGAACAGCAATGGCACAAAGTTCTGTGCAGGGCACTTCTTTGACAAAGGGACAGTAAACAGCTTTGACCCCGCTCCTCCTCTTCCTGGTCCGGGCTCCTCATGCCCATCCTCAGCCCCGGGTATGCTGCCTCTCAGTGTGTGAGTGCCTGGCCTCCAGGTGGGGGTCCCTGCTTTCCTCCAGCAGCCCAGGACACCTAAGCCTCACCTCTTGGTGCCTGGGTTTAACCCTGTGCCGCTCTGCTGGCAGAGGGCAGGCTACATGCAGTGGCAGCTACTGGACACTGCCCAGCCCCAGGGCTCTGTGCACTATCAATATTGGCTATTTTCTCTTCTTGCCGTAGTGCTGTTGATTTCGCATGATTGCACTTTTGTGGGTCACAAGTGATACATACGTGTATTGCTCAATCACTGGATGTGGAAGTACCCGTTCATCAAACCTGCCTCATAGCCCCGTGTTTGCTGTGCTGATAAGATTTAGTTGTGTTTAGGACATTGCCTCTCTTCTAGAAGTTCTCCCTCAATCGGGTTGACATGCGCCCTTCTAAACTCCCACCCAAGCATCTTCATTACTTATAATCATGTGTCTCCCAACTTCACCCCTACAGTTCTGTTCTGTTTCTGGCCAAGAGTCAGGAAGATCCTTGAATGAGGGACTTGCACCTCCTCACTTTGCATAAGCAGTTACCATTCATTCCATAGACCTGCCTCCCAAAGCAGTGAATGCCTGTCTGAGCAGGAGGTGGCAGGAGCCTCTGGGGCCTGGGCATTACAGGGCCAAGCCTCTGCTCCCTTTCCTTCATGTGCCTCAGACTCAGAGGCAGATGGCAACCTCCTTTCCAGCTTCCTGGTCCCTCAGTTCAATGACATCTTAGAGCATTTTTGTTTTCTCTTCTGAAGGTTCAAACAGTTGTACTGGGAAGGATTGAGGGGCCTGATTCCAGGGCTGGCTATTGCTGGCTCCTGGAGGCCGACTGACCAGGGTTGTCCCTTGCATCCTTTAATTACTCTCATGCTGCATTTGCTGTTTACATTTGCTTTTTTGTACATAGGTTTGTAAACATTATTACCTAAGATATTTGTATAATTTGGGCTTTGTAGCTGTTATTTATTCAGATTCATATGTCATGTTAATGACTTATGATGGTGTCCTACTCTGGGCAGCTGTATAGAATCTTCATGTGGTTAAAAGAAAATACTTTCCCTCCAAAAAAAATCTTTTAATGTAGAAACAATACGTTTCACAGAAATTTTTTTTAATGCAGCTTGTGGGAGGAAAGGGTTTATTTTGGCTTATAGACTCGAGGAAAAGCTCCATGATGGCAGGGAAAATGTGATGTGAGCAGAGGCTGGACATCACCTCTTGGCCACATTAGGTGGACAACAGCAACAGGTAAGTGTGCCAAACACTGCAAGAGGAAGTTGACTATGACACCCATCAGTCTGCCCCCAACAGCACACCTTCTCCAGTAAATTTCCAGTTCCCAAATTGCAACCAGCTGGGGATCAGGCATTCAGAACACACGAGTTTATGAGGGACGCCTTATTCAAACCACCATCGGTGTCTTCCTCAGTTACTGTCCATTTTATTTTTTCGGAACCTGGAGCTCACCAATTGAGCTAGACAGGCTAGCCAGCAAGTCCCAGGGATCCTCCAGTCTCTTCCTCCCCAGGGCTGGAATTACAAGTGTGTGTCTCTGCACCCAGCTTTTACACGGATGCTGGGAATCCAAACTCAGGTCCTCAGGCTTCGCGCTGTGCAGCAGGAGCTTTGTCCTCTGAGCCGTCTCCTGGGCCTTTGTTTGCATTGTGTTTTGCTGAGACCCTGAGGATGAATCTTGGACATGGTAGGTAAGTGCTTCACTCACTACTAAGCTACACATCCCTAGCCCTTGGTGGTTTTTTTAAATTAAATATTTTAATTTATTTGTTTATTTGTGAGCAGAGAGAGAATAGATGCATCAGAACCTCTTGCCACTGCAAACAAACTCCAGATGCGTGTGCCACTTTGTGCATTTGACTTTACATAGGTGCTGATGAATTGAACTTGGGCTATTAGGCTTTGCAAGCAAGCACTTTAATGGTTGGGCCTTCTCCTCAGCCCAGCCCTTGTTTTTTGTTTTGTTTTGTTTTTTTTGAAGTATGGGTATGCATGTTCGTGTGTGTGTGCGCATATAGAGCATGTAGAGCCTCATTATAAAACCCAAACTGGCCTAAAACTCACCATCCACCTGCCTCAGACCCCAGACTGCTAGAATTCAAGGTGTGCCTTACCCCCACCCACCACCTACCATCCCCCAAGTCTGTGTCTTATTGTGTAGCCCAGGCTATCCTGGAACTAAGATCATTTTTCCTTAGCCTCCCAAGTGCTAGGATATCAAACATGCACCACCACGCACATTCACTGAAATTTTTAGATGCTGTTATGGCATATCACTTCTAGGATCTCCCAGATAACTCTATTTCAGATTCCAGCTGAGTGCCCTTGATTGGGCCGTGTGATTAGCCCCGGGTCACTCAATCAACATGGAGAAGACAGAGGGTCACACAGAAGTGTCAGCTACTACGCACATTCCAATCTTAGTAGGGGAAAGGGTTATAGTATTTCCAGAGAAAGGAAAATCATCATTAGAGGCCCCCTCAGTCTTCAAAGGCTAAGCCTTGGCTGAGTTCAGAGCATGTTAGAATTGTTAGAATTCTAAACATGAAGGTGATACCATTGTTATAGCAGGGATTTATGGAAAAATAAAGAGATTATAAACCACATGGCTTATCTTTTCATTTTAAAAGGAGAATAACCAATTTGGCAGTATCTAATACAACTTTAGTTTATTTGTTTATTCATTTATTTTTTGGTATGTATGATATGCATGTATATGGGTACACGTGTTCATATGTGTGAAGGTGCATGTAGAGTCAGAGGTTGACATCAAGTTTTTTCCTTAGTCACTCCACCTTATTCTTTGAGACAGGATCTTCTTGCTAACCCACTCACTGCTTCAACTAGACAAGCTAGCCAGCAAACTCCAGTGATCCCTGTCTCTCTCCATCTCCTCAGTGCTGCTGGGGTTATAGGCATGCACCACTGCACTCAGCATATTCATGAGGATCCAAACTCAGGTCCTCATGTTTACATGGCAAGTTTTTTACCCTCCTAGCCATCTTCTCAGCCCTTGTTATTTTATTTACTTATTTGTTTGGCTTTACATATTTTAATTATTTGCAAGCAGAGAGGTACACAGGGAGAGAGGAAGAGAAAGAGGGAGAATGTGCACACCAGGGCCTTCTGCCACTGCAAACAAACTCCAGATTCATGTGCTACTCTGTGCATCTGGCTTCACATGGGTACTGGGAAATCAAACCCAGGCTGTCAGGCTTTGCAAGTAAGTGTTTTTAACCTCTGAGCTATCTCTATTGGCCCCATTTGGCTTTTTTAGTTTTTTCGAGATAGGGTCTTATCCTCGATTCCAGGCTGACCTGGAAAGTCACTGTGTAGTCTCAGGGTGGCTTTGAACTCATAACTGTCCACCTACCTCTGCCTCTTTAGTGCTGGGATGAAAGGTGCACCACCCATGCTCAGCTGGCTTTTTTAAAAAAAATATTTTATTGGGCTGGAGAGATAGCTTAGTGGTTAAGGCGTTTGCCTACGAAGCCAAAGGGCCCAGGTTCCCCAGGACCCACGTAAGCCAGATGCACAAGGGGAACATGCATCTGGAGTTAGTTTGCAATGGCTAGAGGCCCTGGTATACCCATTCTCTCTCTTTCCTCTCTTTGTCTCTGCTTGCAAATAAATAAATAAATAATTTTTAAAAATAATCCTTTAAGCCAGGCATGGTGACACATGCCTTTAATCCCAGCACTCAGGAGGCAGAGGTAGGAGGATCGCCATGAGTTCAAGGCCATCCTGAGACTACATAGTGAATTCTAGGTCAGCCTGAGCTAGAGTGAGACCCTACCTCGAAAAACAAAACAAAAAATATTTTATTTATAGGAGAGAGAGAAAGAGGCAGAGAGAATGGGCGCACCAGGGCCACTAGCCATTGCAAACGAACTTTAGCTGCGTGCAGTACTTAGTACATGTGGCTTTACGTGGGCACTGGGGAATAGACCTTGGCCAGCAGGCTTTGCAAGCAAGTACCTTTAACCATCTCTCCAGCCCCTTTTTCATTTTATTTTATGTTATGTGTTCCTCCTTTCCTGTAGGTATCATTTGAACATTTCTGTTTCCTTGAAGCTGAACAACAAACAAACCAGAACCAGATGGAAGTCTACTTCTCATTCACGTGTCATGTCCATACCATCTGTACCTAAGACCAAGGCTGACAAAGCAGGGGCAACTTGGGACAGAAAATTGACAGTTTGCTTTTTGGTTTGTTTGAGACAGGGTCTTACTGGGTAGCTCTGCAAGGACTCAAACTCGAATTCTTTTTATTATTATTATTTTTATTTTTATTCATTTGAGAGGGAAACAGAAAGAGGCAGACAGAGAGGGGGGAATGTAATGGGTATATCAGGGCCTCCTACCACGGCATATGAATTCCAGACACTTTGTGCATCTGGCTTTATGTGCCTTTAACCACTGAGCCCTCTCTCCAGCCCTCATAGGGGTTCTTAAAGTGAGCTTCAGTAGCACTCCAAGAAATCTGTGGATTCAGTTCGGGATCCATGAAGTCTAGGCATTTGGAAAGAGAAATAATTGCATCTCTATTTTCAAAAATAAGGGCTTCCATCATAGTCTTATTTATATGTTTAAAACCAGCATTCAGAATAGTTACCAGGCTTCACTGGACTGTGGAACAGGAAAGTTCATAGTAGAGCAGAGATTAAAAGTAGAATCCTAGGGCTGGAGAGATGGCTTAGTGGTTAAGGCACATGCCTGCAAAGCCTAAGGACCCCAGTTCGATTGTCCAGGTCCCACATAAGCCAGATGCACATGGTGATGCATACATCTGGAATTCGTTTACAGTGGCTAGAGGCCCTGGGGTGCCCATTATCACTCTCTCCCCTTTTCTCTGTCTCTAATAAATAAATAATACAAATTTTAAAAATCGTTTAAAAAACAGAATCCTGTTTCTAGTGATAGGCTATACAGGCTACCACAATTATTCTGTTAGACAAAGAAAATTGACCCTTTAGGGAGTCTGTGGCTTTGATGGATGGCTGGAAAATTGCATTCTACCTCAACAAAAAGCTTTTTAATCAAAATCTAACCGAGTTTCCTAGTGGTCCTATGAACCTGGGCAGTCAATTAATATCTGAGCTTCCTATTTTTGAAGGTAGACTCTCATTCTAGCCCAGGATGACCTGGAACTCTCTGTAATCCCAAACTGGCACCAAACTTAAGGCAATCCACCTACCTCTGCCTTGCAAATGCTCCATGGTTTTATCTATAAAGCAAGCTAAACTTGGTGACTATTAGATGAAATGCTATATTTTAAAAGCATAATATCTGGAACATAGTATGTTGTGGATCGTATGCTAACCCACACACTGGACTACCTACCCATGTTTAAACCATGGGCTTACCCATGGTTTAAACATGTTAGGGGAGCTGGGGGTGGTGGCTCACACCTTTAATCCCAGCACTTGGGAGGCAGAGGTAGGAGGAACACTGTGAGTTCAAGGCCAGTCTGAGATGACATAGTGAATTTCAGATCAGCCTGGGCTAGGCTGAGATCCTACCTTGAAAAAAAACAAAACTGGATGGATGGATAAATAAACAAATATGCTAGGGGAATGACTGTACTCTTGCACATGAAAACACTTGCTAATACAATTTTGGGGGATATTTAGGATTTATTGTTATGACTCTATATGTCTAGAATAAACAAGATACTTATTATGCCCTGACATTCTTTTTCACAGGAAACAGATCTTTGCTCCTCTATACCCACTTGACCTTCCCATCTCGCATCCTTGGATACATCTTGCCATCTAAATGGAGCCTACCAGGGTTCCTCGTGGGTCCACCCCAGCCTCTTTTTACTTAGTCAGAGAACGTTTCCCCCCTGCAGTGCTCACCAGGCCCATTTCACATGCAGCCTGCGCAGCTTGCTTTCTAGAGAGAGACTGAAGCCCTGCCTCTCCTGGAACAAATTGGCACTCATAGTGCCCAGGCAGTAGGCACTGGGCCCACCCAGCACTGGACTTCACTGATGACTCAGGTCCCATATTTTTAAGCAATTTCCAATAATTGACAAGTTAAAATCTCCTTATCTTTTTCCTTTGCTAGACCACATTTTCTACTACCCTTTCAGAAAGTAATGCATGTGTGCCAACGCCAATTCACCCAATGCTTTAGCTTTCTTGTATTCTGATTTAACTCAGCATTGTCTGGTATATTATCTAGGTTGTCACTGGACTGTCATTTCTCCCAGGCTGGCTGTGCCTGAAGCAGTTTCAGAGCTAAACAATGAGTCCTAGAAGAGAGTTTGCAATGAAAATGGAGACAACAGTGTGCTCTTTGTAATCACTTCTTTAATCCTCCACCTGCCATGCCGGGAGATGATC
The DNA here is from genome assembly GCA_036365145.1 of Orientallactaga sibirica. Lineage (NCBI taxonomy): Eukaryota > Metazoa > Chordata > Mammalia > Rodentia > Dipodidae > Orientallactaga > Orientallactaga sibirica. The sequence continues at coordinate 23,940,213 of JAEOAD010000020.1, read as the reverse complement.
ATAATTATCAGAGCAGAGAACTGAACTCCTGTACCGCGGCAGAAAGAATGAGCTCTATGGGAGGGCAAGTGACAGACGCCACTCTCCAGTGGGGTGGGGGACAGTTATTTTGGAAAACTTTGACACAGAATCTGATGTATTTGTATAACCTTTTCATGTGGAACTATGCTCCAGTCAGAGAAGGGGTTTGGGTTTTTCTTCTTTAAAAGCTTATTAAATGAAGAAATAGGACAGTGGTTTTGCTTGGGTAGATGGGGGTCAGAGAGGCGGGTGTGATCTCCTCAGGATATTAATGTCTGCCTTCAGCCGGGGGAAATGAGCCGTCACTTGAGTTAGAGGCAGCTTTATGTGCTCATCACTAGGGATTCCCATATGTCCAGGGAGCTGCAGCAGTGAAAAATGGCCGAGCTCCGTGGTGGAGTGCAAAGGGCTCTCATTGGAATTCATGTCAGGAAGCCAGCTCAGTCTGCCCAGAGCAAGTCTGTTTAATGTTGATCTGCTGTCCATCTGATAAACCGAATTGATACAGGCATTCCCTCCAACGGCTGCCCTGACAGTGACAGCAGTAGCACCCAGATGTCTTGTTAGGATTTTGTGGTGTAGTCGCAAGTATTTTTAACCCTTTTTGTGACACCCAAACCCAAAAAGACTGATAGACCTGGATAAGCATAGCTAGCTAGTTTTCTTCATTTTTCAGACAGAAAAGAGCCCAGCATAACTATTTCCAGAAACCAGATGCTAGTATTTAGCTGCCTCCCCCTTTCTCATAAGCATCTGGGTGACCTGTAGGATAACTATGTGTTGGAAATGTCATGTTTGTGTTTGAATTATCCAAGATAATGGCTTTAAAAAATATTCTTAGAGCCAGGCATGGTGGCGCACACCTTTAATCCCAGCACTTGGGAGGCAGAGAATTGCTGTGAGTTGGAGGCCAGCCTGAGACGACATAGTGAATTCCAGGTCAGCATGAGCTAGAGTGAGACCCGACCTCAAAAAACAAATAAAATAAAATTCTTGGAGCTACAGAGATGGTTCAGTGGTTAAAAGTGCTTATAAATCCTGCCAGCTCGAGTTTGATTCCCCAGTAGCCACATAAAGCTAGATGTAAAAAGTGGCACAGTCTAGAGTTTGTTTGCAGTAGCAGGAAGACTTGGCATGCCCACTCATTCTCTATTTCTCTCTCCCCCCTTCCTCTCTCATCTCTTTCTCTTCCTCCCCAAATAAGTAAATAAATAGTCTTTAAAAGTTAAGTTGACTACCAGCAATCCCACCGAGGAGGGCCTTCAGTGGAATGGGAGCAAGGGAGGAAGGAATTAGTACCAATACATGATGTGTCCATGCAAGGTTTCTACTGGATAAAAAAATTCAGGGCTGGAGAGATGGCTTAGCAGTTAAGGCATTCGCCTGCAAAGCCAAAGGACCCCAGTTTGATTCTCCAGGACCCATGTAAGCCAGATGCACAGGGGGCACATGCATCTGGAGTTCATTTGCAGTAGCTGGAGGCCCTGGCATGTCCATTCTCCCTCTCTCTCTCTCTGCTTCTCTCTCTCTCTCTCTTTCTTTCTCTCTGCCTCTTTCTCTCTCAAATAAATAAATAATATATATTTTTTTAAAAAATTAAGTTGCCTCACTTATTTATAATTCATTAGTTTTACAGGTATACTTACTGATCTCCAAGCAGAACTTATGATCTTTATGCATAAAGAGACACTATACTACAAGTTTTTTCTTGGTCAGCTAACCTCTAGTGATCAATCTGTGATGCCTCCTTGCTGAGTCCCACCACCCCTCTTCTCTTTATTTATTTATTTTTTAATATTTTATTTTATTTTAAGAGAGGAAAAGAGGCAGAGAGATAGAGTGGGCGTGCCAGGGCTTCCAGCCACTGCAAACGAACTCCAGATGCATGTGCCACCTTGTGCATCTGGCTTACGTGGGTTCTAGGGAATTGAACCAAGGTCCTGTGGCTTTGCAGGCAAGCACCTTAACCACTAAGCCATTTCTCTGCCCCCCTCTGCTCTTTAAAGTAGGACTGCCACCACTTGAGGCAGCTTGCCTCTTTAGAGATAGGTTGGCAGCTATGGAGGTAATTAATTACAGAACACGTCAATACAGAGCTTCTTCTTTTGGAAGTCAGTCAAGATAGGGGAGGAAAAGGTACAAGCCTGTCTTAAGCCATGATTATTTGACAGTCACATTTCAACCATCTGCCAGTAGTTTAAATGTCTTGTGTGGTAGTTTGATTCAGGTGTCCCACATAAACTTAGGTGTTTTGAATGCTAGGTTCCCCAGCTGATGGAGATTTGGGAATTAACACATCTTGGAGGCAGTGTGTTGTTGGGGCCGGTCTTATGGGTATTACAGCCAGTTTCCCCCTGCCTGTGTTTGACACACTCTCCTATTGTCCACCTGATGTTGGCCAGGAGATGATGACCATCCTCTGCTCACGCCATCATTTTTCCTGCCATCATGGAGCTTCCCCTCCAGCCTGTAAGCCAAAATAAGCCTTTTTCCCCCAAGCTACTCTTGGTCGGGTAATTTCTGCTAGCAATGTGAACCTGACTGCAACAGTAAATTGCTACAGAGAGTGGTGTTGTTGCTAGACACCTGGCTGTGTGGCTTTGGCCTTTTGGAGCTTATTTTCAAGAGGAATGTGGAAGGATTTGAAACTTTGACCTAGGAGATGCCGCTATAAGTACAACTTGGTGGACTATTCTGGTCAGAGTTGAAAGACCTGAATGCAGTGAAAACTATGGACTGTGAGGTTTGGCTCGTGAGGGTGAGAAAGAGCTTTACATGGACTAGGCTGGAAGCAGTTTGTGTGTGAGGCTTGCTGTTATGCCCCTGTCCTGAGAAGTTGTGCAGGGTTTCTTTGCACAGAGTTGGACTATTGTGAGAAGAGGGATATCGCACAGAAATGAAATCTTTGAGCTGAAACCTCTGCCCGTTCAGTGGCAATTATATGAGATTACAACCTTTGAGATTGGGACAGCTGACCTGCACTGGGGCATCAGGAAGAATGTAGACCCTTTTGAAGAGGCCTGAGTGCTCAACGAGTGTCCTGTTCTTCAAAGTCTGCTTTATTCCTCCCTGGATTAACAAATTGGTACCCTACCTAATACTGTGGAGTATAAGAAATCCAGGGAAGAGAGGGTCATTGAGTTTGCAGTGTGGTCTTGTGTTCTGGAAATGGCCATGGGCAGTGTGAAGCAAGTTTGCTGGATGCCTGCATGGAGACCAAATGGAGCCATGAGGATGGACCATGGGTTGCAATGGAGACCCAATGGAGATGCTGGGACCATAAGACAGCTGACCCTGGATGAAGTTTTCTGGGACTGTGAGTAGCCTAGCTAGAGGGGCAGAATTGGAACTCCAGAGACTTGTTACAGGTTATAATTATCAGACTTGGAGATTTGTTACTGGCTATTGCCCTGTTTTAAATCTTGTATTGGTTGAATATTTCTTTGCTATGCCCAATGCCATCTTTTGCAGTGTGAATGTGTATTCTGTGCCATTATGGGTTTGGGGAGAGGGTTGGGGGTATTATGGCTCAGTTAACAGACCTTGGATTATGGGGATGTTTGAACATCATTAGGATTGATAAAAACTAGGGGGACTTTTAAAGTTGGAGTGGATGCATTGCATTTTACATCATGGATGGTTATAAGTTTATGGGGCCCAGGGGCAGAATGTGGTGGTTTGATTCAGGTGTTCCCCATAAACTTAGGTGTTCTAAATGCTAGGTTCCCAGCTGATGGAAATTTGGCAATTAATGCCTCCTGGAGGCAGTGTGTTGTTGGGGGCGGGTTATGGATATCATAGCCAGCTTCCCCTTGCCAGTCTTTGGCACATTCTCCTGTTGCTATGTCTACCTTATTTTGGCCAGGGGGTGATGTCCACCCTCTGCTCATGCCATTGTTTTCCCCTGACATCACAGAGCTTCCCCTCCAGCGTATAAGCCAAAATAAACCTTTTTTCCTACAAGCTTTTCTTGGTCGGGTGATTTCTGCCAGCAACATGAACCTGACTGCAACATATGGCATATAAATTATTGAAATGGAATGTGTTTGGGCTGGAGAGATGGCTTAATGGTGAAGGTGCTTGCCTACGAAGCCTAAGGACCCCGGTTCGATTCTCCAGGTCCCACATAAGCCAGATGCACAAGGGGAGGACATGTGTCTGGAGTTCATTTGCAGTGGCTGGAAGCCCTGGTGACCCATTCTCTCTCTCTTTTTCTCTCTCTCTCAAACAAATAAGTAAAATAAATAGAATGTGTTTGTTTTAGGAGTTTTGTTGAAGTACTATTAAATAGATTTGGGCTACCTACTACTCTCCAGTACATATCCCATTCTTACCTCTAAATCTCAATCTTCCGTGTTGTGCCTGCAACTTTAAAAATTAAATATTAAAAGCTATGTAAGATGCTGAGTCCAGACTTGATGGTTCGTGCCTGTAATCTCAATCTCAGCACTCGGGAGGCAGATGGGGAGGATTGCCACAAGTTTGTCTCTGTGTCTGCTCTCCTTTTTTTTTTTTTTTTTTTTTTTTTTTTTTTTTTTTTGCCTCCAAAAGTCAACCCATACCATTCATTTACTAATACATTCATTCAACAAATAACAAGTCTTACCAGAGACTAATCTATGCACTTAAGCTATAATAATGAGGAAAAAATCCAGGTGTGCATAGAATTTATTTATTTCAATTTACTTCTTACACTTAGCAACATAATATATCATAGGCAGTTTTCTCATCCCTCCCCAAGACAGATATATGTGCCACTGTGCATCTGGCTTTACATGCATATTGGGGAATTGAATCTGGATCGTTAGGCTTTGCAGGCAAGCACTTCAACCATTGAGCCATCTCTCCAGCCCCTCCCCCACATTTTTTTTAAAATTGCTGTTTACTTTTAAACTGCAATAGTAGACATTTAGATTATTCCCATTTTCATCTGGTGTGGTGTTGCACACCTTTAATCCTAGCACTTAGGAGGCAGAGGTAGGAGGATCACTGTGAGTTTGAGACCATGTTGAGACTACATTAGTGAATTCCAGGTCAGCCTGGGCTAGGGAGTAGACCCTACCTTGAAAAACAAACAACAACAACAAAAAAGCCAGGTGTGTTGGTATACACCTTTAATCCCAACACCTGGGAGGCAGAGGAGGATTGCTGAGTTCAAGGCCAGCCTGACACTACATAGTGAATTCCAGATCAGCCTCACTAGAGTGAGATCCTACCTCCAAAAACCAAAAAAGAAAAAAGAAAAAAAGTGCCTTTAGGTTTCATTTGTTCTTGGAGCATCATGATGCCCCTATGCCCACCACCACACTGACACTATATCTTCATCTCTTCCTGGTTTTGAAAAGCTAGTGAACTAAAAATATTATTTCATTATTATTATCATACTTCTTTTCTAAATTGTTAGTGAAACTGAGCATCAGTTTTATGTGGGCCAGTTTGTTTATTTAGCCAGTTTGTGTTTTTCTGGAATTACTTCATGTTTTTTTCGCATTTTGCTGTTAAACTGCTTATCTTTTTCTTAATAATTTTATCAAGTTTGAACAATTTCTATCCATATTTAGAACATAGATCTTTCATCTGTTATATGTGTTAGGCATATTTTACCTCCAGTTTATATTTGCCTTAATTTTTTTTTACATTTTGCTATTAATTTTTGTATATGGTAATTACTCAGATTTATCTATTATTTTCTTTATGACTTCATAACTTCCTGTCAAATTTTGCAAGACTTTTTATCACAGGCTAAAGGAATATTTTCCTAAATTCATATTTCACATTTAAATAAGCAGTCTAAATATGCTTCTCTGTGTTGTAAGATAGGGATTTTTTTCCCCTTAATTGATAGCAAGTTGGCTCAACAGCATTTGTAAGAACGTTACCTTCGTCATAAATGATTAATTTTTCAAATATATTTGGGTCTCTTTCTGTATTCCACTAAGTGATCTTTTAAATCTATTCTAGTGGTATTATTGTACATTTTTTAAACAAAAGCTGGAGGTACAGCTCAGTGGCATAGTGCTTGCCTAGTGTGTGCAAAGCTCTGGATAGGATCCCAGCACTCTAAAATCAAACAATAACCAAAGAAAAACACAACATTCTGCAGTAGCTTCATAGTAAGTTGTAAAATATAGAATGACAGGCCTTATTTTCTTTTCTAAAATATTTTTAACTTTTGAATTTATTTCGCCCACATGAACATAAAATTAATGTTTCAGTTTAAAGCAAAAAAGTTTTAGGATTCAAATAAAATGACTTTAAATAAATGACTCTTGCCTACCATTTTACTTTTAAAAAGATGCTAAATTTTGGACATGATATGTTCAGGATTTGGATGAGCCTTCTTTTGATATGCAAAGAACTTGGACCATAAAACCCTGAAGTCCTGGGCTTGAATCCAGCCTGCAGTTGACCAGCTGTGTGAATGTGAGCATGTTCTTTAGCTTGCCAGCCAAGCAGCCTCCCATACAGAGGAGAGAATGCTTCTCAAATGGTAGTCGTTTAATATTGCTTTATTTACTAATCAGTTAACTGAGTTTTCTTGTGAAAATACTACTCAGCATGCAGTAGTTAATTAGTTTATATAACTAATTTTCATTAGTGGCAGTCATAATCGCTTTTTTAAAAAATAGGACACTTAGCCAGGCGTGGTGGCGCACGCCTTTAATCCCAGCATTCGGGAGGCAGAGGTATGAGGATCGCTGTAAGTTTGAGGCCACCCTGAGACTACATAGTGAATTCCATGTCAGCCTGAGCTACAGTGAGACCCTACCTTGAAAAATCAAAAAAATAAAATAAAATAAATAAAATAAAATAGGACACTTGAAGTGTTTTCAAATGAAATGATACTTCAAAATAACCTGGAAAGGATGTGAAAACAGTAGCTGAAACAAGGGTAACCTGGAGTTAATAATTCTGTTAGTGATTAGTAAAATGATTGCTAAGTAAAGAATTGTTCACTGGGGCTGGAGTAATGGCTTAGCAATTAAGGCACTTCCCTGCAAAGCCTGAGGACCCAGGTTTAATTCCCCAGTACCCATATAAAGCCAGATACACAAGGTGGCTCATGCCTCTGGAGTTTGTTTGCATTGGCTAGAGGCCCTGGAGAGCCCATATTCTCTCTGTGTCTTTCTGACTCCCTCTCTTTCCCTCTCTCTCTCTCTCTCTCTCTCTCTCTCTCTGTATGTGTGTGTGCGTGTGTGAGAGAGAGAGAGATAAATAAATAAAAAAGAATTGTTCGTTTAACAAGTATTTATAGGCAGCTTAGGGAATTAGAAAGTATAAAGTATAGTGAGGAAAAAGTTAGAGGGAGAAGGATAGCTAAAGAGATAATTACAGTAAAGCATAAGAAATGAGGAAACTGTCTTCAGAGACATTCAAGCACAGTCGGAGTTGATTCTGGAGAAATAAGGGCAAGAATTGCCCAAGTAGCAATTTAAATTTTTTTTATTTTTAAAAATTCTTTAAACAAAAATTTATCAGTTACTTATCCTAGAAGAGCAAAAGTGGCCAGTGTGATGGTGCACACCTTTAATCCCAGCACTTGGGAGGCAGAGGTAGGAGGATCGCCATGAGTTTGAGGCCACCCTGAGACTACAGAGAGAATTCCAGGTCAGCCTGGGCTTGAGTGAGACCCTACCTCAAAAGAAGAAAGAAAAAGGAAGGAAGGGAGGGAGGGAGGGAAGGAGGAAAGAAAGAAGGAAGGAAAGAAAGAAAGAATAAAGAAAGGAAGGAAGGAATGAAGGAAGAGAGAGAGAAAGAAAGAAAGAGAAGGAGGGAGGGAAAGACATATAAAGTCTTGTCATTTTGTGGCACAATTTTTATTGACTATCTTTTCAGGGATTTATTTGGCTGCATATAACAGGTCTTTAACAAATAGGAACATTTATTATCCCAGAAAACCAGAAGTCTAGTTTTTGGGGTATAGCTTATGGTAGAGCAAGGTCCTGTGTTCAGTCATCAACACCAAAAAAAAGGAAGGAGAGGAAGAGCAGGAGATAAAAAGGGAGGGTGGGGAGAAGAAACCTAGAATTGGGTCCAGGAAAACACGTGGTAGGCTCAAGCCCTCCAGAACTCAAGCTTTTCCTTTATTTCTGTCTTCTTTTCTCTTCCTTAGGTTGGGGAACCTTGTTTAGATACCTAGGTCTTTTCTGAACCTATAGGCAGTTGGGCCATATTCTAGACAGTTAGGCCCAAAATACAAATGGTGCATAGTAACTAAATCTGTCCCCTTATTTTAGGAACTTAATAGGTTTCTTAGAAACCCCACCCAGAAGGCTTCTGCACACATTTGTTTGGTCAGGCCATGCGTCTGCAGAAGATCCTACAGTGGTCTTGGTTTGCGACACAGGGTTTGTTCTTACATAGCCCAGGCTGGCTTCTAACTCACCGTGGAGCTGAGGATGACTTTGAACTCCTGATCCTCCTGCTTTCACCTCCCAAGTGCTGGAGTTATAGGCCTGCTGCTATGCCCAGCTAGTAAAGAGATCTTTTGAAGGAGGTACATTTCCACTCCAAATATAGTCAAGGCATGTTAGTAGTAAGGAAGATTAGTATAGGTAGATAACTAGCAGTGTATGCTGTTCTTATTTCTGGACTTTAGGATGCTAAAAATTTGAAGTATTGGGAGAAAATGGATGTATCAAAAGCAGATGAAGTTGCACAACAGAAGTGATTGGATATAAATTATTGTAAAAATATTGATCAACCCTTAGTTTCTTTCAATGTGGTAATTATTTCCTTACTCTGATGAAGGTTGTGGCAAGGGTGTTTTTTTCCATCAAGGTCACACATTGTAGCCCTGGCTGGCCCAAATCTCACTATGTATCTTAGACTGGCCTTGAGTTCACAGTGATTCTCCTGCCTCAGCTTGAATTGTGGGATTACAGACATGAGCCACCACACCTGGTTCAGTGGTACTTATTTGTGATTCTTCCAACCAAGACTTAGTAAGAAAGATAACCAAGAGTTTTATAATGGGGCTTGGGAAATGGCTTAGCGGTTAAGGTGTTTGTCTGCAAAGCCTAAGAACCCCAGTCCGATTCCCCAGGACCTACCTAAGCCAGATGCACAAGGGGGTGCATGCATCTGGAGTTTGTTTGCAGTGGCTAGAGGCCCTGGCATGCCCATTCTCTCTTTCTCTCTAGCTGCCTCTCTCTCACTCTCTCTCTCTCTCACTCAAATAAATTAAATTAAAGAAAGAGTTCTAGGGGCTGGAGGGATGGCTTAGTGGTTAAGGCACTTGCCTGCAAAGCCAAAGGACCTAGATTCAATTCCCCAGAACACACATAAGTCAGATGCACAAGGGAGCACATACGTCTGGAGTTGGTTTGCAGCAGCTGGAGGCCCTGGTGTGCCCATTCTTTCTCTCTCCCTCCCTCCCTGCCTACTTCTCTCTCTCTCTCTCTCTCTCTCCTCCCTCCCTCCCTCCCTCCCTCCCTCCCTCTCCCTCAAATAATTAAAGAAAAACAAAAATTAAAAAAAAAAAAAGAGTTCTAAAATGTATGTACGTAAAGTGGCATGAAGACTGAGATAATTTTAAATCCGTGACTGAAAGCTTACTAGGTTGCTTTTGGTAGCCAAAATAAAAATAAGATAATGGGAAGAAAATTCACATTCTTTCACTGCTTTTCTGCTGTCCACTATGTTGAACTCATAATCTTGGACGTGATCTTCTCTCTCAAATAAATATATAATGTGATCCATGGATGTTCACTTGATAAAATCTGAGAAGTTGAGGTCTGGGGAGATGGCTTAATGGATAAATTGCTTGACCCTCAAGCCAAAATACCTCAGTTCAATCCTCAGACCCCACATCAAAAATCCAAAGCATCCATTCGTGGTGGTGCAAGCCTTTAGTCCCAGCACTTGGGAGGTAGAGATAGGAATATCGCTGTGAATACTAAGCCAGCCTGAGGCTACAGAGTGAATTCCAGGTCAGCCTAGGCTAAAATGAGACCCTACCTCAAAAAACAAGCCAAAAAAAAAAAAAGGCCCAAAGCTGTTGCGGGCTTCTCTATAACCCAGCATGCTGATAGTGAGATGCGAGGCACAGCAGACTCTGCAGAGAAGCCACACTTCAAAAGAGGTGGAAAGGTGAGGTTAACAGAAAGTTGCTCACACCTCTACTCACACAACACAATGTGCACACACAATCTAAAAACATCTGAAAAGTTGAAAGCACAGTACTGGTTTGTAGAATTACAGACCAGATTTAAAGATGACCATACACTTTGTTCCTGCTTCTACAGAAAAGTAGGTACCAGGCATAATAATAGGTGTTTTCTTGTCTTGGGGTGGGTGCACACACGTGTGAGGGTGCACATGGGCCACAGAGCATGTATGGAGGTCAGAAAACAACATTGGATGTCCAGCCTCACCTTCCACCTCAGTTGAGGCAGGCTTCTCACTGTTCACTGATGGTTTGCCAGGTTCACTGACCCACCAGCTTCTAGAAGATTCTCCTGTGTCCTATTTTGCCATAAGCATGCCAGGATTACAGATGCCTGCTACAGCAGCCATCTTTCTCACATGGATTCTGGGGGCTCCAAACTCAAGTACTCACTTTTGTGCAGCAAGCACTTTATCCCCTGAGCCATCTCCCCATCCCTCATTTTGTCTTTTTACCAATTAACTGCTAGTCTAGATGATTTTTTTTAATCCCTGATTCTTAGAAGTTGGGAACTGAAAGGAATTTGTTCTCCAGTCTTCTTCTTCCTATCAGGCATGAGAAGACCAAGACTTGAGAGTACAGGGATTCACTTCTGAGCTGTCTGAAGGAACAGGCAACGGGAGAGTTGTTTTTCAGTCCAATTGCTTACTGGGCTTAATCAATTGATTTGGCTCAAATCCCGTGATCTGGAAAAAATTGACACCTGGCCAGTGCACCCTCTGGATTCCCTGTCTGTGTTCCCCCAGCCCTGGGATTTAGGCTGGCAACACCATGCCTGGCATTTTACATGGGTTCTGAGGATCCAAATCAAGATCGTCATGCTTGTCCAGTAAACATTGTACCCACAGAGAAATCTCCCCAAATGTGTGTGTGTGAATATGGGCACACCAGGGTCTCCAGCCACTGCAAATGAACTCCAGATGCATGTCCCACCTTGTACATCTGACTTTATATGTGTACTGGAGAATCAAACCCAGGTCCTTAGGCTTTGCAGGCAAGCACCTTAACCTCTGAGCCATCTTTCCAGCCCCTGTTTGGTTTTTAACTTCTTTTGTTTGTTTTGGTTTTGGTTTTGGGTTTTTTTGTTTGCTTGTTTTGGTTTTGGTTTTGGTTTTTAAAGGTAGGCTCTCACTGTAGCCCAGGCTGACCTGGAATTCACTATGTAGTCTCAGGGTGGCCTTGAACTCATAGTGACCCTCCTACTTCTGCCTCCTGAGTGCTGGGATTAAAGGCATGTGCCACCACACATGGTTTACTTAATGATAACCTCCATACATATTCACAGTGTACCCTGATCACAATCCCCTGCCATCACCCTTCTTTGCTCCCCCCACACACCATACCCCTACATGTATCCTCTTTTTCCCAAGCTAGTCCCTCTTCATTTTGAATTTTGGGACACAGTCTCAGTTTGGCTTCAAACTCACTTTGTAACTGAGGATGACTTTGAACTTCTGTCCTCTGCCTCTGTCACTCTCAAATAAATAAATAAAAATAAACAATTTTTTAAAAAAAGTGCTTTGGAAATAGTGGCTGCAGTACAAATGATGGGCTTTCACTTCTGTGATTACCATTGTTTTTGTTGTTCCTGGCCATATGGCATTTAAAGTTACTGTTTATTTAATGAATGCTGTTTTGTGATTATACACGCCTTTATTAAAAGCTCATAATTAGCTGGCATGGGGGCACATGCCTTTAATCTCAGTACTTGAGTGGCAGAGGTAGGAGGATCACTGAGTCTGAGGCCACCCTAAGACTACATAGTGAACTCCAGGTCAGCTTGAGACACAGCCCTAACCTTGAAAAATTAAAAAAAAAAAAAAAAAAAAAAAAAAGCTCACAATTACTCATTTTCATCCTTAGGGTAATTCAAAACATCTACTGCTTCTTGCTTGCCTGGTTATTACTTTTATTCTTTCATAAGCTAAAATACAAGAGAGACTTACCAAAATGCTTAACCCGGGCTGGGGAAATGGCTTAGCAGTTAAGGCGTTTGCCTGTGAAGCCTAAGGACCTGGGTTTGATTCCCTAGGACCCATATGAGTCAGATGCACAAGGGGGCACATGCGTCTGGAGTTCATTTGCAGTAGCTGGAGGCCCTAGTGTGCCCATTTGCTCTTTCTCTCTGCCTCTTGATCTCTCTCTCTCTTTCTCAAAACAATCAATAAATAAAATATCTTTTTAAAAATGCTTAACTCTGAGTTTCACATTTGCTTGGAATTCACTATGTGATTTTTGTGAAATATGACAATGTCATTTTTTTCAGGGAATGTTTTTGTAAAAACTAAAGCATCTGCAAGAGAGAAATAAAATATATTTTTATTCCTTTCTTTTAGTCAGTTTTTGGGGCCGTTACCTTCTCATTGCTGGGACAAAACACCTGACCAAAAGCAGCTTATGGGAGAAAAATTTCTAGTAGAAGCTTCTTCATGGCAGGAAAAGCATGACAGAGCAAGAAGCTGTCACATATCTGGGTGGAAGTAGTCTGAGTACTGGGCTTGGAGCTGGGCTAATAAAGCCAATATCCTCCCAGTGAGAAAAGTCCTACACCAAGGCTCCATCTCCCAAATTGCCACCAGCTCTGGACTGAGTATGAGACTTAGTCACAAATACATAAGGCTATGGGGGACACTTTACATTCAAACTACCACACTTTTATTGAAAGATAATTTTATTTATTTATTTATTTATTTATTTATTTATTTATTGGTTTTTCGAGGTAGAGTCCAGGCTGACCTGGAATTCACTCTGTAGTCTCAGGGTGGCCTCCAACTCACAGCAATCCTCCTACCTCTGTCTCCCTAGTGCTGGGATTAAAGGCATGTGCCACCACACTTCGCTAAAAGATCATTTTAACTCTTAGTTCGACTTCTTTAAAATTTGTCTGTTAACTTCTCAATCACCTCATACAGTTCTGTCCTCTGTACATTTCCTTGAGATGTAATGAGATATTAATCTACTCATGAATTTACTTTTTTCCCCTTAGAAACTATTTAACTCACTAGTTCATCTCCTTTGCATATTCTCCCAATCTGTAACCAAGTATAATAGGTCAACCAGGTCATTTTTACTTTTCTCTTATTTTTTAATTAATTAATTTATTTACTTACTTACTTAGAAGACAGAAAGAGGTAGAGAGAGAGAGAGAGAGAGAGAATGGGCACACCAGGGCCTCCAGCCACAGCAAACGAACTCCAGATGCACGCGCCCCCTTGTACATCTGGCTAACGTGGGTCCTGGAGAATCAAACCTGGATCCTTTGGCTTTGCAGGCAAATGCTTTAACTGCTAAGCCATCTCTCCAGCCCCCATTTTTTTATGTGTGATTTTTTTGGGGTGTTGCCAAATTAATTAAAGGCATGTACCACTACACTTGGCAGAATGCTCTTTTTAATCCTTCAGTAACAGTTTCCTCACTGCCCTGTCAGCTAACACTAAGAATTTGTCTTTTTTTTTTTTCCAGTCTTCACATATAGGCCCTGTTATTCATACTCGAAGCCATTGACACATAGTTTAGTTTTCTCTTGTAGCAAATCTCCAAAGTATTCCATTTTCTCATCAGGCATCTATTATTTCATAGCCAACCAGTCTATACTTCAGTGACTTGAAACAACCATTTTACTTTTCTTATTCTGTGAACTGACTGAAAGCTGCTTCTGCCTAGGGTCATGCAACTCCTATGACTGCTTGAGTCATGCTAAGCTTCACAAACATTCAGTAAGCTTTGTTTTTTGTCTTGTTTGTTGATGTCCCATTGTCCAAGGAAGTTGTGTGGCCAGGCCCAGTCATTGTAGAGGGACTTTATAAGAGCATGGAAACCAAAGATGTGATTTCTGTGAAGTTATTCACAGTGTTAGATTCTAACAGATTTCTAGTTCCATATTACTGTGCATACTTGAGAACTCATTTCATTTGTGTGCAACATTTTCTCCCCTAGAAATAGGGACTAATAATATTATAGGGGGTCTGGAGAGATGGATTAGTGGTTAAGGCACTTGCCTGCAAAGCCAAAGGACCCAGGTTCAATTTCCCATTACCCACGTAAGCCATATGCACAAGGGAGTGCATGCATCTGGAGTTCAAGAGAGAAAACGGGCATGCCAGGGCCTCCAGCCTTGCAAACAAACTCCAAATGCATGTACCCCCTTGTGCATCTGGCTTCCATGGGTCCTAGAGAATTGAACCAGGATCCTTTGGCTTTGCAGGCAAACACCTTAACTGCTAAGCCATCTCTCTAGCCCTTGTTTTTTGAGGTATGGTCTCACTCTAGCCTAGGCTGGCCTGGAATTCACTATGTAATCTCAGACTGGCCTTGAACTCACAGCAATCCTCCTACCTCTGCCTCCCAAGTGCTAGGATTAAAGGCTTGAGCCACCATGCCTGGCTTTTGTTAAAAAATGTTTTATTTTTATTTATTTATTTGACAGAGAGAAAGAGGCAGAGAGAGGGGGAGAGAGAGAGAGAGAATAGGTGTGCCAGGCCATCTAGCCACTGTAAATGAACACCAGACACATGTGCCACCTTATGCATCTGGCTTAAGTGTGTCTTGGGGAATCAAACCTGGGTTCTTTGGCTTTGTAGGCAAGCGTCTTAAGCGCTAAGTTATCTCTCTAGCCACCACCCCCTTTTTTTGAGATATGGTGTCATGCTGTAGTCTAAGCTTGTCTGGAGCTCATGATGGAGCCCAAACCAGCCTCAGACTAATGACAATTGTACTAATTCATTCTCTTGAATGCTGGTATTATAGGCATAAGACCCTATGCTTGGTTCCTGGTTTTTGTTTTGTTATTTTTTTAAAATAATTTTATTTATTTGAGAGAGAGAGAGAGAAAGAGGATAGGGCAAGACTGGGCACACCAGGGCCTCTAGCCACTGCACACAAACTCTAGATGCCTGTGCCACCATGTGCATCTGGCTAACGTGGGTCCTAGAGAATCAAACCTGGGTCCTTTGGCTTTGCAGGCAAGTGCCTTAACCACTAAGGCATCCCTTTAGCCCTGTTTTGTTATACTTTTTTTTTTTTTAATCATTGTACACAGTGCAGAAAACTGAAAAAGGAAACAAGCATCTCTTGCAATCTCATGAATTACAGTTCTAGATTATGAGCTCCTTGCAATCTTTTTGATCTTACTTTCCTCTAAAGATGCACATTGGTTCATATTCTGAAAGGTTGGGTCCTTGAAGAAAGAGACTACATTCCTATAAATCCCCTAGCTCCACATTTAGGACTAAAAGAGATCATGTACATGGACTGGGGAGATGGCTCAGTGGTTAAGGGCCACTTACCACTTAGGCATGAAAGCCTGAGAGGGCCTGAGACCACTTGAGTTTGACTCCTCAGAACCCACATACAAAGCTCAATGTGGCCACACACATCTGAAATCCCAATGCTAGGGGACTATGACCAGAGAATCACTGGTGTTCCCTGACCCATAATAAACCACAGCCCTGTCTCAAGAAAGTACATATGTGAGCCGGGCGTGGTGGCACACACCTTTAATCCCAGCTCTTGGGAAGCAGAGGTAGGAGGATTGCCATGAGTTCAAGGCCACCTTGAGACTACATAGTGAATTCCAGGTCAGCCTGGGTGAGTGAGACCCTACCTCAAAACAAAACAAACAAACAAACAAACAAACAAAAAAAGCTGCAGTAAAGAGAGTCAGCCCATACCCACGAAAAAGAATCATTTATGAATTATTATATTTTTGAAAACTGAAATCTGACTGTAGTTGGTGCTAAAGAGATGTACTCTTGACATTCAGTCAAACCTTCTTTTTATGTTTTAGTCAGAGAAGTCTGGCAGAGATCACAGAACTTATCCACACTGCTCTCCTTGTGCATCGTGGGATAGTAAATTTAAATGAATTGCAGTCCTCCGATGGACCACTGAAAGACATGCAATTTGGAAATAAAATAGCCGTCCTGAGTGGAGACTTTCTTCTAGCCAATGCCTGCAATGGACTAGCTCTTCTCCAGAACAACAAGGTAAAAATGAGCAGTTTGCCTCCCCTGGTGTGTCTACTGGAACCTCTGAAATGGGACTGTACTACTGCCCAACTCCCTGTGTAGATACTCCGTAAGACTCTCGGGAAGGTGATGGCGGCTGTGTCAGCACCAGGTGAAAATGAAAATTCCAGCCGGGCGTGGTGGCACACGCCTTTGATCCCAGCACTCAGGAGGCAGAGGTAGGAGGATCGCCTTGATCTCAAGGCCACCCTGAGACTACATAGTGAATTCCAGGTCAGCATGGGCTAGAGTGAGACCCTACCTCAAAAAGACAAGAAAAAGAACAGAAAATGAAAATTCCAGAAAAGAAAAGAGTTTTGAGGAGCAGCTGTTGAAGCACATGACTATAAGTAAATCTAGCACTCTGGAGGTAGAGATGTAGAAGCCTGAATTCAAGGCCAGTGTGGACTACAGAGTGAGACTCTGTTCCCAAGAGAGAAGAACGAGAGGCAAAGAGACTAGGTTTGTAGCTTAGTGGTAGAGTACTCACCTAGATGTACAAAACCCTAGGTTTGCTGGGCATGGTGGCGCACACCTTTAATCCCAGCACTCAGGAGGCAGAGGTAGGAGGATCGCCGTGAGTTCAAGACCACCCTGAGACTATAGCTTGGGCTGGAATGAGACCCTAGGTTTGATCCTCAGGAAAAGTGCTTATATAATATGTGCTGGGAAAAATAAGGAAACCCTTATACATATTAGCAAGTTCTTACCTGCACTACAAAAAAAGATCTCCTAAGAAACCACAACATAGGGGCTACGGAGACAGGTTTAAGTGGGTGAAGTACTTGCAGCATGAAGGCTTAAATCAGATCGCCATGCCTTAATCCCAATTCAGGAAGAGACAGGATTTGTGGGGTCATTGGCTAATTCATCTAGCCAAATGGTTGAGAGACCCTTTCCTCTTCAGCAAGAGACCTTGTCTCAAAAGAACAAAGCAGGTGCCAAGCATGGTGATGCACACCTTTAACCCCAGCACTCTAGAAGCCAAGGTAGGAGGATTGCTGTGAGTTTGAGGCCTGCCTGAGACTACATAGGGAATTCCAAATCAGCCTGGAGCAAGACCCTACCTCAGAAAACAAAAAGAAAAAGAACAAAACAGGAGAATGATGTAGAGGACAACCATTGTCTATCTCTGGTCCGCATATGCATGCACACGCATGTGCAACCACACATACACTGCTCATATACAAAGACTTCAAGGACATAGATCAAAATATTAACTGCTCCAATGGCCAGTAAGATTATAGGTAATGTTTTTTATATATTCTTATTTGTTTTACTTATGTTTTTATTTATTTATTATTATTTTTTTTTTTTTGGTTTTTGGTTTTTCGAGGTAGGGTCTCACTCTAGCCCAGGCTGACCTGGAATTCACTGTGTATTCTCAGGGTGGCCTCAAACTCATGGCGATCCTACTACCTCTGCCTCCCGAGTGTTGGGATTAAAGGCATGTGCCACCATGCTCGGCTCTATTTATTTATTTTTATTTGGAAGCAGAGAGAAACAGGGAGAGAGGGAGAGAAAGTATGTCACTGCAAGTGACATACCAGATGCATGTGCCACTTTGTGCAGCTGGCTTTATGTGGGTAATAGAGAATTGAACCCAGGTCATTAGACTTTGCAGGCAAACACCTTAAAACTGCTGAGCTATCTCTCCAGCTCTTGTTTTTTGTTTGTTTTGTTTTGTTTTGTTTTTAAGACCATCTTATGTAGCCCATGTTGGCCTCAAACAGGCCCTACGTAGCTGTGGTTAAACTTGAACTCCTTGATGCTCCTCTTTCTACCTCTCAAGGGCTGGGATTGTAGGACATGCACCACTTTGCCCAGTTCATGTGGTGCTAGCGATCAACCCCAGAGCTTTGTGCATGCCAGGCAAGCACTCTAACAGCTGAGTACTTCCATAGGCCTTTGTATTTTTGAACCCATAGTCTAACTGTGTTACCTAGGCTGTCCTCAAATTGCTTGTATCCTCCAGCCTCAGACTCCCAAGTGCTGGGATTACAAGCATGTACCACTGTATCCTTCTAGGAGAGGATTGAAAGATTTCCACTTCATATTTCTAGCCTCTGCCTTAGTTTTTGTCTAGTATAGTTGGATAGTATTGTGAGACTTGTACAGTAGAGAAAGTATTCATTTTAAAGTGCTATTAATTCCAAAGAAAACCAGTAATGACTCCCCAGCCTTTTCAGGCACAATGGAAATAATACCTTCCTATCAGGGACAGATGCAGGACATTGCTGATATAACAAAATACACTCAGGTACAAGCATCTAGAGCCAGCTAATTCCTTTCTGTTATCAAGTGGTGGGGAAAGTATTTGACACTGCTGCCCTGCTGGCTGCTTGGTGAATCAGCCATGGCCTATGCATGGCCTGTAAGAGTTATAACACTGCTGGGTATCAGTCAGTAAGCTCAGTGGGAAAGGGAGTTATGTTTGATGTCTGTAAAATAGAGGTGAGGTATGAGGGCTGGTCATTTCAGATGTAGAGAGTGCTGCTTGCTTATAGAGTGTAAACCTAACTTTATTGTTTGGCAACACTTTATTTCTGCAATCAACCCTCTTGGTAGCAGTAAGCCCAAAAAAGCTAAAATTAAGTTTTGTTTCTCAAAAAGTGCTAAAAGTTAATAAGAAATGTGTAACTTGCTTATAATGTTTGTTATCACTATCTACTGTAGAGGCCATCATGGCATCACTGACAACATGAAAACAAGAGTGAAATCTGCTGGGAAAGCATTAGAATCTTCTTTAAAAGTTGCTTGTTAGAACTACAGTTACTCAGCAGTTAAGGTCACTTCCTGTGCAAGTTTGAGGGCCTAATGGGGACTGAGACTGCTGGAGTTGGAATCTCTAGAATCCATGTGGACAGCTGGACATGTGCATACATGTCTGTAACCTGAGTCCTGTGGTATGGAGAACAGAGGATAACTGGGCCTCAAATGGCAAGTTTGAAAACCATCTCAAGGAAAAAACAGGCAGATAAGTGATGGAGGGGACACCCCCACCCAGTGTTTTTCTCCAGCTGCCACAGGTGAGCCCACAGGATGCGTCAGGTGGGCACATGATGTGTCCCATCAGTACATACACATGCATACAACCACATACACTATTCACATGCAAAAAACTAAGCTGGGCTGTGGCGTGTGCCTTGAATCCCAGCACTCAGGGGGCAGAAGTAGGAGGATGCCTATAAGTTTGAGGCCAGCCTGAGAATATGTAGTCACTTCCAGGTCTGTCTGGGCTAGAGTGAGACCTTACCTCAAAAAAAAAAAAAAAAAAGTTGCTAGTTAATTTAAGGTACTGTAGCAGACAGCTTTAGGTTTGCTGAGATGAACTTCTAGACCAGGCACAGTTATAGAGGAAGGGATGTATTGAAGCTTACAGATTAAGGGGAATTTCCATAATGGTAGAAGAAGCTGGCCTGCTTTTACAGGACCAAACAGAGAAAAAAGCCACAAGCCAAAAACCACACAGCATAGAACACCTCAGTAACTCCAGCTAGGCACACTTTGCATATCTTTACAATGGAATCGAAAACCCACCACACCTTAAGATCTGCCCAGTGACACTGCTTCCAGCCAGGTGGCTGCAGATGCAAACTACAAACTAATAAAACATTGAATATATTGAGGGCCATCTATTCAGACATTCCACCCCTGGCCCCCAATAGATTTATAACTGTCACACATTGTAAATTGTACTCAGTCCAGTTTCAAAGGTCCCCATGGTCTTGACCAACTAAAGATAGTGAGTCCTGTAAAATCAAACAAGTTAAATACTTTCAACATGTAAAGGCACAGAGTAAACATTTTTAACTAGTATAAGGCATAGCAAAGAGAGACTAGAACAATGCAAACTCAGCCACCATCAGCAATCATCAAACTTCTGCAGTTCAAGTTCAATACAATCAGAAACCGACAGTCTCCAGATTTTCCAGTTCTACCCCTCCAGCTGGGCAGAGTAGCCTGGGAAAACTTCCATCCAAGGCCAGCAGTTCACTCCACGGTAGCCCTTGCACAGTCCTGGTATATCCAAAACATCTTCAGGTCTCCATGCAAACCACAGTCCATCTTCCAAAGGCTTTTCCAGCCTATCAGGAATTGTGCCCTGCGTCATGCCGCATCTCAGCAGCAGCTCCTGGAACCATGTGCAATTCATGACCACTCCACACATTTTTCATGCTTGCAAAACAAATGCCAGCTGTGTAGGACACAGCCATAGTCTTAATTCAGGGATGAAATAAATCATAGCCCTGAAAAGCAGGTTCCTTCTCCAGTCAACTCCTTCCCAAAAGAGTTTGCATTTCTAACAATCTTTCCTCAGGCATCTTCTCCATTGTTTTAATTAAAGCAATTGGGCCATCTTCCTTAAGATTGCTAATATGTTGACAATAGCAGCTTCAGTAACCTGAAACCAGTCACAGTGCCTGTGATTGTAACTTGCTTGAGGTTTTCCAACTTAAAATCTTAAATCTCTCAACCCAATATCTTTAGCCAAGCACATCAGTCCATTACAAATTTAACCTTGATTAAACTCTCTGGGCCTGGGTAGCAGAGCACAGCCATCCCTTATTACAGTAACCCAGTTCCAACAAAGTCCTCTGCAGTCTTTTCTTCCCCTTAGAAAGTTCATAAGCCAAACCTCGAAGTTCAATACTGTCTGCACTTAGCATTCTCAAACTCTCATCAGAATAGCCCATAATATTTGGCTTATAACTCCAGAAGGCATCTTCAGTTGCAAGCACCAAGTCCATGCCTGTTCCTCCAAAACAAAGGTTCCAAAAGATGAATATCCATATGGTCAGGTTCATCTCACCCCACTCTTAGTACCACTTTTGTAGCAAACAGCTTCAGGTTCACTGAGATGAACTTCCAGACCAGGCACAGTTATGGAGGAAGGGATTTATTGAAGCTTATAGATCCAGGGGAAGTTCCATGATAGCAGAAGAAGCTGGCCTGCTTTCACAATACCAAACACAGAGAAAAAAAGCCATAAGCCAAAAACCACACAGCACAGCACACCTCAGGAATTCCAGCTAGGCACACCTTGCATATCTTTACAATGGAATCTCAAACCCACCACCACACCTTAAGATCTGCCCAGTGACACTGCTCCAGCTACATGGCTACAGATGCAAACTACAAACTAATAAAACATTGAATATATTGGGGGACATCTATTCAAACTACCACAGATACTATGCCTGAAGATGATAATTTAACACATGGAGCTACAGAAGTTTTATGCACATATCACCCTGTGAAGCATAACTTTTCTATAACTAATGATTGAAATTAATTGCATTCATTTTCAACTACAAGTTTTTATGTGCTTAGTGGCCCCACTGGCAGATCTTTGCAGACAGGTAAATAATTTTAATTTTAATTTGATGTCATTGGGTGTTTTAAATAATTAATTCCTTAAAGTTAATTATAAAACTGATTTGGCCCAGCACTTGGAAGGCAGAGGTAGGAAGATCACCATGAGTTCAAGGGCAGCCTGGGCTAGAGCAAAACTCTACCTCAAAACAAACAAACAAAAAAAAAAACTGATTTGGGTTTTTTTCCATTCATAAGATCAACGTAAAGCTTTTGGAAGAAAATAAAGCTTTTGTGAGTGAGATTATACATTCAGTTTAAAAGTTCAAAACTAGGGGCCGGAGAGATAGTTTAGTAGTTAAGGCGCTTGCCTGCAAAGCCAAAGGACCCATGTAAACCAGATGCACAAGGTGGTGCATGTGTCTGGAGTTCCTTTGCAGCATCTGAAGGCCCTGGCACACCTATGCTCTCCCTCTGCCTCTTTCTAGCTCTCAAATAAATAAAATTTAATTTAATTTAAACTTTAAAAATTAAAAACTAGGGCTAGAGAGATAGCTTAGCAGTTAAGGTGCATTCCTTCAAAGCCAAAGGACCCAGGTTTCATTCCCTAGGACCTACATAAGCCAGATGTAAAAGGTGGAACATACCTTTAATCCCAGCTCTAGGGAAGCAGAGGTGGGAGGATCACTGTGAGTTCAAGGCCAGCCTGAGACTATATAGTGAATTCCAGGTCAGTCTGGGCTAGAGCAAGACGCTACTTCAGAAAAAAATAATTCAAAACTGGAGCCAAGCATGGTGGTGCACTGTCTGTCTCTTTTCTCTCCCTCCCTCCCCTGCAAATAAATAAAATAAAAATTTTTTTAAAAATATATTCATATACTTTAAAATAAGAATTTTTGCTTGTTTGTTTGAGGTAGGGTTTTGGTCCAGCACAGGCAGACCTGAAAATCACTATGGAGCTCCAGGCTGGCCTCGAACTCACTGTGATCTTGCTACTTCTTCCTCCTACGTGCTAGGATTAAAGGAGTATGCCACCACACTTGGCTCTGAAATTTTATTTTATTTATTAGAGAGAGAAAGAGAGAGAATGGGCATGCTAGGGCCTCTAGCCACTGCAAATGAACTCTAGACATATATACCACCACCATGTGTATCTGGCTTACATGGATTCTGGGGAATCAAACCTGGGTCCTTAGGCTTCACAGGCAAACACCTTAACTGTTAAGCCATCTCTCTAGGCCCTGGACTTTCATTTTTAAAGACAGATAGTTTTGTGTGTGTGTTTTTTAAATTATTTATTTGCATGCAGAGAGAGAGACAGAATGGGCATGCCAGGGCCTCCAGCCACTACAAACGAACTCCAGGTGCATATGCCACTTTGTGCATCTGGTTTTATGTGGATTACTGGGAAATTGTACCTGGGTCATCAGACTTTGCAGACGAAGTGCCTTAGCTTCGGAGCCATCTCTCTAGCCCTAAAGATAGCTTTAATTTTTTTTATATATTTATTTTCAAGAGAGAGAGAGAGAATGGGTATACCAGGGCTTTCAGCCACTGCAAACAAACTCTAGGCACATGTGCCACCTTGGGCATCTGGTTTATGTGGGTCCTGGAGAATCAAACCTGGATCCTTTGACTTTGTAGGCAAGTGCCATAACTACTAAGACATCTCTCCAGCACCAGTAAAGAAAAGTTTTTGAAGCTGGGTGTGGTGGCACAGGCCTTTAATCCCAGCACTCAGGAGGCAGAGGTAGGAGGATCACTGTGAGTTCAAGGCCACCCTGAGACTACATAGAGAATTCCAGGTCAGCCTGGGCTAGAAAGTGACCCTATCTCGAAATCCAAGACAGAAAAAATAGTTAATTAATAAATATATGTTTTTAAAATACATAAATTTTTAGCACTTTTAAACTTTTTTTTTTTTTGAGCACAGAGAGAGAAAATTAATGGGTGTGCCAAGGCCTCTTGCCACTGCAAACAAACTGCATGTGCCACTTTGTAATCTGGCTTTTTGAGGATACTGAGGATTTGAAGCCTGGCCAACAGGCTTTGTAATCAAGTGCCTATAACTACTAAACCTTCTCCCCAGCCCATTAGCACTTCTTTTTACCCTTAATTGTCCCACTTTTTATGATAAATAATATAAGGTCTATACTTTAAGATATTTCGCAGAAGCTTTATAAAATCCTTCTGTTTATATCTCATTGGCCAGAATTTAATGGCATGGCTATGAAGAAGGCTAAGCAATATAATCTGAAGGCTGGTGACCCTAGTGCTTTAGAAACTAAGAGGACCCACGGGACTAGTTTCCTAGCTAATCTAGCCAAATAGGCAGGCTGAGTTCAAGTGAGAGACCCTGCCTCAGAAAACAGAGTGCTGAGCAATTGAGGCAGACACCTACAGCCATCTGCTAGCCTGCTTGCACATGCACGTGGGGAAAGACAAACTAAATAGCCACATGAAAGAGAAGAATAGAGAGGCCCAAGTCGTCCTCCAGCAGGGCATTCTTTCTCTTTTTATTCCCTTACAATTCCTTTCTTCTGTGTGTACTGTGTACTTCCGTGGGTCTTGCTACATTCTGTCAGTGCCATCTCCATGTGAAGGCCATTCTTCTCTTCTGTGTGTACTGTGTACTTCCGTGGGTCTCATCTCAGGAATTAGCTAAAACATGGTGCCACCCTAGAAAAGACACCAAGGGCCATTGCCTTTAAACAAATTTCTATTTATTTTCTCTCATTACCAATCTGAACTTTTTTTTCAATACTATTCTGATGAAATCTTATATAATGTTAAAGATGGTGAATTTATACACAGATATAGTCATTCAATAATGACACAAACAGCTACTTGTACTTCTCTTTATGGGAATAATATTTAATGATTTCCTTTTTTTTTTAACTAGCTGTGTCGGCCACATATTCTTTCTTTGACTGTAGTTCAACGAAGATGGAGGCTTTGCTGCCATCAGAATGTAATCAGCCGCCCAGCCTGTGAAATCCACTCTTGGTGCTTTGCATTCAAAAGCATCACTGGAAGTGTTCACGAGTCCAAGACCTCTACCATCTGCTCCATTAAGCACTAGGGTTCAGTAGCACTACTTGATTTACAAAGTGAAGAGGGAAAACAAAGAAAAACAAAACAAAAACCCTTACCGCATTCAAGCAACTATTCAGACTGAAGCTTCTCCATGGGATGAGATTGATAGGCGCTTCCTTCCCCTTCACCAAGCCCCGTACCTCCATGGTCTCTGCACATGTTTGCGCCTTTACACCCACATTTTATCAGCTTCCTCTGCTAGAAAACCTCTTTTAAGGAAAAGACTTTTTTTCCTGAGTTTGATAGTTATGTGTTGAGGTTAGGCCTTTATCCTGTACAGCCCCCGTTCAAAGCATGGATCTTTTGCACCTTGCTCTTCAAAGGGTCATTGAAGGTTCTACAGGGTCAGTTCCAAAAGGTGTTTCACCAGCTTGCTTTTGTGAAAACCCTTGTTACCGTGTCCAGGAGACCATGATTGATCTTCTCCAAACCTAGGCTTGTTGGCAGCCCTCTTTTATACATAGTAGATGCTGATGAAATCATGTGAACCGTATTTTAAACTGAGGAGACTGAGAGATAATCAAAGTGCTTAAAAGTCAAGAATTCTCTTTGATAAAGCCTTTCTCATCTCCTGTATTCAGAACCGTTCTTTAATTTAAACACTTGGCAGTATTTTCATCAGAATACTTTTTAAAGGAAAGTGATTTCTATTTCAGCAGAGGACTTATTTTATTAAATGAAACTTCAAGAAGCTTAAGTTGGTTAGTATAATACTGTCATTAGGGTAGGTTTGTTTGTTTATGGGGATGGAGGTGGCAATAAATGTCTTTGGGCAATACTGTTTTCTTATCTCTAAATGTAGTTAATACCTTGGTATAGTTAGATTCTGTTTACTAATGCTTTAGTTTTCCTTTATAAGAAAGAATGTGTCAGCAAAGGCAACATAGACACCGCAGAGTGAGGAAGCAGGCAGACTTAATACAGAATTTCTGCTATGCCACTGCCTGTTCACAGTGGCAGCCTGCTTTTTCTTTGAGAATATATTTAACTTGATAATTAAAATTGGCATATTTGTGGCAACTTTAATATTCTCTGGCTTATTCACTCTGTCAGTTTCCCACTTTCTTTTGCCCTTGGATTCTTTTATTTTATTTATTTGTTTGTTTGTGTATGAGAGAAAGAGGCAGAAAGAGAAAGAGAATTAGTGTTCCAGGGCCTCCAGCCACTGCATACAGACTCCAGATGTATGCGCCCCCTTGTGCATCTGGCTTATGTGGGTACTGGGCAATCAAATATAGGTCCTTTGGCTTTAACAGAAAGTGCCTTAACCACTGTATTAGTCAGGGTTCTCTAGAGGAACAGAATGGATAGAATGAATTGTATTAAAAGGGAATTTATTGGATTAGCTTACACAGTCCAGCAATAGCAGGTTGCAGGTCAGAGAGTCAAGAAAGCCGGTAGCTGCTCAGTCCACGAGGCTGGAGGCCTCAGCAGTCCCAATCCGGCACTGAAGGCCTGGAGGCTTCCTGGAGAGACGCTGCTCTTCAGTCCACACTGGTCTTCAGTCCACACTGTAGAGCAGCAACACCAAGCAGCAGGTACCAAGCGGAAAACACCAAGCAGCAAGCACCCAGTGGCAAGCAGCTAGCAGCACTGGCAGCCAGGTGGGAGAGAGAGCCTTTCTTCCCAGAGCTCCTTTTTATCAACCAGCCCCATCCTCCAAGAGGGGCTGCCCACTCTGGAGGAAGGGCTTACCCCTGGGGGAAGGATTCTTCCTTTAGTTAATCCTTCCTAGAGGCAGCCTCAGAGACACACTTATGAGGAATGTCTGTGGATTCCTAAACAAATCAAGTTGACACAAACTTAACCATCACAACCACTAAGCCATCTTTCCAGCCCTGCCCCTGGATTCTTATATGAGTTTCTATATGATATGTTTATCTGTATCTCTCCAGAGACAGACTGTGAGCTGAAGGATTCTGCAGTCAGATGACATTCAGAGCTTTCTAATAATTGCCAAGGGTAAAATTAGTAGAGTCAATTATTTTTCCTTCAGCTTTTCTCTCAAAATACTAGGGGTCTTTAAGGCCTTAGGTAACACTTAGATTTTTAAGTGTTCCCAAGTATAGAAACTGGTATATTAATCCTCTGGTAATGACTTACTGTAATTTCTGGAGTCACAAGTGCAAATTAACAAGATTTTGAATTCAATAGTGGATTTAAAATTTAATGCTTGGCTTAAAATTTCATTCATTTCCAATTATTAAACTTTTTATTTTAGCATTTCATTGTGTAAAGACCTGCACTAAAAGACTTTGGAATGCTTCTTTGAAGCCATAAATTCCTTTCCTCCATTGACACTGCTCTATAGTATGGTAATATAGAGTACCACTGAATGTTGTAATCTTGTGGTCACACTAGAATCTAAAATTTTAGCCTTTGGTTATCAAGCTGTTAATCAGACATGTTAAATATTGGGGGGAGGGAGGATCATACAATAGAAAAGCACTATGGTGCTGGAAAGATGGCTCAGTGTATCAAGTACGTGCTGTACCAGCATGAGGACTGGTGTTGGATTCCCAGCACTCATGTGAAAACCAGGCTGTGGAGCTTGGGAGATGGCTCAGAGGACAAGAGCACGGTCATACAAGCATGAGGACCGGAACTGGGGAGACAGCTCAGAGGATGGGCACTGGCGTGAGGGTCTGAAAAGGCCTGAGTTTGATCCCCAGCACCCATCCCTAAAAAGCAAGGTATAGTGTTGGGCGTGGTTGCACACGCCTTTAATCCCAGCACTCAAGAGGCAGAGGTAGGAGGATCGCCATGAGTTCAAGGCCACCCAGAGACTACGGAGTGAATTCCAGGACAACCTGGGCTAGAAAAAGACCTTACCTCAAAAACAAAATAAAATAAAAATGGGCTGGAAAGATGGCTTAGCAGTTAAGGCGCCTGCCTGCTAAGCCTGAGAATGCCGGTTCCAGTCTCCAGGTCCCATGTTTAGCCAGACACAGAGTGACGCAAGAGCACAATGCCGCACTTGCCCACAAGGGGGAGCACATGTCTGGAGTTTGTTCCTAGCAGCTGAGAGGCTGCTGGCACACCCATTCTCTATCTTTTTCCCTCTCCCTTTATCTCTCTGTGTCTCTCTCCAAAAAAAATAAATAAAATAAAATAAAAATAAAAGAAAGAAAAAAAACCCTGTCTTGAAAATAAGGTTGAGAGCAATTGAGGAAGATACCCAACATTGACTACTGTCAGAGTGTTAGAGCCACAAGTTGATCATTATGCACAGAGACTTTGCTTCTCCCCCATAACTGTTGGTTACCCCCATAATGCACAACCCACATTCTCCAATGAGGAGGGTCCCTTTGGAGGGGGAAGACAGGGAGGAGGCTAATGGAAGCACCAACATGAATGTAAAATTAAAAGAAATAAAATAAAATAAAAACATTGAACACTGTCCTCCATGTGTGCATACATGCATACAAACACATGCATACATGCACACACATACAAACAAAAAAGAAAGCACTATAATTAAGAATCATGCTAGCCTTTTTTTTTTTTTTTCGGGTGCCTGCATTTATTTAAACTTATTTAGGGGGCTGGAGGGATGGCTTACCGATTAAGGCATTTGCCTGCAAAGCCAAAGGACCCAGGTTTGATTCCCCAGGACCCATGTTAGCCAGATGCACAAGGGGTCGCAACATCTAGAGTTCGTTTCCAGTGGCTGGAGGCCCTGGCACGCCCATTCTCCCCCCCCCTTCTCTGTCATATAAATAAAAATAAAATATTTAAAAAAAACTTATTTAGGGTTGTTTTGGGGTTAAGCCAAAGTGCAAATAAGATTATGTGGATTACAGGCTGGAGAGATGGATTAGCAGTTAAGACATTTGCCTAAAAAGCCAAAGGATCCCGGTTCGATTCTCCAGGACCCACATAAGCCAGATGCACAATGGGGCTCACATGTTGGGAGTTTATTTGCAGTGGCTGGAGGCCCTAGTGCGCCTATTCTGCCCACCCCACCCCCCGCTGCTTCTTCCCCTCTCTCTCTCTCAAAAAATAAATAGAATATATATTTTTTAAAGGCAGGTGTGGTGGCACATGCCTTTAATCCCAGCACTCAGGAGGCAGAGGTAGGAGGATCACTAGATTTTTATCTAGTGGTCTTATTGCGATACATCAGATGGGAGCTGGTCAGGGAGTCAGCCTGGATCTTGTCTAATGCCCAAGAGCACTGTCATGATGGGGCTCTGGGGCTATTCTGTTAGTGTTAGTGATTTATAGTTGTAAGTCATTGGCAGCACAGATGCCCTCCTTCCAAAGCTGATGCAGTTCCTTATGTTAACTGTATTTGCCTAAAGGTATAAATATGTTATTTACAAGGGAGAGTTTTTGTTTATGTAAATATGTTCAATTTATGCATATAAATCTCCCATTATATACTATATATATTTTAATAAAGAGGCTGCTATTGATTTTTATTTATCTTATGTGAATTTTACTTTCTTTTCTTTTTTCTTTTTTCCTTTCAAAATAGGGTCTCACACTAACCCAGGCTGACTTGGAATTCACTTTGTAGTCTCAGGTTGGCCTAGAACTCATGGTGATCCCCCTATCTCTGTCTCCGGAGTGCTGGGATTAAAGGTGTGATTTTTTTTTTTTTTTTTTTTTTTTTTTTTTTTTTTGAGGTAGGGTCTCACTGTAGCCCAGGCTGACCTGGAATTCACTATGTCATCTCAGGGTGGCCTCGAACTCATGGTGATTCTCCTACCTCTGCCTCCCAAGTGCTGAGATTAAAGGCGTGAGCCACCACGTCTGGCTTGAATTTTACTTTTTAATTCATATCAAAAGTAAATTCTAAAAGCATGCTGTGTCATATGAACTTTAAGCTTTTCTCTATCCAGGTACATTTAAGATAGGCATTATTGTGGTCTAACTCAAGAGATAGAATACTTGCAGGTGCTGGGCCTAGTCTCTAGCACCCAGGAAGAAAAAAGATCTAAAATAGAGACTATATGATTACAACTTTGCTAGCACATTTTACTTATGCAAATTATTCACTTATTAGTTTGGCTTTTCGATTCACTCTAGTTCAGACTGACCTAGAATTCACTATGTATTCTCAGGGTGGCCTTGAACTCACAGCAATCCTCCTACCTCTGCCTCCTGAGTACTGGGATTAAAGACACACACGCCACCACGCCTGGCTTGCTTTGGCATTTTTGTTCGTTTGGTTTAGTTTTAAGGCAAATTCTCACTTTAAATTCTTACCCCATGAGACAGCGAGAGAAAAGAAAAGAGAGAGAGAATGGGTGCAACCAGGGCCTCCTGCCACTGCAAACAAACTCCAGACACATGCACCACTTTCTGTATCTGCCTTACTTGGATACTGGGCAATCGGACATGGGCTGTCAGGCTTTGCTGGCAAGCACCACTAACCACTGAACCATCTCTCCAACCCCTGGCTTCTTTTTTTTTATTATTATTTTTACTTAGAGAAAGAGAGAAAGCAAGGCCTCCAGCCACTGCCAACAAACTCCAGATGCATGCACCACCATATGCATCTGGCTTACATGGATCCTGGGGAGTTGAACCTGGGTCCTTAGGTTTCATAGGCAACTGCCTTAATTGCTAAGTCATCTCTCTAGCACCCCCTGGCTTCTTTTGAAACAGGGTTTCATTAAATAGCCCTGTCTGGCCTAATACTTGTTATAGAGACTAGACTGGTCTTGAACTTCAATCCGTCCTCCTACTTCTATCTCCCAATGTTGGGGTTTTAATTTCTTTTGGCATTTTTTTTTTTCGAGGTAGGGTCTCACTGGCTCAGGCTGACCTGGAATTCACTATGTAGTCTCAGGGTGGCCTCGAACTCTTGGCGGTCCTCCTACCTCTGCCTCCCCAGTGCTGGGATTAAAGGCGTGTGCCACCACGCCCAGCCTCTTTTGGCATTTTTGAGGACAGTGTCTCATTAACCCCATACTTGCTATAGAGCTGAGGCTGGCTTGAACTTCTGATCCTCCTGCCTCTACCTCTCAAATGCTGGAATTACAGGCATGTGCTAATACACCTGGCAAAATTATTTGAATTAATGTCTTTAGCCTCTTTAGCTGACACCCCAGATGAATGTTCTGTCCTCTGTATAACCCTCTCATGTATAGAGTTCCATGACCAGAGCAAATGGCTGCAAAAGGTAAGTAGGGAGACATATAACAATAAAAGACTATCTCAATGTCAATTAAATCAAAAATCAGAACAGCATCATAAAATGATTTCAGATTTCCAAAAGAAGTTAGTTTCTCCCTTTTTTTATATATCATTTGCTAACATAGTCACATATTAAACAGACTAGTCCCACTTTGAGTCTTTTTAAAGTGATAAATTTTTAATTTATGTAAAGCATATTAAAAATTGGCTCAGTATTATGTTCTTGAACTTTACCCATGCTGATAATCCAAGCAGTATAATGTAAGGTCTTGGCAGAGTGGACATTTCTCTCAGGGTCTGACAAGCCACAGACCTGCATCAAAGAAGAGCACATGAAACTTGCACTCCAAAACATCCCCAGGAAAAACACGTTTGTGCACTGCAGAAGCACAGCTTTTGAAATCTCTGGTTTCGCTCAGGCCACGGTTGCCAAATTGGTTACAGCAATCTTACACATTTTGCAACCCCAATTTTTGTAAAGCCCATTCTCTACTTTGCAGAAGTCAAATTTAATTTAATCAGCTACCTGCCCTCCAAAACCAGGGAGAAGAAAGAGGCTAATGTCAAAGTTGAATTGTTCCTTACTCTTTTGTTTTTCTAAACATTTTGCCCAGCAACTTTATTGTTGTTGTTGTTTTGTCTTGATTTGTTTTTTCTGAGGTAGGGAGGTAAGGTCTCACTCTAGCCCAGGCTGACTTGGGACTCATTCTGTAATCCCAGACTGGCCTTGAACTCATGGTTGATCCTCCTACCTCTGCTTCCCAAGTGCTGGGATTAAAGGTGTGCACCACCATGCCCCGGCATTCCAGGAAGCTTGAGTTTACATAATGATGAAGAGTTCCACATCTCTAGCTGTCTCACCTAGCATCTCTTACCTCCATGTATCCTTCCTCATGTATCCACGGGTTTGTACATGGTATATTGCAACTCAGTTAATTTCACCTCATGTAGTCTTGGAAGTGCATACACATCCTTTTCAACTCATTTCCTCCTCCTCTCAGTTACTAGTTTTGTTTTTTTTTTATTTAAGTAATTCATTTCTCTGCCTTCTTCTTAATTCTTTCACGAGGAAAAATAGTTAAGAACTTTTACTTGGAGTTGCAAGTCATCAGAGCAAAGCTTAGGAAATGAAATGGGGAAATTAGGGCATGGTAGCTCACATTTACAAATCCCCGAATTTGGGAGGTGGAAATAGAAGGGTCAAAAGTGTAACATTATCCTCAGCTGTGTAGCAAATTTGATGATAACCTGATCTACATGAGACCCTGTCTGAAGAAAAAAGGAGAGGGCTGGAGAGGTGGCTTAATTAGCAATGGAGCAGGCAGGACACCCAACACTCAATGATACCTGATGTTCCACTCCAGCCAACACATACAGGAGAGAGCATGGGGCGCCACACCAGATCACACCTTATACACACGAATACAAGTAAAATAAAAGGAGGAGAACTGATAGCTAGATGTGAAAATTTTTTAAGAAAGAACCTGTATGTGGCTCCTCATCCTCTTATTAAATCAAATTTCTCTTTGTCAACATTTAAAGATAATTTACCAAATACTTCCTATTTGGTTTCCCCCACATTATTTGTTTGAATTGTAAGAGTATGGTTTTCTACCAATCTATTTTTGATTACAAGTAGGTGGCATTTTTAACATTGTGGACTAGCCAAGTTTTTGTGGCCTGCCTTTTAATCACCTTGCTCTGTTGCCTTGCTTTTTAGGGAAAATGTGGTATCAGCTCCAACTGCCTTGCAGATGCAGTTCCAAAGTGCAGTGCATTTGTAACCTGGTGCCTGCTCTACTCCACTAGTGCTGATTCTAGTGCCACATGCACAAAGAAATCTAGAGTGTCCATGTGGATCCCTGTGAACACATGTAGCTCTATTGTGTTCATATAATTTTGGTCTTAGCATTTCCATCATTTTCTTAAATGTTTAGAATTGTAACTACTCATTCCAAGCCCAAGACAGCTTGTAGAGCCCGAGCCCGAGAGAAATGTTAGTCATTTAGCAATCAGGATGGGGAGGGGGAGACCCTTCTGGCAGCTAATGACTTGCCGGAGGACTTCTGTGCCCAAGGCAGAGCTGAAGGCCATTCGTCCAACAGGTAATTAAGTGACAAATGCCTGACCCTGAGGTCATTTCTGATATTGTATACTGTGAAAATATTAAAGTGGGCTTGTTAGAAACTATGGCTGTGCCAAGAAAGTTTCTTAAGCATTTTGGAAAATGCATTAAACTTATCACTCATGCAG
The DNA here is from genome assembly GCA_036365145.1 of Orientallactaga sibirica. Lineage (NCBI taxonomy): Eukaryota > Metazoa > Chordata > Mammalia > Rodentia > Dipodidae > Orientallactaga > Orientallactaga sibirica. The sequence continues at coordinate 23,907,207 of JAEOAD010000020.1, read as the reverse complement.
TTTAATTGCCATTTTTCTTTCTCTTGTTTTTTTTTTCTTTTGTGTGTGTGTGTGTGTGTGTGAGCATATGTCTTTTTTTTTTTTCTGAGACAAGGTCTTCTTATGTAGCCCAAGCTGGCCTCAAATTTGTCATCCTCCTGCCTCAGCCTCCCAAGTATTGTGATTACATGCTTATGGCACCACAGCCAGCTGAGTTTGATTGTCCTTGTTCTATGTCCATTTTCACTCTGAATAGTAAATCAAGAAACACCAAACATGGGCTGAAGAGATTGTTAGCGGTTTGCCTGCAAAGCCAAAGGACCCAGGTTTGATTCCCTAGGACCCATGTAAGCCAGATGTATAAGGTGGTACATGCATCTGGAGTTTGTTTGCAGTGGTTGGAGACCCTGGCGCTCCCATTCTCCACACAAAGCACTCTGAGGCAAAGATGAAAGCTTTTATTCAGGAAAAGCACGAGCTGCCCAGAGTGACTCTCAAGAGCAGAGCACAGCCCACCTGAGTTTTTCAGATAGTAAGGCTTCTTCACTTGGGGAAAGGTGAGGAAGGGAAAAGAACTTCTTTTTTCTTTACCTTAGCCATTTCAAATAGCTAGGATGTGAGACCAGACTGTGACCAGGGGACTTAGGAGATAAGGGGGCAGGAAACCATGACCTGGGGGCATTGAGAGGCAAAGAAGGGATAATGGCTGGGCAGTTTCTTGTGGGATGTGGTTAATCCACTTCCTTATGTCTCATCGCCATCCTGCTGTCCTTGGTGACTCCATTTTGGGACCTGTCCGACCTAACAGTATGTGTATGTTTGAGTGTGCACATGTCACGGAATGTGTTAGATATTGGTCCTTACCTTCCATCTTGTTTGAGGTAGAGTCTCTCATTGTTTTTTACTGCTGCAAATTCCAGACTGAGTTTCAGGTGTTAAGATTCTCCTGAATCTGGAGCCTGTAGTGGTGGCACACACTTTTAATCCAGCACTCAGTAGGCAGATGTAGGAGGATTGCCATGAGTTCAAGGCCACCCTGAGACTACATAATGAATTCCGGGTCAGTCTAGGATAGACCAAGACCCCACTAGAAAAAACAACAACAACAAAAAGGTTCAACTGACTCTGTATCTATTGGCATCAGGCTTTACTTGGATTCTGGGGGACTTGAACTCCAGTCATCTGGCTTGCTTGCACAGCAAGTGTTTTTAACCACTAAGCCATCTCCCAGCCCATTACTCTGTGTGTGTGTGTGTGTGTTGACCTTACATGGATGTATGTGTATGGGCATATCACATATATGAGTGCAACAAGAGTTCAGTGGTATACGCCACCACTCCCAGAATTGACATGGGTTTTGAGGCTCACAACTCGGGTTCTCATTGCTTGCTCTGCGAGCACTTACCCACTGAGCCATATCCTCAGCCCTTTGTTTTGAAACCTTTTTAAGACAGGGGCCTTATGTATCCTAGGCTGGCCTCCAACTCAATGTGTAGAATGACCTTAAACTTGATTACAGGTACCCCACCATGCCCAGTTTATGCAATGCTAGGGATTAGACCCAGGACTCTGCTAGGCAAGTACTCTGCCAACTTAACTACATCCCCAGCCCAAGCTTTGTTTGTTTGGAGTGTTTTGCTTTGTTTTCTAGATAGGGTCTCACTTTAGTTTTATGCTGACCTGAAACTGACTCTGTAGTACCAACATACCTAGGCATTGAACTCATGATCCTTCTACCCCAGCCTCCTGAGTATTGGGACTAAAGGCATGTACCACTGTACCCAATTGTTTGTTTCTTTTCTCTTCTTCTGTTGTTTTTCAATTAGCCATTTAACATTAACTTGTTTCATCTCTCAGCATTCTAAGTTCAGATTGTCCATCTTTTTCTCCATACTATCCCAAATTTTGGAATAAATACTTCAATACAACATCAACAGGGGCTTCATAAACTATTTTAGGGAACTAACTAATAAGCAGATGCAACTTGTGTTTTAGTTTCCCCAGCTACAGAATCAAGGCACTGTCGTGTCCACTTCCAAGATTCTTGCCAGTTCTAGTATTCTACAATTCTGAGAGTGTAGAAAATAACCTAAACTTAAAACATAGACATAGGCCAGGCATGGTGTCGCATGCCTTTAGTCCCAGCACTCAAGAGGCAGAAGTTGGAGGATGGGCAAGAGTTCAAGGCCACCCTGAGACTACATAGTGAATTCCAGGTTAACCTGAGCTAACTTGAGACCCTGCCTCGAAAAATAAAAATAAAAAATATAGAACTAGAACCTGGCATAAAAACTGTGTGAGCTGGATGTGGTGGCGCACGCCTTTGATCCCAGAGGTAGAATGATTGCCCTGAGTTCAAGGCCACTCAGAGACTACATAGTGAATTCCAGGTCAGCCTGGGCTAGAGCAAAACCCTACCTCGAGGGGCCTGGAGGGATGGCTTAGCGGTTAAATGCTTGCCTTTGAAGCCTGAGGACCCTAGTTCGAGGCTCGGTTCCCTGGGACCCACGTAAGCCAGATGCACAAGGTGGAGCATGCATCTGGAGTTCACTTGCAGTGGCTGGAGGCCCTGGCGTGCCCATTCTCTATCTGCCTCTTTCCCTTCCTCCCTCTCTCTCTCTCTCTCTGTCACTCTCAAATAAATAAATAAATAATTTTTAAAAATCCCTACTTCGAAAAGCAAAAACAAAAACAAAAGGTCAATTGTATGGCTAAGAGTACAGCTCAGTGGTAGAGTACATATGTGCTTTTAGCATGTACGAAATACTTGGTTCAGTCACCCACCCATCCAAAAACTGATTGTAGATCTTAATAATTTGAAGTGTTTTGGTTTTTCAAGGTAGGGTCTTGCTCTAGGTAGCCCAGGCTGACCTGGAATTCACTATGTAGTGTCATGGTGGCCTCAAACTCACAGTGATCCTCCTACCTCTGCCTCTGAAGTGCTGGGATTAAAGGCATGCGCCTCTATGCCCTGCTGAAGATTCTTTTTAAATATTTTATTTTTTTATTTATTTTTGTATTTATTTATTTATTTATTTATTTATTTATTTATTTATTTTGGTTTTTTGAGGTAGGGTCTCACACTGGCCAAGGCTGACCTGGAATTCACTATGTAGTCGGGCTGGCCTCGAACTCACAGTGATCCTCTTACCTCTGCCTCCCAAGTGCTGGGATTAAAGGCATATACCACCACGCCCAGCTTAATATTTTATTTTTATTTATGGGGGGGGCAGAAGAATGGGCATACCAGGGCCTCTAGCTACTGCAAATGAACTCCAGATGCATGTGCCACCTTCTGCATCTGTCTTATGTGGGTCCTGGGAAAATGAACCTGGGTCCCTTGTCTTTGCAGGCAAGCACCTTAACTGCTAAGCCATCTCCAGCCCTTTTTTTTTTTTTTTTTTTTTTTGAAATAGAGTCCTGCTCTATCCCAGGCTAACCTGGAATTCACAATGTGGCATCAGGCTGGCCTCGAACTTACTGCAGTCCTCCTACCTCTGCCTCCCAAGTACTGGGATTACAGGCATGTACCACAATGTCCTGCAGTTTGAAGAATTTTTTTTAGTATATTTTATTTATTTATTTGTTTGTTTGTTTGTTAATTAATTAATTTATTTATTTGAAAGCAAAGAAAGGGGCAGAAAGAGAGAGAGAGAATGGGCATGCCAGAGCCTCCAACCACTGCAAACAAACTCCAGATGCATGAGCCCCCTTGTGCATCTGGCTTACATGAGTCCTGGAGAATCAAACAGGGGTCCTTTGGCTTTGCAAGCAAGTGCCTTAACCACTAAGCCATTTCTCTAGCCCAGTATGAAGAATTTTTGAAGGGGAGGGGGAGGATAACTCAACTTTCTTTGTTTGGTTTTTTGCTTGGTTTTTTTGGGTGGTTGTTGTTGTTGTTGTTGTTGTTGTTGTTGTTGTTGTTGTTGTTTTTGAGGTAGGGTCTCACTCTAGCCCAGGGTGACCTGGAACTCACTACGTAGTCTTAGGGTAGTCTTGAACTCATGATGATCCTCCTATCTCTGCCTTCCAAATGCTGGGATTAAAGGAGTGAGCCACCACGCCTGGCTAGATTACTCAATTTTCTAGAACATACTAAGTACCTGGAGAATTAGAATTACATTGAATCATGAATGTTGAGAAGCTGTAAAAGTTTTTGAGAGAAATACAATTATAGTTTTAGATAAGATGTGTGGATTTTAGTAAATATGAGTCATGCTTTATTTCTGGACGTGCCTTTAAAGTACAAACGTGGATTCCTTTGAATTACAAACATCTATTTTCCAGTGTGGCTAGTGTGGCCCAGTTTGAAGAGGAACTGATTGGGCTGAAAAGTGAATGGTGTCACCCAAAAGACGTCCTTTTCCTGGAACTTACAAGATATGTTCATAAGACTTAGGAAATGACTGGAATTTGTAGCTCTTTAGCCAAATATTATTTAAGCCAATTTATTTTCAAAAATCTGGGCTGAGGAAATGGCTTAGCAGTTAAAGCATTTGTGTGTGAAACCTAAGGACCCAGGTCTGATTCCCCAGGACCCACTTAAGCCTCTATCTATCTGCCTCTTTCTCTCTCTCTCTCTCTCTCTCTCAAATAAATAAATAAGATAGAAAAAAATATTTTTAAAAAAAATTTACCAGAATCAAACTAAGATTAATACACATCAGTGATTTAAATACACAAGATTAGCCAGGTGTGGGGGCACAGGCCTATAATCCCAGCACTTGGGAAGTGGAGGCAGAAAAATCAGGAGTTGTGTCATCCTCAGCTACATAGTTAGATCAAAGCCAGCCTGGGTTACAATGAAACCCTATCTCAGAAAAAAAAAAAAAATACTATTGAAGTACACCATAACAAAACATGTCACAGAGTAGACCAAAATGAGTCCACTTCATCCTGCCTCTGTTTACATTCAATTAATTTACAATGTTTTTGCAAGCAAGCACCTTTAACCATTGAGCCATTTCTCCAGCCCTTATCAAGTGACAATACCTTCTAAAAATCTGTTTCAGAGTAACAATATTTAGAGCTGCGGATAGAGCTCAGTTGGTAGTAAGCTTGCCTAGCATGCTTGAAGCCCTGGGTGTGATCCCCAGCATGGGTGTGGTAGCACACACCTAAGTCCATAGTACCCAGCACTGGGAGGTGGAGGCAGGACGATCACAGTTCAGAGTTATCCTCAACTACATAATGACTTTGAGGCAAGCTTGGGCTACAATTTTAGCACTGTGAGCAAAATGGAGATTATCAACCACGTTTGCTAAAAATGAGATCATTGAAATGGCATAATTCTCAAAGCTCTATGAGGAAGAACAGCATGGAACAGTGCCACTCAGTACCCAATGTGCTGAGTGTGACGTCTTGAATACTGCCGACATGTATTCAGGAATGCCCATATGGTGGAAGATGACGAGTAGAGCAACTGACTGCTCCATGACAGTGTCAGCATTTCTTTCCATTCTCAGCAGCTACTGACAGTTTCACCACTAATGCAGAATACATCATGCCACCGCTGATCCAAGAACTGAATTATTTCAATTAATGATTATTTGGCTTTGGTTGATGGCAAATAGTAGACCAAACATATGCACCTTCATTCAGACAGTAACAACTTTTTTGGATTGCTTTTTTTAAAAAAAATATTTTTATTTATTTATTTGAGATAGAGACAGAAAGAGGAAGACAGAGAGAGAGAGAGAGAGTGTGTGTGTGTGTGTGTGTGTATGTGTGTGTATGTATGTATGTATGTATGTATGTATGTATGTATGTATGTATGTGTGTGTGTATACAGGCACACCTGGGCCTCCTGTCACTGCTAACAAATTCCAGACACATGCACTGCTTTTTGCATCTGGCTTTACATGGGTACTGGGGAATTGAACCCAAGACATCAGGCTTTGAAAGCAGGCACCTTTAACCACTGAGCCATCCCTCTGGCCTCTAGGTTGCTTTTTATATTTTTTTAATTAATTAATTTATTTATTTATTTGAGAGAAAGAAAGAGGCAGAGATTGGGCACACCAGGGCCTCTAGCCACTGCAAATGAACTCCACACCAATGTGCCACCTTGTGCATTTGGCTAAGGTCTGGGAATCAAACCTGGGTCCTTAGGCTTTGTAGGCAAGCAACTTAACCTCTGAGCTATCTCTCCAGCCCTGGATTGCTTTTTTTTTTTTTTTTTTAAATATTTTATTATTGATTTATTTATTTGAGAGAGAGAGATACAGAAATAGGCAGGTAGAGAGAGAGAGAATGGGTGCACCAGGGCCTCCAGCCACTGCAAACGAATTCCAGATGTGTGTGCCCCCTTGTGCATCTGGCTTACATGGGTCCTGGAGAAGCCTCGAACCGTGGTCCTTAGGCTTCAAAGGCAAGCGTTTAACTGCTAAGCCATCTCTCCAGCCCATGGATTGCTTTTTAATTGTTACTAAAAGAAGCCCCTATCTTAGTCTAGCTAGCTATGTTTAACAGTTATTAATTTATTTTTGTTTGTTTTTAAGGTAGGTTCTCATTCTAGTCCAGGCTGACCTGGAACTCACTCTATAGTCCCAACCAACCTCAAACTCATGGTAATCCTCCTTCCTCAGTCTCCTGAGTACTGGGATTAATAGCTTTTTTCATACTGGTTCTTTAACCACAGACATCGTTGATGATTTAAAGGAATTGTGATTTAGATTCATAACTTTCTCTTCATGAGACTAGTTTCATCAGTACAGTGCAGCCACATGGTAAACTGTCAGTAAGCATTTATGGAAAGAATGGATTAGCTGATGTAGAATTAGATCTCAACACTTTATACTCGAGCCATTTTCCTGAAGTTGCGGGTTCATTTCAAATTGCATTCATTGTGATTTTATATTTTTGTTTAGTTCACTGAAAATTTCCAAAACCTTTTTGACAAATGTTACCAGTAAACCAATGTATCAGCTGCTCTAAAATTAAAAATGAAAATTATCAATTTGCTTAGTTTTTGCTGCACCTGTCCTGTTGGTAGTGCCATTTCTATCTCTGCTGTCCCCCTTAGCCAGAAAGAACTTCCAGCTCAGTAGAACAGATTGTCTTCCCTCCCACAAATACGCAAGGCCTTACAAATTGGCAGCATTGAAAAGGCTCCCTCCCAAACAGCTGAGTGAAAAGCTTCCTCCAGGACTCCTGTGAGTTAGCAATGTGTTTACTGCCACACACCTTTCATCATTGTCTTCATTAATCCTAGTCCTGGTCTGTCTGATAGGAAGAACTGGACAGCTTCTTCCATAGACTCCAGCAACGGCTTTATCAAAGCCACTCATTTATATTAATCAGCATGTGGAATAGGGCTCATCTGGGCTGTTTATGCCCAGGTGGTGGCTGAGTAGATTTCCCCTTATTTGGCCACTGCTACTGCTTCCTGTGTTCTTCAGAGGTCACTGCCCCATGAGGCTCCCAGCCTGGAAGCTCTGGCTAAGCACTGAAGACTAAGTCTACGTGGAGCAGGACACTTTGCTTGAACCCAGTTTGTAAATGATAAAGTGCCTTAGAAATGTTAGCTGTGCCAGGCATGGTGGTACACACCTTTAATCACAGCACAGGGAGAGGGTTGGAAGATCACTTTGAGCTTGAGGTCAGCATGGACTATAGAGTGAGTTCCAGGTCAGCCGGCTAGGGTGAGACCCTGCCTCAAAAAAAGGGGGAAGGGGATGTTAACTGTTAGTGGTCTTTATGGGAGGGTACTCCTCGTGATGCAGTCCTTCTCTGTCTGCCTTGCCTTGATAATGCAAGTCTTACCATCTTTTACTTGGTCCCGCATACCCTGTGTTTCATTTGTGCCCTGAAGAACTAAACAGTGACACTAACTGCTCTGATTACTCTTGTTTGTTTGTTTGTTTGTTTGTTTGTTTGTTTGTTTGTTTGTTTGTTTTCTGAGGTAGGGTCTCACTCTAGCCCAGGCTGACCTGGAATTCACTATGTAGTCTCCGGGTGGCCTCAAACTCATAGTGATCCTCCTACCTCTGCCTCCTGAGTGCTGGGTGTGCGCCACCACACTCTGCTTCTGATTACTCTTACAAACCAGTATCTCTTCCTCTACCTCTAGAAGTATTTTTCAGTTTTGTTTTGTTGTTGTCATTGTTGTTGTTTGTTTGTTTTTTGGGTTTGGGTGGGTTTTTTTTTTCTTTTTTTTTTTTTTTTTTTTTTTTTTTGCTTTTTTCGAGGTAGGGTCTCACTCCAGCCCAGGCTGGAGTTCGCTATGTAGTCTCAGGGTGGCCTTGAACTCACAGTGATCCTTCTGCCTCTGCCTCCCAAGTGCTGGGATTAAAGGCATGCGCCACCACACCCGGCTAGAAGTATTTTTCTGTAAGACATTTTCCTAATAATATGGATAGACTTTATGGCTTACACACAAATCTTGACAATAGGGCTGGAGAGAAGGCTTAGAAGTTAAGATGCTTGCCTGCGAAGCCTAAGGACCTAGGTTTGATTCCCTAGTAATATAAGCCAGATGCACATGGTGGCACATGCATCTGAAGTTCGTTTGCATTGGCTGAAGGCTCTGGGTTGCCCATTCCCTTAACCGCTAAGCCATCTCCAGCCCAAAAATCTACCTTTTTTTTGAGGCAGGGTCTCCAGACCCTATATTTAACTATTTCTCAAGAATCTTTTCACCTTGGCTACTGCTTCATATATTGCTGTCTATTGCTTACATAAGTGGAAGAGTGCAAAAAATTTGCAGATGTGTACCACAACTGTTTACTCTGCTAGCAGCTGTTAAGAGTAGTAAAGTGGAGCCGGGCGTGGTGGAGCACACCTTTAATCCCACCACTCGGGAAGCAGAGGTAGGAGGATCGCAGTGAGTTCAAGGCCACCCTGAGAATACAGAGTGAATTCCAGGTCAGCCTGGGTTAGAGCAAAACCCTACCTTGGAAAAAAAGAAAAAGAGAGAGAGTAGTAAATATGGGGACTGGATTGCTCAGCAGTTAAGGCACTTGCCTACAAAGCCTTAGAACCTAGGTTCAATTCCCACTACCCATGTAAAGCCAGGTGCACAAAGTGGCGCATGTATCTAGAGTTCCTTTACAGCAGCTGGAGGCCCTGGTGTACCCATTCTGTCTGCCTGTCTCTCTTCTCTCTTTGCTTGCAAATAAATAAAATAATTTTTTAAAGAGTATTAAAGTCTAAGGGGTTCCATGTTCCTCCTGAGTGACACATCCCATGTTTTGTTATTTCACAGTGTAGTCAGAAAAAAACTACCTTTAAAATAACCATTCAGGAGCTGGAGAGATGGCTTAGCAGTTAAAGCATTTGTCTACAAAGCCAAAGGATCCCGGTTTGACTCTCCAGGACCCATGTAAGCCACATGCACAAGGGGGCACATGTATCTGGAATTCTTTTGCAGTGGCTGGAGGCCCTGGTGCATCCATTTTCTCTCTCTTTTCTCACTGTCTCTCTCTTTCTCTCTCTAATAAATAAATAAATATTAAAAATGTTTTTAAAAAAGTAACCATTCAAGAGCAACTTTTGAAAGATTATAAAACTAATAGACGTCACTTTTTATATAAAAGATTAGTTACAAATTAAGTGACATGGCAACTTTTTATATGTGCTTATTTATTTGCAGGTGTGTGCATAGGTGCACTTGCCATTGCAAATGAAAGCCAGATAATTGCACTACTTTTTGCATCCAGCCTTCACGGGTGGCTTGAGAATTGAACCTGGGCTGTCAGGCTTTGCAAGCAAGCCTGTTTAACCATTGAATTATCTGACCCGCTCGCTTTTTTTTTCTTTTTTTTTATTGACAACTTCTATACTTACATACAAAAAACACATGATATTTCCCTCCCCTGCCCCCATACCCCTTTAGAACTCCAATCTCCGTCATATCCCTTCCTTCTCTCCATTAGTCTCTCTTTTAATTTGATGTCATCATCTTTTTCTTCTATTATGAGGGTCTTGCAAAGGTATTGCTAGGCACTGCAAGGTCATGGATATCGAGGCCAAATTTCTGTCTGGACAGTTGCATTGTAAGGAGTCATACCCTTCCTTTGGCTCTTCCATTCTATCTGCCCCCTCTTCCGCAATGGGCCCTGAGCCTTGGAGGGTGTGACAGAGATGTTTCAGTGCTGGGCACTCCTCCATCCCTTCTTCTCAGCACTATGTTGCCTTTTGGGTCATCCCAGTGGTCATCGCCATCTGAAAAGAGAAGCTTCTCTAGCCAGAAGTGAGAGTAGCGTTAATATGTGAATATGGACATTAAGTGTAGTGTTTTCACAGCAGCTTGGTGGGAATAATAAATACATTTATCCAGGCAAGAGCAGGCTTTATACTCCTAAGGCTCCTGACCTCCCCTGCTATAGACTTTTGCTTAGGTTTTTCAGTACCAGGTATGTATTCCCTCCCGTAGAGAGGTCCTTCAGTCCAATTATGGAGCAGTTGGTTACCCCAAGAGTAGACATGCCACTATTGCACCCGTTCAGTCATTGGGCCTGTATGGCCAAACTTGAATATTCAGTGTCTACTGTTTTCACTGTTGATGGCTTCTGTCTCCCATACGCTGCATGCAGTGCAGCTTTTTCCAGCTTTCAGTTGGCTGGTCTACAGGGAGAAGGTTTTCTGCTCAGCACCAGCTTGCTTTCTCAGTGACCTTGCCTCTCAGGCAAGAGATGTCTTCAGCAATAGAGTCTTATTATCTGTTTCTCAAGGGGAACCAAGGGCTTTGGCAATAGCCTTTAATGTTTTGGAGGCTACCAGGACCTCCTTGGCCAACAACTCACTGGAAGGTATCCCATCCCAGGCTGAAAATTTTCTAGTAACAGTCTACAGCTTTTTTTGTTGTTTTGTTTTGTTTTGTTTTGCAAGGTAGGATCTCACTCTAGCCCAGGCTGACCTGAAATTCACTGTGTATTCTCAGGGTGGCCTTGAACTCCTCCTACCTCTGCCTCCCCGGTGCTGGGATTAAAGGTGTGTGCCACCATGCCCAGCTTTCGCCTTTTTTTAGGTATTTTTTTTAATTTATGAAAGAGAGAGAGAATGGGCATGCCAGGGCCTCCAGCCACTGCAGACTCCAAATGCATGTGCCACCATGTGCATCTGGCTTACATGGGTTCTTTAGAATCAAACCAGGGTCCTTAGGCTCCTCAGGTAAGCACCTTACCCACTAAGCCATTTCTCCAGCCTAGGAATTTTTAATCATTGTTTTTCTCTTACCTCCCTCTGCTTTTCTCGATTTCTGTTTTTCATGAAGACAGTTTATTATATAGCTCAGGGCTTAGTCACGTTATCACCCTTTTTTGTTTTGTTTTGTTTTGTTTTATTTTTTAAGGTAGGGTCTCACTCTAGCCTATGTTGACCCGGAATTCATTATTTAGTCTCAAGCTGGCCTCCAACTCACAGCAATCCTCCTACCTTTGCCTCTCCTAACCCTAGCACTCAGGAGGCTTAGGCATTGGAATTTAACGCTAGCCTGGGCTGCATAGTAAAACACTGTCTCAAGAAAACCAACCAGGGCTGAGGAAATGGCTTAGCAGTTAAGGCATTCACCTGTGAAGCCTAAGGAACCTGGTTTGATTCCCCAGGACCCACATAAGCCAGATGCTCAAGGGGCACATGCATCTGGAGTTCATTTGCAGTGGCTAAAGGCCCTGGCATGTCCATTTTCTTTTTCTCTTCTGCCTCTAACCCCCCCTCAAATAAATAAATAAACCATTTTTTAAAAAAGAGAGAAAACCAACCAGTCAATCAATAAATTCATTAGAGCTGTGTGTGCCTTGTTTGTTTGTTTGTTTGTTTGTTTGTTTGTTTGTTTGTTTGTTTGTGTTTTCAAGGTAGGGTCTCGCTGTAGCCCAGGCTGACCTGGAATTCACTATGTAGTCTCAGGATGGCCTTGAACTTACAGTGATCCTCCTACCTCTGCCTCCCAAGTGCCAGAATTAAAGATGTACACCACCATGCCCAGCTTGTTTGTTTGTTTGTTTGTTTGTTTGTTTGTTTGTTTGTTTGTTTGTGTATGTCTCTTGTAGCCCGGGCTGGCCTGGAACTTGTTACGTAGCTGAGGTATTTCCTTGAGGCAAAAGTATCTCCCTCAGCCAGAGTAGCTGTTTTTAGTCAGCTAGCCCCAGCCATTCTCCAGTCTCCATTTCCCACAGAACTGGGGTTATAGGCATGCATGACCACAGCCAGCTTTTTATATGGGCATTGGGGAACCAATCTCTGACCATCTCAGCCCTTCTCAAGTGTGGTGATTTTTATCAGATGACCCCCATAAACTCATGTGTTCTGAATGCTTTGTCCCCAACTGGTGGCAGTTTGGGAGGTGGGGTCTTGCTGGAGGAAGAGTGTTGTTGAGGGCAGGTTTAGGGGTGCTACAGCCAGCTCTCCCTTGCTGCTATTTTCCACCTGTGGCAGCAGTGATGTCCACTCTCTGCTCATGCCATGCTTCCCCCTGACATTGCAAGGGGGTGCAGTTAGGGTGACTGGACCTCTGAAGGTTAAAAAGGCAGGAAAGTTTGCACTTGCTAGAAATCAAAGATGACCTGACTTCTTATCTCTCATCTACTTCCCCCACCTGGTTTTCCACAAATAACCAGAACCCTTCCTGGGAGGGAGGTCTTTCATAGGATTTAAATATTATGGTTGATCAAGTTCAGCCCCCGGAACTTGGTGTCAGGGCTAGCCTTTTCCTGAGGCAGCCCCTAGCCCTAACCAACCAGCTGTCCCTCTGGTTCACCTGAGCCGGAAGACAGCCCACCACCATAAGATCATAAATACTTTTGCAGGCCAGGTGTGGTGGCGCACACCTTTAATCCAAGCACTTGGGAGGCAAAGGTAGGAGGACACTGTGAGTTCGAAGCCACCCTGAGACTACATAGTTAATTCCAGGTCAGCCTGGGCCAGAGTGAGACCCAAAAAAAATCCAAAAATAAATAAATAAATAAAATAATAAAATAAATACCTTTGCAAGGAGAGGGCAGGCTCTCTTACCACTTGGGAACTTCCAGATGTGGGTGAGTTTTCCCCAACTCCCCAACTAGGAGATAAGGCCTAGCTGGAGGAAGTAGGTTATTTGGGGTGTAATACCTCTGACTAGTTCCTGTTTCTCTGCCTCCTGCCTGCCATGTAAACCTCTGTCCTCTGCCACATACTCCTGCAGCCATGACATTCTATCACAGCACATGATGCCAAGCAATGTATGGGCCAAATCCTCTGAAACCAGAAGCCTAAAGAAGTCTTCCCTTCCTGAAGTTGTTTTTTTTTTGTTTGTTTTTTTTTTTTTTTTTTTTTTTTTTGGTTTCTCGAGGTAGGGTTTCACTCTAGTCCAGGCTGACATGGAATTAACTATGTAGTCTCAGGGTGGCCTCGAACTCTCGGCGATCCTCCTACCTCTGCCTCCCGAGTGCTGGGATTAAAGGCGTGCGCCACCACGCCCGGCTCTGAAGTTGTTTTTGTCAAATACTTTTCATCACAGAAATACAGAAGTAACCAATAAATGTGCCTAATTATGAACGCTAAGATTTGTATTTCCCATGGGTTCAGAGTGTTAGAACCACCGGGACCCCTAAAGAACTATCTTTTAGCCGGGCGTGGTGGCACATGCCTTTAATCCCAGCACTCGGGAGGCAGAGGTAGGAGGATCACCGAGAGTTCGAGGCCACCCTGAGACTACAGAGTGAATTCCAGGTCAGTCTGGACCAGAGTGAGACCATACCTTGCAAAAACCAAAAAAAAAAAAAAAAAAAAACAATCTTTTGCATCTCCTCTCATCATCTTAAAGTAGAAGAAATCCAAATCTCACAACCAAAACCAGTGGTTGGATCTGAAACAGCCTGAAGAGCCTCTGGCTCACTCTGCTTTGTTCACTTGCTGCTCACCATTCGGGTGGATTTTTGATGAGTGCTGCATGGTGACATCTTTTTTTTTTCACCTAGTAAAAATCCTTTGCCCCTTGAAAATCAAAAGTCCTTGAACCTTTCTCAAGGTTGCTTTTGTGTAGAACACTAAGGAATCTGGTGAGGAAATGTCAGGAGGTTTGGCTCAGTTTTCCTCTATTTTCATTAGCATTTAAGTCATTCTCCACGAATGTGAGGTGTCCATTCTCTCTCTCTTTCTCTCTCTCTCCCTCCCTTCCCCTCTTTCTCTCCCTCAAATAAATAAATAAAATATATTTTTAAAAATTCCTGGGCTGGAGAGATGGCTTAGCAGTTAAGGTGTTTAAAAAAATGTGCGGTGGGGAATGTTATCAAGCAAATTCTTTCTTTGGTGAAGGTCTGAGGTAGTAAATCAAGTAATAAAAATAATCAAATCATTAAGTGAACTTACTGTGTCATGAAAGGCTGATGCCTCATGTTCTTCCTAGAAATATTTGCAATTTTAAAAGAGGATGATACTGCCGGGCGTGGTGGTGCACGCCTTTAATCCCAGCACTTGGGAGGCAGAGGCAGGAGGATCGCCATGAGTTCAAGGCCACCCTGAGACTACATAGTTAATTCCAGGTCAGCCTGGGCCAGAGTGAGACCCTACCTCGAAAAACCAAAAAAAAAAAAAAAAGAGGATGATACTTAAATTCATCATTCTTTGTTATGATTTTTTGTTTGTTTGTTTGTTGAGGTAGGGGCTCACCCTAGCCCAGGCTGACCTGGAATTCACTATATAGTCTTAGGGTGGCCTCTCGGCAATCCTCCTACCTCTGCCTCCCAAGTGCTAGGATTAAAGGCATGTGCCACCACACCTGGCTGATTTTTTGTTAAGTTTTTTTTTTTTTTTTTAAGCTGGACGTGGTGGCACATACCTTTAATCCTAGCACTTGGGAGGCAGAGGTAGGAGGAGGATCACCATGAGTTCGAGGCCACCGAGACTACAAAGTAAATTCCAGGTCAGCCTGAGCTAGAGTGAGACCCTACCTCGAAAAACAAAACAAACAAAAAAAAAGGTTTTATTTTTATTTTCTTTTATTGACAACTTCCATAATTGTAGACAAAATCCCATGGTAATTCCCTCCCCCCCCCCCACTTTCCCCTTTGAAACTCCACTCTCCATCATGTCCCCTTCCCCTCTCAATCAGTCTCTTTTATTTTGATGTCATGATCTTTTTTCTCCTATTATGATGGTCTTGTGTAGGTAGTGTCAGGGACTGTGAGGTCATGGATATCCAGGCCATTTTGTTTCTGGAGGAGCATGTTGTAAGGAGTCCTACTCTTCCTTTGGCTCTTACATTCTTTCCGTCACCTCTTCCTCAATGGACCTTGAGCCTTGGAAGATGTGTTAGAGATATTTCAATGCTGAGCATTCCTCTGTCACTTCTTCTCAGCACCATGGTGCCTTCTGAGTCATCCCAAGGTCACCGCCATCTGAAAAAAGAAGCTTCTCTAACCAAAAGTGAGAGTAGAATTAATATATGGGTGTGGGCATTAAGAGAAGTGCATACTGGGCAGTTTGGTGAGCATCATATATACATTTAGCCAGACACCAGCAGACATTACACTCTTAGGACTCATGACTACCCCTGTTGTAGGTTTTCAGTATCAGGGATGTATTCCCTCCCATGGAGCAGGCCTTCAGTCCAATTAGAGAGCGGTTGGTTTCCCCCATAACGGACATGTCACTATTGTACCCAATGGTTTGGTCTGGCTGGCCTAATTTAAGGCTTGCAGTGTCCACTGTTGAGTACCTTCACTGGTGTTTTCTCTCCCATTGAACTGCATGAAGTATAGCTTTTTCCAACTTTCTGTCAGCTGGTCCACACAGAGGAGGCTTTCAGCTCAGCTCTAGGAGGATTTCTCAGTGACCTTGCAGCCCAAGTATGTAGAGTCTTCAGCAATAGGGCCTTACTGTCTATTCCTGGCAGTAAACCAAGGGCCTCAGCAGTGGCCTGTAATGTTTTGGGGGTGTCATTGACCTCCCTGGCCAACAACTCACTGAAAGGTATCCCATCCCTGGCAATGAAAATTTTCTAGTAACAGTCTATGGCTTCTGAGTGGTCCATTGTCCAGAAAAGTATGTTTCCATATGACTTATTTATATCCTGTTAGATTTTGATTAGCCTTCCCTCCACCTTTCCTTTGCTCAATCCCTTTTCCTGACCTCACTTAGGCCTTTTCACCTCCATTAATCTGTTCTTCTACTTAAGTACCCCCCTCCCTCCCTTTCTATTCCCTTTATATCCCCTTTCTATCTTACTGGCTTCTGCTACTGAGTTTTATTCCTACTCTCATAGAAGTCCAATCATTCTGATTTTTTTTGGGAGAGAGACACAGAGGGAGAGGGAGACAGATAGAAATGGGCGCGCCAGCAGCCTCTCAGCTGCTGCAAACGAAATCCAGATGTGTCCTTCCCCTTGCGTCACTTTGCATCTGGCTAAACGTGGGACCTGGAGATTGGAACCGGTATTCTTAGGCTTAGGAGAAAGGCACCTTAACCACTAAGCCATCTCTCCAACCCAATTCTAATTTATTTTTAGTTGAACATTTCAGACATTGGAAAGGGATTTATATATGTCCTGGGCAAACCGTCTGGCTTAGGACATGATTACTCTTAGGCTGGTCCTGTTTCATCATCTCCTTTCTTCACTTGTTGGCTTTCTTCTTTTGGCTGTCATTGGCTATGGAGGCATAGTCTGAAAGATGGCCACTTGTAAGTGCAGGTCATTTGGACATTGTGAATTTCCAAGTCCATAATTTACTAATTTCATTAAGAGAAAGAGTCAGAGAACAAAATGTTTTTGTTGCTTCTGGCTGGTCTGGAATTTCAGGGAAGTAAAGGAACCTTTGGTTATCCAGAACCGGATCTTCCGTTAAAAGTTCATGCCATCATTTTGACATTTCATGTTGGACTTGCTCTTTGTAAATCCCTCTTCACATTACCAGTGCTGGTCTCAGAGCTCAAACTGTTTCAAAACCATAACATTTCTGAGTGAGTGATTGATCTGTATTATGTGTCCAGCCATCAGGGGATCTTGGGATGTTGCTTGTATAAACTGTAACCCAAGCTGATACTCTGCATTTGGTTACAGTCTTTCATAGCCCTATTGGTGATATTCAATCCTTCTGGATTTGGGAATAGGGCTTATCTGATACCTTCTGAGGGAAAAAAATCCATTCATTTTTCTCTCCTCCCCACTTAAATAACTCAACACATCTGGTAACACTGTAGAGTCATTGTCCATCCAGTTCCTCTACGGCTGGTCTTGCTGCAATATTTCTTAAGTATTTGGTTACCTAAAGACAATGTGAATTTAAAAAAAAAAAAAGGATTGTATAGATCTTACAAATTAACCATCTTTAGAACTGGAAAAAACATGCTTTTAATCAGCATAATTTCCATATGAGTTCTATGCAGAATGAATATAAATGGAAAGTTGCAGGTAACTGTTCAGGTGTTAAAATTTTAAGGCAAGTTTTTCTTCAAATCAATGTAATTTGCCTGTAAGAAAATGTTTTGTTTTGTTTTTTTTAGTACATTATACCTGAGATTAAAATATCTTTGTGTTTTGGTCTGTATCCTTTTGCTTAATAATGTCTTGAGTTACAACAGTGATAAAAGCTGAAACAAAATCCTTTAATTCAATCTGAACTGAGCTAAATTTTAGGAAGCAAAGAGTAGAAACTAGATACAGGACTGTATAATGCAGGAAGTTGATATACCAGGTATTAAGACTTGGTAAAAAGCAGATGGGATTGCCTTGAGGAACTCTTACTTGAACATTATCAATAATGCCACTATTATATCCTCTTTGGATTGGGATGCTTTATGCAAACAATTGCAAATTATGCAGTAGAAAATGAAATTAAACAAAAAAAAAAAAAAAAAGGAAATTTTTAAAATTATGCAGGAGTTCTAAAGAGACCACTTACTATTTTCTGCTTGTTTTACATTCCAGAGCAGGTTCAAAGTTTTTTGACTTTCCTTGATATTCTTAACAATCTGAGCCTAGAAAATAATACAAGTTTGATAAATGCAATTTCATTATTTGTGATTCTTTAAAAATTTGGGAGGATTATGGTACATTTCACCTAGGGGTCCTGTGCATTTTAAATGCAACACGGTGAACACATTTGAAAGATTAATTGTTCTCTTGCTGTTACTTTTATTTCTGTATTAAGTATGAAAATTAGCATTGTAATGGCTTCCAGAATGGAAATGTGGGGAAGTATCCACTTGATGGAAATAAACATGCAAAAAATAAATTAAGTTAATATTTCATTCATTATCTGAAATTTAAGCCGATGTTCAAAATGGTTGTTACTGGATTTTCATCTATATTAGTTAAATGTTATGCTTCTAAGATTTTTTTTTTTTTGCTTAAATTATGCCTGAAAAAAATTGGATCACAGCTTTAATATCCAGGTGGGCAATGCTATTTGCCAAGATCTTTGCACATAACTCCAATTTTTCTGTAAAGCACAAATCCTGCTTTCTACTGTGCTTTCTGAAGCATTTTGAGGTAAAAAATGGAGCTGATTTTTCATTGTTTCCTTTATTTATTTATTTTTATTTTTGCCTTTCTAGGTTGTGGAACTTATAGCAAGTGCTCTTAAGGACTTGGTTCAAGGAGTATACCAGGAAAATTCTACTTCAGGCAAGGTAAAGATTTCAGAGTCGATGGAAAAATGTTATTAGATCAGAAGCATTTGTGGCAAAACTAGAATTGATGAGTAAAAATGTCAGTCTTATTTTGTATTTAAACTGGACAAGATTTTTTTTTTTTTTTAGATTAGTGTGTTGGCTACAAATGCATGGCCATATGCTTACTACATAGCAGATTCAACCAATTAAAACAACCTCTTATCCTGTGGCTGGAGTCTCAGTCTGTTCAGTCTGTATCAGCCCAGCAGACACCTGGACGCTGATGGCTGGCAGGTAACAGTCACGAAGCAGGCAAGCTAGAGGGGTAGCTGATGCTAAGGAATTGGTCCAGCCTTTCCTCAGAGGAAGGGACCTCTGTGTCCCAGAAGAGTGGACCATGAACTCAAGAGCATTGCTGTCAGGAAAGTGGGAAAGAAATCTTTTATATCCAAAGTCCAGAATTTACTACATTATTGGATTTTCTATGATAAAAACTAGGATGTTTGCACAGTTGGATTGTTTTGATTAATTTTATAGGTCTAAAATTAAGATTTTTTTGATTCATTTAACAGGTCATCTCAAGAAAGGTTAGGTTTTATTTCCTTAAAATGTAGTCATTTCATTTCAGTAGATTAGATGTGAACTAAGGGCTTCATTGACCACCATCGTCATTATTATGGTGTCTACTGCTGTAAGGGACTCCTCTGTGTTTCATTATTGTAACTTCTTTAGCCCTGAATTAGCAAGATTTGACTCACTAAAAGTTAGAAAAAATATGCATATATGCACATCCTAAGCATTAACACTTCCATTTGGAAAAAGAAAGGCAAATTTTGCTGGAAGTGAAAGATGGGGAATGAGCAACTTAGCTTTAAAATAATAATAATAATATGAAAGTATAAGCCAAGAACTCTGGGAGGTTCAGAGAATGGTTATGAAATTTGAAGACCTGCTCCTTAGATACCTGCTAGTATTTGCTTCAGAGAATCATGATGCCTAAGAGGTCTATTTAACCACCTAAGCAGCTTTTTGACATCTGGGGAACTCACGAGCTGTAGGACCACGGTGAACCCTTGTTGCAGAATTAGTCAGATATATTAATGATTCTCTACTTTTGCTGAAGGTTAATATGAGACTGTCTAGTTCCCCTCATAGAAAGCACCTTGTAGTAGTGTGGAAATCAGGATAACTAAGCAAGTAATGCTGTGGGAAATGACTTGCTTTGTGCTTCTTTATTTAATCTCCACAGAAGTCCTAAGTGAGGTAGATATTACCCTTGTTCCCATCTCAGAGATATGAAGACTGGAATTTACAAGAGATAAGTGACTTTTCCCAAGGTTATACAATTTATTAGCTAGGATCCGAACTTAAGATCCTAAGCTTTTAGCCTCTGACTCTACTGCCTCTCCACCTTGATGAAAACTAACTGGAAAGCCTCCACCCTCCATCTGCTAAACCTGAGGTCTCACCAGATGATAATTACAGTGACTATCGATGAGGCATTCAACTTGGTACTACTCAAGATATTAGTACTTCACTAAGATCTATTCGTTTTGTTTGTGGAAGGTATTTGTTTAAGACAGAAATTTACTGAATAGTCCAGGCTAGCCTCAAACTCATAATCCTTACTCTCATCCCTGAGAAGACTGAGACAGGACTACGGTGAGTTCAAGACCATCCTGGGCTACATGAAACTGTTAATCTCCATTAAAAAAAAAAAAAAAAAAAAAAAAAAAAAAAGGGCTGGAGAGATGGCTTAGTGGTTAAGGAACTTGCCTGCATGTAAGCCAGATGCACAAGGGGGTGTATGCATCTGGAGTTCATTTGTAGCAGCTGGAGGCCCTGCCACACACATTCATTCTCTCTCTCTCTCTCTAAATAAATAAATAAATAAATAAATAAATAAATAAATAAATAAATAAATAAATAAATAAAAATAAAAGTATATATGTATGTAGATAGATAGATAGATAGATAGATAGATAGATAGATAGATAGATAGATAGATGGATGGATAGATGGATGGAATCTGCTTCTTTGTGGTAACAAGAGCAAAGGATGCAAGAAAGACTGTGGAGGACTGTTGATTATAATAGAACAGCCACCAAGCAAATTCCATGAGATGACTTTCTTACTAGCTAATAAGTTTTACTCAAAGAATCTGTAGCAATGCTTTGTTCATATGGCTCTTTCCTTGCCCTCCCAAAGCACAGCCTTGGAAGCACTTAAGTCTTTTTTTTTCTCAAGCAATTAAGTTTCAGAATATAGCTAAACCATTTAAAGAACATTTCTTTTTTAATAATGGAAACAAAAATGAATAGTTGAACCATAGCAATGGTAGTGCTTCTTGCTACCTCTTTGTGTGCCCCAGGTCCAATTTAGATTAACCAAATTTCCTGTCCTAACCAGAATTCTGGCTTTCCCTTTTCTTTTTCTCCTCTTTCTGAGTGTGTGTGCCATTACAGTGACTTTGGTTTTTTTTTTCCCTTTTTGGTTTTTCGAGGTAGGGTCTCACTCTAGCCCAGACTGACCTAGAATTTCACTATGTAGTCTCAGGATGGCCTCAAACTGTTGGCGATCCTCCTACCTCTGTCTCCCAAGTGCTGGGATTAAAGGCATGCGCCACCACACCTAGCCTGACTTTGGTTTTTCTAACGTGGCCCAGGAATCACTTCAAAGGCAGAGGAGGAGCAGTACCCTGACATGGCATGCCATCCAGGCCTGCATGTTCTGGTGTGACAGCCACAAGTGGAGGTACATAAAAGAATTGCATCTCTCTAGGGATAAAGGGTTACAATAGTGGTGTATTTTCTATATGGCAACTTAATACAGCAATGCAGAACCTTGTAGTAGGCAACTAGCTTTCTGTGGAGTCATATCTGTATGACTAGGGTAGATGCATTAAGGCAAACAGGGGAATTGGAACTAGAAATATGGATGTAAATCACCTCCAGGGCTGGAAAGATGGCTTAGCAGTTAATGATACTTGCATGCAGGGTCCAATGGCCTGTGTTTGATTCCCCGGTACCTATGTAAAGCCAGATGTAGAAAGTGGCGCATGCATCTGGGGTTCATTTGCAGTGGCTAGAGGTCCTTGTGTATTGGCTCTTTTCTCTCTCTCCCTCTCTCTCTCCTTGCAAATAAATGTAAAAATAGAATGAAATCACCTCCAAAAAAGTTCACATGTACCTAATTCCCCTTAAAGCAATAAAAGTTAATATCACTTGATTAAAACTTAATAGATTATAGGTAAATTGTGAACATGGAAACATGCAAAGCAGTTTAGGAAATTCCTCCTTTGTTTTACCCATCAAAAAATATTTTAATAGCCAACATGCTGGCGCACTCCATTAATCCCAGCACTTGGGAGACAGAGGCAGGTGGATTGCCATGAGTTCAGGGCCACCCTAAGACTACATAGTGAATTCCAGGTCAGCCTGGGCTAGAGCAAGACCCTACCTTGAAAAACCAAAAACATATATATATATCTCATTGCATTTGCTAATTTCTGAACCATTTCTTTCTTTCAATACACATTAGACAATAGTCAGGCATGATGGTGCATGCCTTTAATCCCAGCATTCAGGAAGCAGAGGTAGGCAGATCACCCTGAGTTTGAGGTCACCCTGAGCAGTGAGCCTCAATAGACTCGGGCATTTTAAAAAATATTTATTTGCAAGCAGAGAAAGAGAGACGAGAGAGAAAGACAGAGAATGGGCACACCAGGGCCTACAGCTACTGCAAACGAACTCCAGATGCATGCGCCACTTTGTGCATCTGGTTTTATGTGGGTACTGGGGAATTGAACCCAGGTCATTAGGCTTTGCAGGCAAGCGCCTTATCTGCTGGGCCATCTCTCCAGCCCCATCTCAGGCTTTTGTTTTGTTTTTCTGAGGTAGGGTTTCACTCTAGCCTAGATGGCCTTGAACTCACAAAAATTCTCCTACCTCTACCTCCCAAGTGTTAGGATTAAAGGCATGCACCACCACACCAGCTTATACTTTATTTATTTATTTATTTATTTATTTGTTTGTTTGTTTGTTTGTTTATTTTATTTATTTATTTATTTATTTATTTATTTATTTATTTATTTATGTTTTGTTGACAACTTCTTTAATTGTAGACAATGTCCCATGGTACTTCCCTCCCTCCCTCCACTTTCCCCTTTGAAACTTTACTCTCCCATCATTTCCCCTCCCCCCTCAAT
This sequence comes from Orientallactaga sibirica, assembly GCA_036365145.1. Taxonomy (NCBI): domain Eukaryota; kingdom Metazoa; phylum Chordata; class Mammalia; order Rodentia; family Dipodidae; genus Orientallactaga; species Orientallactaga sibirica. The sequence continues at coordinate 23,884,493 of JAEOAD010000020.1, read as the reverse complement.
CATTCTCTCTTTCCAGTTTGATGTCATGATCTTTTCCTCCTATTATGATGGTCTTGTGTAGGTAGTGTCAGGCACTGTGAGGTCATGAATATCCAGGCTATTTTGTGTCTGGAGGAGCACATTGTAAGGAGTCCTACTTTTCCTTTGGCTCTTACATTCTTTCCGCCCCCTCTTCCACAATGTACCCTGAGCCTTGGAAGGTGGGTTTGGGATATTTCAGTGCTGAGCACTCCTCTGTCACTTCTTCTCAGCACCATGGTGCCTTCTGAGTCATCCCAAGGTTGCCACCGTCTGAAAAGAGAAGCTTCTCTAACCAAAAGTGAGAGTAGCATTAATATATGGGTGTGGACATTCAAAGAAGTGCTTATTAGGCAGTTTGGTGAGCATAGTATATACATTTAGCCAGACACCAGCAGACATTATACCCTTAGGGCTCATGACTACCCTTGTCGTAGGTTTTCAGTATCAGGGATGTATTCCCTCCCATGGAGCAAGCCTCCAGTCCAATTAGAGAGCAGACATGCCACTGTTGCATCTGTTGGTTCATTTGGCTGGGCTGGCCAGATTTAAAGCTTGCAGTGTTCACTGTTGAGTATCTTCACTGGTGTTTTCTCTCTCTCCCACTGAACTGCATGCAGCATAGTTTTTTCCAACTTTCTGTCAGCTGGTCCACATGGAGCAGCTCTAGCAGGATTTCTCAGTGACCTTGCAACCCAAATATGTGGAGTCTTCAGCAATAGGGTCTTACCATCTCTTCCTGGTGGGAAACCAAGGGCCTTGGCAATGGCCTATAATGTTTTGGGGGTATCTGTGACCTCCCCGGGCAACAACTCACTGAAAGGTATCCCATCCCTGGCACTGACAATTTTCTAGTAATAATCTATGGCTTCTGAGTGTTTCATTGTCCAAAAAAGTATGTTTCCATATGACTTATTTATATCCTCTTAGATTTTTATTAGCCCTCCCTCTACCTTTCCTTTACTCAATCTCTTCCCCTGACCTCACTTAGGCCTTTTCACCCCCATTAATCTGTTCTACTTACATATATACAATACCATCCTATTATGTACCCACCTCCCTCTCTTTCTATTCCCTTTACATCCCCTTTCTAGCTTACTGGCTTCTGCAGTGAGTTTTATTTTTTTCTCACATAGAAGTCCAATCATTTGTAGCTAGGATCCACATATGATAGAGAACATGTGACATTTGGGTTTCTGGGTCTGGGTTACCTCACTAAGTATAATCCTTTCCAGATACGTCCATTTTCCACCAAATTTCATAACTTCATTTTTCTTTACCACTGAGTAGAACTCCATTGTGTAAATGTGCCACATCTTCATTATCCACTTATTAGTTGAGGGACATCTAGGCTGGTTCCATTTCCTAGCTATTGTGAATAGAGCGGCAACAAAAAAAATATGGAACACTTCACAAATTTGCATGTCATCCTTGCGCAGGGACAATGCTAATCTTCTCTGTATCATTCCAATTTTAGTATATGTGCTGCCAAAACGAACACCAGCTTATACATTTTTGATAAAGCTTCCTACTTGAGTCCCTAGCAGGCAGATCCCTGATATAGGAGAATGCATGTCACTGGGAGTGGATCTTATTGTCCAGCCCTAAAACATGTTTGGGGGCAGATATGAATTCTAGTCCAAAGGTTTAGAGTGTAGTTTGAGATCTGATGGATTGTGTTTGCTACTTTTTAGTGCTTGCTGGTAGCATTGGCTGTTGGTGGTGTCTCTTTGCTTGTAAGCCTGAAATAAATCCCTTCCTTCCATAAGTTGTGTCTGGTTGGATGTTCGTCCCAGCAGCAGGGTGCTGACTACAACAAACACTAACTTCCTTTAGGGAATTGGGGTGATAACCAATCTGGCCTCTTCAAGCTAAGTGGGGTCATTGGATATGGCAGTGGGAATACTTCTCCAGTGGGTCTATCTAAGGGACCCCAAAAGTACACTAATATAAGGTGGGAAGACAGTCCTAGATAAAGACACTGGTGGGGGAAGATAAAGGCAAGGCGTTAGGGGAAGTGGGCACTCAGCAAACTGGAGCTTTTCAGGGTTCCCATTCTTGTACACTTTCAGGCCTTGGAAAGCAATCAAGGGTATCCAGGCAGGTGGACTTAGATTGTCACAGGACTATCTGATTATGAGCTGACTATAAGCAAAAGAAAAGAAAACAGCCATTAAGTACACATGGTCTAAAAATTAGCACAGTTATGATTACCAGAAATGATAGGCATAATACTTTTTCACCATGAAGATCCAAAAATCCATTTCAAAAGCTGTTCACCAAATGGCATGGTCTTATTTCTGTTCTTATAGATCTTATAAAGCAAATGTGACATTATCAGATTTGTAAATAATACGTAACTTTGATAATGGTGCAGATGTCACTCTGAGTAAGTACTTTACTTCCTGGCTATACTTTTCTTTCTGGGTTATTAAGATTACCAAGTAGGTAAACTTCAACTCTCCATATATTATATTTTTAAGCCAGTTATGGACCTTTTGGAGGCACTTTTAGGGACCTAAGAGGAACAATGTGGCTCAGCATTTGTGCCATCTGCTGGGATGAGTCAGGACCATGCTGACTGTGTGGCTTCCCTCAGAAGCATTGATGATCTTCCCCTCTGTTCTGATTCTCCTGCAGACTATACATTGTTTAGAGTCTGATCAAGACAATAGGTGATTTACCAGAACTGTAGGGCATGTTAGAAGTGTCCTGTCATCTGCTGGGAACCTCTGTGACCTGGGAGAGCATAGTCTAAAGTATTGGGTGCTCATTTTAGCTCTGATGTCTCCAATTGGCTTTGGCTTCTATATATGGTTGTCAAGCACTCAGAAGAAGAGTTACACCAGTTTTGAACAAAAGCATGGATTTATAAGTATAGGCAAAACATGATTACAGTTCTGGGAATATTTTTTTGGTTTTTCTGGCATTGGGGAGGGGGGAGGTAGGGTCTCACTCTAGCCCAGGCTGACCTAGAATTCACTATGTAGTCTCAGGGTGTCCTTGAACTAACTCTTAGCAATCCTCCTACCTCTGCCTCTTAAGCTGGGATTAAAGGCGTGTGCCACCACTCCTGGCGACTTGTTGCTTTTTAAGAAAACAATATCTAAGTGTTTTAAATTTGTTGAGTACCAGGTGTGGTGGCACATGCCTTCATCCCTGCACTCAGGAGGCAGAGGTAGGATTGCTGTGAATTTGAGGCCAGCCTGAGCTACAGCGAGACTCTACCTGGGGAAAAAAAATGTTGCTGGGCGTGGTGGCACATGCCTTTAATCCCAGCACTCAAGAGGCAGAGGTAGGAGGATTGCTATGAGTTCAAGGCCTCGCTGAGACTACATAGTGAATTCCAGGTCAGCCAGGGCCAGAGTGAGACCCTACCTCAAAAAACCAAAAATAAAAAGCAACAACTCGCCGGGCATGGTAGTGCACACCTTTAATCCCAGCACTTGGGAGACAGAGGTAGGAGGATCACTGTGAGTTCAAGGCCACCCTGAGACTAGTAGTAAATTCCAGGTCAACCTGGACTAAGTGAAATCCTACTTCAAAAAAGAAAAAAGAAAGGACTGGAGAGACGGCTTAGTGGTTAAGGGGCTTGCCTGCGAAGCATAAGGACCCAGGTTCAATTCTCCAGGTTCCACATAAGCCAGATGCACATGGGTCTGGAGTTTATTTGCCGTGGCTACAGGCCCTGATGCACCCATATTCTCATTCTCTCTCTCTCTCTGTCAAATAAAAAATAAAAATAAACAAAAAACTTTAAAAAAAAAAAGAAAAAAACTCATAGGGTGTGTTGGCACATGCCTTTAATCCCAGCACTTGGGAGGCAGAGGTAGGAAGATCTCCATGAGTTCAAGGACAACTGGAGACTATATAGTGAATTGCAGGTAAGCCTGGGCTAGAGTGAGACACTACCTCAAAAAAATAAATAAAATAAAATAAAATAAAAGGTGTGAGCCACCACACCCAGCAGAATATTTTGACTCCCTATGATCTCCTAAAATGTGTGATGGCAGGATTAAAGGTGTGAGCACAGGCTGGAGAGATGGCTCAGTGGTTGAAATAGTTACCTGTAGAGCCTGATGACCCAGGTTTGATTCCCCAGTATGCATGTAAAGCCAGATGCACAGTGGCACATGAGGCTGGAGTTCATGTGCACTGGCTGGAGCCTGGGTATGCCCATTCTCTCTCTCTGCCTGCTGTGGTGGCATATGCCTATAATCCCAACACTCAGGAGGCTGGGGTAGGAGGACTGCTATGAGTTCGAGGCCAGTCTGAGATTATACAGTGAGTCATACGAGGGTACTGGGGAATCTAACTCAGGTTGTTAGGCCTTAAAGAAGGCAAACATTCTTTATGTAACCATTAAGCTGTCTCTCCAACCCAAAGGTCTTTCTTTTATAAAACCTGAATTATTAAAAAAAAAAAACCTGAATTATAAACACAGCAATGACAACCCTGAATTATATTCATGATAGCAAGTAGCAAATTAAGATTACCTGTACACATGTTGTTAAACTACAGAATTATACCTCACTATAAACCTTAGTTAAATCTGTTTTTCAGAGCTGGATGTGGTGGCACATGCAAAGGTAGGAGTATTGCTGTGAGTGTAAGGCTAGTCTGGGGGTACAGATTGAGTTCCAGGTCAGCCTGGGCTAGAGTTAGTCCCTACCTTGAAACAACAACAACAAAAGGATACTGGAATTGAGGTTCCTTTTGTCATGAACAGGAGCTCTCTGTAGCCCGGGCTTAACCCTCGCTACAGAAATGCTGCAAAGATGGTTTGTAACGTGTAATAGAAGACCTGTATTGCCACAATAGATACCTAATTTCATATTTAAGAATTGGAATTAGTGGTTGAAGGTGGTTAAGCAGAGGAGTTATGTGATCAGAGTAACCTTTGAGACAGTTGATTGATAAGAGGTCTTTAGGATGGTTTATAGTAACTGGCATTCATCTATTCGACATCCTTGTCCCTTGTTGGCACTCATGTTTCTATAGCAACATTGCCTCCTCAGAAACCACTCCTCCATACCCAGTTAGAAGTAGCTACCCTAGGGCTGGAGAGATGGCTTAATGGTTAAGGCGCTTGCCTGCAAAGCCAAAGGACCCAGGTTCAACCCCTCAGGACCCACATAAGCCAGATGCACAAGGGGGCACATGCATTTGGAGTTCGTTTGCAGTGGCTGGAGGCCCTGGCGCTCCCATTCTCTCTCTCTCTCTCTCTCTCTCTCTCTCTCTCTCTCTCTTTCTACCTGCCTATTTTTGTTTCTCTCTCAAATAAATAAAAATAAAATATTTTTTTAAAGAAGTAGCTATCCTACTTAATTGCTTTTATCTTAATCACAATATACATATATGTATGTAATATATATATATATATGAAACTACCATCACAGTTTTTGTTTGTTTTTTGTTTTTCGAGGTAGGGTTTCACTCTGGTCTAGGCTGACCTGGAATTAACTATGTAGTCTCAGGGTGGCCTCGAACTCACAGCTCCTCCTACCTCTGCCTCCCAAGTGCTGGGATTAAAAGATTGTGCCACCACACCCGGCTCTACCATCACAGTTTAATAAACATACCCACCACTTCCTGTAGCTTTGCATTCCTCCCTCCTGCATTGTCTTCTGTGATCCTCAGGTAATCTACTATCAGTATAAATTATATAGTATGGATGGGCCTGTTTTTGTTGTTGTTGTTGTTTTTGAGGTAGGGTCTCACTCTAGATCAGGCTAACCTAGAATTCACTATGTAGTCTCAAGGTGGTCTTGGACTCACAGCAATCCTCCTACTTCTGCCTCCTGAGTGCTAGGATTAAAGGCGTGCGCCACCACACCTGGCAGTATAGGCTCACTGCTTGGCTTTCTTTCCTCTCTCTTTCTCTCTTTCTCTCTCTCTCTCTCTCTCTCTCTCTTTTTCAAGGTAGGGTCTCACTCTGGTCCAGACTGACCTGGTATTAACTATGTATTCTCAGGGTGCCCTCGAACTCACCTCTGCCTCCCGATTACTGGGATTAAAGGTGTGTGCCACCATGCCCAGCTTTTTTCTTTTCTCTTTTTTAATCAGTATTGGAGATCAAACTCAAGGCCTCATATAACAATAGACAGTCACTCTAACACTCAGATAAAGTTCCAGTCACACCATTTTACATTTTTGTCAGCAGCATATGAGAATTCCAGCTGCTTTATATCAGTGCTAAGGTTAATATGATCAATCTTAAATATTTTAGCAATTTAATATATGTGTAGTTTTATCTCATGATTTCAGTTGGTACTTTCCTAGTGAATAATACAGCTGGCTCTCCTTTCATGTGTCTATCATTTGATGTATCTTCTGGTTTTTTTTTTTTGTTTGTCTTTTGGTTTTTTGAGGTAGGGTCTCACTGTAGCCCAGGCTGACCTGGAATCCACTATGTAGTCTCATAGTAGCCTTGAATTCATGGCGATCCTCCTACCTCTGCCTCCCAAGTGCTGGGATTAAAGGTGTGCACTGGGCTGAAGAGATGGCTTAACAGTTAAGTGCTTGCCTATGAAGCCTAAGGACCCCAATTCGAGGCTCAATTCCCTAGTACCCATATAAGCCAGATGTACAAGGTGGCACATGCATCTGGAGTTTGCTTGTAGTAGCTGGAGGCTCTGGTGTGCCCATTCTCTCTTTCTCTCTCTGTCTGTTGATCTCAAGTAAATACATAAAAATAAACAAATTAAAGGTGTGCACCACCACACCCGGCTCTTCTTTGTTTTTAATGTTTTTAATTTATTTATTTGCAAGCAGAGAGAGAAAGGAGAGTCATTTGATGTTTCTTCTTTGTTTTTAATATTTTTAATTTATTTATTTGCAAGTAGAAAGAGGGAGAATATGGGCATGCCAGGGTCTTTTGCCACTGCAAGCAAACTACAGATATATGCTCCACTTTGTGCATTTGGCTTTATGTGTGGACACCGGAATTGAACCCAAGCTGACAGGCTTTGCAAGCAAGTGTCTTTAATCACTGAGCCATCTCCTAGTGTTTATATGTCTTTAGAGATATATCTCTTTAATAATTTTACCTATTTTTTATGAGAGAGAGCAAAAAAGAAAAAATTGACACACTAGAGCCTCCAGCCACTACAGTTGGACTCCAGACACATGCCACCTTGTGTGCATGTGTGACCTTGTGCACATGTGTCATCTTGTGCATCTGGCTTATATGGGTTCTGGGGAGTTGAACCTAGGTCCTTAGGCTTCACAGGCCCATTTTACCTATTTTTAAATTTTGAAAAAATCTTGGGGCTGGAGAAATGGCTCAGCGGTTAAGGCACTTGGCTGCAAAGCCTGATGACTGGGGTTCAGTTCCCTAGTACCCCAGTAAAGCAAGATGCACAAAGTGTCACATGCATCTGGAGTTCCTTTATAGTGGCTGGAGGCCCTGGCACGCCTACCCTCTCTCTATCTGCTTCTTTCTGTCTCACACACGCACAAATAAGTAAATAAAATAAAATTTTAAAAAACTTGTATTGAGGGCTGGAGAGTTGGCTTAGTGGTTAAGGCATTTACCTGCAAAACCTAAGGACCCAGGTTCGCCTCTCCAGAACCCACATAAGCCAGATGCACAAGGTGACACATGTGCACAGATAGCACATGCACACAAGGTGGCACACATGTCTGTACTTCATTTGCTGTGGCTAAGGCCCTTGCATACCAACACACACTCTTACTCTCACTCTCTAATAAAATAAAAGTAATTAGGGCTGGAGAGATGGCTTAGCGGTTAAGGCACTTCCTACGGAGCCTAAGATCACGTTTCAATTCTCCAGATCCCATGTAAGCCACATGCACAAGGTGGCACATGCATCTGGATTTCTTTCTCAGTGGCTAGAGTCCCTGGCGTGCCCATTCTCACTCTCCCTCTCTCTCTTTCCCTCTCTCTGTCTCTAATAAATAAATAAAAATAATAAAAATAAATATTTTAAGAAAATAAAAGTAAGGTAAATAAATAAAATGGTATTTATTTGCCTGTGTGCATGTGCACGTGTATGTGTGCACGCACACATGCTAGGATCTCTTGCTTCTGTGAATCAATGGCTTTATGTGAGTGCTGGGAAATCAAATCTAGACCACCAGGCTCTGTAAGCAAGTGTCTTTAAGCACTGAGCCATCTCCTCAGACCCATTTTAATTTGTCAATTTGTCATTGCTTTTTGTTTTGGGGAGTGGAGTTTTGTTTTGTTTTTGGCTTTCACTTGTTTAGTGTTTTGTTTATTTATTTGTAAGCAGAGAGAGAAATAGAATGCGCATGCTGGGGCCTCTTGCCACTCCAGATGAACTCCAGATGCTTTCACCACTTTGTGCACTCAGCTTTTAAAAACATAGGGACTGAGGAATTGAGCCACAGCTGGCAGGTTTTGGTATATTGTTTTTCATTATTATTTTTTTTGTGTGTGTGGTAGGGTCTTGCTCTAGCCAAGGCTGACCTGGAATTCACCTCAGGGTGGCCTCGAACTCACAGCAATCCTCTTACCTCTGCCTCCCAAGTGCTAGGATTAAAGGCGTGCACCACCACACCCAGCTTTTCATTATTATTTGATTCTATGAAATTTTTTATTTCCTTCTTGATTTCTTCAGTGACCCATCCAGCACTCAGTAGTATACTGTTTAGTTTCCATGAGTTTATGTATGTTAGATAGTTGTTGGGGGTTTTTTTTGGGGGGGGGTTAAAACTTTATTTTATTTGTTTGAGAGAAAAAAGGCAGATAGAGAAAATGGGTGCATTAGGGCTCTCAGCCACTGCAAATGAACTCCAGACACATGCACCACCATCTGGCTTATGTGGGTCCTGGGGAATCAAACCTGGGTCCCTTGGCTTTGCAGGCAAGCACCTTAACCACTAAGCCATCTCTCCAGCTCTGTTATATAGATTTTCTTGCTGTTGATTTATAGTTTAGTCCTATTGCCATCAGATAAAGTACAAAAAATTGTTTCAATTTTCTAGAATTTAAGATTTGCTTTTTGTCCTAATTATATGGTCTCTTTTAGAGAATGTTCCATGTGCTGCTGAAAAGAATGTGTATTCTGCAGCATTTGGATGGAATGTTCTGTAGATATCTGTTAGGTCCATTTGTTCTTTATCATTTAATCTAGATACTTCTCTGTTGATTTTTTTTGCTGGGATGACCTGTCAGTTGGTAAGAGTGGGTATTGAAGTCACCCCACAATTGGGCTTGTGTTACCTGGGACCTTACATCTAGTATTGTTCACTTAATGAAATTGGGAACACCCATGTTTGGTTTGTATATGTTTAGAATTCTAATGTCCTCTTGTTGGATTGTTCCTCTAATCAGTATAAAGTGACCTTCTTTTTCTTTCCTAACTAATGTTGGTTTGAAATCTACCTGTCAAATACTAGGATATCAACACCTGCTTATTTATTTAGGCCCATCTGCTTGAAATACCACTTTCTATCCTTTCACCCAAAGGTAGTGCCTGTCTTTTATGGAGAGGACAGTTTCTTGGAGGCAACAAACAGAAGGATCCTATCTTTTAATCGAGTGTGCAAGCCTGTGTCTTTTGGTTGTGGTAGTGAGGCCCTTCATGTTAAGAATTATTTTTGAATCAGCGCAGCAGTGCTCGCTCAAGGCTGAGAGCTGCTTCAAGCCATTTCTCCTGGCTTCTCTCCCAGCTACCAATCATGTCCCTGAGGAGCAGTCTGTTGCATCTCCTCCAGACACAAGTGCATTTGGTCCTGAAGAAATCCCTGCACTCGGTGGCTGTGATAGGAGCCCCTTTCTCTCAGGGACAGAAAAAAAGAAGAGTGGAATATGGTCCAGCTCCAGTTAGAGAAGCTGGCTTACTGAAAAAGCTCTCCAATTTGGGCTGTACATAAAAGACTTAGAGATCTGTGTTTTACTCCCATCCCCAAAGATGATCTCTACCACAATCTGGTAATGAATCCATGCTCAGTGGGCCTTGCCAACCAGGAACTGACTAAGGTGGTTAGTAGAGTTGTGTCAAGTGGATACAGCTGTGTCACCATGGGAGGAGACCACAGCCTCGCAATGGTACTATTAGAGACCACACCTGGCACTGCCAAGACCTCTGTGTCATCTGGATCGATGCTCATGTAGACATCAATACACCTGACCACTTTAACACGAAATCTCCATGGACAGCCAGTTTCACTTTTCCTCAGAGAACTACAAGACAAGGTAACTACTAGGATTTTCATTAAACCTTGTATCTCTTCCCCAAATATTGTATACGTTGGCCTAAGAGATGTGGATCCTGCTGAACATTTTATTTTAAAGAACTATGGCATCCAGTATTTTTCCAGGAGAGACCTTGATCAACTTGGCATACAGAAGGTTATGGAACAGACATTTGATCTGCTGATTGGCAAAAGACAAAGGCCTATCCATCTGAGCTTTTTGTTGTTGTTGTTGTTGTTGTTGTTGTTGTTGTTGTTGTTGTTGTTGTTGTTTTTTTCTAGGTAGGGTCTTGCTGTAGCTCAGGCTGACCTTGAGCTCATGGTGATCCTCCTACCCCTGCCTTCTGAGTGCTGCAATTAAAGGCATGCGCTACCATGCCCGGCCCATCTGAGTTTTGATATTGATGCATTTGACCCTACTCTGGCTCCAGCCACAGGAACTCCTGTTGTGGGGATGGGGGTGGAGATTGACCTATTGAGAAGGCATGTATATTACTGAAGAAATACGTAATACAGGACTGCTGTCGGCACTGGACCTTGTTGAAGTCAATCCTCAGCTGCCACTTCAGAGGAAGAAGCAAAGGCCACAGCCAGCCTCGCAGTGGATGTGATTGCTTCAAGTTTTGGTCAGACAAGAGAAGGACACATTGTCTATGACCAACTTCCTACCCCAATGTGTGAGAATTTAGGAAATACTGTGCACTGACACCTTCCACAATGGGCATTCCAGAGTTGCAAGGCATTTAAGGGGACAGATATTAAGTGGCTGTCTGGGTCAATACTGCCTTAATGAGAACATCTGTGTATTCTCACAATTGTGAAATTTCTGTTTTCCATCTTGGTGACCAGTACCACTACTGTAAATTCATTATTTATTTATTTATTTATTTCTCTCTTTCTTCCTTTCTTTCTTTCATTTTTTGCTGCTCACTAGGTATCAATGTCATAATACCATGTAAATTTGAAGAAGTGATAAACAGTACTTATTACCTTGGTTTTAAAAAAAGACCTTCTCTCTCTCTCTCTCTCTACCTGCTTTTTCCCTCCTCTCTCAAATAAATAAAAATAAAATAATTTTTTTAAAAATAAGGCTGGATCATTGTAACAACATAAAGTGAAAAGCAGAATATCTGAACCAGGATCTAGGCATGGACTTAGTCAATAATCAGTTATGTTCCAAGTAAAGTGTTGGGTTTGGGGGATATTTGACACCATCTGTGCCCACAGAACACTCACGACTGAGTGAAGGGAACATAGAAATATATTGGAGCCGGGCGTGGTGGTGCACGCCTTTAATCCCAGCACTCGGGAGGCAGAGGTAGGATTGCTGAGAGTTCGAGGCCACCCTGAGACTACATAGTGAATTCCAGGTCAGCCTGAGCCAGAGTGAGACCCTACCTCAAAAAAAAAAAAAAAAAAGAAATATATTGGTGACCAAATATAATGGCAAAAATATCACGATGAAAGTGACAGTGGCCTACAAATAAAGAAAAAGAGTCAAAAAATAATAATAAGGCTGGAGAGATGGCTTAGTGGTTAAGGCACTTGCCTGCAAAGCCAAAGGACCGAGGTTTAATTCCCTAGGACCCACATAGGCCAGAGGCATAAGGCAGCGCATGTAAGTGGAGTTGGTTTGCAGCAGCTGGAGGCCCTAGTGCGCCCATATCTCTCTCTCTCTCTCTCTCTCTCTCTCTTCCCCCTTCCTCTCCCCCCCAAATAAAAATAGATAGATAGATAGATAGATAGATAGATAGATAGATAGATAGATAGATAGAGAGTTAGTGGCTGGGTATAGTGATGCATGCCTTTAATCCCAGCACTTGGGAGGCAGAGGTAGGAGGATCACCGTGAGTTCGAGGCCAGCCTGAGACTTCATAGTGAATTCCAGGTCAGCCTGGGCTAGGACAAAACCCTACCTTCAAAAAAAATTTTTTTTAATTGTTTAAATGTTATTATTGAAAGGTGTGCATTTATTCTTGCCATTCTTCTTGCTTTTGTAGTACTTCCTGTTTTTCCTGTACTCTCTTATATTAACTGTTTTTGTTTTTTTGTTTTGTTTTAGTTTGGTTTGGTTTTGGTTTTTCAAGATAGGGTCTCACTCTGGCTCAGGCTGACCTGGAATTCACTATGTAGTCTCAGGGTGGCCTTGAACTCTCAGCAATCCTCCTACCTCTGCCTCCTGAGGGCTGGGATTAAAGGCATGCACCACCATGCCCAGCTTTTAACTATTATTTGAACATGGTTTATTTTATCCTATTTTCTCATACATAGCCTTTTCTTTCTCTTCAGTCTGAAGGATCTTTTCAAGTATTTTCTGTAGAGCTGGCTTAGTGGTCATATATTCCTTTAGCTTGTTTTTTGTTGTAGGATGTCCTTATTTTTCTATTAATTATAATGGAGAGGTTTGCAGGATAAAGTAATCTTGGTTGACAGCTGTCATCTTTTAGAACTTGGAACACATCATTCCAAGCCCTTCTGGCTTTTAAAGTTTGTTTTGAGCAATCTGCTGTGATCCTGATGGATTTGCCTTTATAGGTGACTTGATACTTCTCTCTTACTGCTTTCAGTATATTTTCTTTTTTTTTTTTCTTTCAATATATTTTCTTTGGTCTGTGTGTTTAATAGTTTAATTAGAATATGGCAAGGAGAGGTTCTTTCCTGGTTTTGTCTATTTGGTGTTCTAAATGCCTCCTGTATCTGTTTTGGTATCCATCTCTTTCCCTATTTGGGGAAAATTCTCTTCTGTGATTTTGTTGAAAATATCTACTATGAGCCAGGCATGGTAGCACATGCCTTTAATCCCAGCACTTGGAGGCAGAGGTAGGAGCATTGCCATGAGTTCAAGGCCACCCTGAAACTACCAACTGAATTCCAGGTCAGCCTGGGCTAGAGAGAGATCCTACCTTGGAAAAAATAATACTATGCTTTCAGTATGAAATTCTTCTCCTTCTATTATACCCTGAATTAACTTTGTTCTCTTCATAGTGTCCCAAATGTTTTGGAATTCCTACTCATACCTTCCTATTAGTTTGTCTTTCTCTCTGTTAGAATATTCTAGATTTGCCACCTTGTCTTCTAGCTCAGATATTCTGTCCTCTCCTTAATCCTTTTTGTTTTTTTGTTTTGTTTTTGTTTTTCAGGTAGGGTTTCACTGTAGCCCAGGCTGACCTGGAATCCACTCAGGGTAGTCTCAAGGTAGCCTGCAACTCATGGCAATCCTTTTACCACTGCCTCCCAAGTGCTGGGATTAAAGGTGTGCCCCACCACACCTGGCTTCTTGATCCATTCTGTTGGTGAGACTTTCTACAGAGCTTTTTATTTGACATACTCTGTTTTGCATATCTAGTATTTCTGGTTGGTATTTTTTCATTATTTCTATTTCCTTACTCATGTCCTTATGTCATTAAGTTGGTTTCCTGTGTTTTCCTTCAGGAATTTGTTTTCTTCTGTGATTCCTTTGATTTCTTTAAACATAATTATAATCACACTTTTGAATTCTTTGTCTGGCATTTCATCTAAATCAGCCTTACTAGAGGCCATTTCTGTTGGATTTATAATTCTTGGTGGAATTATATTGTCTTGATTTTTTTGTATTTCTTTTATTATAATGTAGAGATTTTTGCATCTTGAGTTAATTCAATTCTTGGGTTTTCTAATTATCTGTTACTCTTAGATGTGTAAATCTGACATTATATATCTTCAGGAGTAGGAGCCTAAGGTCCCAAGTGTGGCTTTTAAATTACTCCCAGAGTAATAGCAGGAGCGATCCAAGATGTTGCATATGCCCGCTATGCAAATATTCTACTATCAAGTTGACAACGTTTCTTTTGACTTCTATAATTGCTGTTGGGTAAAAGAACAAGGCTGGTAGAGATATGCTAGGGTTTTGGTTACTTAAAAGTGGGAACAGAATAAGGTGAATTAGTGTGAGGGCTAGTATTAACTTTGAAAAAAGATGGAGGTGACGCTGGTATTTGGGAGAGGGAAGTTGGGTACTGTTGGTTCCACAGATATTAGTTGTTGAGTCTATGGACTATGGTAGTTATGAGAATAAGGGTATGGAAAAGGGGGCAAGTAAACAAGTTGTGGGTAGGAAAAGTTGTAGAAAGATTCTGATAGTAGGCTGTGTGGAGAAAATTACTAAACAATTCTGAAATCCAACTGAGCAATATACACACACAAAGAAAACCAGCATGGCATGTTTTTCATGAGTGGGGATTAAAACAAGCAGGTAAAATAACAAAGCCAAATTCCCTAAACTGGCTTGGCTCGGCTCATACCCTTAAGCCTGTCAAGTAGGAGGCTGAGATTCTTGGTCTGCAGTGGGTTCCATGTCAGCCTGGACCTCAGTGGAAATCCTGCCCCCAACAAAGACAGAAGAAAAACAAAAACAAAAGCACTATAAATCAAGAAATAGCAAAAGCAACAAAAAGTCTACCCCAAAACACAACTTATATAAGAATATCAAAGCCAAGCCAGGCATGGTACACACACCTTTAATCCCAACACTCAGGAGACAGAGGTAGGAGGATTGCCAAAAGTTTGAGGCCTGAAACTGCATAATCAATTCCAGGTCAGCCTGGGCTACCTACCTTGAGGGGAAAAAAAAAAAAAAAAACATGTCAAAGCCGACCAAAAGTAATCAGTAATTTTGTCTAAGTGAGCTAGGTTTAAATTCTTTCCCCCCCTGGGATGCTTATTTAGAAACCTGCTTTGATATGAAAGATGCAATTAGCACTTCCAGTGTAGGCCTATATACCTTGCTTTGGGGCAAGTATTGCCCCAGTGTAAGACTGCCCCATTATGGGATTTTTTTTAATTATTTTTTTTATTTTTTATTTTTTGGTTTTTCAAGGTATGGTCTCACTCCAGCCCAGGCTGACCTGAAGTTAACTATGTACTTTTAGGGTGGCCTCAAACTCATGGCGATCCTCCTACCTCTGCCTCCCGAGTGCTGAGATTAAAGGTGTGTACTACCACACCCGCTGGATTTTTTTTTTTTTCAAGGTAGGGTCTCACTCTAGCCCAGGCTGACCTGGAACTCACTCTGTAGCTCCAGGCATGGAACTCAAAATGATCCTCCTACCTCAGCCTGTGGAATGCTAGGATTAAAGGTGCGTACCGCCACACCAGTTTAATGTTGGATTTTGATGAATTTTTTCAGTAGCTATTGAAATAATCATAATTTTTTATCTTCAGGGTAGGAGCCTAAGGTCCCAAGTGTGGCTTTTAAATTACTCCCAGAGTAATAGCAGGAGCGATCAAGATGTTGCATATGCCCGCTATGCAAATAGTTCTACTATCAAGTTGACAACGTTTCTTTTGACTTCTATAATTGCTGTTGGGTAAAAGAACAAGGCTGGTAGAGATATGCTAGGGTTTTGGTTACTTAAAAGTGGGAACAGAATAAGGTGAATTAGTGTGAGGGCTAGTATTAACTTTGAAAAAAGATGGAGGTGACGCTGGTATTTGGGAGAGGGAAGTTGGGTACTGTTGGTTCCACAGATATTAGTTGTTGAGTCTATGGACTATGGTAGTTATGAGAATAAGGGTATGGAAAAGGGGGCAAGTAAACAAGTTGTGGGTAGGAAAAGTTGTAGAAAGATTCTGATAGTAGGCTGTGTGGAGAAAATTACTAAACAATTCTGAAATCCAACTGAGCAATATACACACAAAGAAAATCCAGCATGGCGTGTTTTTCATGAGTGGGG
Source organism: Orientallactaga sibirica (assembly GCA_036365145.1). Lineage (NCBI taxonomy): Eukaryota > Metazoa > Chordata > Mammalia > Rodentia > Dipodidae > Orientallactaga > Orientallactaga sibirica. Next base: position 23,868,582 of record JAEOAD010000020.1, on the reverse strand, counting down.
ATTAAAACAAGCAGGTAAAATAACAAAGCCAAATTCCCTAAACTGGCTTGGCTCGGCTCATACCCTTAAGCCTGTCAAGTAGGAGGCTGAGATTCTTGGTCTGCAGTGGGTTCCATGTCAGCCTGGGCCTCAGTGGAAATCCTGCCCCCAACGAAGACAGAAGAAAAACAAAAACAAAAGCACTATAAATCAAGAAATAGCAAAAGCAACAAAAAGTCTACCCCAAAACACAACTTATATAAGAATATCAAAGCCAAGCCAGGCATGGTACACACACCTTTAATCCCAACACTCAGGAGACAGAGGTAGGAGGATTGCCAAAAGTTTGAGGCCACCCTGAAACTGCATAATCAATTCCAGGTCAGCCTGGGCTACCTACCTTGAGGGAAAAAAAAAAAAAAAAAAAAACATGTCAAAGCCGACCAAAAGTAATCAGTAATTTTGTCTAAGTGAGCTAGGTTTAAATTCTTTCCCGCCCCTGGGATGCTTATTTAGAAACCTGCTTTGATATGAAAGATGCAATTAGCACTTCCAGTGTAGGCCTATATACCTTGCTTTGGGGCAAGTATTGCCCCAGTGTAAAACTGCCCCATTATGGGATTTTTTTTTATTATTATTTTTATTTTTTATTTTTTGGTTTTTCAAGGTATGGTCTCACTCCAGCCCAGGCTGACCTGAAGTTAACTATGTACTTTTAGGGTGGCCTCAAACTCATGGCAATCCTCCTACCTCTGCCTTCCCAAGTGCTGAGATTAAAGGTGTGTACTACCACACCCGCTGGATTTTTTTTTTTTTCAAGGTAGGGTCTCACTCTAGCCCAGGCTGACCTGGAACTCACTCTGTAGCTCCAGGCATGGAACTCAAAATGATCCTCCTACCTCAGCCTGTGGAATGCTAGGATTAAAGGTGCATACCGCCATACCAGTTTAATGTTGGATTTTGATGAATTTTTTTCAGTAGCTATTGAAATAATCATAATTTTTTTTAGGGTTTCTTTTTTCTGTTAAGTTTTGGGTTTTGCTATAGTAGCAATCAAACCCAGGGCTCAAAGTCATGGTGCTCCTCCTACCTCTGTCTCCCAAGTGCTGGGATTAAAGGCGTGTGCCACCACGCCCAGCTTCTGTTTTTATTTACTTGGATTTTTATTTCAAAAGTAACTTCAGGGCTGGGGAAATGGCTCATCAGTTAAGGTGCTTGCCTGCAAAGTTTAACAACCTGGGTTCAATTCCCCAATTCCCCAGTGCCCATATAAAGCAAAATGCACAGAGTAGTACATGCATCTGGAGTTTATTTGTAGTGGCTAGAGGCCCTGGTGCCTCCATGTTCATTCTCATTCTCTTTCTTTCTCTCCTTGTAAATCAATCAATAAATAAAATAAAATAAATTGAAAAAAATTTAAAACAGGCATAGTGGTATATACCTTTAATCCCAGCACTCAGGAGACTGAGGTAGGAGAACTGCTGTGAGTTCAAGGCCAGCCTAAGACTACATAGTGAGTTCCAGGTCAGCCGAAAGAAAGAAGAAAGAGAAAGAGGGAGGAGGGAGGGAGGGAGGGAAGGAGGGAGAAAGGCCAGCCCAGTCTCTTGCTCCAGCTTGACCAAAAGTGGTAAATATATCTCATGACTTTTTGATTTATGTTATAATGCCTTTTATAAGATAACAAATATAAAATTCCCCACCAGTAAATTATATGCTTCCTTTGTGTTGCTGGCACCCTAAGTATTTGTTTAGTGTGCTTATAATATCTTCAGAGGAGCTTTAAGCTCAGCAAGAGACCCTATTCAAAGAATATGGTGGAAAACAATTTTGAAAGACACCCAACCTCAACCTCTGCCCTCCTCAAACACCCATGCATACACATGTACTCATACACATACAAGCACACATGCACACACACACAACACAGATGTGCACATAAAAAAATTACTAAGTATCTGTACAGGTTCACTTCAGTCATGAGAAGCCCCACACTCGGGCCACCCACCCAGCTGAGCCCTCCTGAATTCCTGACTCACAGAAACGGGGAGCCTTAATAAATGTCTGTTGTTGTGAACGGCTATGTTTGGAGTACTTGTTATGTGGCAGTAAATAACTAATCTTTTGTCATCTAATTATGATGCTTCCCACTGTAGAAGCACATTGTGGTATATTTTCTTTAAAAACCCTGGGTCTCAAAAGGCAACATAGTGCTGAGAAGAAGGGATGGAGGAGTGCCCAGCACTGAAACATCTCTGTCTCACCCTCCAAGGCTCAGGGCCCATTGCGGAAGAGGGGGCAGATAGAATGGAAGAGCCAAAGGAAGGGTACAACTCCTTACAATGCAACTGCCCAGACAGAAATTGGCCTCGATATCCATGACTTTGCAGTGCCTAGCAATACCTTAGTAAAACCCTCATAATAGAAGAAAACGATGACGACATCAAATTAAAAGAGAGACTAATGGAGAGAGGGAGGGGATATGATGGAGATTGGAGTTCTAAAGATGAATGGGAGAGGGGAGGGAAATATCATGTGTTTTTTGTATGTAAGTATAGAAGTTGTCAATGAAAAAGGGGGGGGAAAGGATGTTAAAAGTGAACCTCAAAAAAAAAAAAAACTCTGGGTCTAGGGCTGGACAGATGGCTTAATGGTAAAGGCATTTGCCTGCAAAGCCTAAAAACCCAAATTCAATTCCCCAGTACCCATGTAAAGCTAGATGCACAAGGTGGCGCATATGTCTAGAGTTCGTTTGCGTTTGTTAGAGACCCTGGCATGACCATTCTTTCTATCTACCATTCTCGCTTGCTGTCTCTTTCTTGTCAAATAATTAAACCAGGCATGGTGACAGATGCCTTTAATCGCAGCACTTGGGAGGCAGAGGTAGGAGGATCACCATGAGTTCAAGGCCACCCTGAGACTACATAGTGAATTGCAGGTCAGCCTGGACTAAAGTGAAACCCTTGAAAAACCAATAAATAAATAAATAACTGGGTCCAGCTATTTGTCTTGCTTTGGCAAATAGAAGGCCCTCTAGAGCCTCTGTCATTACCATGAGAAAAGCACAAGTAGGCTGTTGGACCAGGAAGACTGACTGAGACAGGAGCAAAGCCTCTCCAGCTGAGCCTCAGATACTCCAGTCTAGACAGATGATTCCCACAGCACCCAAAAACACATGAGCAGTGATAAATGATTATTGTCTGAAGTCACTGGATTTTATTTTAAGACAAGGTAGCTCTGTGTCACCTAGGCTGGCCTCAAACTACTAACCCTTCTCCATAGCCTCCCAGGTTCTAGAATTCCAGGTGTGTGGCACTACACCCAGCTTCAAAACCTCTGGATTTGGAGGTGGCTTTACCAATGATGAACCAGTCAGAGTCTGAACTGTGCAGATCATGCAGTCTGAGCCACCATCATTAGGAAGATAGTTTGAGGAGCTGAAGTGGAGGCTTCTAGCCTGAGGACCCAGCACTGCCTTCCAGAGTCAGGAACCATTGAGAAACCCTAGTGTCAACTCTCACCAGGCTGCAGAAAGCAAAATATTAGTAGCTGGAAAGCATATCAGGGATGTTCATGAAGTATCTACAGCGTTCTTCAAGTTTTTGTCATCAGTTACTCCTCAGGGCATGACAAAACCTCTCCTCCTTGCCAGCACCAGCGCTGGCCTGTCCCCCACCCTTACTGTCATACCTCCTCTCCCTGTTCTTATGCTGCTGCCCTGTTGCTCTGAGGTCTGTGTCTTCTGCTATAGGCCATGTCTGATATTGGTGTTCCTTTGATTTTTATTTTGTAATCCAAGTAATTGGAAATCAGGCCAAAGTCTTACCATCATCACTGTGGATTTTTAACCCACTTACAAAAATAATATCCAATGTGGTCTTGTACATTTTGATGAGATTTCCTCAAATTTTTCTTAGATATCATTGAAGGACTTTGATGACCATTTCTATCCCAGAAGTAGTCACTTGATGAGGAACATCTCAGCCCAAATAGTTACTGTACTGTATTGTTCATGATGGCAGTCAGTCCTCCGCAGGCTGAGAGGACCAGAGAGTTTTCTGTGTAGACACTGAATATCGCACATGTGTGCACACAGAAGCACAAAAGATGGGATGAAAGATTGGGAACTTTGCAGGCTATTCTTACAAAAATGAATGAAGGTAGACAAGGGAGGTGAGAGAAGGAATCAGTGAGTTGAAAGAAGCTAATTAATCCTACCAAAATGGAAAGGCGTTCAAAGTGAACATTTTGTTGTACATTAGAAATAGAAAAGGTTCATTATATGAAGATAAGAGAGAGAGAAAGAGAGAGAGAGTGTGTGTGTGTGTGTGTGTAAAAACCATTTTATAAAGAAAACATTTTAAGAGGTTTAAAAGTAAAACAATGAGTGTTGTATAAAAGTATTAAGATACTCTGGGGTATCTTTCATTGGTCCATTTACTCACAGCCTGTCCCTCATATTGTACCCAAGACATGTATTAACAAGCTAATAAAATGTGCCATGTCATGTTTTATTGTTTGCTGGGCATCTGTTCAAGCTTACATCACTCAAGAATGCAAAAGTTTGAAGATGCTGGTAGTAATGATGATAATAAACACTTTTATAATAATAAATAATTTTACAGCTGCTTTTTTTTCACAAAATAGAAAATCTTAAATCATTTGTTAAACCTTGGATTTATTCCAAATTGAGGACTATTTAGAATAATTTTAAATTATTTATTTATAAACTGCACACACAAAAGTGCATATGACAGATACATGTAGTTTATAGGATAAAAGTAAAATACCTAAGGCATCAGTCACCATGTTGGGGCTGGAGGAATGGCTTAGCGGTTAAGGCTTTTGCCTACAAAGCCAAAGGACCCAGGTTCAATTCCCCAGGACCCATGTTAGCCAAATACACAAGGGGACACATATGTCTGGAGTTCGTTTGCAGTGGCTGGAGGCCCTGGTGCACCCATTCATTCCCCCCCCCCTTCTCCCTCTGTCAAATAAATAAATAAATAAATTTTTAAAGGGAAAAAAAAAAGCAATGTTGGGCTGGGGAGACAGCTCAGTTGGTGTTTGCTTTGCAAGCACAAGGACCTGAGTTCAGTCCCCAGAATTCATGTAAAAAGACATGCAAGGTGGCCTATGCTAGTGATTCCTGCCCTGAGGAGTTTAGATACAGGCAGATTTCCTAGAGCTCATTAGCCAGCCAGTCTAGCCTAAGTGAGTGAGTTCCAGGACAGTAAGAGATTCTGTCTCAAAAAAAGGTAGATGGAAGCCGGGCATGGTGGCACACACCTTTAATCCCAGCGCTCGGGAGGCAGAGGTAGAAGGATCACCATGAGTTCAAGGCCACCCTGAGACTCCATTGTGAGTTCCAGGTCAGCCTGGAACTAGAGTGAGCGCTACCTCAAAAAAAAAAAAAAAAAAAAAAGTAGATGGCAACTGAAAAACAGTACCCAAGATTGTCCTCTGACTATATATACACGCACACACATACATAAGAAAGTAAATAAATAAAAATGGTAGTATTGTGTATTTCTTTAATCCATAATGTATTTTATTTTGAAGAATTTTAAAAGCAAAAAAGGAAATAAGTAAATATATTGAAAATACATTGAAAAACATAGAGGATGGAGAGATGGCTTAGCACTTAAGACACTGCCTGAAAAACCTAAGGACCCTGGTTTGATTCCCCAGGACCCATGTAAGCCAGATGCACAAGGTGGTGCATGTGTCTGGAGTTTTGTTTTTTTGTTTTTTGCAGCTGGAGGTCCTGGCACATTCATTCTCTCTCTCTATCTCTCTGTCTCTTTCTTCTCTTCTCTCTCTCTCTCAAATAAATATAAATAATTTTTTTGTTTTTTTTTTTTTTTTTTTTTTTTTTTTTTTTTTTTTTTGGTTTTGCAAGGTAGGGTCTCACTCTGGCCCAGGCTGACCTGGAATTAACTATGTAGTCTCAGGGTGGCCTTGAACTCTTGGCGATCCTTCTACCTCTGCCTCCCGAGTGCTGGGATTAAAGGCGTGCACCACCACGCCCAGCAAAATTTTTTTTAATATATAAGAGTGTTAGCTTAAGCATGCAAAAGTGGTATAGTCAGAGTTGACATAGATATTGAGAAGGAAGGAAAGTTCCTGGCAACCGAGAAAGCTTAGTGTGCACAACAGTCCTTCCCATTAAGTAGACTTTCTGGTGTACACTGGGTCTGGTTGGTGCATATTTTATTTGCTAAATGTCTAAATTGAATTTGTACATTATTTGTAAGTACTCTAGGTCACTCACCGGCAGATATCACAGCCAAGCATCTTAAAAGGCATTTATTTGCCTGAGAGATGAAACATTACTATAAAGCATGTTAATTGCTTAATAGAATGCCATTCTGATCAAAGGGCAAGAATAAGCTTCTCAGAAATATGGCCCTGGCCTTCAGTTACCATCTATCTACACACCAGTGAGTGCCCATTTTGTCTTTGTCACAGAGCACTTGTGAGCTCTGGGGCTAAGCAGTCAGCTGCTTACCTTACTTTCTTTCCCTTGAAGTCTCATGGGCATCTCAAACTCAGCACATCTAGAACCACATACATGATCTGTCCTTCCCACACCACTCCACTCTCCTCTGTCTTCACAAAGAGCATTCAAGTAAAAAACTTGACAATTGGGAGCTAGGGAGATGTCTCAGCCTTTAAAGGCACTTTCTTGCAATACCTGCCAGACCAGGTCCAGTTTTCCAGCACCCATGTAAAGCTGGACTCAAAGTGGCATGTGCATTTGGAGTTCTTTTGCAGTGACAAGAGACCGTGGAGTGCCCCCACACACACACAAAATTAAAGAATTAAAAAAAAAAAAAACTGGGAGTCTTCCTCAATACCTGTCCTTCCTATCTTTGCCCTGATAGCTACCATACTCTGTCTCTCCTTCATCACCACATAGCTAGAAGTACAACTGTGTGGGAACAGAGAACTTACTTTTCCTGAGTACTTTTTAAAAAGCAGACTGTAAGTCGGGCGTGGTGGTGCACATCATTTTTGTTTTGTTTTGTTTGTTTGTTTTTTGAAGTAGGGTCTCACTCTAGCTCAGGCTGACCTAGAATTCACTCTGTAGTCCAGGGTGGCCTCTAACTCACAGCAATCCTCCTATCTTTGCCTCCTGAGTGATGGGATTAAAGGTGTGTGCCACCACACCTGGCATAAGAAACTATATCTTATTCCATCTTAAAATGCAGAGGTGGTCAGAGGGTATCAAAGTCTCTGTCTCCTTGCCTCCTAATGTGTTTATCAGGCTGTAGCAGTTTGGCCACAGCAGTCCTCTGTGTGTTTTAGTGAGACAGAAGCCTCAGAAGGAAACCCTTCCACTTCTATGTGACTGTCTTTCTTGGGAGCGCTTGAGCAGATCACTCTCACATCTCATTGACTAGATGTAGACTATGCATCAACACCTAAATTAGTCGTTGGCAGGAGCAGTATATATCTGAAAAGTAAGTAAACCTTTTTAATTGGGGTGAGGGAACTGTCAGGGAGCCACCTTGATTCACTTTGTGGGCAGTTCATAATGGTTTTTTTTGTTTTGTTTTGTTTTGTTTTGTTTTTTTCAAGGTAGAGTCTCACTCTGGCCCAGGCTGATCTGGATTTAACTATTGTAGTCTCAGGGTGGCTCTGAACTCACGGTGATCCTCCTACCTCTGCCTCCCTAGTGCTGGGATTAAAGGCATGAGTCACCACACCCAGCTTGTTGTGTTGTTTTTTAAAATATTTTTTTATTTTTATTTTATTTGTTTGAGAGAGAAAAAAATCTCAGGGTGCGATCCTCCTACCTCTGCCTCCCGAGTGCTGAGGGCCTTCCACGCCAAGCTTATTTTATTTGTTTGAGAGAGAAAAGAATGGGTGCACCAGGGCCTTCAGCCGCTGCAAATGAACTCCAGATACATACACCACCTTGTGCATCTGGCTTATGTGGGTCCTGGGGAATCAAACCTGGGTTCTTTGGCTTTGCAGGCAAGCACCTTAACCACTAAGCCATCTCTCCAGCTCCCCCCCCCTTTTTAAATTTTACTTATTTATGTATTTCTTTAAGAGAGAGAAAGAGGCAGAGAGAGAGAAAGAGAATGGGTACACCAGGGACTCTAGCCATTGCAAATGAACTCTAGACACATGCACCACCTTGTGCATCTGGCTTACATAGGGAATTGAACCTGGGTCCTTAGGTTTCACAGGTCCTCATACTGTTCTTTTTAAATATATATATATATCTGAGAGAGGCAGACAGAATATGGGTGCACAAAGGCCTACTGCCACTGCAAATGAACTGCAAATGCATGGGGCACTTGGTGAATCTGGCTTTACATAGGTACTGGATTGAACCCCAGCTGTCAGGCTTTGCACACAGAGTGCCTTTAACCACTGAATCATCTCTCCAGCCCCAGGTTATATTGTTTTTGCTCTCAATCCTCCCAAACCACTGTTACTGCATCCTTGCTCACCAAAAGAACTTTCTGCCCATTTAAAATATGTGAGCAACCATATCCTTCCCTATTAATTGTCCTAGCATCTAAAAGATAAGATCAAAATCTCTTAAAAATACCTGCCAAGCCAGGCATGGTGGCGCATGCCTTTAATCCCAGCACTCGGGAGGCAGAGGTAGGAGGATCGCCATGAGTTCAAGGCCACCCTGAGACTACGTAGTTAACTCCAGGTCAGCCTGGGCCAGAGTGATACCCTACCTCGAAAAACCAAAAAAAAAAAAAAAAAAAAAAGAATCTGGCATGGTGGTACACACCTGTAATCTCAGCACTCAGGACAACCTGAGCCTGAGACTACATAGTGAATTCTAGATCTGCCTGGGCTAGAGCAAGACCCTACCTTGGAAAGAAAAAACTGTTTGTTTGTTTGTTGTCTTTTGTTGTTGTTATTGTTTTTCAAGGTAGGGTCTCACTCTGATCCAAGCTGACCTAGAATTCACTATGTAGTCTCAGGGTAGCCTCAAACTCATGGCAGTTCTCTACCTCTGCCTCCCGAGTGCTGGGATTAAAGGCGTGTGCCACCACACCCGGCTAGAAAAAAGTTTTTATGGACAATTTTCATACTTGTACATAATGTTTTTGAACATAATCCCCTCCCATTACCTTCTTTTGTCCCCATTCCCATTCCACTGGACCCCCCTCTTTGGTCTATCTAGTCTCTCATTTATATTCTGATGTCTTTTTTGACCCTCCTCCATCACTTGACTAGTCTTTCTTTTCCTACATTTTCTGGTATGTGTTTCATAAATATAAAATGTATAATGATGGCCCAAATGATGTCTTCTTGGCTAATTTCAGTTGATTATTCAGAACTAGATTCTGCTATGAGTCCTGCTATGAGAACCTCCTGTGACTGACCATTCCTTGATGCTACTGTTCACTCCTTTTCTCCTCTGCTGAGTTTCCGGTCAAAAGGCAATGCCTGATGCACAGATTCTTAGTATCTGGCATGTAGTAAACACTCACAAAACCAGTGAGCAAGCCTAGTGTGGTGACACACTTGGGAGGCAGAGGTAGGAGGATTGCCAAGAGTTCGAGGCCAGCCAAGACTACATAGTGAATTCCAGGTCAACCTGAGCTAGAGAAATCCTACCTACTAAAACAAACAAACAAAAAACCTCAGCAGCTCAGGAAATTAATCACTCAACCATTGGGATCTCATGAAGCTGAACAGCTTTTTCACTGACAAACATACTATAACCAAAGCCAGCAGATTACCCACAGAATGGGAGAATTATTCTCTTCTAATCATATGAAAAGGAAGTTTGACCTGACAGGTTCTGGTTGGGCTTAGGCATCTCCCTGGACCCACATTTAGTTTGCCTCTAGTCTGTAGCTATGGACCTAGCCTTCAGTCTGGACAGCCACCATTACACATGCATTTCAGTCCTTTTGTGATACACAAATGTATCACTACCATGAGCAAAACAACTCAAAGCATGTGTCTCCCAGACAAAAGCATCAGAACAGCATATTCTGAATAACACCAGTGCTGCTATCTCAGGAAAACATCAGCCTACAAGCTTAAGGTTTCAGCCTGCTGTTTAAACCTGCCTTACTCAAACAAGCTAATCATGAAACAGAGAAGAGCAGATTACATTTTTCTAAATTAATACAATTCTGTATGACAATTCTGTCTGACATTACTCAATAAGTATATTACATACATACTGTGCGGGGGCGGGGGGTGGAATCTCATTAAAAGTAAATACTTGCTAGGCGGCAGAGGTAGGAAGATCACTGTGAGTTCGAGGTCACCCTGAGGCTACATAATGAATTCAAGGTCAGCCTAGTCTAGAGCAAGACCTTAACTCAAGAAAACAAACAAAAAGGTATTTTCCAGGCATAGTGGCTCTAAAATGGAGTCACCAAGGACAGAAGAAGGGTGACAGTGACATAAGGAAGTAGGTTATCCACATTCCTCAAGAAACCTTCCTTGCCTAACAATGCCCCCAGGTCATGGCTTCCTGCCCCCCTTACCTCGTAAGTCTCCTGGTCACTGTTCTGGTCTCACACCCTAGCTATTTGAAATAGCTAAGGTAGGGCTGGAAAGATGGCTTAGTGGTTAAGGCGCCTGCCTGCCAAGCCTAAGAACACCTGTTCGATTCTCCAGGTCCCACGCTTAGCCAGACGGAAAGTGACACAAGGGCGCAATGCCATGCTTGCCCACAAGGGGGCACATGGGACTGGAGTTCATTTACAGTGGCTGAGAGTCCACTGGCGTGCCCATTCTCTCTCTCTCTCTCTCTCTCTCTCTCTCTCTCTCTCTCAAATAATTAAAAAAAAAAAAAAAAGAAAAGAAATAGCTAAGGTAAAGAACAAAGGAGTCCCTTTCCCTTCCTCACTTTCCCCAACTGAAGAAGCCTTACTATCTGAAAAACTCAGGTTGGCTGTGCTCCGCTCTTGAGAGTCATTCCTGGCAGCTCATGCTTTTCCTGAATGAAAGCTTTCATCTTTGCCTCAGAGTGGTCTGAATGGTCTTGGTCACTCCCGAACCTTACAGGTCTTATCACAGTACATGGGAGGCAGGAGATAGACATGAATTCAAGGCCAGCCTGGGATTACATAGTGAATCCAAGTTCAGCCTAGGTTAGAGTGAGACCCTACCTTTAAAAAAAAAAAAAAGTAAATATTCACTGAATATAATATCTTTTTTGTTTTGTTTTGTTTTTGAGGTAGGGTCTCTCTCTAGCTCGAAAAAAAAATGTGTGTGTGTATGTGTGTATACCTATATTAACTTGATGTTGTAGTATATCTAAATCTTACTTATTTTAAGTATCTACATCCATTTCACACCCATTCTACATGCCAGTTTTCTTGGTATTTTCAAATTTTACATTAGCTTTTCCTTTGTCATAAAGCATATTCTCTTAGTGTAGAAAGGAATAGAGGGATTTTGTTTCATTAGTAAGTTCATAATAGGCAATAACTTAATGTTCAGGGAATAACATTTCTGATTAACTTAGGAGCAAAATTATTAACTTAGGGTCCAATTAACTTATGGTAGTAGACTTCAGGGGACCATAAATTAATTGTTCTCAGTTATCTGAATAATCTTTTCCAGTGATCATATATTGCTTGTGTAATTTAAAATGCAAAAGTGATGAATAATAAAATATCTAAATCCTAGTAAGAAATATATAATGAATAAAACTAAATCTTTGATAATTACAGGTCCCGATATTATTACTCTGAAACAGAAAGATCTATCCTATATGTTGAAAGCTATATCATTATCTGTGAGAGTATATATATTTTTCTCTCCTGGACTGTGACCTTCTTGAGGATAAACTATTTATTAATCTTCATATCTAAATTGCTCTGCAGAAAATCTGACCTGTGATTTAGAAAAGAGGATGGCACACAAACCACCAAGTTAATTGAGTCACAAATTTCAAAAATATTCATGTAAGCATTTGAGACCAAAAAATATGAAATATTAGCCTCATTCATTTTTTCTTGGCTTAAAACATTATAGCCAAAGATGACCTTAAACTTCTGACCTTCCTGCCTTCATTTCCACAAGTGCTAGGATTACAAGTGTGTACTACCTGTTCTCTCTCTATATATATGTATGTATATATATAGAGAGAGAATTGGCACACCAGGACTTCTGCCACTACAAGCAAACTCCAGATGCATGTGCCACTTTGTTCACCTGCCTTCACATGAGTACTGGGGAATCAAACCTGGGCTATCAGGCTTTGTAAGCAAGCACCTTTAACCACTGAGCCATCTCTCCAGCCCTAAGCATAATATTTTTAAATGTTCACAAATACAAAAGTATGTATTTTTGTCCAAGAAATAACCAATTATCCTATGTAACTGAACAGATCTCATAAGATATGTTTTGGGGAGTAATGAAGCTAAAAAATATTGCTTAGTACCACAAAAGGGAAGGTTGAATATTATGTTATAGTTTGTCTAGGATGTAGGACCAAGAGAGAGGTACTAAAGGAGAATTCTTTCAGTTCTTTATTTGACCAAGTTAGGAAAGCTAGAGGAAAGTAGAAAAGAGGAGAGGGATACCAAAAGAAAGACAAACAATTCAGTGGATACTTGCTGCACACGCAGCAAACCGTATTAGGTGCTGCTGCATCCACCTATACATGTGGCCAGGATTTGGCTGAGGACAGCTGGTAAAGGAGATAGACAGAAAACCCTTAACCAGGGCTAGGGAATGTGGGTTTTGTGGTTATCTTCATGTTGCTTTGACAAAACCCCCGACCAATAGCAACTAATGGAAGGAAAATGTTTGTTTTGGCTTTATCCTGAGGGGAAGCTCAATGATGGCAGGGGAAAGCATGGCACAGGAATAGGCAGGACATTACCTCTGCCACAGCAGATGGAAAATGGCAGCAAGGGAGTGAGCCAAGCTCTCCCAAGGGGGAACAGGCTATAATACCATACCCTAAAGCCTGACCCCACAAACACACCTCCTCCAGCTCTGTCTCCCAAATTGCCATCAGCTAGGGATGAAGCACCCAAAACACCTGGGGTACATCTGATTCAAACCACCACAGTGGTTCAGTTAGTAAGTGCTTGCTTAGCATTGCATGAAGCCCTGTATTTGATACTCAATACTGCATTAACCAGATATGAAGATATATACCTGTTGTCCCAACACTTGAGAGGTAGAGGCAGGTGGATCAGAAGCTCAAAGTCATTCTGAGCTGTGTAGTAAACTCAAGGCCAGTCTGCGCTACATGAGATCCCCTCAAAAAAATAATAATAATAAGCCAGGTGTGGTGGCACACACCTTTAATCCCAGCACTTGGGAGGCAGAGGTAGGAGGATCACAGGAGCACAGTGAGTTCAAGGCCAGCCTGAGACTATATAGTGAATTCCAGGTCAGCCTGGGCTAGAGCAAGACCCTACCTCGAAAAACCAAAAATAAATAAGTAAATATTGAGGCTAGGGAGATGGTTCAGTGGTTAAAGGCACTTGCCTGCAAAGCCTGCCAGCCTGGGTTCAATTCCCCAGCCACTCACATAAAATGAGACAGACATTCATTTACAGTGGCAAGGGACCCTGGCATGCCCATACATACACATACACATGTGCAAATAAATATTTTTGAAAATCTTAATTATATGAGGAGGCTTACTGATACTAAACATAAAAACTGTTAAAGCAAAGCAAAGTAAGGAGATCAGAAATAATAGGAAGAAAGATGAATTGTTAAAGAGAAGTTAAATTTTTAAAAATATTTTATTTGGGCTGGAGAGATGGCTTTGTGAAGCCTAAGGACCCAGGTTTGATTCCCCAGTACCCACATAAGCCAGATGCACAAGGTGAAGTATGCATCTGGACTTCATCTGCAATGGCTGGAGGCCCTGGTGTGCCCATTCTCCCTCTCCTCTCTCCCTCTCTCTTTCTCTCTCTCAAATAAATAAATAAAACATTTTTTTAATATTTGATTTATTTGAGAGAGACAGAGAAAATAGGCACACCAGGGCCTCCAGCCACTGCATACGAACTCCAGACACATGTATTACTTTGTGTGTCTGGCTTTATGTGAGTACTGGAGAATTGAACCTGGGCTGTCAGGCCTTGCAAGCCAGCACCTATAAGTGCTGAGCCATCTTTCCAACCCGAGAAGTTGAATTTTGAACAAAAACCAGAAAGCAATGAGAAATCCAGCCATGTAAACACATCCTGCATGACAATGTGATTCTGGCTTGAATTTCACAAAGATCATCCTGGCAGCTGGATGAAGAATAGACTGGAGCTTTGTACAGGATCTAATTTCTGGATGAAAGATTGCTCGGTCATGGGGCAGAGACATTTGTAACTTGGATAAATATGCCAAAATTTCTGTGTAGCATCTACCTTCCATTTCTCCAAGCCACATACGAGAGACCTGTTTCACTTATTTGTTTGTTTATTTATTCATTTATTTGAGAGAGTAAGAGTATGGGCAGGCTAGAGTCTCCTGCCATTGCAAATGAACTCCAGATGCATGCACTACTCTGTGCATCTAGCTTTACGTGGTTATTATGGAATAGAACCCAGGCATTCAGGACTTGCAAGCAAGCATACCTTTAATTACTGAGCCATCTCTCCAGCCCTCTTTTTAATTAATTTGTGTGGGGCTAGAAAGATGGTTTAGCAGTTAAGGCACTTGCCTGCAAAGCCTAAGAACTCATGTTCGACTCTCAACCCCACATAAGCAGAGTGACACAAGTGCACAAGGTCACACATGCACACAAGGGGGCGCCTACGTCTGGAGTTCAATTGCAGAGTGGCTGGAAGCCCTGGTATGCCAATACTCACTCTCTCTCTCTCTCTCCCTCCCTCCCTCCTCTCATTAAAAAAAATTTTTTAATAATTTGTGTGTATATGGTGTGTGCACATGTGTGTAGATGCATGAACACCATGCGGATGCCTGCAGAGACCAGAGAATATTGAGTATTGTCCTTTATTGGACTTGCAATTTATTTCCTTGAGACAGAATCTCTCACTGAACCCAGAGCTGCCATTTTTTTGGTCATGGCTGACCAGTGAGCCCAGCAATTCTGTCTTCCCCCTCCTCAGCAGTACTGGGATGACAGACATCTGTGGCCACGCCTGGCTTTTTGTCGTGTGCTAGGGCTTGAACTCAAATGCTTATGTTTGTGCAGGTAGTACTCTTACCTGCTGAGACATTTCCCCAGCCTATTTCTTCATAGTCTTACACTAAGAATGAAGCTTTGGAAATGGTAGATATTTTTTTAAATTAGTCAAAAGCCACAAAATCAAGATGGTGGCAGAGCTGAACTCTTTCTGGAGGACCAAGGAAATGCCTCCCTTGCTGCTTCTAGTTTGCACTTTCAGTTCTTGGCTCCTAATGTCAGCCTCTATCTTCAAATCCAGCAGCATAACATGTACCAAAGTCCCTTCTGCTATTATGTCACCATTTATGATTCCAACTCTGATGACTCCTTGCCTGGGAGTGCACACCTGTAATCTTTTTTTTTTTTTTTGGTTTTTCGAGGTTGGGTCTCACTCTGGCTCAGGCTGACCTGTAAGTAACTGTGTAGTCTCAGGGTGGCCTTGAACTCACGGTGATCCTCCTACCTCTGCCTCCCGAGTGCTGGGATGAAAGGCATGCGCCACCATGCCCGGCTACACCTGTAATCTTCTGCACTTGGGAGGTGGAGGCAAGAGGATTAGGAAAGAGTTCAGAGTCATCCTCAACTACACAGTGAGTTCAAAGGAGCCTAGGCTACCTGAGATCCTGCCTCCAAAAAAAAAAAAAAAAAAACAAATGATTCCTAATGCCTTTTTTTTTTTTTTCTTTTCTTTTTTGGTTTTTCGAGGTAGGGTCTCACTCTGGTCCAGGCTGACCTGGAATAAACTATGTAGTCTCAGGGTGGCCTTGAACTCTCGGCGATCCTCCTACCTCTGCCTCCCGAGTGCTGGGATTAAAGGCATGCGCCACCACGCCCAGCCCTAATGCCTTTTTATAAAATCAACTTTTGTTCCATTTTTAGGAAAATCATATGACAAAATATATTGGAATATCAACTTGGAAGGAGCACACTTTTCTCACCGATGGTGCCTTACTTGCCAAGAGCTGTCAAGCTGCAATGGAGTTAGCCAAGCATGACATCAAGGTTCAGGATATGGCCTTTCAGTATGGAATGCACATGGCCATAAGTCATAAGGTATTTACATTCCCTTTAGCATTTGCAGATTTAAATTGCTAAAATGTTACACTTAATATGTTGCTTTTATTCTCTTAACTGTTGAGCGTACTCTTAAAATCTGTCAGTCATACATAGTGGTGGTTTTTATATAATGTAAATAATATGATTGGTAACTACTATGTAATTTTGATAAAAAGCTGTATTTTACTGAAGCTGTATTTGGTTGGTTGGTTGGTTGGTTGGTTGGTTGGTTGGTTGGTTGGTTGGTTGGTTGGTTTTTCAAGGTAGATTCTCATTCTAGCCCAGGCTGACCTGGAATTCATTATGCAGCCTCAGGGTGGCCTCGAACTCACAGTGATCCTCCTACTTCTGCTTCCTGAGTGCTGGGATTAAAGGTGTGTGCAACCATGCCCGGCTTGAAGTTGTATTTGTGATGTTTGTCCTTTCTTACCACTTGAAATAATTCTCTTTTTTTAATCTTTTTTTTTTTTTTTTTATTGACAACTTCTATACTTACAATAGACCATGATAATTCACTTCCCTCCCCCACTTTCCCCTTCACAAATCCACACTCCATCATATCCCTTCCCTCTCTGCATTAGCCTCTTTTATTTTGATGTGATCATCTTTTCCTCCTATTGTGAGGGTCTTGTGAAGGTAATACTAGGCACTGCGAGGCCAGTTTCTATCTGGGTAATTGAATTTTAAGCAGTCCTACCCTTCCGTTGGCTCTTGCATTCTTTATCGCTAAGGCAGTGAGAAGAGTCCTTAGGATATATGCCTAGGAGTACTATAGCTGGGTCATATGGTAAATCTATTTTTTTGTTTGTTTGTTTGTTTTGTTTTGTTTTGTTTGTTTTTCGAGGTAGGGTCTCACTCTGGCCCAGGCTGACCTGGAATTAACTATGTAGTCTCAGGGTGGCCTTGAACTCAAGGCGATCCTCCTACCTCTGCCTCCCGAGTGCTGGGATTAAAGGCGTGCACCACCATGCCCAGCTCTGGTAAATCTATTTTTAGCTGTCTCAGGAACCTCCACACTGATTTCCACAATGGCTGTACCAGACTACATCCCCACCAACAGTGTAGAAGGGTTCCTCTCTTTCACATCCTCGCCAACATTTATTGTCATTTGTTTTCTTAGTGATAGCCATTCTGACAGGAGTGGCATAGAATCTCAAAGTAGTTTTAATTTGCATTTCTCTGATGGCTAAGGATGTAGATGTTTATATGTCATCTGTATTTCTTCTTTTAAGAACTCTCTATTTAGTTTGATAGCCCATTTTTTGATTGGGTTGCTGAAAGAATTGAAAGAACTCTTACAACTTATTAAATGCCATTCACATAATGGGAAAATATTTTTTTATTTGTGTTACAGTTTTCTCATAACTTCTTATGTGAAACAAATTATGGAAATTTTGGAGCTGACAAAATGGCTTAGCAGTTAAAAGTGCTTGCTTGGGCTGGAGAGATGGCTTAGCATTTAAGGTCCTTGCCTGCAAAACCTAAGGACCCAGGTTCAGTTCCACAGCACCCACATAAGCCAGATGCACATGGTGGCACATATATCTAGAGTTTGTTTGCAGTAGAGACCTTGACACACCCATTTTCTCTCTCTCTTTCTCCCTCTCCCTCTCCATCTCTCTCTCTCCCTGCCTCTCTCTCTCTCTCCCTCTCTGTCTTTTTTTATCTCTCTCTCATAAATAAATAAAAATAAATTTAAAAAATAAAATCACTTGCTTAAAAAGCCTGCTGATGGGCTGGAGAGATTGCACAGTGGTTAAAGCACTGGGTTGTAAACCCTAAAGCCAGATGCCCTGGCATGCCCATATTCTCTCTCTTTCTCTGCTTACAAATAAAATAAAATGATAAAAAAAGAAAAGAGGGGTTGGAGAGATGGCTTAGTGGTTACCCGCTTGCCTGTGAAGACTAAGGACCCTGGTTCAAGGCTCGATTCCCCAGTACCCACATAAGCCAGATGCACAAGGTGGCGCATGCATCTGGAGTTTGTTTACAGTGGCTGAAGGTCCTGATGCGCCCATTCTCTCTCTGCCTCTTTCTCTCTCTGTCATTCTCAAATAAAAATAAACAAAAATTTTGAAAAGAGCTGGGCGTGGTGGCGCACACCTTTAATCCCATCACTCGGGAGGCAGAAGTAGGAGGATCACCGAGAGTTAGAGGCCACCCTGAGACTACATAGTTAATTCCAGGTCAATCTGGACCAGAATGAAACCCTACCTTGCAAAACCAAAAAAAAAAAAAAAAAAAAAAAAATTTTTTTTTAAAGAAAAAGCCTGCTGCCCTGGTTTTAGTTCCCAAGCTACCCACCTAAGCAGGACACAAAAAGTGACACAAGGGCTGGAGAGATGGCTTAGTGGTTAAGGCACAAAGTGACAAAAGGACATAAGATCACACATGCACACAAGGTGGCACATGCGTCTGGAGTTCAATTGCAGTGGTTGGAGGCCTTGGCATGCCAATTCTGTCTCTCTTTTATTCCTCTCTCTTTATCTCAAAAAAAAAAGTGAGCAGGGCGTGGTGGCACACGCCTGTAATCCCAGCACTCGGGAGGCACTAAGAGGATCACTGTGAGTTCAAGGTCACCCTGAGACTACATAGTGAATTCCAGGTTAGCCTGGGCTAGAGGAAATCCTTACCTTAAAAAAAAAAAAAAAAAAAAAGGTGACACAAGCATCTAGTGTTCATTTACAGCAGCAAAGAGCCTCAGTGTATCTATACGCATGCACCCACGCATACACACATGGAAAGAAAGAAATGTTTTAAGCAGATTATGGTAATTTAATGACATTTAGAAGTATATTGAATAAAATTGAAAGCTTTATTTTTTGGCTTCATACATGCATATGTATATGCTATACATAAATATTGGTGTTCATATGTGTGTGACAACCAGAGGACAACCTGGGTGTTGTGCTCAGGAACTCCAGCCACCTGATTTTGAGACAGGGCCTGTCATTGGATTGGAGCTCCATGGATCTCCTGTCTCTGCAGTACTTCTCAGCACGAGGAGTACAAGCATGCAGCACTTCACCTGGCATCTTCACATGGGTTCTGGGTCTCAAACTTAGGTCTTCATGATTATGAGCTATCACCCCAGCCCCAAAAGTTTCCTTTTAGATAACTGATTTTTATAAGATATTTTAAATAGCCAGGCATGGTGGCGCACGCCTTTAATCCCACCACTCAGGAGGCAGAGGTAGGAGAATCACCATGAGTCAGAGGCTACCCTGAGACTACATAGTGAATTCCAGGTACGCCTGGGCTAGAGTGAAACCCTTCCTTGAAAAACCAGAAAAGGAGAAAAAAAAGGAAAGAAAGCCAGACAGATGTGCCACTTTGTGCATCTTGGCTTTGCACAGGTACTAGGGAATTGAACCTGGGATGACAGGCTTTGCAAGCAAGTTCCTTTAATCGTTGAGCCATCTCCCTGCCCATTCTTATAAAATCTTATTAAAGTACATCCTAAACTGTATAACTGGTGCTTTTTAACTCTAACTAAAACATACTAGTATAGATACATTTTATTGACATAACTTATTTACTCCTTCTAGATAAATTCTGACCTCCAGCCTTTTATTAAAGAAAAGACCAGTGACTCTGTGACTTTTAACCTAAACTCAGCTCCTGTAATCTTACATCAGGAGTTTCTTGGAAGAGATTTGTGGATTAAGCAGATTGGAGAGGTAAGGTGAAATCACTCTTCATATGTGTGTGTGTGTGTGTATGTATGTATGTATGTATGTATATTTACTATTTAGTTGATCCTAGAACAGAATTCATAGTTCATGATGTTTTAAGGCTATAGATCAGTCAATTTTTTTGTTTTTATTTTGAGAGAGAGAGAGAAAGGCAAATAGAGAAAGGGGAGAGAAAGATAATGGGTGCATCAGGGCCTCCAGCCACTGCAAACAAACTCCAGATGCATGCACCACCTTGTGCATCTGACTTACATGGGGCCTGGGAAATTGAACCTAGGTCCTTTGGCTTTGCAGGTAAGCACTTTAACCACTAAGTGATCTCGCCAGCCCAGATCAGCCATTTTTTAAAAAGCACCTTTTAGCAGGTAAGTTTCTTTTTAGGGGCTGGAAAGATGGCTCAGCCATTAAGGCACTTGCCTGAAAAGCCTAAGGACCCAAGTTTGATTTCCCCAGTACCCACATAAAGCCAGATACACAAGGTGGCACATGTGTCTTAAGTTTGTTTGCAGTGGCTAGAGGCCATGGTGCATCTATTCTCTCTCTTTCTCTCTGTTTCTGTTTCTTGCTCTCTCATAAATGAATGAATGAATAAAATAAAGATTGTCAGCTGGGTGTGGTGGCACACACCTTTAATCCTAGCACTTGGGAGGTAGAGGTAGGTGGATCTATGAATTCTAGGCCACCCTGAGACTACATGGTGAATTCCAGGTCAGCCTGGGCTAGAGTAAGACTCTACCTTGAAAATTTTTTTTAAATAATAATAAAGGTAAAATAAAGAATGTCTAACTGTATTTTATTAAAAAAAAAAAAAAAAAAAGATTCTTGAGCCGGGCGTTGGTGGTACATGCCTTTAATCTCAGCACTCAGGAAACAGAGGTAGGTGGATCGCCATGAGTTTGAGGCCACCCTGAAACTACACAGTGAATTCCAGGTCAGCCTGGGCTAGAGCGAGACCCTACCTTGAAAAAACAAAAACAAAAACAAACAAACAAAAAGATTATTATTATTATTTTATAATCTGTATTTTAAAGAAGCTAAAATGCTAGAGATTGCAATACTGTGTTTCTTCTTATCTGAGATCTTAGAATCCTGCCACACAACACTACTGTGCCTGTTGCCTGTTGAGAATGCTAATTAATTGGCAGCATGTTTTTTTCTAAAGGCTTTCAAAAATTGGGCATGGTCATAATACCACCCTTTCTGACCGCAGTTTCCCATCTGCAGAATTCCAGGAGCTCCATCTGTCTGTTCGCCCATTGGGTTATTTTCAAACAAACTTGGACCCTAAACCTTTACTCTGAGCCATTATCCACAGCAGTGGAGAGGGAGAGGCATGGGGAAGCAGGAGGGTAAAGGACATGATTGGTATATTTCCTACCTTTCCTGTGGGGCATGGAGATGACAAGTGAAAGGGAATATTTTGATTTCTTCTTAATTCAGAAATTCTGGTGCAAGAAGGTCTTGTCTTTTTTATTCAAAGCCTGGTGGAATTTATTTAACTTCATGGTTGCAATTGCCTGAGTTAATATGAGCCATGCACAGGGGGAATGGCACCAGCAAGAGCTGAGGGTGGGAAATTGGAGATAGCCATCTTTTTTTTTAATTATTATTTTTTTATTGACACCTTCTATACTTACATACAAAAAAACCCACCTGATATTTCCCTCTTCTCCCCCCCCATTCCACTTTAGAACTCCAATCTCCATCATATCCCCTCCCTCTCTCCATTAGTCTCTCTTTTAATTTGATGTCATCATCTTTTTCTTCTATTTTGAGGGTCTTGCGGAGGTATTGCTATACCTCCAGCCTAGTGATGATCTGTATGCTGAAATGTAAAATTTCCAGCTCTGTCTCCCCTCTCTTTCTCCTAGCCCTCTTCAAAATGCTGGCAGCCCTCATACTCACTAGGTAAAAATCTGGAGGATTCCTTTCTTAGGAAGCTGTCAAATGCAAGTGAAAAGACCAGCAGAGTTGGTTTTAGAGTGCTTTCAGTAAACATGCCGTATCCACTAGTAGTCATCTCCAGTGAAGCCCACCAGCTGACAGGCCTCAGCAAACCATGGGCACAGAATCCAGCTGCTTCACCCTGCAGCAGACTGGATATCAGAGGACCACGGAATATTGAGGAAATACTCCACTGTGAAAGAAAAATCTAAACCAACTGGCGAAAAGGAAGCTCTGAGGAAATAGATGGTGTGGGGGAGAGCAGCACTTCAGGAGCACCGTGATAGTCCCACTTCAAAGCCTTAAACCACGAAGTAGGAGCAGGTGCTGTGTGCAAAAGCACAACCCCAAAACAAGAAATCGGAGTTATAAAATGTGAAAATATTTGAGGCTTTTTTTGGTGGGGGGGGGGACGTAGAGTCTTATTGTAGCCCAGGCTGACCTGGAATTCACTATGTAGTCTCAGGGTGCCCTGAACACATGGCGATCCTCCTATCTCTGCCTCCCTAGTGCTGGGATTAAAGGCGTGTGCACCACACCTGGCTCCTTTTTATTTTAAATCAGAAGCTTAGAGAGACAAATAAGAAGCTGGAGAGCTGGAGGGGTGGATTAACAGTAAAGACACTTACCTGTGAAGTCTAAGGACCCAGGTTTGATTCCCTAAAACCCACGTAAGCCAGATGCACATGGTGGTGCATGCATCTAAAGTTCATTTGCAGTGGCTAGATGCCCTAGAGTGTCCATTTTCTTCCTCCCCTCACCCTCTCTCTGTATCATAGATAAATAAAATAAATTAAATTAAAAATAAACAGCCGGGCATGGTGGCACACACTTTTAATCCCAGCACTTGGGAAGCAGAGGCAGGAGAATCACCATGAGTTTGAAGTCACCCTGAGACTACATAGTGAATTCCAGGTCAGCCTAAACTAGAGTGAAACCCTACCTCAAAAAACCTAAATAAATAAATAAGCAAGCAAGCAGCTGGGCATGGAGGCCCATATATACAATCCCACTACATATGAGGTGAGTCAGGAGTACTGTGAGTTCAAAGCCAGCCAAGGCTACCATAGTAAGACCCTGTCTCAAAATTTTAAAAATTGGGACTGAGGAAATGGCTTGGTGGTTAAGGCATTTGCCTGCAAAGCCTAAGGACTCCGGTTTGATTCCCCGGGACCCACATAAGCCAGGTGCACAAGGGGGCACATGCATCTGGAGTTCATTTGAGGTGGCTAGAGGCCCTGGCGCACCCATTCTCTCTTTCTCTCTTTTTCAAATAAATAAATTAATTAAATTTAAAAAAACTTTTTTTAATTGGGCTGGGGAGATGACTCAGCTATTACATGTACTTCCTTGCCAAGTCTGAGGTGGCACATGTGTCTGGAATTCTTTGGAATGGCAAGAGTCCCTGACACACCCATTCTCTTTCTCTCTCTGCTTACAAACAAATAAATAAATTCAATGAGGAAATCTTAGCTGGACATGGTAGTACATGCCTATAATCCTAGCACTCAGAATGCTGAGGCAGGATGATTGCCATGAGTTCAAAGCTAGCCTGAGCTACAGAGTTCCAAGCCATTCTGGATTACACTGAGTAGGCCCTGTCTCATAAGAAGAGGGGAAGAATGAGGAGAAGAAGAAGGGGGAAGGATGAAAGGGTATGAGGGAGGGAGGAAGAGAGAGACAGAGAAAAAAGGGCAACCTAATTTTGAAAGGTGTACATTGGACTGAAAGTGGAGCTCAGTATAGAGCACATGCTCAACGTGTACAAGGCCTAAGTTCAATTCCTAGCACCACAAAATAAAAAAAAAAAAAATAAATAAATAAAAACACCAAATCATAGTCTCAAAGAAACAGTAGGGTAAAGAAAAGACCCTAATATCTCTAGGAAGGAAAAAGACTCATGCACTCGGGATAGCAGCTCCATGGTGGCACCAAAGCTTCAAAACAGTGGATAATATCTTCAAAATTTCGGAAGGAAATTATTTTTATTTATGAATTTATGGCACTATAATATCATCAGATTTATAAGAAGTAAAGACAATTTTTATTTTATTTTTTATTGACAACTTCCATAATTATAGACAATAAATCATGGTAATTCCCTCCTCCCACAACTTTCCCCTTCACAGCTCCACTCTCCATCATCATACCCCTTCCCCCTCTCAATCAGTCTCTCTTTTATTTTCAGGTCATCATCTTTTCCTCCTATTATGATGGTCTTGTGTAGGTAGTATCAGGCACTGCACGGTCATGGATATCCAGGCCATTTTGTGTCTGGAAAAATGCATTGTAAGGAGTGGTACCCTTCCTTTGGCTCTTACATTCTTTCCGCCACCTCTTCTGCAATGGATCGTAGCCTTGGAGGGTGTCATAGAAATGTTTCAGTTCTGAGCACTCCTCTGTCACTTCTCAGCACTATGGTGCCTTTTGACTCATCCCAGTGGTCACCGCCCTCTGAAAAGAGAAGCTTCTCTACCAGAAGTGAGAGTAGCATTAATATATGGGTATGAACAGTAAGATAAGTACTTACTGGGCAGTTTGGTGGCATAATATATACGTTTAGCCAGACACCAGTAGGCATTACACCTCTAGGGCTCATGACTTCTCCTGTCATAGGTTTTCAGTATCAGGCATGTATTCCCTCCCATGGTAAAGACAATTTTTAAAGAGGTCTGCAGAGTCTCAAAAACAAACTTCTCTCTACCAGGTATGGTGGTTCATGTCTTTAACCCCAGCACTCTGGAGGCTGATCTAGCAGGATCACAGTTCGAGGCCAGCCTGAGCTGCAGAGTTCCAGGACAACCTGGTCTAGAGTGAGACCCCATCCATGTACCTTTGTTTCAGAGAGCAGTTGATACATTCCATCAAGACAAGGCAAAGGGGCTGAGAATGTAGCTCAGTGTTAGGTAGCCTGCCCAACATACATAAAGCCCTGGGTTTAATCACTAGCACAAACAGCCAGACCTCTGAACTGTTCTGAACACACTTTAGATCTGAACGTAAGATCAGCCCCCAGTGATGCCTCTTCTAGCAGGCTGCTGGAAACTTAAGTAGGAAGCTTAACCTTAATCAAAAATCTCTGACTAGGGGGCTAGAGGGATGGCTTAGCAGTTAAGGAGCTAGTCCGCAAAACCTAAGGACCCAGGTTCCATTTCCCAGGACCCACATAAGCTGGATGCACAAGATGGCACATGCATCTAGAGTTCATTTGTAGTGGCTGGAGGCCCTGGCATGCCCATTCTCTCTGCCTCTTTCCCCCTCCCATAATAAATAAAATATAATTTTAATTTTTTCATTTATTTGCAAGGAGAGAGAAAGTGAGGGAATGGGCACTTCAGGACCTAGTGCCACTGCAAATGAACTCGAGATACATGCACCACTTTGTGCATTTGGCTTTATGTGGGTACCAGAGAGTTGAACCCAGGCAGTCAGGTTTTCCAAGCAAGTGTCTTTAACTACTAAGCAATCTCCCCAGCCTTTAATCAAAAAAAAAAAAAAGAGGTAGGGTCTTACTCTAGCCCAGGCTGACCTTGGAATTCACTCTGTATTCTCAGGGTGGCCTCGAACTCACGGTGATCCTCCTACCTCTGTCTCCCAAGTTCAGGGATTAAAGGTGTGCACCACCACGCCTGGCTCCCCTCATCAAAAATTTAAAAGTAGGTTCATTGAGCCAAAAGGAGATGAAAATGAAAAACATTCCAGAGACATCTTGAAAAGTTGCGGGAAGACTGCAGTAGCATGTGAGTCTCTCGCGTGCTCACGTCTTCTCATCGTGACTCTCCTTGTGCTTGATTTCTCCTTTGTTCAGATTTGCCTTTGCATTCAAGGGTTGTTGTGTTTTATTTGGTTTTGTTTATTCATTTATTTATTTATTTATTTATTTTGTCCTAGTCAGGCTCATGCCCGTAATCCCAGCAATAGGGAGGCTGAGGGAAGAGGATTACCATAAGCTTTGAGGCCAGCCTGAGCTACAGGGTGAGTTCCAGGTCAACCTGGGCTGGAATGAGAAACTGCCTTAAAAAAAAATTTTTTTTAATTTTTAAAGGATTTTTTTCTCCAGCCTTCTTCCAGTTTTAGCCTCGTGATAACCACCATGTTTGGGTGAATGCTCACGAGGATGGCTGTGCCTGGTGCCTTCTTGCCCTGTACTGCTGGACCTTAATGACATTTTTCTTTCTGCGCGCCTGGACTATCTTGCTGCCCTTTGCAATGTCTTCATAACACCTGGACCTGACTGCTCACAGATCCTTGGCGAGCAGGGGAAACTCACATAGTCTCCCTGCACACAGAGGGGACATTAAAGAGACTTTTGTAGTTTTTGCTGCAGTCTGATATCACACAGGGTTTGAACTTCATATTGACCATCTGGCTCTAGTCTGAATAGTGATTAACCAGAAAAGTCTGATTGACTGGGAAAGGTACAGAAAAGGTGGTTTGGTCATGTAAGAGATCTGAACATTCCTTTCACATAGCATCAATGCATAATGTCAAAAATTTAAACACTAGACATAAAGCACAGATTTGAAGGTAAATAGAGGAAAGCTGAAGAGAAAGACAGAGGAAGTCAGGGTCTACAGGAGGCTAGATTGTTTTCTTAGAAATCTTATAGTACATGACTTTTAAATATATCTTATTTGGTTTTATTTTAAAACTTTGTTGAAAAATATAATTTCAGAGCCAGGCATGGTGGCACACGCCTTTAATCCCAACACTTGGGAGGCAGAGGTAGAAGGATCGCCATGAGTTCCAGGCCACCCTGAGACTACATAGTGAATTCCAGGTCAGCCTGGGCTAGAGTGAGACCCTACCTCAAAAACAAAAAACATTATACATATATATAAATTTCAGGGATGAAGAAGTAACTCAATGGATTAACACACTTGCTTGCAAAGTCTGGCAGCCTGGGTTCAATTCCCCAGTACCCATGTAAAGCCATATATACAAAAAGGCACACATGTTTGTAAATAAATAAATTTAAAAAAATTTTTAATATATATAATTCCACATCTATGAATCAGTTGAAGAAAATAATCAGATATGTAGGCAAAAACTCACATGTCAAAATTGTACTAAAATAATTTTAAAGCCGGGCGTGGTGGTCCACGCCTTTAATTCCAGCACTTGGGAGGCAGAGGTAGGAGGATCGCCGTGAGTTCAAGGCCACCCTGAGACTACGTAGTAAATTTCATGTCAGCCTGAGCTAGAGTGAGACTCTGCCTTGAAAAATAATAATAATAATAATAATTTTAAAAGGAAGAAAATGACTCATTGAAAGATTTGAGAGTTGGGCGTGTGGCACATGCCTTTAATCCCAACACTTATGAGGCAGAGGTAGGAGGATTGCTATGAGTTTGAGGTCACCTTGAGACTACATAGGGAATTCCAGGCCAGCCTGGGCTAGCATGAGACCCTACCTCGGAAAACCAAAAGAGAGAGAGACAGAGAGAGGGAGGGAGAACAGACAGAGGCAGCAAAGAAGGAAGGGCCGGGAGGGAAAGGAAAAAATAGAAAAAGTATGATACAATGAAATATTGCACAACTCTTGAATGTTCTGTTAGTGGGGAGTGTTTGTGTAGGGGTTTATGAGAGTCAAACAATACACACACACATATATAGGTGGTGCTAGTAACTAACTACCTGGTACATTAGAATATAATGCAAATTTGCATTTTGATGAAAGGTATACAGCTGAATATGCCAAATGAAAGCTGGCAGCTCTCCCTTGGTGATAGATGACCTTTAAGGAAAAGGTACATCTTAACTCTCAGGTTTCTTGCAAACATACAGAGTTGTAAATATATGCAAGAATGGTCCAAGATTTCCTAAACAGCTGTTCCAATGTTCTAAGTCATTATCACCAAGTGAATTTCTAGATTCAAAGAGATACCCTTTGCAAAAGCCTGTAGCAAGTGAGCATAACTCAGATCAAATAGAACTGGTACAGAAGTCAGGAAATACTGAGGTGGTGTGAGCAGATAATTTCCCACCTATACCCTAGGTCCTCTTCAGTCATTTCCAAGTCCAAGTCCTCCTTGTTCAGAAAATACTAGGGATTTGATGTCCACCCCACTAGCTTCTCCTGTGGAGTAGTGAAGTAAGAGATCCCTGATAAAAAGAAGATGAATTTATTCCAAGCAAATAAATCCATTTCTGGCCAGGCATGGAGGCGCATGCCTTTAATTTCAGCACTCGGGAGGCAGAAGTTAGGAGGAATGCCATGAGTTCAAGGCCACCCTAAGAATACATAGTGAATTCCAGGTCATCCTGGGTTAGAGCAAGACCCTACCGAAAAACCAAAAAGAAAGAGAGAGAGAAAGAGAGAGAGAAATCCATTTCTGTCCCACCTGGGGACAACATTTACACATGTTGTATAAATCTCAGTAAGATACTGATCTTGTCCCACGAATGCCTCAGAGTCATAGACAGGGAACACAGCTTTCATAGCATTTGAGAGGGACATATCCATTCTGAATCTCAAGAGGTCTCTTGTTTATCCAGGAATTACTTACTTTCTGAGTTTTTCATGTGATCCTGAATATTTTCTTTTTTTAAAAAAATTGTTTATTTATTTGAGAGAGAGAAGAGAGACAGAGAGAATGGGCACGCCAGGGCCTTCAGCCACTGCAAACAAACTCCAGATGCATGTGCCCCTTGTGCATCTGGCTTACGTGGGTCCTGGAGAATTGAACCAGGGTCCTTAGGCTTCACAGGCAAACACCTTAACCGCTAAGCCATTTCCCCCAGCCCACTCCTGAATATTTTCATGATCCTTCCCTCCCCGAGTTTTGAATTTCATCATAAGATCCTTAAGGATAATAGCATATTTACTTTCAAATTACTCATAGTACCTGGCACAGGTGGTTGGAAGACTCATCTAATTACTATTTGTCCTCAAGTATACACAGTATGTGGGCTTCTCAAGGGCTTGACTGTTTTCTCTGAAAGAGTCAAGTTGGCCGGGCATGGTGGCACACACCTTTAATCCCAGCACTTGGGAGGCAGAGGTAGGAGGATCGCTGTGAGTTCAAGGCCACCCTGAGACTGCGTAGTGAATTCCAGGTCAGCCTGGGCTAGAGTGAGACCCTACCTTGATAAAGGAAAAAAAAAAGTCAAGTTGTCAAAAGCAAAAGTAGCCTATGGAGAACCAGGAGTTAAAATAGCTGGTTTCTGATTTAGCCTCTGTCAACATCTGTGTAACCATAATCCCATTCTCTCATAGCCTTCATTATTTTCTATAAAATGAGCTGGGCGTAGTGGCACACGCCTTTAATCCCAGTACTGGGGAGGCAGAGGTAGGAGGATCATCATAAGTTGGAGGTTACGCTGATACTACATAGTGAATTCCACGTCAGCCTGAGCTAGAGCGAGAGCCTACCTCGAAGGAAAAAAAAAAACAACTTCCTTCTATTTTCTATAAAATGATGGCATTGAACTAGGTCAAATCTAAGGTCTGGTTCATGTCTCAAATCTAAAAAATAGATCTCTTAGGCAAGAGATGCATATATCTTACACATATATATCACTGTTTGAAACTTATACAAGTTTGTATATATTTGTTTGTAAGCATAGAGAGACAGGCAGAGAGAATGGGTGCACCAGGGCCTCCAGGGCTGCAAATGAACTCCAGATGCATGCACCACCTTATGTATCTGGCTTTATGTGGGTATCAGGGAATCAAATCTGTGTCGTTAGGCTTTGCAGGCAAGTGCCTTAACTGCTGAACCGGCTCTCCAGCCCTTAAACAAGTTTTGTCACTAAGAAATAGAAAATGCTCCTGGGTATGGTGGCTCTTACCTGTAATTGCCGCACTTGGGAAGTAGAAGTAGGAGGATCAGAAGAGCCACGCCAGCATCAGCTACTTAGGGAGTCTGAGACCAGCCTGGGATACATAAGACATTGTCAGAAAAGGGTGGGGGGAGTAGAGAAAAAACAAATCTGTGCTGCTCCTGATGCTAAGTCACCAGTGATACCTCACCACATGTAAAATGACTTCTTGCTCTGCCCAGGCACGTTTGTATCCTATCTACTCTTTTGATTTCCTCCTGGAAAGAGTAAGAATTACTGACTGGATGAAGAGATGAGATCCCATTCTTTTGATACCTATTCAACATCATTAGGAAGCTGAAGTCCAGCACCTTGGTCCTACTTCTCTTCCAAAGCCCCCTTTCCCCACCTCAGACATCCTGATTACATACTTGCCATCACATCCTTAAGCCAGGAGTGCATGGGTATCTGTGTGCACACACGTACACATACCCAAGAGGCAGCTAAGAACACGGGGCTGGACTCCATAACAGCTGAATATTTGTTGAGCATTGTGTCTGTAGTAAATTCAACGTATCCCTCACTACCTTAATTTTAAATTTAAATTTTAGCTACTGAAAAATAATGATCAGATAAAAATACTGTTAGTGAATGAGTGATTCACCCTGGGGAGGTGAAGTCATTACTCAGTTTTCATTTTGATTCCTAATAAAATAAAAGTATCCTTCAGAGAACCACAGAGCTCAGACTCTGTCAGGGAGTCCAGGAGCTATTGCAGGCCAGTAAGCTTTAGTTTTAATGATTCTGCTAGTTTTCTGGTGCCATTATAAGTCACCTGAAGAAATAAGAATTACGATATTTTCTTGGCTATTCCTGAAAGTACTAAAATGTCACTTAAGCTTGCAACATTCTGACATTGTCATAACGGGCCATAAAGTACCTTAAGTATCTGACACAGTACCATTGCTAAGTTATAACTCACTTGACCCTAGATAGCCTGCTGTTGCTGCTTCCTCAAGAAGTGAAACTGAGACTGCTAGACAAAGCGAATATGCACAAAAATAATACCTGCCGATTCCAAAACAAAAGAGAATGCAGCTTGAGCATCCTTATTAGTGCTCTATGTGCTGTTCTCCTAGTTACTTAAGATACTGTGGCTGGGGAGGCAGCTCAGTTAGTGAAGCATGAGGACCTGAGTGTGATCCACAGAACTCATGTAAAAATCCCAGGTAGAGCCGGGCATGGTGGCGCACGCCTTTAGGCCCAGCACTCGGGAGGCAGAGGTAGGAGGATCAGCGAGAGCTCGAGGCCACCCAGAGACTACATAGTGAGTTCCAGGTCAGCCTGAGCTAGAGTGAGACCCTACCTCAGAAAACAAAACAAAAAAGAAGCCAGGTAGCTGGGCATGGTGGTGCTCACGCCTTTAATCCCAATACTAGGGAGGTAGAGGTAGGAGGATCACAGTGAGTTTAAGACCATCCTGAGACACATAGTGAATTCCAGGTCAGCCTGGGCTACAGTGAGACCCTACCTCAAAAAACTAAAAGTATTTTAGGGTACTGGGGAATCAAACCCAGATTATTAGGCTTTGCAGGCAAGCACTTTAACTGCTGTGCCATCTCTCCAGCCCCTAGAAGGCATGTGTTATGGGCATTTTAAAGAACTGCTTTTTTAAAATGTTTTTATTATTTGCGAGAGGAAGAGAGAGGAAAAGCACAGGCACCCCAGGGCCTCTTGCCAATGCAAAAGAACTCCAGATACGTGTGCCACTTGGTGCATCTGGCTCTATGCTTGTACTAGGGGATCAAAAGGGCTGGCAGGCTTTGCAAACAAGCACTTTGAACCACTGAACACTCTCCCCAGCCCTGAAAGAGCTGTTTGAGTGACCACAGAACAAGAACTGACTCTAGATACCTTTTCTTTTTATCAATATTTTGGGTTTTAAAATTTATTTATTTAATTGAGAGACAGAGAGAATGAGCACACTGAGGCTGCAAATGAACTCCAGATGCATGCGCCACCATGTACATCTGGCTTACGTGGGTCCTGGGGAATCAAACCTGGGTCCTTTGACTTTGCTAAGCCATCTCTCCAGCCCTCTAGATACCTTTTTTTAAAATTTAGTTATTTATTTAAGAGGGCCTCCTGCTGCTGCAAAGAACTCCAAACATGTGTGCCACTTTATGCATCTGGCTTTACATAGGTTCTGGGGTATCAAAACTGGGCTGTCAGGCTTTGCAAGCAAGAGCCTTTAATCACTGAGCCATCTCTCTAGCCCTCTAGATATCTTCTAAATTAAAAGATTTCTTAAGCTGGGTGTGGTGGCGCACGCCTTTAATCCCAGCACTCGGGAGGCAGAGGTAGGAGGGTCGCTGTGAGTTCAAGGCCACCCTGAGACTACAAAGTTAATTCCAGGACAGCCTGGGCCAGAGTGGTGAGTCCCTACCTCGAAAAACAAAAAAAAAAAAAAAAAAAAGATTTCTTAGCCGGGTGTGGTGGCACACACCTTTAATCCCAGCATTCAGGAGGCAGAAGTAGGATCACCATGAGTTCAAGGCCATCCTGAGAATTCAGGTCAGCCTGGGCTAGAGTGAGATCCTGCCTTCAAAAAAAAAAAACTTCTTAGGAGAAATGACTCAGCAGTTAAGATGCTTGCCTACAAAGCCTAACTACTTGGCTCAGTTCCCTAGTACCCACATAAGCCAGATGCACAAAGTGGCCCGTGTGTCTGTAGTTTATTTGCAGTGGCTAGAGGACCTGGTGCACGCGCGTACACACACATTCTCGCTCGCTCTCTCTCTCTCTCTCTCTCTCTCTCTCATCTCTGCTTACAAATAAATAAATAAATAAATAATTTTTTCCCCAGGTAGGGTCTTTCTCTAGCCCAGGTTGATCTGGAATTCACTATGTAGTCTCAGAGTGGCCTTGAACTCATAATGATCCTTCTACCTCTGCCTCCTGAGTACTGGGATTAAAGGCATGTGCTACCATGACCAGCAATAAAATATTTTTACAAAAATATTTCTTGTGTGGTTTCAGTAAGGGGTGGCATTAGCTCAATTGGTAGAGTAATGGCCTAACATGCATGGCCCTGGATTCAAGCTCCAGCACTGCATAAACCAGACTGGGTACAGTAGGTAGTATGGGGGCAGGATTCCAAAGTCACCCTCTGTAGTGGTTTGATTCAGGTGTTACCCATAAACTTAGGTGTTCTGAATGCTAGTCTCCCCAGCTGATGGCAATTGGAAGTTAAAGCCTCCTGGATGCGGTGTATTGTTGGGGCAGTTGTTATAGCCAGTTTCCCCTTGCCAGTGTTTGGCACACTCTCCTGTTCCTATTGTCCACCTGATGTCGGCCAGGAGGTGGTGTCCACTCTCTGCTCATGCCATCATTTCCCCTGCCATCATGGAGCTTCCCCTCAAGTTTGTAAGTCAAAAAGCCCTTCATTCCCACAAGCTGCTCTTGGTCGGGTGATTTCTGCCAGCAATGTGAACCTGACTGCAGCACCTTCAGTTACAGACTTTCAGGCCAGTCTGGGGCATATGAGACCCTGTCGCCAAAAGAAAAACCAGGCAAACAAAATAATTGTATCACTCAGGAGTAATAGGCAGGGGGATTGTGAGTTAGAAGGCCAGCTTGGGCTACAGAACAAGGCCCTATCTGAAAACCAGTGCAAGTGTGTTGTATATGTACATATGTATGTACATAAAGTGCTTGACCTTAGAAGATGCAGCAACAAATTACTTGAAGTCTCTCTGCCTTAATGAGGTGAGAGGTGAAAAGAGAAGTGTGCCAATATGAGGATACTGTAATAATGCTGCTAGGGAGCTCAGAGAAAAAAATACATTCCGTTGGGAAAATCAAGACAAAGAGTTTCTGAAATACTGACATGAAGAAGAAAGTCTGCTGGGCGTGGTGGCACACACCTTTAATCCCAGTACTCAGGAGGCAGAGGTAGGAGGATTGCCATCAGTTCAAGGCCAGCCTGGAGCTACAGAGGGAGTTCCAGGTTAGACTGAGCTAGTGAGACCCTACCTCGAAAATAAGAAGAAGTACTGTTAACAAAGATGGAAATGGGGCCTTCCTAAGCAAAGAAAGCTATGAAAAGGTGATACAGTTGGGCATAGAGGTAATATAGACAAAGAAAAACAATCACTAGATATACTAGCATACACCTGTGATTTCAGCATTCTGGAGGCATAAGCAGAAGGATTCAGTTCAAGGCCTGCCTGGAGTACATAGTAACTACCAGACCACAACAAGAACCTGTCTAGAAAAAAAAAAAAAAAAAAATGACAAAACAAGTATTTAGCATGGATGCAAAGCCAAAAGATCCTGGTTCAATTCTCCAGGACCCACATAAGCCAGATGCACAAGGGGGCATATGCATCTGGAGTTCGTTTGCAGTGCCTGGAAGCCCTGGCGTGCCCATTCTCTCTCTCTCTCTCTCTCTCCCCCCCCTTTTACTTTCTCTCTCTCGAGTAAATAAAATATTTTTTTTTAAAAAAAGCCAGAAGCTGTGCTGAGTTTCTATAATCCTAGCATGCCTACAACATGAAGAGAAGTGGAGACAAGAGAGAATTACCCAGAGACTGTCAGACCAACTAGCCTGGCAATTGCAACAATGAGAATAAAAGACCCTTTCTCTCGCTCTCTTTTGTGTTTTTGTTTGGTTTTGTTTGTTTGTTTGTTTGTTTGTTTGTTTGTTTGTTTTGAATAAAAAATATTTTTTGAGGTAGGGTTTCACTGTAGCACAGGCAGACCTGAAATTCACTGTGTAACCTCAAGGTGGCCTCAAACTCATGGCGATCCTCCTACCTCTGCCTCCTGAGTGGTGGGATTAAAGGCATGCAATACCACACCTGGCTCTTTGTTTTCTTTTTAATTTATTTTTATTTATTTATTTGCAAGGAGAGAGAGAGAATGAGACTAGGCATGCCAGGGCCTCTAGCCACTTCAAACAAACTCCAGATCCATGCACCACTTTGTGCATCTGGCTTTATGTGATTACCAGGGGGAATTGAACCAGGGTCCTTGGGCTTTGCAGAGATGTGCATTAACTGCTGAGCCATTTCTCCAGTCTCCTTTTTTGTCCTTTTGAGGTAGGGTTCACTCTAGCCCAGGCTGATCTGGAACTCACTTTGTAGCCCAAGCTGTCCTCAAACTTATGGTAAGCCTCCTACCTCAGCCTCCCAAGTGCTGGGATTAAAGATGTACACCACCATGCCCCACAAGGGACCCTTTCTTAAATAAGATGGAATGGTAACAACTGATCTCAGAAAGTTCTCCTCTGACCTCTGTACCTACAGCATGGCACACATACCTGCACTCACACATATCTACATATCATACACACACACACACACACACACACGTGTACACACATAAAGAAATAAATGACCTGGTATCCATCAACTGATGAGTAGATAAAGAGAATGTGGTATGTCCATAAGAGGGAATATTATTCAATCATATAAAGGAATGAAGTAGGAGCTAGGAATGTGACTCAGTTGGTAGAATGCTTGCTTTGCATGCATGAAGCCCTGGGTTTAA
This sequence comes from Orientallactaga sibirica, assembly GCA_036365145.1. NCBI lineage: Eukaryota > Metazoa > Chordata > Mammalia > Rodentia > Dipodidae > Orientallactaga > Orientallactaga sibirica. The sequence continues at coordinate 23,833,491 of JAEOAD010000020.1, read as the reverse complement.
GACACAGAACCATAAACGAGGCACAGTGGTACATATCTATAATCCCAGCACTTGGGAAGGGGAGACAGGATCAGGTGTTCACAGTCGTCTTTGGCTACATAGCAGTTGGAAGCCTGGACACATGAAACTTTGTCTTAAAAAGGGTCAGGGAGGGCTGGGAGATGGCGTAGCAGTTAAAGCGCCTGCCTGCTAAGCCTAAGAACCCAGGTCCAATCTCCAGGTCCCACGTTTAGCCAGATGCAAAGTAACGCAAGAGTGCAATGCCACACTTGCCCACAAGGGGGTGCACACATCTGGATTTCGTTCACAGCAGCTGAGAGACTGCTGGCATGCCCATCTGTCTGTCTCCCTCTCCCTCTCTGTCTGTCTCTCTCTGTGTGTCTCTCCAAAAATAAATAAAATGATTTTTAAAAAAATTTTTAAAAGGGTCAGGGAGCAGCTGGAGAGATGGCTTAGCAGTTAAGGCACTTGCCTGCAAAGCCTAAAGACCCATGCTTGACTCCCTAGAACCCATGTGAGCCAGACGCACAAGGTGGCACACATGTCTGGAGTTTGATTACAGTGGCTAAAGGCTCTGGTATGCCAATTCTTTCTCTCTTTTTCTCTCTCATAAAAAAGGAGCGGGGAGGGAGAAGCAAATGAGTTCATGATACAACATTGATGAACCTTACTAACATTATACCAAATGAAAAAGGCTAAGCATAAAGGCTACATAATAATGTGCATTTGGACTTCCGGGTAAAATGGCAGCATGCTAACCCCACCAAAGTAGTCTAGGGAGGGAAATAAACAGAAACACAGCAAAATACACTCTTCTATGAACAGTGAAGGTTATTATCAACCATAGCAGAGAAGCAGGAGAGACCAAGATCTTCCAGAAAGGAGGAAACTGGCCAAAATCCCACCGAGGCGCCAGCAGCCTGGCCGGTGCTACAGAGTGGCATGAGCAGAAGCAAAGTGAGGGGATTTTCCACTCACATCAGCCTCCTCATAAAGTCAAGAAACCTGAAGGGTAAGACAGCAGAGACTAGCTGAGCAGCTGCTGAAGGAGATACAAACTGGACCAGCCAAGCAGCTCCAGTACAACTCCAGGCACCCTGCAAAATTTCCATCGCCTAACCATCAGGGCCACGAACGTCTGGAAATCTCATTCAACCCCAGCCGCCCAGCACCAAGAGTAATCAAGGTGGGCACTCAGCATTGGTGAGACTGGAAGCCTTCCCAAAAGGTTAACAGAGCCTACTTATATAAAGCCAGATGCATAGTCCTGCACTGGAAGTGCTAACCTCTTTCCATGTCAGGAAAGATTATGTATTACATTTGAATGATATAAACATAGTTGGCTTTACCCTTCTCAAATAAGCTGTATTTTTTATTTACTTATTTGCAAGCACAGAGAGAGAGATAGAAGAGAGGCAGACAGAGAGAGAATGGTCATGCCAGGGCCTCCAGCCACTGCAAACGAACTCCAGATGCATGTGCCCTTGTGCATCTGGCTTACGTGGGTCCTGGGGAATCAAACCAGGGTCCTTTGGCTTCACAGGCAAACACCTTAACCACTAAGCCATTCTCCAGCCCCTAAGCTTTATTTTTGTGTTTACTATTGTTGCCTTTGATGTTTCCTGATTTATAGGGCCTTTGTCTTTTTCTTGAGTCATTATTGGGGGCAGGGACTAACAGGCTGACTCAGAACCCATTTCAGACTAGAAATCTCAACCTCCTAGTTGACAGGATTAAGGGTGTGCAACAAAACAGACCCTTAGGGACTTTGGTTTACTAGATTATCTGTTTAATCCCCTCACTTTATAAATACTCTGTGCTGTTTTGATTAATGTCTATTTTAGAATTTGACAGTAATTTTCTTCACCCAGTCTACTATAATACTTAAATAGCAGGCAAACTCAACACCTAGGGTCACTTCTGCTGTTTCTCTTGGAGAGTAAGAGCTACACCTGGCACCTTAAACTCCCGCACTGAAGATATATAAAATCATATTTACATGGCTAAGAAGACTGCAGATAATTAGAAAACTCAAGCATCAAATTAACTCAATATGCAAAAATCTCTACATTTTAATACAAGAAATACAAAACAAAAAATCAAGACAGCAAGGCATAGTGACACACACCTTTAATCCCAGCACCAAGGAGGCAGAGGTAGGAGGATTGCCATGAGTTCAAGGCCACCCTGAGACTACATCATTAATTCCAGGTCAGCCTGGGCCAGATTGAGACCCTACCTTGAAAAATCAAAGGAAAAAAAATTAAGGGAATACAATCCCACCAAAAATTATAAATCCATCAGAAATTACCTCCAATGAGACTGCTTTAGATGAAATGCCGGATAGAGATTTCAAAAAAGTGATTATATCTATGTTCAAGGAAATCAAAGGAATCAAAGAAGAAAACCAACTCCTGAAGGAATCCCAAGAAAACACAGGAAACCAATTTAATGAAATAAGTAGGTCAATATAAAACGTAAGTAAGGACATAAAAATAATGAAAAACTACCAATCAGAAGTACTAGAAATGAAAAACAGAGTAAGTCAAATAGAAAACTCTGTAGAAGTCTCACCAGTAGAATGGATCAAGGAGAGGACAGAATATCTAAACCAGAAGACCATGTGGCAGATCTAACACAGTCCATCCAACAAAGAGAAAGACAAACTAATAGAAAAGCATGAATGGGAATTTCAAGATATTTGGGACACTATGAAGAGATCAAACATAAAAATTCAGTGCCAACTAGAAAGAGAAGAAATTTACTACAAAGGTATAACAGGTATTTTTAAAAAATCATAAAAGAAGGCTGGAGAGATGGCTTAGTGGTTAAGGTATTTGCCTGCAAAGCCAAAGGATCTCGGTTCAATTCCCCAGGACCCATGTAAGTCAATTGCACAAGGTGGCGAATGCATCTAGAGTTTGTTTGTAGTGGCTAGAGGCCCTTACGCACCCATTCTCTCTGTCTCTTCTCTCCCTCCCTTCCTGTGTCTTTCTCTCAAACAAATAAATAATAAAAATTTTAAAAAAGAAAAAAAGCCGGGGTGGTGGTGCATGCCTTTAATCCCAGCACTCAGGAGGCAGAGGTAGGAGGATTTCCATGAGTTTGAGGCCACCCTGAGACTACATAGTTCCAGGTCAGCCTGAACTAGAGTGAGACCCTACCTCAATAAACCAAAAAAAGGAAGGAAGGAAGGAAGGAAGGAAGGGAGGGAGGGAGGGGGGAGGAAGGAAGGAAGGAAGGAAGGAAGGAAGGAAGGAAGGAAGGAAGGAAGGAAGGAAGGAAGGAAGGAAGGAAGGGTGGGTGATAGAAGAAAATCCCAAAATAGGGAAAATGATGCCAATACAGATACAGGAAGCCTATAGAATGCCAAACAAACAAAATCAGGAAAGACCCTCTTACCATCACATTATAATTAAAGTACAAAACACACTAACCAAAGAAAATATATTGAAAGCAGAGAGAAAAATCAAGTCAAATACAAAGACAAGCCCATCAGGATTACAGCACATTACTCAATGCAAACTTTAAAAGCCAGAAGGGCTTGGAGTGATTTATTCCAAGTTCTGAAAGATAACAACTGTCAACCAAGGTTACTTTATCCTGCAAAGCCATCCATTCAAATAGATGGAGAAATAAGGACATTCCACAACAAAAGCAGGCTAAAGAATATATGAAGCCCAAACCAGCTCTACAGAAAACACTTGAAGCCGGGCATGATGGCACACGCCTTTAATCCCAGTACTCGGGAGGCAGAGGTAGGAGGATCACCATGAGTTCAAGGGTACCCTGAGACTATGTAGTGAATTCCAGGTCAGCCTGAGCTAGAGTGAGACCTTACCTGGGGAAAAACACACACACACACACACACACACACACACACTTGGAAGGGCCAGGTGTGGTAGCACACGCCTTTAATCCCAGCACTCAGGAAGCAGATATAGGAGGATCACTGTGTGTTCAAGGCCACCCTGACTACATAGTCAATTTCAAGTCAGCCTGAGCCAGAGTGATACCCTACCTCGAAAAAGAAAAAAAAAAAAAAAAGAAAAGAAAAACTTGAAAAGATCCTCCATGCTGAAGAGAAAGGAAAGCACACACATAAGGAACCTAGAAAGAACAAACCATACTCAAATACTAGTTAATACAAGGCAGCACAGGTAAAACCAGAAGAACTGTAAAACAAGAAATATGGCAAAAATAAATACACACCTTTCAATAAATCTTAATGTCAGTGGCCTCAATGCCCCAACCAAAAGACACAGGTTTGCAGACTGTTAAAAAGCAGGATCCTTCAGTGTATTGCCTCCAAGAAACTCACCTCTCCACAAAAGGTGGATACTATCTTAGGGTGAAAGGTTGGAAAACAGTGTTTGTTTGTTTGTTTGTTTGTTTGTTTTTTCTTTCTTTTTAAAATTTATTTATTTTTTTATTGACAACTTCTATATTTACAAAAAATGCAAGATATTTCCCTCCCCTGCCTCCATACCCCTTTAGAACTCCAATCTCCATCATATCCCTTCCATTGGTCTCTCTTTTAATTTGATGTCATCGTCTTTTTCTTCTATTATGAGGGTCTTGCTAGGCACTGCAAGGTCATGGATATCAAGGCTAATTTCTGTCTGGACAGTTGCATTGTAAGGAGTCATACCTTTCCTTTGGCTCTTCCATTTTACCCGCCCCCTCTTCCGCAGTGGGCCCTGAGCCTTGGAGGGTGTGACAGAGATGTTTCAATGCTGGGCACTCCTCTTGTTTGTTTGTTTGTTTGTTTGTTTGTTTGTTTGTTTTTGTTTTGTTTTTGTTTTGTTTTGTTTTTGCAAGGTAGGGTCTCACTCTGGTCCAGGGTGGCCTTGAACTCTCGGTGATCCTCCTACCTCTGCCTCCCAAGTGCTGGGATTAAAGGCATTCACCACCACCCCCGGCTAAAGCATGATTCTTATGGCCACTAATGTAATCTTTTCTTTTTTTGGGGGGGGGGTCTTTTAGTTTTTTTCAAGGTAAGGTTTCACTCTAACCCAGGCTGAGCTGAGACTCACTCTGTAGTCCCAGGCTACCCTTGAGCTCACAGTGATTCTCCTACCCCTGCCTTCTGAGTGTTAGGATTGTAGGTGTGCATCACCACAATGAGTTCTAATGTAATTTTTAAAATATTTTTATTTATTTATAAGAGAGAGACAGAGAGAGAATGAGCATGCCAAGGCCTCTAGCCACTGCAAACAAATTCCAGATGCAAGCACTACCATGTACATCTGGCTTTCATGGGTTCTGAGGAATTGAACCTGGGTCCTTAGGCTTCACAGGCAAGTGCCATAACCACTAAACCATCTCTCCAGCCCCTAATGTAATTTTTTGTTCAAACAAGGATCATCAATGATCTATTAAAATAATTAGATGGGGGCTGGAGAAATGGCTTAGCGGTTAAGGCATTTGCCTGCAAAGCCAAAGGATCCCAGTTTGACTCTCCAGTACCCACGTAAGCCAGATGCAAAAGGGGGCATATGCATCTGGAGTTTATTTACAATGGCTAAAGGCCCTGGCATACCCATTCTCTCTCTCTCTCTCTCTCTGTCTCTCTGCCTCTTAAATAAATAAATAAATAAATAAATTATATATATATATATATATATATATATATATATATATATATATATATATATATAAAAATTGGAGAGAGACAGAGAGAGCGAGAGGGAGACAGATAAAGAATGGGTGCTGTGAACGAACTCCAGATGTGTGCGCCCCCTTATGGGCAAGTGCAGCATTGTGCCCTTGTGTCACTTTGCATCTGGCTAAACGTGGGACCTGGAGATTGGAACTGGCGTTCTTAGGTTTAGCAGGCAGGCACCTAAACCACTAAGCCATCTCTCTAGCTCAATAAATAAAATATATTTTTTTAAAATAATAATTGGATGACACTGTGTAGTGGTTTGATTCAGGTGTCCCCCATAAACTTAGGTGTTCTGAATGCTTGGTTCCCAGCTGATGGAGATTTGGGAATTCACACCTCCTGGAGGCAGTGTGTTGTTGGGGGTAGACTTATGGGTGTTACAGTCAGTTTCCCCATGCCAGTGTTTGGCACACTCTCCTGTTGCTATTATCCACCTTATATTGGCCAGGGAATCATATCCACTGCTCATGCCGTCGTTTTCCCCTGCCATCATGGAGCTTCCCCTTGAGTCTATAAACCAAAAGAAACCCTTTTTTCCCAAAAGCTGCTCTTGATCAGGTGATATCTGCCAGCAATGTGAACCTGACTGCAACAGTAAAGTTGGTACCAAGGAGTGGTGTCATTTGCCACTAGACACCTGACTGTGTAGCTTTGGTCTTTTGGAGCTGACTTTCAAGAGGAATGTGGAAGGATTTGAAATCTTGGTCTAAGAGACGTCTTGCAGTGCTGTAAGTACAGCTTGATGGGCTATTCTGGTCAGAGTCAAAAGACCTGAATGCAATAAGAACTATGGACTGTGAGGTTTAGCTTGTGAGGGTGTGAAAGAGCTTTGCCTGGACTGGGCTAGAAGTAGTTTGTGTGCAAGGCTTGCTGTTATGTGTGTGTCCTTAGAACTTGTGCAGGGTTGCTTTGTGTAGAAACAGACTGATGTGAGCAGAGGGATATGGCACAGAAATATAATCTTCAGGCTGAAATTTCTGCCCTTCAGCTTTGATTGTAGGAGAGATTACAACCTTTGAGATTGGGACAGCAGGAAGAATGTAGACTCTTTTTGAAGGGGCCTGAATGCTAAAGGTTTATCCTGTTCTTCAAACTTTGCTTTAATTCCCCCTGTATTAACAAATTGGCACCCTACCTGGTATTATGGAGTATAAGAAATGCAAGAAGCTGGGCGTGGTGGCGCACACCTTTAATCCAAGCACTTGGGAGGCAAAGGTAGGAGGATCGCTGTGAGTTCAAGGCCACCCTGAGACTACAGAGTGAATTCCAGGTCAGCCTGAGCTAGAGTGAGACCCTACCTCGAAAAACCAAAAAAAAGAAAAAGAAAAGAAATTCAAGAAAGAGAGGGTCATTGAATTTGCAACATGGTTTTGTGTTTTGGAAATGGCCATGAGCAGTGTGAGACAGGTTTGCCGGATGAACTGTGGGTTGCAGCAGAGACCCAGTGGAGATGCCGGGACCACAAGACAGCTTCTAAGGAGAGGTGCTGGCCCCAGATGTTGTTTTCCAAGTCTGTGAGTAGCCTAGCTCGAGGGGCGGATTGGAACTTCAGAGACTTGCTGGTTAGAACTATTGGACTTGAAGATTTGTCACTGACTAGAGTTGTTGGACTTGAGTTTGATGTTTGCCCTGTTTAAAATCTTGCGTTGGTTGAATATTTCTTTGCCATGTCCAGTGCCATCTTTTGCAGTGTGAATGTTTAGTCTGTGCCATTATGGGAATGTTTGAACATCATTAGGATTGATAAAAACTATGGGGACTTTTAAAGTTGGACTGAACACATTGCATTTTATATCATGGATGGTTACCAGTTTATTGGGGTCAGGGGAGGAATGTGGTGGTTTGATTCAGGTGTCCCCCATAAACTTAGGTGTTCTAGAAGCTAGGTTCCCAGCTGATGGAGATTTGGGAATTAAAAACCTCCTGGAGGCAGTGTATTGTTGGGGCAGGCTTATGGGTGTTTAGCCAGGGCACACTCTCCTGCTGCTTTGTCCATCTGATGTTGGTCATGAGGTGACCTCCACTCTCTGCTCATGTCATCATTTTCCCCTGCCATCATGGAGCTTCCCCTCGAGTCTCTAAACCAAAATAAACCATTTTTCTCACAAGCTGTATTTGGTCAGGTGTCTTCTGCCAGCCATGCAAACCTGACTGCAACACACTGTAAGGTTGAGGCAGGAGAATTACCACAAGGTTTACACCACATTGGGCTACAGAATGTGACACTGTCTCAAAAATAAAAGGGGAAGGGCTGGAGAAATTGCTCAGCGATTAAGGAACTTACGAAAAGAGCCTAATGACCTGAGTTTGATTCCCCAGTGCCCATGTGGAGCCAGATGCAAAAAGTAGCGTATGCATCTGGAGTCCATTTGCAGTGGCTAGAGACCTGGCATGCCCATTCTTTCTGTCTATCTGTCTTTTATCTCTCTCTGCTTGCAAATAAATTTTTTTAAAGTTTAAGGCCAAAGCCGGGCGTGGTGACACATGCCTTTTAATCCCAGCACTTGGGAGGCAGAGGTAGGAGAATTGCCATGAGTTCAAGGCCACCCTGAGACTACATAATAAATTCCAGGTCAGCCCAAGCTAGGGTGAGACCCTACCTTAAAAAAAAAATTTAAGGCCGGGAGTGATGGCACACACCTTTAATCCCAGCATGCAGGAGGCAGAGGTAGGAGGATCGCAGTGAGTTCAAGGCCACCCTGAGGCTACATAGTGAATTCCAGTGAATTCCAGGTCAGCCTGAGCTAGAGTGTGACCCTACTTTGAAAAGTCAAAAAAAGAGGGAGGCTGAAGAGATGGCTTAGCCGTTAAGCAGTTGCCTGT